>CM068754.1:8994363-9617112 GCA_035084275.1 Hydrolagus colliei
AATTTTTACACACATCAGAATGTGTGTGACTATAATTAAAATGTGTTCATTATGCATAATGAAAAGCTATAATACAATCTGGAAATGAGTCACAGACATGTGCAAAATCAATTCATTAATTCATTTGTTATTGTGTTCACACTGTGTGGTTTCTGGTATGACTGTACTTGGAATGATGAGACTAGGTTATGTTTGTAAAATAAATCTGAGATTCCCCTGTTTTTGCGCTAACCAGAATTGCATAGCAAGCTCTGAATTTGCAGTTTATTTTTTGTTTGCAGCAGATTCCTCACTTGGCAGACTTCTTGCGTAAATGTGACTAAATACTTTAAGCCACAAAGGATGTGAGGCAAGTGTGGCAAATCATCATTGAACTGTTGCTTCCACGGTTTTGTGTGGCACTGGTCACAGAGGATATTAATAAGGGTTTTTGTTTAAGGATGACTTCTCATCTGCTGCAGATGCTTTTAAAGTTATAATGTTCTGCTGAGTGTTATTTAATTGAAAGGCAATGGCAATGTTTATTTGCATCTGGCACAGTAATCAGGGGAACAAATTGGCACATTATATTTTTTCACTTCTGCTGTTTGCATAGGTTCCTCCATCCATAGCTAAGCAATCAATCATGGTACAAACCCCCTATGTAGCAGTGTGCCCCACTTTACCCTGCAGCAAAAGAAAATCAATCAGCTTAAATTTGTATTGGGAAATGAACTTCAAAAGCTGAGTATCATGGTTCAATGAAGATTAAAACCTTAGCCTGCTAAATAAACAGTCATTCTATATGGCTAATATTTTTCAGGTTACAATTGAGAACTTTTTTTTTTTTTTCTCCAATCCAATATTTGCATTCACAATGTCTGTACTGCAAAGTGTAGAAACTTTAAACCTTCAAATTTATGTGGAAATTGTGCATTTCTTCCCTCTAATTCATGTTTTAGTTTCAAACCAGACGGCCTTTTCTAGGACTGAGCCAACTGATGAAGTGATTGCTTGCACTGCAAGCTTGGCCACTTAGCTAAGCATAAAACAGTAGTCGTACCATTGAGGACCCTGAGATTTTCTGAGGATGTTGCTTGTTGTAAAGCCTGCTCCACTTGTTCCCGTCGCTTTGACTCAAACTCCAGTGCTTCTTGTAATTTCCTCTTTGCCTTTTTCTCTTTCTTCAGTCGCTTTTGAATTGTTGCTGAAATAGCCACAGAGAGATTTAAAGTCGTTAGGTTGACATGATTCACTGATTAACATAGATACAAACTGTAAAAGACTAAGATTCTACCAGATTCGTTGATTATCTCCAGTATTTTCTTTTTATAAAATTAGATAGATATTATTTCAATCACAATCAATAACTTGATTTGGCAAAGGATAGCATTTTGTGCTGAAGATTTAACTTTGATTTATGCCTTCAAATTGCAAGCAACTCTTAAAGGTTAAAATCAGGTGGTTAGGTCTTTGACAGTAATGTTTCGGGTGTGCACCAAATATAAGCACACAGCCTCAGTCACAAATATTGTACTGTGGTTGTACAGCTGACAGTAAAGCAGCTTCTCTCCCATGAAATGATATGGAGCAATATCTGTGCTGCAATTTACTGAATAATGTGCTCATAAATAGCACTTTCTTAAAATGTGGACATAACAAGCTTTTTTGGTGAAGTAAGAATAGAAAAAATCATTTAGAATAATAGAAAGTGGGTTATAGTACTCTACAAAGATCTTTGTGGAGTATTGAAAAAAAATTCACGCGAATGAAACAAAGCAGAAATTGCTGGGAACACTCAGCAAGTCAGGCAGCATCTATGGAGAAAGCAAAGTGAGTCAACGTTTTGTGTCCACGACCATTCATCAGAACTGTTCTGATAAAGGGTCATGGACCCGAAACATTGTTGTTTCTCCATAGATGCTGCCTGACTTGCTGACTGTTCCCAGCGATTTCTGTTTTTGTTTCAGATTTCAAGCATTTGCAGTATTTTGAGTTTTTTATCACATTAGTGAATATATGTGACAAGCAATCATACTGCGGCTTCCGACTTCTAACATAAATGTTATGCATCTGGATTGTATTACAATGTACTCGAACTGTAATGCCATTGCTGCTGATTTTGTTTTATCATTGTAAATAACTATTGTGATCAAGAATGTTTGCTAAATAGATTACCCACTGGGAATTAATTTCCTATTCATAAATTTCTCATTAAATTACATTAGCTATTTAATTGGATAGAAGTCATCTGCCCCAATATTCCCAAATCAGGCAGAAAATGTTGGTAGTGTCACCATTTGAATATGAGGAAAAGGAGATTCTGATGCTTGGAAACATTAATCCAAAAGGCTTGGTCATGTTATTAAAAAGACCAATCTGATCTTCACCCATTGTGGAATGGTTTAGAATTCCAAAATGTACAAATTAATCATGATTAATTCTATACCTAAATCAGAATGAGTGAGATGCAGGTGAAAAGACAGATCTCCATCTGGTGAAGTCAGCCTTTGGCCAGATCATAAAAGGGGAAAACAGTTTTAAAGCCACTTTGATTCTCAATATATGCAATGCTGCTTGTGTTTCTTTTAGCTTTTTTGGGGACTATAAATGGTAGCTGAAGGGAGTGTTCACTTTAAACCACAAAGCAACAGGAGTTTAATCTCAGTTGTCATAAACCACTAGCTTATCAGGACACATGTATGGCACCAAATAAAACACAGTTGAATCTTGATAAACCTATAAGTAGTTTGCCAAAAAATCCGCACTTGACTGCAGATTTACATGAGCCGCAGATAAAAAGTAGCTAATTTGCAAATCACTCTACCGCTTTTGACTATTTTAAGTGTAAACCTGTATTTTACATTAATCAGATCAGACTTCTAAAAGTACGCTGCTGTGCCTGGGTGAAATGCAGTTGTGGTTTACTTTCATTTAGTGCTCAGCATTAAAACCTGGATATTTTGATGAGTGACGAACTCGCTGCTCTAATGGGCTGTGTTTCAAAGTGATGATTCATAGATTCATAGAATTTTACGGCACAAAAGGAGGCCATTCGGCCCATCTAGTCTGTGCCGGCTCTTTGAAAAGAGCGATTTAATCCCACTGCCCTGCCCGCTCCCCATAGCCTAATAGACCTGTTCTCCCTAAATAAAGATCTAATTCCCTTTTAAAAGTTGTTATCGAATCAGCCTCCACCACCTTTTCAGGCAATGCATTCCAGATTCGAACAACTCGCTGAGTGAAAAAAATTCTCCTCAGCTCCCCTCTACTTCGCCTTGAAACTATTTTAAATCTGTGACCACGAGTCACAGATTTGCCCACGAGTGGAAATAGTTTTTCTCTATTTGCCCTGTCGAAACCCCTCATGATTTTATAAACCTCTATTAGGTCTCCCCTCAATCTTCTCTGCTCCAGAGAGAATAACCCTAGCCTATCTAGCCTCTACTCATAGCTGAAGTCCCTCAATCCTGGCACCATCCTAGTAAATCTTCTTTGTACCCTTTCCAATGTCTTCACATCCTTTCTGTAATGTGGTGACCAGAATTGAACACAGTATTCCAGCTGAGGCCTCACCAAAGTCTTATAGAGGTTAGTCAGCACTTCCTGACTTTTGTACTCTATACCCCTATTTATAAAGCCTAGTATCCCATATGCCTTCTTAACAGCCTTGTCTACCTGTCCTGCCACCTTCAACGAGTCACTAACACAAATCCCCAGGTCTCTCTGTTCCTTCACACCATTTAAAATGTTACTATCTAGCCTATATTGCCTCCCTTCATTTCTTCTCCCAAAATGCATCACCTCACACTTCTCTGCATTAAACTTCATCTGCCATGTGTCTGCCCACTTTACCAATTTGTCTATATCCTTTTGCAGATGGCTACTATCCTCCTCACTATTTACTATTCTCCCTAACTTAGTGTCATCTGCAAACTTGGAAACTGTACTCCGTACACCCAAGTCCAGATCATTGATGTAGATTACAAACAGCAATGGTCCCAAAACTGATCCCTGTGGCACACCACTGCTCACTTCCCTCCAATCTGAAAAACAGCCGCTCACTACAACTCTCTGCTTTCTGTCTCGCAGCCAGTTGTGGATCCACGCTGCCACTGTCCCTTTTACGCCATGGGCCTTTAATTTCCTAATAAGTCTCTCATGTGGCACTTTGTCAAATGCCTTTTGAAAGTCCATGTAAACTACATCAACTGCGCTACCATTATCCACCCATTCCGTTACCTCATCAAAAAATTCTATCAGATTTGTAAGGCAAGATTTGCCTTTAACAAATCCATGTTGACTGTCCTTTATTAGCCTATATCTTTCTAAGTGAAGATCTACCTTGTCCCTGATTATGGACTCTAGAAGTTTGCCCACTACCGACGTTAGACTGACTGGTCTGTAGTTACCAGGCTTGTCCTTCTGCCCCTTTTTATACAAGGGAGTAACATTAGCTATCCTCCAGTCCTCTGGCATGACCCCTGTGTCCAAGGAAGATTGAAAGATCGTGGCCAGAGTCCCTGCTATTTGCTCCCGTGCCTCCCTTAGTAACCTAGGGTGCATCCCATCCGGACTAGGTGACTTATCCACCTTGAGCGACGTCAACCTTTTTAGAACTTCCTCTCTGGTTATAATTATTCTATCCATTTCTCCTACCCTCTCCTTCAATACCATGGCATTGGCTGTATCCTTTTCTTTTGTGAAGACAGAGGCGAAGTACTCATTCAGTACATCAGCCATGCCCTCTGCCTCCACAATGAGATTTCCTCCTAGGTCCCTAATTGGCCCCACCCTATCCTTGACCAACCTTTTACTCTTAATATGTTGGTAAAAAACCTTAGGGTTCCCCTTAATCTTACTCGCTAATTGTTTTTCATGCAGTCTCTTTGCCCCTCTAACTTCCTTTTTTAGTTCTATCCTACACTTCCTATATTCTGCTTGGTTCCCTTCTGTATTTTGAGCCTGACACTTATCATAAGCCTCTTTTTTTTGTTTCATTTTGGCCCCGATTTCCTTAGTCATCCAGGGAGGTTTGGATGCCTTACATTTCACCTTTGTGGGGATGCTTTTGACCTGTGCCTGAACTATCTCCTCTTTGAACGCTGCCCACTGCTCGTTAGTTGTCTTACCTGCCAATTTTTCTTTCCAATCCACCTTGGCTAGGTCCCACCTCAACTCATTGAAATTAGCCCTTTTCCAGTTGAGTGTCCTCACCTGTGATCGTTCCTTATCCCTTTCCATAATTATTCTGAATCTAACGATATTGTGGTCACTATTCCCTAGATGCTCACCTACAAAAACCTGTTGAACTTGCCCTACCTCATTTCCCAAAACTAGATCCAGCAATGCTTCTTTCCTCGTTGGACTGGAAACATACTGATCAAGAAAGTTGTCCTGCACACACTTCAGGAATTCTTCTCCCTCCTTGCCCTTTACTCTACTATTCTGCCAGTCTATGTTGGGATAGTTGAAGTCACCCATTATCACTACTCTATTAGCTGTGCATTTCTCCGTGATACGCTTGCAGATCTGCTTGTCTATCTCCTCCCCACTATTTGGTGGTCTATAGTATACCCCTAACATTGTAACTGCACCTTTTTTATTCCTCATTTCTAACCAGATAGATTTGGTGTGGCTTCGCGATCAAGAATTCGCATGTGGTAAATCTCGGGGCTCAAAAGGCTGGTATAACCAGAATAAGCCAGTACTGCTTCCATCCACCTTCTGGTGGTTGGTCCCACAGTACAGATGGCCTTGAAGTCAGAGAATGCTTTTTTAGTTTAGCCATAACATCCAAACTTTTTCCAAGAAGAGCTTTTTTTTAAAAAATAAAAAAATGGAACTGAGCAATGTTTCATATCAGCATCAACTTCAATACAATGGGGGTGATTGTAAGTCATTCAATGCATTACAAAGCTGTGCTTGAACTGTGTGTGCATTAATTCCAAAGTTAACTGCAATTTAATGAAACCTAATTTTAATCTCTATAATGTACTTAGATGCAACTAAGTACTTAAATGTCAGAACAAGGTTATACTTCACAAATTGAAAACCACATCAATTTCTATTTGCTATGATCATGTCAGATATAATGACGTGTGGTAATGTATTTTTTTATTTGCCCTCTATTGATTCAATATTTTTATTTATTTTTTGCTTCACTTTCCCAAATATTTAGATACATCTGTACTTTCAGGGCTCTTTTTACCCCCTCTTGTTCCCATTAGCACTCTGTCTTGGTCCCTGGGAGCTGCTGAAACTGAGAGTAATATTGTTGCTGGAGTTGAGAGTCACTGGGAATGCATTTGGCAACTTGACATATTTGTGAGGACATCATGATGCTCCTCGGTAAGTGCATTGAACTCTACCATCCACTTCTGTGTTGTTCGAGCTGTTGATACTCCCTAACCAAACAGTCTAAACACTTTTATCATCCCCTGGTTCAATTGCATCTCATCGTCCACCGGACTCACCTCTACTATGCTGTTCTGTGGTGAGTTGCCGCTCCAAGGTTTCTCTCATTTCTCTCTCCCTGAATAGCTCCAGCTTGAGTTCTTTCTTCTCCTGTTGTATCTGCTTTTCCTGCACACGTGCATTGTCTACAGCCACCTTCAACAGGCCCTGTGAAAGCACAGCATGAAAATTCAGGCAGTAATATTGTAAATCAACAAAGATAATAATAATCCTTGCATTTCATATAGCATTTTTCACGTCTTCTAGACGTCTTAAAGCGCTTCACAGAATATACTGTAAAGTGAATTGACTGTATATTTGTGTGTAGCATTCCTTTCAAAATGCATGTGACATTTAAGCCCTTGTACAAGGCAATCTAATCTGTCTAAACAAACTCACTATTACATCCATACTGCCCAACAGTCTTATTTTGAGTGGAATAAAACCAGAGCTCTATTCCTAGCTGATCAAATGCATATTATGCTCAACACATTTTAGAAGTGGAATAGAGGATGATGTCATTATTAATCGATTGAAGATGATGTTCACAAAAGTCTGGTGGTGTTTGATTTCTAAACATTTGTGACAACTCAAGCCCAACTATAGATTATTGCTGGACATGATTCTTTTGGCATTGGTGCTGCTGGTAATTTATGGAAATAGATTCTAAATCTGTAAATGCCTCAGATTTTCCTGAACCCAGTTATCTTCAAATGAGATGTCATTTTCTGAGAAAAATGTCTCATGATCTCGTTAACAATTTTTTTTAAAAACCCGAATTACTTCTGAAACTCTTCCAATGTTGCAGTGTCCTGACTTCAGTTACAGAGCCAAATATTGTCCCAATGCCCTAGTTATACTGCACAAGTCAGTGTAATTTCATGAAGCAACTTCCACAACTTTTCATTCCCTTGAGATTATGGCCATTGAAGGCAATGCTGTCATCTATGCTTTTAAATAGAATCTCATTATTCTGAATGCTCAGTATTAGACCACAAAGACCTCAGACACTGGACAGTTGAGGACTTCTACCACATTGATCAGCAATATAACTAAACACAACACTCTGAGTCCATTTTTTTTTCATCCTTATTCTACTGCCTTTAAATTGAATGTGAAAATTTCTAAATATAAATAGAATTTTATATAATTCTCCTGATGTGGAAGGCGCTATACAAATGTAATTTGTTGTTGTTGAAATGAGAGATCCCCCCGTTACTCTTTTTTTCCACCCCTGTTTTAAAAACCATTGATAAAGCACTATGTCACTATTTTGTAGCCCTCTAAAACACCTGTTTTTAGGAGGATTTATTTCCAACTTTATCCAAATATATTTGTGTGGGAAAATGATATTAACAAAGTAGAACCATGTTTCTTCAGGATTAGAGTGAGGTCATTTCAATGGTATTTGTTATTTAATGCAAAATGTGAGATATTAAGTGCCTAATTACATAATTAATCACTATTAGCTGCAATTTTCCATATTTGTTGCATCACTGCTTTCAATAATTTGGCCTTTTGTTAAAGGTGGGAATTAGGTTTCTTATGCATTAAAGAAATTGATCATTTACTAAAGACACATTTTAGAGGATTCTTTTCATTACATTGAGGAAAAGCATTGAAATATGGTTAAGCTAATTAAGTGAACCGCTTAAAGTATATTATCATTCAGAATGGGAACTGTTAAATAATAAGAATGACAATCCTTCCATTTTGATATAACACTTTTCATGTCTTCTAGATGTCTCAAAGCGCTTCACAGAATATACTGTAAAATTGACTGACTATATTGATGGGCGAAATACGGCAGCCAATTGTGCACAGCAGTGTCCCACAAACAGTCGTGGATTTAAATGATCAATTTTTTTAAAAATTTTTTTTAGGGATTATTATTAGGCGTGTGGAGTAAGGAAACTTGCCCAAGTGTTCGCCTTGCCTGGAACTGAATCCAGGTCTCTCGCTTGTAAAGCGAGTGGTCTAACTGAGCTATTATACTTCAACGCTGAGGGTAACTTGGCCAGCTTCAACCAAGATAAATATAATTTCTGAAAGGGTGTACCACTAACCACAGGTTGCAAGTTTAATTCCCAGTCTGTGCAGAGTTAGCTTAATCCAGCCAGGAAGAATATTAGAGTTAGTTTTAGCGACTCAGCCAGTGAGAAGGTGATGAGGCCTCCGGCAATGTATGCACATGTTGAAGTGAAAACAAGCTTCTGAGCTTGTGTAGGAAGAATAAATACGTAGGGCAACTAGCATAACCTCCCTGGCACTGGTGCCAATGGAACTGTGCCCTAGTATGAATCAGCAACTTCAAATGAGGAAGAGAAAAAGGTTAAAAACAAAAAACAAACTATGATCTGAGTGTCCATCCTGTAAATCCTAGAGAGAATACATATAAGGCTGGTTGTATCCAAAGCATATTTGGATGTAACCCAAGAGAGGATTTAATTTCATTCAATAAAATATACATAATCCAATTCGATAAGGATCTCAACTAAACCAGTATTTAAATCTCACTGGATTTCAATCTGATTTATCCAATTATTTTAAAAACTTATTTTCATAATTTGTTTTATTCTAAATTCAGATTTTTTTTCCTCTAGATTCCTCAACCATTATCCTTATTGAGATGTTAATCCACAGGTGAAATGCAATGTTCTCTGTCCTCTGCCCAAAATAAATAACTTTATTAACTTTTTGACAAAATGACAACTAGAATTTGTCACTATGTTTCAAGAGCACAAAAATGCCCCTATTCCCTGTTTGAAATCAATAGCGAATTCTTGTTTGTTTTCAATGTTCTATTTCTATATTTTACAAACTCCAAACTGCAACAGGGTATCAGTCATTATGATTGAACCTGATCTATCAGCAATCTCCCAATACATTCTTCCTGCAAAACGATGTACTTTTCTAACAGCTGGATGCTGGACTTTAACTAGAGAATAAGTGTACCTGTTTAAGGGACCCTATAAAAAATTAATGAAAGAGCACTTCTCCTCATGCCTATATGCTCAATATACTATTCCACAAACTCATATCCAAGGATTGGGAGACAATTTGGTGCTTCCAAATGTTTGGAATTAATGATTATCCTATTTAAACCATGCATGTGTTTGCTTTCTTAAAAAATCGATCACTCGAATAATCCAGTTTTCTTCAAATTGGCAAATATAACATTTATAGGCAAATAATATTTATAGGCAAACATGCAGACAGTATTCTTTTTAGCACTTAAACAATGCCAAGCATGTATATGTCAAGCCACAACCACCATAAAGTATGATTAACACCCCCCGGCCACCCCCCCACGTTACATAAACAGCAGCAGCTAAATGTTGTCCAGGTTTACCTGAATGTTCGTTAGTAGAGTTTCTATCGAAGACAGTCCGTCAGCAAATAAAAATGGTGCAGGGAACCCAGGGGGTAAAGCCTGACCAGCCATGTGAAACTTCTCAATGCTGGTTCTGATTGCTGGCATCACAAGTTGTGTCTCATCTGCAACATTACAAAAAAAGAAGTAATTTATCAGATAGTGTAAGATTGTGTGATAGGGAAAAATCTACATGCACCAGAATCATCCTCATTTGAGTATTATGCGATATGATCCTAATTTTAAAATGGAGTCACTGAGACATGAATTTATCTGTAGCAAAGCAGGTACCAATAATGTGAAAATCCCATCCACCATATATTCCTGAGTCTTAATACCTTTACTATCATGTGTGGAATAATGTACTTGTGGGGATCATTTACAGGCTTTATATGGGCCTTTCCGAGTTGGTTTGAGACCAATAATGTATTGTGCAAGTATAAGGCCAAACCATCATGGGAATCGAAACACATCTGTACTAAATCCTCTGACCATCTGCTATTATATATAATACAGAAAATACATTTTGCCCTGTTTTCAATTTGTGGCAAAATGGTCGACGTTGCATCAGGAAGCTTACTGCGCAGGTGAAAAGGCCATTGTGTAATGCAGAACACAATTTTATTGTGATGAGTGGTTCTGTATATTAGCTCTTCTGATGTGAACGTTGCAACATTCCAGGGAGCACTGCTCACTCTCCTAAATCTCTAAGCCATTCTCTTCCTTTTATATAATTATGACTTCTCTTTAGCTATGGATTTTTTTTGATATGGCTTACTAAACAAATGATACATTTATAACACGCAGATGAAAGCACACATTATCAGGGGAATTATTATTAGTTCTTTATCAGGGGAATTATTATTATTATTATTATATTACATTTGTTGCTTTTCCGTATGTTCAAGGAAACTATTTGGGTGCAAAAATCAATTCTAATGACACTGGTTTGTGTAATTTTAGCATTCACCTTTGCCCTGGTGGTGCACAAGAGAGGTTAGTGTCGGTTTGAGGCAGGAATAAAGAAGGCAAAAAGGATGGAAACAGCTCAGGTCCTTAGATATCACACTCCAGTTCTGGTGAGACCACACCTAGAGTACTATGCACAGTTCTGATAACATAAGGGAGCTGTCTGGGCCTTTGAGGCAGTGCGGAGGATAATCCTCGGGACTAGAAGAATGAGTAATGATTGACTCATGAAGACTCTTTGGTCTCAAAAAAAGAGAGAACCTTTATAGAGATATGGAAAATTTTAAATGGGATTTTTAAAAAAGTAAACAAACACAATGCTTACAAAATCCCCAAGGCAATAGAATGAGAAGATACACGTTTAGATTTGCAAAGGGCAATTTCAGGACAGACAATTGGAAGTATTTATTTACCCAGGGGGTAACTAACGAATGGAACAGGTTACCAGGAAGAGTGGTTGAGGCCAGGAAACGGGACGCTTCTTTAAAAATACACATGATGCTGTGATGAGAAGAGGGTAGGATGGATATTCTGTTAGGGAAGTCAAATGAGTTGACATTTGAATTGCAATTCTTGCAGGCTGACTGAGATGTAATAACACAATTGCTGGAGAATTCTCCAGATTCACCTGTCTTATTATCCCAAGTAAAGGAGAGGTGTAGTAGTTTTTTTTTAAATCTGGAAAGGGAGAACATTGGCTGCATTAAATTTACTTCTTAGCTGTTGTTCAGTAAAACTGAGCTGACTATTATAAAGTACTGGACTACAGTTAAAGGCTGTGATACCGTGATATTTTGATCAACGATCGATAAACTTGATTTGTTCTTGTTTCAGGACTTTTTTTTTACTAAGCCAAACAGTTTGATTTATCTACCTCTAATCCAATAATTCAGAAAGATAAAGTAATGTGTTTTTTTTCCCTCTCCTGCTGCTTTCAAATTGCTTCTAATTTTTATCAGACATATTCCTGTAATTTGAAAAGCGCACTTCAGATTTTTGCTTGAGCTGTGCAAAATGTCCATCGAAATGCCAAACGGAAACGCAAGAACCCAGACATATTAACAAATCCTGGCCATGCTCACTCCTTGAACTGGCAATGTTGTTCAATTTACTGCTGCCACTAATTAAATAATTCATTGCAAAACAGTCTGAAAATTGGAGATGTAAAGAAAACATCAGGAGTAAAACACAAGGTCATATTAATTTTGTGCAGTCGATCTCTCACCAGTACTGCTGCAAATAGCCAGAGAATAGTTTGCACCATATAATGTGCAATAGCATTTTAAGATTAGCCTTTGAGAATCGTAGCAGTATATCTGTATGAAAATAGTTCATTTTAATATGTTGTAGACCTATTGTGACGGACACCATGACAGAGAAGAGCAATCTTCTGTAGTTCCATGGGTACGTTTAACATCTTAGATGATAGATCTTTGTTCTTAAGGCTTCATGAAAAAGGAAATGTGATTTTTGCTCAGAAGTTGCAAAGGACACTCAGTTCTCAGAAGAGTTATTTATCCTAAGTACTGTGGTTGTTTTTGCTGTAATATTTTTAATTATCAGCTTTCTGCTTTGGCTCTCAAAGTGTTTTTAAAGAGCGACTTTTGCAAAGTCAGCAAGGATATTATTGAAGCTCATTCAAATGGAACCAAGAAATGTTTTCCCTAAACTCTCTCCCACTCTCTCTCTTGTTTTGTGCTTTCAAATCATAGAGCAGCCTTGAAGCAAAATAAATTTGCACAAATACTTCAAGCAGAAACATATTAAAGCTGTAGCAAAGATGTCAGTTATAATTAAGAAAGGTTTCTTATTTTTCAACCTGATAACAATGCATTTCTAATCATAAAGTGGTGTTTAGTGTAACCCCCATAACTGAAACACAAATAAGATGTTTACATTGGGGAACATAAAAATGGTACGTTAACTCTTAACTCTCTGTCATTTGTAATGAAATATTTCAGGCAGACTTTCCTGTTTCTGCTCTGGTCATGTAATTTAGAATCATGGGCTTAAAGCAAATGGTAAAAACTTGCAAATCGTTTGGAAATTCAATATTTAGTTTTTTTTTACATTTTTGGAAAAAATGTAGGCTGTTGTCATTGAGCTACTAATTTTTTTCACATTTGATAATTTACATTTGATAATTTACCCCTTAATGTCACAAATAACATCAATTTTGTGGAGTTCTACTACCTAGCCGATCTACTCTCCCCCTACACGCCCACCCGCACCTTCCGTTCAACAGGACTTGGCCTGCTCCAAGCCCCCCGCCCGAACCGCCCCACCATCGGAGGCCGGGCCTTCAGTTTCTCCGCTCCCACCTTATGGAATGCCATCCCTCAATCCCTCCGTTTCGCCTCTTCCCTTTCCTCTTTCAAGGCCGATTTGAAGACTTTCCTCTTCGATCGTGCCTTTTGTTCCACCCCGAACTCTTTTATCTCCCCTTCGTGTTTCACCCTTTCCCAAACACTCCCCTCCCAGCTCGGGTCACACGCCTCTTGTTTAGCGCCTTGGGACATCCTCCCGACGTGAAAGGCGCTATATAAATGTAAATTGTTGTTGTTGTTGTTGTTGTTGTTCTGTAGCTCAGTGGTTAGAGCACTCGCCTCACAGTGAGGACCTGGGTTGGATTCCCGATAGGGCAAAATGTTGAGCAAGTTTCCCTAATCAGCACGCTTCTCCAGTGTAATAATACCTTTAAATATAATTAAGAAATACATAATTTTTTTTCATTCAATCCACGACTGTTTGTGGGACGCCACTGTGCGCAATTGGCTGCCATGTTTTGCCTACTAAATATAGTCACTTCACTTTACAGTATTTTGAGACGTCTCACAATTTATTTATTGTCAGAAAGCAAAAACAAACCACTTAGGATAAATAACTCTTCTGAGAAACGAGTGTCCTTTGTAACTTCTGAGCAGAAATCGCTTTTCCTTTTCTATGAAGCCTTGAGAACAAAGATCTATCATCTAAGGATTATTATGAGCTTTGCTTCCAGCTGGTGTGGTATACACGCACACAGGCCATCTGTAGTAATGAACCATTTCTGGAGCAGGGAAGAAATCCAACATCTATGTAGAAAAAAGTGCCCAGTCTCTTCCACAACCTCGAGACCAGTTCCCTGGTGTTTTATTTGGGAGTGGGTGAAAAGCGTCTCACCGCTAGCCTGAAAACCCATTTGTCTGGGCAAGACTGTGTGTTTCCTCTTAAGGGGAAGCTTGCTCAGTGTTTTTTTTTGAAGTGTCATATAACTTTTTCATTCTGTTCATTTTGATTATACTGTGTGCTATTTTCACAGTTAAGAGGAAGTGTTATCCTAGTTAGATTGGTCAGATATGTCTAACTGTACTGAAAATAGAGCACCTTGATCAAGACAGGACATTTTTTTTTTAAAAAAGCAAAGATGCATTTGATGTGAAATTAGGGGCAATCTTGTCCAAGTTCCAGTGTTGATAACACATCAGTGTGCACATTACTTTATAATTTCTCACTACAAGAGAACAGCTCAAAACGTGACCCTTTCATAATTTACACCCTTTTGTCATTTTCATAACCTATTCGTTTACATTTGACCAATTGCATAAACTGTTTTCCCCCCCTTAAAGCTCTAAGCTACAACTTTAACATCTGCAGTACAATTCAGTGGCTTCTGCTGTACTTCTAAGCCTGTCTACATTGTGACTCTGGCAGAGAGGTTGTCATTTAAACTGAATTGATATTTTCCCCCCTTCCTCAGACAGGATCCCATCAACACAGGGAAATAAATAGACCTGTGCAAGTAGTCTGGGTATGATTCATTCTGATAATCTGCCCCGGGAGAGGCAGCAGGAGATCATACACGAGATTGAGCTTCTCGAAGAAGACAAATTGGACAGGCAGTGCATTGAGGGTGGGAATTGGGATGACAGTACCAGAGGTCACATCGATTTCTAGCAGGAATTTCCAATGATAAGATAACCTCTTGCTCTCTGTTACCTATTGTTCATTGGCTAGTTGTTGAACAAAAGCTGCATTTCAAACGTGCTTGTAAAGGCATCACCATTATTTTCTGTAATTGCTTGATTGTGAATTTTGCCGTGTTTTTGCAAGCCAGTTGCATTGGAAAAGAGGCATTGCACCTTTAAATTAATTTTAAATATGCAGTAAATGATCTCCTGTCACATTTCCATAAATGCTTTTGGATGAAAGAGGCAGTCCACAGCCCAGAGATCCCAGCGGCGAGATTCTGTGTATACATCTGTGATCATTTTGGGTCGTAATTTATGATTTCAGTCATTAACAAGTATCATTTGTGCCGTGGCCTCATTTTGCGAAGCATTTTTTGACTTTTTAATCCTGCTGCACAATTTCCTCCTGTGGTTTGATGGTTTGATCAATGATAACACTGAAAAAATAGCTTCAACAATTTTTTTGGGGGAGAATCAGATTATGATAAAATAATGTTTAAAATGATCATAAAAGTATTTTTTAATGACTTTCTTGGTGACTTTTTAGATTCTCACCACAGGTCAATAATGGCCTATTACTGTGGGTGGTAGTAGGGGTGGGAGGACAAAGCTGCCTGCAATTGTGTTTAAATTCGTACACAAGTATTGTAACACTAATTTTAGACAGCCTAATATTACAGTTAGGGGGGGATTTGGCTCTGTTTACAATAATAGGTGCTTTTGAACTTCTGCTGGTTGTTCTAAAAAAAAATCATGTTGCATTTCAAACTTGCATTCAAAAATTAGGTTCCACTGGTGATAAACTGTGAAGGTTGACTGGTCATTTAAGTGTCTTCTTTGTGTAAAACATTCTTGATGATGGCCATTAAATGAAGTACTATATTGGTATAAGTAGACACTAAAAATGGTCCAGGAGGGTCCAGAAGAAAATAATCCAGGCTATAATTTTGAAAGAACTTGTATTCAAAGGTTGTATTGCATACAGAGTGATGCAGAGGGAGTTCAGAATTTGAACTATCTACTCGATTGCTATGATTGAAAGCTTTTCCTGTACCAGTGTGCCATAAAATCCAGTTGCAATAGTCACACTGATGTAAATTGTGAATGTGGTGTAGCAGTGTGGATAAACAGCCTGTATTTTGAAAGGCTGTGTTTTAACTAAAGGCCAGTCTCAAGCTCCGTAGTTCTGTTCCATGATACTCTTAAGAGTTCCCTTTTACTAACGTCATCTGCCCCATTTGCAAATGATCGTGGTGTCACTTTTATGATGGTCTGAGTGCCAGAGTAAAGCATCATCAGATACAATCTGCTAATGTGACTCCCAATATGTGAGGGTTTGTTTACAAGAAAGGACTGGGGTTGGAAGAAGCTGGGTTTCTGACACTAAACAACATCTTCAGCATACCTAACCCTCACTTGTCAACGTCTTTCTTTTAATGATAAAACAAAATGAAATCATTTAACAAGCTTGACATGTTGGGTAGCAATTAAAAGCATTTATAGAAAAAACAACTTCCGATTTAAAATAATTTACTGTATATAGATGAAATCTGCTTCCATTTAGATTAATATAAGCCATTTATTTGAGCAGCATTATTCTTTTAACCTCCACAGCTGACCTTTTATTGCAAAACACCTGCTTCCCGTTTAATGGATCAAACAATGCATTACAAAGAAAAAGATTGTTTTCATCTTACTTCCAGTGTTGATGTTCATTACACAGGAGAAAATGTTGTATTGCCATTTTTAGGCTGGTAATATTTCAGCTTTATTGCCATTTTTAGGCTGGTTATTATATTTCATTCTTTTTTTAAAAAAAACAAGACCACCCAACCTTTACTAACAAATCCCAACTTCCATGCCGGTTCCAAAAACATTTAAAATAATTTTTGACATTGGGAAGGAAAAGAGGTTAGAACCCTTTCACCTTTTAATGCTTTGGACTGAATCCAGCCCAGATTGATGGGACGAAGTCTCTCTCTGACTGTTGGCTGCAAGGAACATTGTTGAACAAAGCTTGGTCAACATTAAACCAATTCCTAGCAGGCATGATTCTCCAGCTCAGACTACTCCTAATTTGGCATTGAATTTACAATCACAAAAATGATGTGTACAATATGAAAAATGCCACACAAATGTAGCTGGCAATGCTGTAAGGCATATTGGTCTAGCAGAGTAGAAGGAACTTGACTCATGCACCTAGATGTGTTTTTAGTTGGTCTGGGAGTGCTTGATTTTCCACTGTTAAAATCCCTCAGCTTCGCAGTATGTAAAAATTCATCCTGCAAACTTGTGGAAAACAGTGTTTTTAACTTTGTGTAATCATCCAGCCCTAAATTCCTCCCACACACTCCATCCTGGAGTCCTTATACCTCACCCCATCCTTCCCACCTTTAAAGCCTACATTAGAGCTAACTTTCCACCATGCAATAGATTACGTTTTCCTTCCCTCCCCCACCCACTGCCACCTCCACACTTTGTGCTCCCAGTCAGCCATCTGAAGTGCTTTCATAATGTCCTCCAAAGACATTATATAAGTATGAATTTTTGGTGCAATTCATGCCTTTTAGAATCAATCGAAGGGATGTATGAAAGTAGCTCCCCACCACCTTCTTTGTTGTTAGTGCTGGGTTCCTGGGATAACACACTGTCAATTTTCCTTTTTTCCTCTCTTGCCTACTGGGAAATCCAAGATTATTGGGATTCAAATCTAAAAGTCCATATATGGAAAGCATATGCAGTATTTTTTTAAACTTGCTTTCAAACACTTTGAGATGGTATGATTACTGAATTTCTAAATCTGAATATCAAAGATTTTGCCATGAACGTAAGAAATGCTAGATGATAAAAATGACCAAGGTCCATCTAGTTTGCCTTCCACCTTCCTGGCGGTCATGTGCACATATTTCCTGAACTACATATGTATTGTACTGTATCCCATAATGTTACTTCCTAAAAGTAAACTATCTCATCTGTGTTTGACAGAATCAACACTTCCTACTTCAACCGTTGTGAACTCATCCACATAATCTGGAGCCCCAGTTTGGCGTTGAGTGCATGTGTTTGATAAACCTATGATTATTGCTGCCTGAACCATGGTGCCCATGGTTGAGTTCTTGTGTGTGCTTTGCAAGGCAGGACAGCAGTCTCCTAGAATTTACCCCTGCATGACCATCCATTTTCCAGCTTGGCAGAGAACTGCAAAAAGCTCACTCAACTGAGGCAAGTGACAGGCAGCGTGTTAAACTGCTTTCTACCATAAACAATGGGATATCTGGCAAACCCTTGATCTTCCGAGCTTGTCTACATCGCAAGTCTTTTTAGTTATAAATTATACAGGAACAATATAGTGTTCCAGGAAAGATATTAAAGCCAGGCAGGAACACGGTTAAATGTCATCTGTTAAAGTTTAGGTGATCTGGTAAATTTAGTGCCAGATTCAGAAGCTCAGACGCAAAATTTATGAGCCTGGAATGCATAATCCCAATTTTTCCGTTGATATTTTGCAAACACTTATGAATTGATCTACAGTTGGAGAAACAGATGGTCAGGTATGGAGCGCAAATAATTATTTCACATATTGTTCCACTAACCCTTCCAATTTCTCCAAATAAGTTTTCCGTGATGGTATCCCTCTTTCCCTGTGTATAAATTACAGTAGAAATCAAATTCTTGAATTACTGCAGTCATCCATACTTCAAAATCTTATTTTTTCTGAAAGTGTTAATTAACAAGGCAAAAGTACAATCTTAGAAGCATGAACTGTGAGCTTTGGAGAGGGTAAATGTGTTGTTGGGTTTGAGTTGGTAACATAGTAACACTGGCATGGTGGGTTACTAGATTTCCAGTTATCAACTTCGAAGCCATAAACCATTCACATTTTCACACTGCAAAGAATGCTCTGCTTGTTCCACCCCACCTCCCGCTTCAAATTTCCTAAGAATTGAGTGAACTTTATACATAATGTAAGTGACATTTTTGATGGTATATCAGCAAAATATTTTACATTTCTTAAATATTGCAATCCAACAAACTGGTCTAAAAATCTTATTCATGGTAACATCACCTACTGATATTTGTGATGGTCAGAATATGGTCTTGGTTCTGGGCAGTATGTTTTGTCTGTGAATCATTCAGAAGCAGAAGTACAGCTAAGAAAAATAACAGTACTAAAAATGCAATTAAAAGTGTGTCAGTGGTGAAACATTTGATTCCTGTTGCATCCAGATGGAAAGTTAAAGACCAATTATAAGATCACTTTCAAATCTGTTTATAAATCCAGATTTTAAATGATGCATTTTCCTTCGGAAACTACCTTCAATAAAGAGTAAACATTATACTGTAATCAGATTCAAATCATGGCAGAGGTGTCTTTGATTTATTTTTGGAACTACACTAACCTGTTTAAGAATATAAAGAATGGTTAAATCTCTAATGGCAGCAGTAGGAGAAAGCCTTTCCTTCGAATAGAGTACAGGGAAACTTGAAACTAAATTTTGAATGTTCTTGCACCAAATACATTAAAATTGCTTGGCACGCTGTTTGCTTATCCAGATTGAAATATTTGTATATTTGAAAATGATGTGATCTGAGTTTTGAGTGTGCGACAGAACTGAGGTGTGCCTGTGACTTAACATGGTGCTGTAATATGCACTGTTGTTAACTGAAGTCACAAAAGTACTGTTGCTGTTGTAGGAAAACCTGACCTGGACTAATGTTGAATTCACTATTAGCTGTAATGTACAGTCCATGATGGATGGAATGACTGTGCCAGCTTGCACACTGCATAGAAATAACAACCAACGGTGCACTGTAGATTGCCAGTGTGTTAAAGGGAAAATTAGAGCAATACAGTACTAGTTGTCAAAGTAATACAGTACTAGCAGTGACATCAGCCATCATTGCAGCTAAATTAAATACAGATGGTGAAATCTGCACTAAACGGGTCAATGGAACATTTAAGAAAGACGGGGCATGTATTTGGACTAAAGCCGGGCAATATTCGTGGTTTCTGTTATTTTTTAAATTAGGTAAACCTAATTGATTGTGGTTGCCATAATGATACACGAGTGTTAAAGGTGTTTGGTGAGCAATCCAGTATTTTCCCTCCCACTGTAAACATGCTAGGATTGAGGAAGGGCTGCTACACTCAATCCCATGTTAATGCGGGAATTTTTAAAATATTTACTCGGGAACGACTTGCTTGGTGACTGCCTGATTGAATAATTTTAACTATTAAATGCTGACTGACTCAGAGCAGATTATTTAATAGAGAGGATTTGGAAGATCATTGGCATTGCTGAAAAGCATGAGTGGGAAAGGAATTACCAAAGCTTTTGGGGATAGCCTTGCAAAATCTCCAATCCATGACTGCTCTTATTGATTGTGCTTACAAGAAGTCATTGTGCAGCATCGCTGATCTGTGCTGACTTAGCTGATTCCCTATGAAACCGCCTGCCCCGTCTGTTCAGCGGACTCTGCTCTGCTCCATGTCCTCACCCGACCTGCCCTACCATCGGCCATGCCTTCTTCAAGCCCCTCCTCTTCGATTGTGCCTTCTGCTGCTCTCCCAACTCTCTCCCTCCCCAACGAACTCTCTCCTGCTCCTCCCCCCTACCCCTCCCCATTGCTCAGATCCCGACCTGACTGTTCAGCGCCTTGGGATGTTCTCCCGATGTGATAGGCGCTCTATAAAAGTAATTTTGTTGTTGTTGATTTCAACCAGGGCAATGGCTAGGATGCCTGGTGACAACTTGGGCTCGGGAGGAGAAAAACCTTTGTTACCAATTCTGATTCTTGAATGCTATCTAGTGGCAGCCTTCCCCTTCACTTGTCCAATGTTGGATGTGTTTGAACCCATCTTTGATACCCAGCAGAGCCAAAAGGCCTGCCGACTCTATCTGTTAAGATTTGTAACATAAGCTCCAGTGAGTGGCCGGTGCTTGTTAAGCTATCAGTAGAAAGGAAAAGGAGTTTAGGGGAAAAAAACTTGTTCGGGAGAGGACGGCTGACAAGAAAGTGAGAGAAAAAGTTGCTGTTAATGATTTGGCACTTTAAAAACGGACTTATTCTCTGCAAGGCTGAGGGTGCTTCATTCAAGTTTGTGTCCGGATTTCACCATTTGTTTGAATTTCATCAACATTCTTAATTAGCAGACCAACCTAATTCATTCAGATTTGTTCACAAAACATGCCAGCTTGTGCTCACGTGGCGTTGATAAATTGTGGAAACTATTAGCTTGAAAGTAACTGTCAGGTTTTATTTGTGCTGGACATCAGTCATTACATTTTCTGGCTTCAGTACACCTCGGGCAACAAACAAATTCTAGAATGAATCACTATCTCTCAATTCCGTTTTTCCACACACCCACATTGTTGTGGATGCGAACCAACCAATAGTTGACCTCAATGATTAGAATAAGGAAGATAAGTGCCATTTTGTTGACTAAATTCAAACTTTGTTTTTGTAAAACTGTTTGCAAAGAAATGCAAACATGGCTATGGAAGCTGAACTAAACTTGAGTCGTACCTGACTCTTTCATTCTTCCATTTCGATACGTGGCAAAATGGAATTGACCCTGATTCTCAAAGAAAATTCAGTTTTGACAATTGCAACATGAATACCCTATGATGGTACCTGTTTCCCCCACTGATGCAATTTTATTGAATCCCATTCCCTTTTTTTCTTCTTGTGGCTTTTAATATTAATTTTCCTACAGTATTTATCCAATGCCTATTTTAAATGCTGTCATAGTCTTAGTTAGCTTTAGTAGATTTACAGAGAGCAGTGCACCCGTGGAGCAGATAGAAGCAACCAATTCTAAGTGAACATCGGCCTTTCGTCCTCCACAAGAACCGGATCAACAAGCATTTATGAAAAGATTTCAATGCTGAAGATCAGCAACAGCATGTGGCCACATGCTAATGGACATACTAGGCTAGGAGATCACAGTTTTGGTTTGCGTCCTACCAGTACAGCAACACACCATGTGTCCTGTAATATACACGAGGAGCTAGCACTTTCCGCTGGGTTTTAAAGTAGCAAAAAGTTGTGCTGAGGTCCTGCTGAGGAGTGAGCCCCAGCAGCTTGTTTGGTGAAGTTTCCTTTCGTTTTAATTTAAATGAAATATTTTTAAAAAGATTTACAGTGAAGAATGAAAGTACAACAGCTGGCGTCTGCTCCACATTAGTTATATTGGAACAATCATTGAGTGGAATTTTCCTCTCACACACTTATGCATAACAGGAAAATTGTATGGCATTTAATAGAAAATAGCATGGTGCTCTGAGACATCATGCGATACTGTGCCATGATATTTTAGCCCGTGGCAAGCCTTGGATACTTTGTGCAAAAGTAGTTTATGGGAAGAGGCCCAATTCCAACATTTCCTTCAAGACATATTCCACAATTTATAATCTGACACTTTTTTTTGCCACACTTTAATCTTCAGCTTGTTCTCAAACTACAATCAATGTTGGTAAGGGGGTGGGAAGGGAAATGACTAATGATATTGTATGATCAAAGTGCTGTTTGAAAATCTTGTGTGATACTTTTAACATGTTTTTAAATTATGGTTCGATCTCTTTGTGCTTGACTAATATCAGTTGACGGTCTGGCTCACATGGTAGCACTCTCATCCCTGAGGCAGAAGGCTCATTTCTGGAATTTGAACCCACATAGGACTGACACTCCACTGCGGTGCTGAGAGGAGAGCTGCAATGCCCGAGATGCTATCCTTCAGATCGGAAGATAAATTGATGTCTCATTTGCCTGTTCAATTAGGTGTTAAAAGATGCTATGACTATTGAAAAAGAGAATATTCTAATAATAATAATCCTGGCATATGAAAACAAAAATGCCTGATCGCGTCATTGGAGATGTTTCAAAGAGCTCAACAGAAAATGATGTAAAGTGGAGTGAGGAGTGACTGTATTTTATGGACGAGTTTCTCCCAGTGTCCTGGCCAACAATCCTCTGCCCCCCCCCCAGACAGAAAAAAAATTGTCATTCACTTCATTGTTGTTTGTGGGATAATGCTGGGTGCAAATTGGATTGACTTGGTAATTCCTATGAGATGTCCTTCTGATGTGGAAGGTGCTATATCAAATGTAAGGATTTTCATTATTGCATTACCATTGCCAAGGGATATCTGTCGTTGAGAAAACTGGGGAAAGCAACAGAAATAAACCTATCCCTTTGAAAATAGGTTTATTAGCAATAAACAGAAACAAGCAGGGATAGCTCCTTAATTAAGTCCTGTTACACGGTGGCAAGATGAGAATGGTCATTACATTTGAATTGGAAAAGTAGAACAATTAAAATAATTAAGCAAACTGAGAGAACATAATTTGATTGAAGTTCCCTCTGTAGTTTTTTTCCTAGCCATCCTAAGCAGTGTGGTTTCAAACTAAAGACTTTCTTGGCAGCTTGTTGATATTAATACATGGAATTTAAGTTTTTTTTTAAAAACAAAAAAAAGCATGTGAGCTCAAACTTGCCACAGGGCTGTCATTAATCTTTGCTATAAACCGCTCCAAATAGCAGTAACTGTTAGGCATTAGTTCTGGTTGAAATTAGCATTTTTTCAAGAGTCCAGTCAGGCGTCACTCTGTTAGTGCATTGGAACCAGCTTTCAGGGTTAAAAGCTACAGAAACTGGCTGTAAGATGCATTTGGGTGCTCGCCAAAACAAACCCTCGGAGGGGGGGGAGAAAAAGAAAGTCATTATTTCCATGAGATGAAAGGCAATAGTAAAATAAGATGGAATAGTGATATGCTTAATTAGCATGCATCAAACACCAGGGTTGCACACATTTTCATCTTTGGAGTTTAAAAACTAAATCACGAAGCTGATTTCCAAATTGATGTATGCCATGATCTACTTATCAGCAACAATAAAGCATTCATTCATAGCAAAGCTTCCTACTCACTCCGTCCAGTGCATTGAAATAAAGGTCAAATCATCACAAAAAGTGCAGAGTGTTGTTTACACTGCACTTTTGATATGGAAGCCTGGCTTACACTGTAAATCTTCATTTATGCTTTGACATGTTTGTCAATCATGAAAAAAACCTATTTATGGACCAATCTGAAAGATTGATCAGAATTGTTTTGCTGACTGAATATCAGCTTCTGTAGCTCGTGAGCTGTGAACCCAGAACAGTGTTGTTCCACATTTATTACCCCCTGAGCTCTTTCGGAGTCCTAACTTTCTCTCTAATGCATCTAGTAGTGGCATACTTCCACAGCACTGCTAAATGCTAGAAATGTATCAGTCAAATCTCATGCTCCCATTTTCACTGACAATTTCTATCACGTACTCACTATTTGGCAACTAACAACCTTGACACTATTTGTTTAATATGAGGTCTGCACAGCAAATCTGACAACAAAATTACAAAAGTACTAGTTTATTCTTTGCCTCCATGAATCCTGTGTTGTCATCCTTTTTTTTCTTGAGACCTGAAGACGTGTTTCTAATTGCTGGTGTTGAATGTGTAACAGTATTATTTTCTTACCAACTGTTAACTGTTCGTCCAGTTAATAGTAATGGTTCATAAGTTATGGATTTGGAAAGAATTAGAAATAATTATCAAAATTATTCTGAACATATGTCCACAATGTGATTACCAGTGTTCAGGTGCCCAATCCCATCACTGTAACTCAACCATGACACTGGATCTACACCCCTGTTGTTAACTCCAAACATGACTTATTCCAGTGAAAGATAACAAGTTGTGTACTCTAGTTGAATAACAATGGAAAACTAATGGTAAGCACCAACCATGGCGTTCTGTGTCCAAAAATGGACATGGTTTGCTTTTAAAGGCAATTCACACTGGTTTAAATTCTGCAAAATTTAAAATTCTTTAGATTTGCATGAAAAAAGATTCAGTGAGTACCCCCATGCAAAATAACGCATTAGGTTAGCATAATACTGTACAAACTTTCAATATGAAAATACTGTTAAGATTATTTCTCAATCGTTTGTTGTATATTGATGCAATAAGCATACCAACTAATAAGCCTTGTTGGTTACCTTTGATTTTCACATTTCTTTGCTACTGTCTACATTCATAAAGCAATGGTTTTACATTTTCAAAGTAAACCATTTCTAATTGGTTCAGAATGCCCAAATTCAATATTTTTTTAAAAAAAGATAGAACTCACTGAATTTTCAATTAATTCTCTTTACAAATATTTTGCGGAAAAAACTTTTCACATCGTGAAGTACATTCTTCAATGTCTAACTGCACATTAACTCAAAACTCTTGAACACATAATTTTGTTACACAAAATCACAATGCATCTATTGGTAGGTGCTGCCTACAAAAGATTCAAGTGGGACCATTGCACAAAATCCTATATCTGTATGTCTGGGCTTGAATTCTAGAATAATTCACACTTATCACAAGAATGGGTAACAAAATATTGCAGAAAATGTCTACAATCTGATCCAAATTATCCAAAGTGCAATGTGTATAATTTAAGAGTTTTCATTGATGAATTCCATATGGTATATCTTCTTTGCAAGTATTGACTATTCATCGGTGCAGTTTCTTTACTTTTCTGTTCCTCTGTCTTTCCATCTGTGCCAAGGTCATATCCTTCAGTCACTTCAAGTGTACCTTTTTATTTTTTAACTTTTCAGGCTGATAAAATGTATAGGGTAAATCGGGCTATGCCCCGAAATAAAACAAACCCATACTACTCATTTCACTGTCAGTTACTCTACATGTTTGCACCTGCTTTTCTCCCAGAAGATATAATTCTGCTTGACAGTGATGGATTAGACATTTACTACAGGGAAACCCATAGCTATAACAAGTAAAGATACACAGGCTAGCGAGTACTGTTCACCAGAACAACTGATGTCTTGTTAAACTCTTAAGTGTCGAGGCAATTAGTTTGTTGTGGTCTTTGGGGTTTAGTTGGGCTGAGGGGAATTTGGGTTTTTGTCAATATTGACTAGAGGTTATTCTACATGTGGTCCCTGTATTTACTTGACTTAAAGCAATATGTTGATCTTAGCCTTCCTCTCCTGTTTTGGTACCTTGCTTCTTTTGGGCAGCAGATTTGCTATATTTTGTTTTAGAGTACTGTACAACTATGAGCCTTCTGGGAAGTGTCCAAAACTATTTATTCACCCAGCTCTGGGTGGAGATCAACTGCGACTCATTCTAATAAGCAAATCTCCTGTCACCAGTTTCTGATAGTACTCCATAATTAAGAGGAAAGATATGTTCTCTAAAACCTTGTAACCAGTTCAACATAGATGTGCTGTACCGAAGGGCTCCTTATCTACATCCCAGTAATTCCCCCCAAATCCACTAAGCCAATGCAGTAGTATAGGATAGTTTGGTGTCCCTGGGCTAGAAAGGGAATCAAAATGTTTGACATTACATCTGATCATTAACCTAGCACCCCAGCTGGGAAGTTAAACGTGTGGAAATGTCAGCTGTGGATATTATTGGGCTCAGCTGTGATGCTCACCACAGATAATAAGCTAAAAATAACCTTATTTCTTTGGATTCACATATGAATAATTACTTGAACATGGTACCAAGTCACAGCCAGTAACCAGAGAACTTTAACTTTCGACGAATTGGGAAAAGTAAGGCAATGTTATGCCATTTGTCTTTTTCTCATCTCCCCGCCCCCCTCCCCCTTAATTAAATCTGTTTTTGAAAGCTGCCCTACCTTTCTCCTTTTGGCTTCTCTTTATATTGGGTCCATTATCATGATCAACGTGCTCCCCGTCTCTAGTCCCAGGCAGGCCAGCTGTTGCAAAGAATTGTAACATTATTCCACAACTTTGTCTGAACCACAACCAGAGATGTTATCTGATAACATTCTTTCTGGTTGCCACAAAACTTCTAGATGTTAAATTGCCTGGTAATGTTTGGTCCAGACCCCATTTCCAAACTCTCCTTACCCACTGATATGTTCAGTATCGCAACATTGCATTACACTGCATATGTTCCACTGTTATTTGCAGATAAAATGCTCCTGTTCAAAAAGACGAAGAACGCTCCTGTCTTGACACTATTACAGTACATTCAGTATTTGCAGTCTATCAATGTTGACTATTGTATGTCCTGAAAATATGATCATAGCTATTATATAAATCAATGTGAAACCGATGCTTCCATAAAGGCAGAAGGGTGTTTTCATTAAGGTCTAATAAAAGTCCTTGTTTGTCCAGAAGAAAAGATTTCTTACGGAAGTGAAATAAAATTAAAATTAGCTTGTTTATTTTTAATATAGATTTTTTGATACCTTCATATAACACTTATTATAAACTACCATTAAAAAGCAAGGACAATATGTTTTCAATTTGAGATTTAAATTCTGAAAGTGAAGTTTGCAATTATTCTTTATTTTTGGCTAGCATTTGAATTAATTATACAAACAGGTTTTAAAATCTCACCTATAAAAGAGATCTTAACTATCTTTCTGTTGTGAAGTGAACACATTTTAGTCAACACATTTTGTTCAGCTTTTGCCAGGGTTATCATGACCTGGTAATTTTTAGTCCTATTTGCAGCGTGAACATAGTTATGGTTTCAGTATTGCAATATTGCTTTAGAATATTTACTAAGTATTATTTGTGTGTACCCAAGTATGGAGCACGATTTAAGCTTATAGTGCTTGCTTTGCAATCCTTGCTCTGGGATTATTGTCACTGAACACTCACTATTGGCTGCACGTTTGCCATTGATGCCCACCATGAGATCCACCTCTTCAAAAAAGAATGCGAAACACAATAGAACATATCACATATTATAGTAATTGCAGATAAAACATTAGCGATTTGCTTACAGTCTCCTCTTGTGGTCACGATAATACTTACAAATCACTAAAATTTCATTATCATTAGCTGACCTCCATTCAAAGTGATTATTGCCTTGTAATCATTACCCTCTCCCTATTGATTGGATCAATAATTATGTAATATCACACAGTAATGTGTTGTTAGTTACAGATTAACCATGCTGCGTTTAATATTGAAGGTAAGATTTAGAATTGAGGTCAAGTGACCTAACTCGGAGACTGCCATCTGGCAGAGTTATTGGTCTGTGCAATAGTATGGTGTTGAAGCAGCAAAGGAAGTTGCTTACATATTCTGTCAGCAGCAATATCATGTTGAGATGGTGAACTGGAAACACTGCTGCTCTGGTGTGAAGAGGGGTGACTTCTTGGTCGCTGACTGTCTTCAAGGGAGGGTGCTGGAGATGGGCTATTGTGAACCCGTTCCTATTGGCAAACAAACATCCAAGAGGTTATGACATTTTAATGGCAAGGTGGATCATTTGCAACATTTCAAACAACGAGATTAATTGATATAATTCTATGAAATTTATACTAACTCAACCACATATTGTTACTGCTGCTGATACTGTGGTGACATTGAAGGCCCCACCATCGGAGGCCGGGCCTTCAGTTTCTCCACTCCCACCCTATGGAATGCCATCCCTCAATCCCTCCGTCTCGTTTCTTCCCTTTCCTCTTTCAAGGCCGGTTTGAAGACTTTCCTCTTCGACCGTGCCTTTTGTTCCACCCCGAACTCTTCGACCTCCCCTTCGTGTTTCACCCCTTCCCAAACACTCCCTTTTCAGCTCGGGTCACACGCCTCCTGTGCAGCGCCTTGGGACGTCCTCCCGACGTGAAAGGCGCTCTATAAATGTAATTTGTTGTTGTTGTTGTTTTATATACAGTATGTAATGCTTTTCAATAGATTTTTGTTCCAAGTATCTTAAATGCATTTACATGGAATACTCCCGTTGAGTGATGCAATGGCACAACTAGGACATCCAGCATTAATATCAGATTGCGTAACTATGAAAACTAGCCCTACCCATTGAATAATGAATGCACTTTTCTACGTTTGTAACAAGGGAAGGGTTTTTAAATTGCATGCTTCATTTATCACAAATAAGGTGAGTTGTGAACAGTTTGGGGCAGGCAGAACGAAGCCAGCAAAGGGAGTGAGTTCATGTGTTTCCACTGTTTCTCTCTTGACCCTTACAGGAAATAAGCTTGTGTTCAACGGACTGTGAATTAGCTGGCCCAGATATCCTGCATATACAATATGAATGACATTAGTGAATTCTTTACTGATCTAAGACCGTCTGAATGGATATTAATGCCACATTTGTAATAATTTACATTTCAAAAGTAACACCGTGGTCCTCTTAAAGGATCAGGACACTTGCGGTTATGATGTCAGAGTCTGTGGGTTTTATTCTTTAGCCAAACTAATTAAAACATTCAGCTTCTGCCTCATCAGTTCTCTGTCCTTTATTCCATTTTAGAAACTAATTTCTTCATACACAATGGCTATTACCATCACTTTTTACTAGTATCAAATGTTTATATTTGTGCGAGGTATTCATCTTTCCAAAAATGAAAAGGATTGTGAATTGAGTCCCCGAAAGGTGATTAATTAGTTGCTGTCAGCACTGGGGCTTGTGTTTCCTTTGTGAAATTGTGAGCAAACCTAGGATTTGTAATTGGCGCACACTTTGAGTTTTGTACCCTACTCCTGGTTTAAATGCTTCTGTAATGGGCAGTGGGCTTGCTTGGCAGCACAGTGGCTAAGCAGTGTAGCATCAGCTGTTTACAAATGGTCACATCTGTGGATTAGTGCTGAAGCTCTACACGCATCTGGTGCTATTAGCCAGTGAAGCCACTCGGCTGAGACTGGTATAAAAGTAACAGGGCTGGTATAATCGAGTCAACCACAACTGACTTGTGCTTCACTACTGAGAAGAGATTGTAGCTATTTTCACTCCAGGTACATGTGTTTTTCGTGCTACAGTTGTTTTAACGTTACTTTGTCTGATAGAGCAAGAAATTGCAGCCGGACATTACACTCCAAATCGCTCTTGCCTCTGGAGCCGAGTTCTAGGAATAGTAGAACTCTGTGTGTGTTTGGTTGTGCAATGTTGCTGAATAACTGATAATTCTTTTAAATTATTTACGCACTAAGGGTACCACATGCTTTCTCTAGCAGCAAAAGCATAATGAACCTCGCGGGAACGTTTAAAATTACTATTTGTTAAGTTCAAAAGCTCCCTTTGCATTAGTCCCTGTGAACCCAGAACTGCACAGCAGCAAATGCCATTGATTTTCTGAGAATCGAGTCACAGAATCCAAGTCACTTAAACAAGAGTTGCCCCACGTTTCTAAATTCTGATTCGATGAAGGAAAGCATCAACTTGACCTTAATTGTGAAGTATAACTAGTGCATAAATCTACACCTAATATGGAAGGGCATCGTGGAATAAACGATCGGACCCTCGGGAGAATTGAAACATGAATCTGGGCCACTGTCTTAATGTATTGTTGTTTATTTTAAGGCATGACTAGTTTAGGAATTGTGCTTAAGTGTGTAACTAAACAAACCTATTATCAGTCAGTGCACTAATGAGTGGACATGCATTCTGTTACTGTAGCTCCACAAGCAGTGCCTCATTAGGCAGCTACTATTCTGTGGAAGCTGGTTTTAAATCTGCTAAGTAACTATATCATTTGCTAAATAAATGAAATGAGTAATGACATGACATTAAGCCAAGCAGTAAAGGCTTAATGATGAAAGCAATCATATATGTATGAGCACAGTGAAAGTGCATAGACATACAAAAACGTGTTTTCCAAAACCATTTTTTATGTGGTATAGGCGACCTCCAAGGCCTCAGCAATGATGTGCAAGGATTGGTAGGCGAATGGTGGTTCAAGTGAATTATCTTTTGAGTAAGAAAATTGTTCATTCCTCTCAATGGAATTATCTACAATTTTCTGGGTTTTAATCCCAGCAGTTACCTTGGTTTTAAACAGTAAATTTACTGCTAATTATGGACTTAGATTTAAAAAGTCACCTAACACTGCAAGTTCTGTAGTTATTTGCTCGCCAGCTGGCCATGGGTTTGTTTCAGGAATAACAAGAGTTTAAAAGACCAAGTTGCTGACATTAGTTGTGTGTGTCTCTATCAAAGATGCTGCAGCAAAGGGCTTTCTGTACTGATGCAAGTTGTGTTCATGTTACTGTAACTACTTCCACTGTTTGAGCGTTAAAATGATCGCAATTGTGAACAATATTGAAAGACAAATGGCTACAGACTGTTCGGAACATAGGCCCTTCTACTTTAGCTCAGAATATGAAGCAACAAGAGTTTAGTACAATTTAGTCAGGATTCACTGTGGAGAGCTGAAGGGGTAACATTGGTCCGAAATGTCTGGGAGATATGAGCTGTACACCTCTAGCTCTGTCCAGTTAGACATGATCTACATGGACTGCCGCAGTGAGTGACCTTTAAGACTCTGCGATTCTATAATCAGAATTGAATTAATTTTTAACTAACCTTGTCCTTAATGCATCATTACTGCACTTTTGAGTTATTAATTGTGTTCCATATAAGCATTAATATTTCAAACCCTGAGAATTTGTGATTTTTTATATCTACAATTCACCTTTTGTATATTTTATACATAGCAACTGTATTAATGTTCGAGGAAAGGCTAGAGGGAGACTTTTAGTACCTAAACACATGTTTTTAAATCTTCCAAGTTAGCAACATTTAACCCTTTCTCCAGCACCCATCATTTTGGGACCCTCTTAAACAGTTCCTGATGTAAGTGTTGCTGGGAAACCCACTTGTATCTCTTTGTTTTTGACATGACAGCTAAAGCTTCAGGCTGCCTTCGAGACTGTTTAAAGGACATTTCCTACTTTGTGCCTAAGCTAGGAAAGGATAAATACTATTCTCTACTTTGATGAGGTTAACTTTGCGTGGTTCTGATCACACCTGAGGACTCTGCCTATGACCATCACCCCTTTCTCCCTGACTCAACTTTGAGCCCCACCACTGTTAGACGCTCCGCATGTGTAGGACACTATATTGGTGCTATAGTACAAGAGCCTCAGGTTTCACCACTGGACTAGTGCAAACATTTGTGCTAAGCTTCCGAGACGATGTTGCTACGAGATCGAATCGGCATATGTTTGAATGGTACCAAATGCGAGAAGAGATTTGGATTGGTTTGACTCGATGGGAACAAAACTAGTCACTGAATATAGATGCTTCCTATCAGGTGGTAAATGTGTTATCCATTCCCCCAAAAAAGTATGAGTCAATAATTTGAACATGTTGTCAGTATTCCCACGGCCTTTTCTTGGCTGTTAGAATTTGAGCCAACGGCTTTGCAACTCTACTGTACTTTCAACAGCTTGGTGGTCCATGTACCACCAATGGCTGGTGGAGGGGGAATTCAATGTTAGAAATCTATTGATGCCTTTAGACATTGTGACAGAAACGTGGGAAGCCAGCACGTCCTCCTAACGTGAAATACGCTAAATGTTGTTGTTGCCCTCTACCTATCGAGAATCGAAATTCAAATGTGGAAAGATTTGTTTAGGTAGAAGGAAATAAACTGCAATATCTATGTTGTGTTGGTATGACTGATTTGAAGACAAGTTCTCAGTCTTATTTCTCTCCCCAGTACACACTGTAACAATCAGCAAAGATTGAACAGGAAGCTTGCATTTCAGGGGCCAAATTCTGCACCAGAACTACAGCCGAGAGCATTAAAACATGACTGCTGCTCTTTGAGCAGAGATGCAGCACACCACAGTGTACGTAGAGCCGAATGTGTACCTGCGTTCTCTTGCTGGATCTAAAAATGATCTGCAAATCTGAAATCACCATATAACACTGCTGTCCATTTGTCGTCCTATTTTTAAGGCACACCAAGTAATACTCCACATCCCTGCACAGAACAATCTACAGCCTAAACGGTATTCTGACTCTGCACAAGGGTAAACAAAATACTGACGAATCAACCACGTACAGTGTGTGGATTGCAGTGGCGTTTGTCTTACCTTAATCACGGAAGATCCTGCTCGAGAAAGGGGACTGTGCATTTGGGCTGCCACAGCCATGTTAGCTATGGTGCTGAGGTGACTCATCTGGCTCATTGCCATGGTAACTGAAGCAGGAGGGAGACTGACTGGGATGAGGGGGTGGGGCATCATCATGAATGGCAACTCTAGTCCTTTTTTGGAGGGCGGGAAAAAGCACACAAAAACAAGTTTGCATTCGACCACCAAACCAGCCTGAAACATTGCTTTGTCAAACATTACGTTGCTCCTGTTTTAACATCACTGTTTCACGGTTTTTCTCTGATTTAAGCTGGTGGCTATTTTAAAGAAACAAATGAAATATTTTTTTTTATTTTAAATTTTGAAATGAACTCTCCTTAATGAGAACCCAATAAGTTTCTTTAATCAAAAAAGAATAGAAATATGAATAAGTATATCACAGATGTTTAGTAAGTACAGTATTAGATTACACTGGCAGGACATTTTGTAATATTTTCTGTCCAGTTGTTAGTTATTGATTCATTTCCTTCTACAGAGAATATTGCATTCTGGAAGGAAGGAGATAAGATTGTGCAACCTTCCCATCATAGATCCCTTAACATCCAAGAAACACTTTATCTCAGATACTCATTCCTCCAACAACTACCCACCCACCTCCACCTGGATGTAATATATGCATGGGACATGACTAATACATAACAATAATCCTTACATTTGATAATAATTACATAAACACTATTCACTATACACAGAATGTTTTTTCCAGAAAAATAGTAAATTGTAAACTCCACCAAACTGGTAGCAAACTCACAGCAGAAATAAGAAATGCTGCCAATGAGGAACATCCAGTACAACAAGCATACAATAACACTACCCCTACCTACCCATACTCTAACTCAGTACAAGGTTATCCTAATTAGATTTGTTGGCATAATTTATGCCTACTTTCTGGACCTTCTCATGGAGATAATATATTGGCTCTTGTTATTATCTTAAGAGAAGCGTTATTAAATTTATTCTACTGATGGACTTTGGAAGAAATTGTATAGAACACCTCAGGTCTTAAAAATAATTTTAAGTGCAAAGTTACTTTCTATTTTAATCTGATTATGATCTTACTTGCTTTATTCAATGTGTTTAAGTGTTCTGAGCAAACCAGGATTATTCTGACCAACATCAGAATGACTCATTTTAAACCCACCATAATTCTGGGCAAATAATGAAAACCAATGTACAGTATTACAATTTTGGTAAGAATTTGTAATGAATGACTTCTACCGTCAAACATTCATAGAATCTGTGCTGGGGACAAATTGTTTGATGTACAACAACAACAAAATTACATTTGTTTGGTGCCCTTCACGTCGGGAGGACGTCCCAAAGGGTTGGACAGTCAGTATCTCAGACCCTAGCTGGGGTCGGGATCGTGGAGGGAAGGGGGCTTACCAATGGCACGGTCGAAGAGGAAGGTCTTGAGGCAGGATGCGAAGGAGGCTAAGGAGGGGTTGAGGTGGAGGGATTGCATGCATGATGGAATTCCAAAGGTTGGGGGCAGAGTGACTGAAGGCTCGCCTGCCGATGGTGGGACGGGTGGGTCAGAGTACCTGGAGCAGGCAGGAATCCGCTGAGTGGAGGGAGTGGGCAGGTTGGTAGGGGATTAGTAGGTCACGGAGGTAGGGGGAAAAGCCATGTACGGCTTTAAAGGTGTAATATTAAAACAAGGTGCTAAATGTACAAAACACAAGAGGTTTTGAAATAGGCTTCCATATGAACTGCATGTACCTCTGAAATGTATATGTTCTGTATGTTATGAGTATATTACTTGGGCTATTGATACATTTTACAAATTATATATTGGATAAGAGTTCACTGAAAGCTTTGTGTGTGGAGAGAAAGCCAACAGTTAAATTCAATTGTCTGCATTAACATTTTGAATTTCTTTACTTTTGATAAGTAATGATAACTATGACACATAACCAGTAACCCAAATGGGCCTTTTACTTACAGGGTTGTAGACATGCTTATATCTCCAAATTGCAGTGATGAGACCAGTCAACTATCAATAATGACGTGGATTACTGGCTCCTAGGAAAACATTTTAGCCTTGGTACCTGCTTATCGACCTCTAAAGGATACAGGAGCAATTGGGTGTTGAATTCAGAACTTTCTGGTCTCAAATCCGATGCTCAAAGGAAATAGGTACCCAGGGTATATATTTTGTCAGATCTGATATATGTGCGAGTCATTCATGGCATTAGTTGTGATGGCCAAAATAATGGCTGTTTTGGGGTCAAAATGTGGACATTTAAAAAGTCATCATTCTTTTTAACCCCACATTTAGCAATGTTTTGGGTGACCAGTTAACAGGTTTTGTGAGCATAACCTCTCGACTCCTTTTCCCATACTTAAAAAAAAAAGCAGATTTATTTTGATATCAGACCACGCTCAACAAACCTTCAAAAGAAATCCAGAGTTGTATTCACCATGCTAAACATAATAAGAAGGTTTCCATTTCATAAGCAAGATGAAGGGGCATGGTTCAAGGTAAATTAAGCAAAAGCTAGTCTTTCTTTCTTCCATTGAATAGGTTGAGACCCACAGATGTTCTACTAATTGCCTATAAATGAAGAGTCCTGTCTCTTGTACTCTTTGTGTTTAAAGCATCTCTCGCTCACTCCCACCCCCAAACTAAGCAGTATTTTCCTTGTAAATGATCAGAGCAGTTTCTAACTGCCTTATGAGTGTGACCATTTCATATATTTGATTGAATGGCATTCACAATAATCAACATGTCAAGAATTTAGGTGATTAGGTTACTCCAATCCTGGGGCCTTCAAGGCATTTGCATGGAATCAACAAAGAAACCGTGCCATAAGCAGAGCACTCTTATTTTTATGTGTGTTTGCGTTGGCTGCTCACCGTGGACAAGATGGTTAATACAAGTTAGAGTTGTAAAGTACAAGTGTTAAAAGCACCTACCATTTGTAGTGGATAATTACTCTACAATTATTTTATTTTATACCATGACATATACCTTTTAGTCCAGGTATATGATTTCTTATTCAGTTACTTAAAAAATAACCACAAGCGCACATATAGATGTATAGATAGATATATATACTGTATATTGTCATTTTCTTTCTATCTCTCTCTATCTCTTGACTCTCAGACACACAGTCATACATAGTAATTGCTTAGCAAGTCCTCACAGGCCTGCTCTTGCTGGCCTAAGAAAAAGGTACATGCGGACCATGCTTACTGTTGGCTAACAGGTGGTTCTGTTGGAGTGGACTAAGCGGGTGTGTGGCTGCGAGACTGTGCTGACCAGACACTGTGGCGTGGCTGACTACATGCTGTGACCCTGTGGTAGTGGGTGACTGGAGTTTCTCCTTGTCCCACGAAGATTCACTTCCACCTGAAGTGCATGAACAAACGGATCATAAATTAGGTAATCAGAAACAAAGAGAGAACATTTACTCCTCGTCTCAGTAGACTAAGCAATTGAGTTTGTGAGCACAGCTGAAATAAACCTGCATACGAGGCACAGAGAACACAAGTTAATATTCAATACCCAACTTTTTTTAAGGATATTAGTCATTTTATTCTTTGGATTGTATCAGCAGCGACTCCAACTAGTTCTGATGAATTTCTGCATTTAGAGTTATAAATCACAGCACAGGAGCTGAGAGAAGGCATATCATAAACCGAGGCACAGTCTGGTGATTGAAATTGCAGCGAGCTTTCATTCAATATTGCACAGTTTCAGGTATACACCAGTTATTATCTGTTGAAGGGGATTTTGCTTCTCTACATGTATTTAAGGCAAAGATCTGTGGTCGCTTCTATCATAGTAGTCACATGACATCTAAAATAAACCCATATCAAAATTGTACGAATTTAAAAAAATAGATATACACACGCGCATGGAAAGTGCTTTAATCCCCACGTTAATTTTACATAAAATCTGAAATCAATATTTAAAACAGTGTTTGAGGAAAAGGTGGTATAGACAATTAGCAGTTATGGACAAGTAAATTATCTACAAATATACCTAAGCAGCATTTAATACTTTGAGAAGCTTACTTTACTATTTTTTCATTAACCTTTAAAATGGCAATCTAGAACTAAATTGTGACTTTGTTTCACTCCATCCTCATTACATAGATTTAAATTTATGATCATTTATGGGGGGGGAAGCTTATTTAATGGACTGAGAAATCAAATATTTCAGAATTAATAGCAAATCATTCCTACAAGCTGAGACCTTGAGTGTAGATGCCCACTGCTTCTCTTAGGGCCAATGAATTGGACTAGCACAGTTTAAGATTGACAAGGTGCTCAGTATTCCGATCACAAAACCCATCCTCCGTATAAACTATTTGATGGCAAATGGTTTATATTAGTCATGTGAAAAATAAAGCAAGGTTAAAGAATAGGGATACAAACTGACATTTATGGATTTTATTTCTGGTCATATCCAATGTTTGCCTTTTCTGGAATATGTCAGAATAGAACATATTTTCTTTTTTAACTTATTTAAATATACTATGCACAGTTTGAAGAAATTTACAGCAAAGAATACAAGCAGTTGGTAAATAAGGAAAAATATCCAAAGGAAAGTTAAAAACGGAATTGAATGATATTACAATATCCATTACATCTATATGTGATCAGTAACAACATCCAGTTTTAATATTCATCAGGTTATCCATGATTCACCTTTCTATTTATAAACCAGATTCATACACAACTAGGATTAAAAAGAATGTGGTTCACAAAGTAAAATAATTTGTTTAAAATGCTTTGACTCAGAAATTTTGATATTTGCAATCTTCTGCTTCCAATTATTTAAAGTGTTGTTAGAGCAATCTACCCATTCAGGTATTTGAACACAATGTGCTCTTGATGCTCAGTGGAGTAGTCATGTTGGAAATTAATATTTTTATTGCATACTAGTGCATCGTATTTAAAATGGGAACACATTAAATTGGTAATAGAGAAATCTTAAAATCAATGTGCATGAGATTGCTCATTATGCAGAGAGAGATCTATGGGTAAACAAGCAGGTGGTGTTTTTCATTACAGATTTGAAGACTGATTATTTTTGATGATAATATGAATTAAATTTCTTCTCTGTAGAGTTCTGACTATTACATAGGGGAACATTCCTAATAGACAGAGAATGTCTACGGCAACACTAATGGCTTTGGTAAATACCTGAGGCAAATGTGCTGTCACCTTGACATCTATAATTCACTGGATGCTTGCAGAGAGATACTTGTGGTGGTGTATTAATTATAACCTTTTGACCTTAAAGACAATAGGCTATTTTTTTCCTTTTGGGATGGGAGTGATGAGGGTTGGGGGGGGTGGTGGTCTCCTAACCATGTCTCAAAGGAAAAAGTCAGACTTTGTGGCAGACTTAATGATTGTGTTCACTTGGTATTTTATCAGTATTTTCACTGTCATATTCAAAGTATGCAAGTTGGATGATAATATGTACTGCTTGAGTCACCAAAGCTACAACTCAATTTTGTGTGTCTGGGGTAGGGGGGAAACGGCCATAGGAATTGACCCGTAAATGTGTGTTTTCCCCGAAATAGATTTTTAAAATAGTTTATCTTGTTGAATTCTTACTCCTTTCATTAGCAAACACCAGAGTAGCTTCTTAAAAAGTCCTGGCATAGCAACTGAGCCTGATATCCCACTGATCCTCACAACTAAGCGCACCACAGTCTATGCCAATCCTGTGGCCTACAACGGTACAACATATCTATTTGATGCTGACCTCGTACATGCTGGAAATCTGGCTTGTGTCACCACAAAAACATTTCTTAAAAAAGTTTTTAAAAGCACTGATCACTTTTCGAGATTACCAGAACACAAAGGAACTCAGCCACATGCATTTCCTAATTTGTAAATGATTCAGTAAAGGAACAAGGAGGGGGGGAAATAATTTGTACAAAAAGCTGATATCAGTTATTCACTTCATAGCTCTTTACAGGATATTGCTGTGCACAATTGGCTGCCACCTGCCCACCCCCACCACACACATACTCACAGAGGTAATGGATATATAGTTAGTTTGAAGAATCAATCCTCACTGATGAATCGCACTGTTTCCAGTTACAAGCCAATTTGGAACTGCAAATCCAGATTATTAACTCTTATGGTCCTAGCTTGTAAGATTACACTGGTCAGGGAAATCCCATTGTAAGCAATTTATAAACCAGCAAAAACATGTATCCTTCATGGTAAGATAAGACTAGTATTTCTGGAACTGTCAATGTCTCATTTAAGATGTCAGGATGACCGCACAGTGTTAGGGCTTCGACTCAGCAGGACCAAAGATGGTCTAACATTGCAGGAGCTGGACTGTGCTCCAAGCTCAACAACAACAACAAAGTTATATTTATATAGCTCAGGATCTATTAGGTGAAGGATGACTTCTATGTACTTCTATGCCTTGGGATGTCCTCCCGACGTGAAAGGCGCTATATAAATGTAAATTGTTGTTGTTGTTGTTGTTGTTTAATGCTTTCACTGAACAGCAAAACATTTTGCCATGAAATGTCCAGAAATTATAGCATTCAAAAACACATTTCATTGAATTTCATTACACCCAAAAATGACAGTTAAAAGTCAGATGAATCACAACACTATAATTCTATCATGTTGCCTCTGTGAAATGAAATACAGAAACATAATGGGACTTTGTTCATTTCTGAAATACAGAAAGTAGATGTATGTTTCTTTATTACTTTTAATAACATTTTTATGGGTATGGAATGGCATTTTAATGTTTAGATTGTGTTTTGTCTGTTACATAGACCTTGGCAATACAAATCTCTTAAAGTTTTATGGATTTAAGCCATAAATGTTAGTTTTCCTGGGACATATAAAAAAAAATGAAAATAGATTGTGGCTTGCAAACAAAGCCCCTGAGGCAAAATCATGTTGATCCCACTTTGTTTTGTGTTTGTGCAGAAATTTCAACTAACATCTTCTTGCCTGGAGGGGTTCCTGTGTAATTTTTACCCTTCATTTCTGAGATGGGCTCCAGTCTACTTCTAATTGAAGTATTTTACATTAAACTCTACCAACAACACAATTGGGGAACAAAATGCAATATTCCAAATGAAATTATCACATCAAATTTGTTATGAAAGGCTGCATTTTTCACTCCCAACATTCCATCATGTGTTGTTCCTAAATGGTTCCTAAATATCTAAATAATGATCAAAAGTAAATTATGCATAAGTTTAAACGATTAAACCCTTGAAATTCAATCTTCTGTTTTATTGGAATACCAATTTATTATATTGCAATCATAATCCAATAGTTTTATTCATTTTCTTTTCAGTTTAGTTTGAGATGCGGTTGAATTTGTGACTGTGCCCATCTCCCTCAATAGTTGTGTGATAATGTTGTAAAATGCCATTGCTTAAGATTAGATCTGAATTGAGTGCAGTTTATCAAATGAAAAGTTATGTCCTCAGAGGAAATTGTATGGAACCAGTGGAATTAGTTTATGCAGCGATGTGCAGTGTGCTAAGAAATTGTCCAATATTAACTGACGTATATCCTATAAGTCTGATAACGCACAACTTCCTCCCATGGATAAAGAGATTCATTCAGTTCAAGAGCCGGGTGCTGATAATTGTAGACCTTGTGCCCATTGTGTTTTTTTTAAGAAAAGGAAATGATTTGTCTATTATAATTATAATGTGGTAAGTCTCCTCTTTCATGTTTTACTATTGCTGTGTAAGCACAATATCCATTTCCCCAGCAGATATGCTTTTCAAAATATCAAAACTGCAATGATGTTTTCAAAGAGGCTGCTTCCGAAACATTGATCAAATGTGTGTGTGTGTGTGGTTTTTTTTTTGCAATTAGGCACTGGCTGGGCACCCGCCCACTCAATCCATACTTTGATAACACTTTAGATGTTATGCTACACACATTCTTTCAGTTCTTTACAGTAATGGGTTTTGTTTTTGTCTCCATTGTTGGGACAAAAGAAAATTAGTGAAGTCGTAATAAAATGAACGTTGTTCTATAGAGAATGGGGAAAGAGGGGAGGAGAGAAGAGAATAGGGCAATGGTGAGTCATTATTATTGTCATTGCCAACTGGAACACTAGTAGTTGGGACTATTTCAAACAGTCTTTCAGTGACAATACTGTCTTCTCCAGAAGCCTAACCTGCCACATTATCGTACCATGATGCCACTTGGGTGATTAATATAGCTCATATTCCTAGCAAGTACCGAGACCTGCTAACAAATTGCATGTGTTTGTCATATTTCTTCTGAGCAATGCCATCTGCCAGAAGTGGCATTTTCATGGCTCTTCACCCTGACTCCTGCCAAGGAATCATCTGGCAGTGCCTAATGCTGCACAAAAAAGGGATTAAGGATGAAATGCAACAGAGAATATTGATAATTTTCTGTAACTGGTGAAGAATGAAGATGAATGAGGTAAAGGAAGCAAATGCAATTAGTTCAGCAGGCTTTACAGCTGTGCTCTCGGACTGGCTCCCCTGGCCTTATCTAGCCAACATACAGCACTCTATGTGCAACATTAAATACTGTAATATAATGTGCTGCTCTCAAAATGTTCACATTCAGTACTTTTCAAATCCATAGAAACCCGGAAGTTGAGATTGTACTATGAAAAGTCATTTTCCTTTGACTTGACATTGATCTGTGTATGGCAGCTTGAACAGAAAGAAAATATTTTTACTTTATCCTATTGTTGTGATTTTCAATATTTAAGGTCAACTTACAGCAGTACTTGTCTTGCTTTCAAAACAGCATTTTTAAAGGAAAAAATAGGCTGAACAGCAGTATTGGCTTCAGATTTGCAGAGAGAGGGGAATATCTAAAAGAGATCCTAGTCCTGTTTGCTATTGAATGACACCCCCTCCCCAACTCCATGTGTACACTGATATCAGCTGAAGATGGATTTGTACTGTCCAATAACCTGTTAGGGCTCACTGGACTGATGGTGAGGTATTCAGAGGGTTATCCATGCCCAAGAAATCATGTCCCAACAGAAAATAGTTCTTCCAAGAGGTGAGAGTAGGGAAGGAAACAAAATTCCTACTTGAATATTAACCAGTCAGGAATGCCTACAAATTGTCACTAACCATGACAGTAGCTAACTGGGCAGCACATTGTTTCACTGTGATAAGCGCCTATATATTAAAAATTGAAGCTATTTCTTTCTAACCCACCTTTTACATTATGACAGTAAAACCTTGTTTATCTGGTACCCAACCAAACAGCATTCTCAACCACCCGGTATCTCCCAATACAATTCATCATTACAGCAACCGGATCTCACACCGTAGCCATCCGGGACACTCGTGGTATGCTCACTTTGCGCATGCGCACTTATTAAACTTACCGAATGCTGGAATGCTTTTTTTACCGATCATTTTACCGAGTGTGCTGGAATGCTTTATTGGTAAGTATCCATATAATATTCTGTTATTAATATGGTATGTTTTAAAATAAGTTTTAAAAAATGTTGGATTTTCAATAACTTGCCACTCGAATATCCAGCATTTTTCATTAATCGGCAACGGTCAGGTTCCGAGGGTGCTGGATAACAAAGGTTTTAGTGTATTATAATTCTTAGATGATACATTTGCATCAGTACAAGAACAAACCTCAACATATTCAGAACTTTCTGGTATGATTGGCTTAGATGAGCAGCTAAAAGTCAATCAATATTTTTCAAGACCTGTTCTTCCAAGGCCCGTGAAGTATTTTGAATTTGATAAAACTAAAACAACATCTCCTTTGGGGTATGTTAACGGGCATTGTGTAAATCTAAAAAACCATTCCTTTTCTGCCCATCTCGTATTAGAGAGTGTATTGTGCAAGCGTTTTATCCACCCTGCCCTACAGAGATCTGGACATTCATGTTTTCCTCTGATGTTGCTTCAATATATCATATGATGGGAATAACTCCTCAAAGTCTAACAATCTAAAGAGCGTGACTGATATTTGTTTGTGAAATCAAAAGATTCTGCGTTTACTTAGAAGCCTCCATCCATTACTGTACTGACCTTTCTTTCCAGAAGCGAAGTGAGGGAATGTTTAATGTTTGCTTTGTGGTGGAATTAAAGGGTTTTCCTCGACTTTCAAATGAAAAGAATATTTTAGTAGCCGAGTCCTCAGATCTACACTAAAACTGTTTCCTGTCAGTTAAGGGGACTCGTTGACTTGAAAAAGCATTTGGAAGTGAATCATGTTGAAATGGATCATTATGTCATTTGAAACTGACATCACTACGATGGACATAACACACAACCCTTTCGACTGTTCTTTCTTGCACTCTCTTTCTCTCTTCCCTCCCCTCCCCATGACTACCATCCCCAATGGTAACATGCATGTGTAGCATGCTTGCACAATAACTGTAAAATGTTGTCCTTAAATTTGCAGTCACACTCTTCCAAATCATCTAATTACTGAGTTTCTGCTATTTGTGAAAATTTTCTCAAAGATACATTTGCTGAGGAAAAAGAAGCATCTTTATACATGTGATAAATGATTCAAGATGGAGAAATGGCACTATTGAACTGCACAGGGTATTCTGAACTTTATTACACCAGTGGTTTGTAGTTGAGAAGTATTTGAAAAGATGTCAAAGCTTGTATTTTTATATTCTGAACAAATAGTTATTTTGAGAGGCTGGAGCATAGGATATTGGCACTCGCTTGTTCTGTGTGTCAAATCATATTTTGTCTGAACGGTCATTCACTTACCGGCCTATATTCACCCAATGTCCAATGATGCTAATAGACCACAAATACTACATCTATTATTTTATTCACAAAAAGAATGTACTTGAAAGATGTGCAGAAGAAGAGTATCAGAATTGTTAACAATCATATACAGTACAATAGAAAATTAGCTTCCACACCACTGGATTTAAGGAGGGAACAAATTCACTATGGATTCAGTTATGTCTGAGGAAATTTGTGTACAAGTGTGTGTGTGTGAAGAGCGTATATTGTAAATGGAATTGACTGCATATTGTGGGCAAAACACAGCAGCCAATTGTGAACAGCAGGGTCCCACAAACAGTGGATTGAAAATTAGTGCACCCTTGCATTTGTTGGACATCGCGTAGTCTATGTGGACTCTTAGTATTTTCACAGGGGTTTACGAAGAGGCAATAACTATTCAACAAAGTACCTGGTACCTTTTTATTCCATGACTACTAAAACCTTCACCGACTATGATTTTAAAATGTAAATGTTACTAAATGGTATGGGGAAAATTATTTTCAAATTTTTCATTTTTAATTTGCTAATGAACAGGTAGTGAACAGTAAACTAATTATGATTCACTATGCAATAATCCCTCTCCTTCATCTAAATGTAGTAAATTCTAATCTGCTAATGGCCCTCTTACAAATGGGACAGCATTATTTCTGCGGAGCTGATGTGAAGCAGTTGACGCTTTTCCACTGCTTTTAGGCACATACAGACGTGGAAATTGTGAGGTTAAGACACATTCTTCAGGCATTAAATCTAGAGTGAGCTAGGAGGTGCCAAGTGGCCTTATTTAGGATTTTGATTGCAGTGGGATTTGTCTGCCAGAAAAGACAATGCCACTAACACAGGTACCATAGTCAGTCAATCACAGCACCCCGGGGTGGCTGGTGTTTCATTATTTTTGTAATTTACTAATTAAAGTTTCAGAAATGGCTCTTAGCCAGTTGCCAAGTGTAGAATGGAGTTGGTTGATCTCAGAAAAGGGAAATATAGGGAACCTACAATATATAGGGATCTCCTGTGTAAGTGAGATGGGTGGTGGTGGCAAAGGTGGGGGATGGGAAACACAGTGGTTTCTCGCTGATTGCCGTCCAGTCACCTCTGCAGGAAAGTGTTGGCTGAGAACAGACAGGGGCTCAGCTGTGATGCCTTCCCCAGTGGAACACTCTATCTGCATTCACACATGGGGAGTGGTCACTTTGGCATGGTACCCCAAGAGAGGGTCCAAACTTTGAGAAGAGGAGATTGCAGATGAAAATGAAGTTCCATTATTAATGTAGCTGCCAAATGATTCCGTAAATATTTGTTTTGTTTAATCATGGTCAAACCTAGCTCTGAGGTGTTAAGTGTATTAATATTACATTTATCAACAAGGAACAGATGTATTGAAGTGGGGTCCAATTGAAAGTGCTTGAGGATTTTAGAAATGATTGAACCCGATTTGGATACTCTGTGCAGAATCCTCACCATATTGATAGCAAACAAAAAATGGCCTTCACTGAAATAACACAGAATTTCTCACAAAACAATTCTTAGAATATTTCTCTGAGGACAACTACATCACCACTCGAGCCAAACCCTGTCACGTCAGGAACTTGGCACAGTGAGAGTGTATTCTGATTTAAAGTGACCCATATTTGAAAGAGAACACTGCAAAACAATCGATCACATCAATCTATCAGGGAACAGAAAGAAACTCTTGAATTCCAAGTACCTAGTGAAAATTAAATTCCTGCAAATCCTGCAGTAAAATAGCCTGTAATAATTGCCCAAGTCACTTTGATCATTCATAACACAAAACCAGCCTTGAAAATGCTCATTTCCCCTTTGATATAGAATGTTTATGGATATTTTCTGCATGTCTGATCAAAGAGCCAGATTGAACTATGTTTCCTTGTGTTCTTAATCAATCTGAAATTTATGAGCGGCTGAAATATGTGTGACATACATAAGCAATTATAGTCTGATGTACAGTTTCATGATCAAATGAAGGGATCTGTTGTGTTAATGGTTATGCTGCGATTTTTCCTTTAAATGGAAGGATTATATGGAAAAGCAACAGCGCAAAGAACTACAGAAATACTGTTAACACATCTTGTTCTACCCTCTGGGCTAGTGCAGAACAATGGAAAAACAAAATAACTGTACAAATTGGACAGCAGTGCCAGTAATGTTCTGATGCTTTTGTTTTACAGACCATTTGGTATTGGGAATTTCTGGATAGCAAGCCAAAGTTTGCAAACTGAGGGGACAGAATGAATTTCTAACAGAAATGGAACTCCCTGCCATAAATACTCTTTTTTTCAGTTGTTGCAACAGTTGATATTTTGACATATTGAAGGACGCAGTGTTTCAAATAAAAATGTTTACATGAAGGTCACAATTTCGAGTTCTTTAAACATCTCTGAATCATGAAAATGTTGGACATGCATGTCCTTCAGCTTCTTTGGTTTGGCTAAAGGCTTAGACTATTCAAAACTGTTTGAAGCCGTTAGCAGCCGCACTCCCTTTTTCATATGATGAACTACTATAAAATAGTGCCTTTGAAGGAGAATATTCATGTCTCCTTACAGCAGCGCTTTGGACCCATCTTGTGTCCCTCGAGTAGAATACTCCCAGTGAGTGGCTGATCACTAGGGGAAGCATTTTATGGAATGGCAAGCTTCTAAGCTGACATCGCTGATCGGTTCAGCATGAAGGGCAGCAACAGCAGAAATCACTGTTACCAGGACTATGAGCCAATCTAAAAATAACTTTTCTAACCCATATTAGCCTTCTCTGTGCAAGGTGCCCTGTACAGGAAAAATTACAGTCAGTTCTCAATCTATATAGAGGGACTGTAACTTGGTACTTGCCCTCCACACCATTCTCCTCCTGTTTGTTGACCCATTTCTTAAAAGTTTTCCTCGAAGTGAACTGAAAATCCTGCTTTACAGATGTGTAAGGAAATTATTTCTTAAGGAATACCATTCCCAGTCTCACAGTGCAAATTCAGTTGGTTCAAATCACCCTGGACTTTCTTCCCTGTGTCCTGTACAAACTACGTGGACCTCTGAGCAAACACTGCATTTTAAGGGTATGAAGGGACCAGTCACACACACACATGCCCATATGAGCCCACACCCATTTTTAGTATTCCCTGTATATAGCATGGAAAGAGCTCTGGGACGTTACCCCGTATGAAAGGTGCTGTATAAATGCAAATTGTTGTTGTTGTTGACGAGCAAAACAAGTACACTTTTGTCCGAATCCAAAGCAATGCAAATCGGGGGATGTTTAAATAAGCTTCCTACTCTACTCTAGTGGCTGGGAGTAAAGCTTCTTTACTCTGGGGAGAATAAGGGCAGCATGAGATTATTTCCCATGTGTAAATAAAATGATGGTCCATTGAGGGCAGATGTAGCACCTTTTACATCACCACACAATTCTGCACTCTGTTTACACACAGATGGATCCTATCTGCACATGAATGGTTCAAGTACCATTAATAGGATAGTGAAGGGGCAGATGCTTTGGGGAAATTTTTTTTTTGGGGGGGAGGGAGGAGGGGGGCATTCAGCCTTGAGACCTGTTAGAGATTGATGCTGAGAAATGTCTAAATGTTCTGGGTTTAGTCTCTGCTGAAAAGCATCCTTTTTGTACGTTTCTAATCATACTTTATTTTTAAAGTGTCTAATTTTCCAACAGTCCAGTCAGGGTCTTAAGATATGTAATGCATTCCGATTCACCCAAAACTTGTGGTGTACTTTTGAGAGAATCTGTGTCTGATTTTCTGGTGTACCTGTTGGGGAAGATCTGTTGGGGATCTGTGAATCTAAGTGCCCCAACTCTTGAGTTTCTGCTCATATAATGGCTTATGTGAAATTCTACCTTTTGATTCAAATTTAAAAGAGGAAAAAGAGCTTTTATTGGACGGGTCACCACCCCCCTGCATGACTGACATCCATAACAAATTAATGCTTTAGTCCATCGACGCTGCCAGACAGACCTTGGTGCAGTGTGTTTAAATGTTCACAGCAACCACCGGTCCATCACCAATAGAAAAGCTGTAAAATAGTAGTACGTAATTTCCCACTTACAACCCTTAAATTAATATCTAACCCATTGTCACTTATCAAACCAATAACGTTTTTAAATTATGTGTGTGCGTATATATATTTAAAAAACTACTGTATAAAAATGTTATAGATTTGTCGTATTCCTAAGAAAACCTACATGATTTATTTATTTATTTCATCCCAGTGAAAATCTATAGGATAAATGTTCAAACAATAATACATACTTGTGATACCATCCCAGACTTTGTCATGTTTTATGAATGTCTGTGTTTACATTTTTATTACAGATTTTATGCCTGAAAAGGTTAAAAGAAGGCAAGTGTGGTGTCCTATGAAATTTGAAAGTGTGATAGTTTGAAGGAATCCCAAATCCTATTGGGCATTTTAAATATGAATACATTGAAATGAATTGCTGAGTTGACTAGATATAAAAGGCCAATATTTACACCACCACATCAGTTGACAGAAAATTAAATCTTTCTGGATTCATTTACTTTTATGTTTTGGCACAGAAACTTTGTATATTTCTGTGACAATTCCTAACATTGTTGCCACGGCAGCCAAATGAGATTTCTTTTTTAAATCGGACTCCTGTTTGCAGGCCCGGCTTTAACACCACTCATTTTATTAGAAGAGCATCATCTGTTGTAAGTTACAAACAATTCCCACATCTAATTACAACCAGGATTTCAGGGTCATTAAACAAAATACATTTGCATCAGCAAGACTCGAAATTGAGACTAAAATCACAGAACTCGAGTCACCGAACCTGCCACAGCTTTCTTCCCTTTCTATCGCAACACTTCCTCCTTGACCTTTTCTTGTCTATTGCTTCCTTAACTTTTTGAGCTAAACCTCTCTAATGGCAGGAAACTGTATCTTGCAAGAATTTGATTGAACACAGAACGTATCAAAATATGGCTTGGTACGTGACAATCCTATTGAACCAAGTCCATTTAGAATCTTTGCCTAATAAACGCACACAGTAAATCACGGGGTGAAGATTAGATTGGAAAAGTTACTTTGCCCTTTTTCAGTACTTTTACTGAATGTCTGAAATCTGTAGATACCATTTTTTTCAGTTTAGCTCTTTTGTTGGCAATAGGAGGATGCCGTGACCAAAAGAGCGGTCCCTTGAAAGGGGTTTATCATTTAAATTTTAAGTTTCTTTCCATTACAAGCAGAGGTCAGACCGTGAGTAATTTGTGCCTGAAAGATGAAGAGTATTTTCGGGCTGTGGAATGTGATGCTGATTAAATTGAGTACTACTCGACCAATTTTCAATTAGGGATATGAGTTGTTCCTCCAACATATGAATTGTACCATTTTACATCAGTAACACAAACTGTGATACAAGTGGTACAAAAATGAATCTTGCAATGAAGCAATTGGTTAAACACAGTTTGAAGGTACAGTATCTTTTTAACCAGTCCAATTTTCTTTAGTTCACAATTCATATCGGCAATCTCTACACATGTGGGCCCCTAAATTATTTGGAACACAACTAATTACAATAGACTTCAAAATAAGTGTAGAATTTCAAAAGGAAGCCCCACATAGTGAGTCAGGATAATGAATATACTCAGTAAGTTTTGTGAAAAAAAACACTCACACAGAGCTTATAAAAGCTCCGTTATTGTGCAATTAAACTAAGAACATGTGGCTTTGTCTGTCAGTAAGACGTGATTCATTGCAGGTACAAGCCCTAAAAGGTTCTGCTAAGAATTGCAACCCATGCATTATCACTGGCCTAATCTGCATCCACCTTTCTTTGCTGGCTCTGCAATCATGCATCCGAGAGGTTTCTAGCTTGTTAAATAATACATGTGATTTTCTTTTAAAATGTCAACCTTTAGTCCCAACCCTGCTGCAGTGTCCTTTGTGATGTTGATTTTCCCTGACAAGATTCCATTACAATTGACTGCCTGGCAAGTAAACCTGTAGCTCGTAAGCTTTTCACCTTCAATTACTTTCTTTTCTGCTTTGAGGACTGTGTTCTAATTTCTTGAAGGCTAAGGTTACATTGTGGACAAAAAATTTGAGTGTGAACTGCAGTTAAGATTTTATTTGTGCTTTGATAAAGGAACATAAATGTGAATGGATTATTGCCTATGTGGCATTTTGTGACTTGGAACAGATTGCACAGTGCTAAAGGTTAAAACTGTTGAAGAGCTTATGGTAATTATGTAAAGTGAAAGACAAATACTTCCCAAACCCAGCCTGAGATTTTTAAAAACAGTGGTTTATTGCTACACATTTCATGTATCTAGTGCTTAGAAACTCCCTAATTTCAAACTTTATCTGAACTCCCTTCTGTGCAATCAGCCCGCGCACAGTATTTTCATATCCTAACAGTACATCACAGGCTGCATTAGCATCAGCACAATTGCTGTAGCTTTTAGTCTGCTGTCATCTTTGTTGTGAGATCCTCTGTGTGCAAAGCAACTAAAGTTAAAACTGTCCACCATGTGAATGCAAATAAATGTTTTCAATTTGTGTCCACGGTTCACCCCAGCATCACTTGCAGTCATTTTCAAATGTTATTTTATATCAGATGAAAAAATAACAGATTTTTTTTTACACGCTCGTTTTGTTGTTTCACGCTGGTGGGGAAAAAAAAGGAAATGAGCTTTGCAGCCCAGGAAATGGGCCTTCCTCACACAAAACAAATGTTATTTGGCTGACGTATATATTGGCTCCTATCTCTGACAGGATGAGAGCCCAACATGATTATCACTAACGCCGTTTTGATTTTCCTCACTTGCTGCTGCAGATATCTTCAAAAATCTGTTATTTTTCGCCCACAAATATACAGTTAATTTTCCTACTTTCCTTCCCCCAAACTCTGTGAAGCACTTTGGGACGATGATAAGACGTGGAAAGCGCTATATAAACTTGAGACTTACTTACTTACTTACTTACTACTTACTTACTTACTTACTTACTTACAGAAATGCATGCTACCCATGTAAGGAGTGCAATATAAATACAAGTTATTGATACTTGAACAAGCTTGGAAAAGTTACAAGCGGCATGACATGAAAGAGTTAGAATTAGTAGTGATACACTTGTTCACCAACAACAGTGGTGATACACTTGTTCACACTATTCACACTAGCCTGACCCAATCACTGGAGTTACAAATCAAGGTTTAACACAATTAAAATAGTATGTGGTACGAATGGACATCCAAGAAGCTGGAAGAAAATGCATCATCAGGAATATGGCTCCTTAGCTGATTATACAATGGCATTAATGGTCGCTTCACAGAATATACTGTATATTTGTGGATGAAACACAGCAGCCAATTGCACACAGCAGTGTCCCACAAACAGTCGTGGATTGAAATGACCAATTCATTATTGTTTTTTAATGAGGGATTACTATTAGGCGTGTGAAGTAAGGAAACACGCCTAAGGTTTCGCTCTGCCTGGAATTGAATCCAGGTATCTCGCTTGTAATGCAAGTGCATTACCACTAAGCTACAATACTCCACAATGTCACCTTATCATATGTTAAATACACTTTCCTTCCTTATAATTATAATACTCTTACAGATAACCAGAAGCCAAAATGTTCCAAATGACTGGTATATTGCTTGCTCTCTAGCTCCAGAGGTTTCCCTTCTCTTCCCCCACTGGTAGATTTGAATTGATCTGACATCATTAACATGCACAGCAGCGCTAACACCAACCAGATAACAGAAAATCAAAAGCCAAAACTTCAACCCAACCCAAATCCTTAGATTCACTGCCAAAAGAACTTGATGTAGGTTGCAAAATGGGGGTGGTCTATGTAGTTGTTCTCATCACTTGGCTTTGTGTTACATGATTTACAAAGGGATTAAGGAGTATGGGGATAAGGCAAGTAGCTGGAGTTTGAGTAGAATATCAGCCAAGATTGAATGGCGGGGCAGGCTCGATGGGCCGAATGGCCTACCGTAAATACCCACGTATAAGGCGCACTTTTTTTCACGTCGGAAGATCTCGAAAGTTGAGGGTGCGCCCTATGCGCAGATACAAGAAATTTTGAGCCTCGGAAATACAGGAAACAGGAGGGGCTGCCGGCGCGCTGTCAGCCGGGGTTTGGTCAGTGTGTCCGGCGGGGGTTGGGGGGGAGCGGGTGATAGAGCTTCGGCCTCGGCCGCCCGGGCAGCGGCAGCAGCAGCGGACTTCAGGGCTGTGCCTGCTGCCTGCCTTCTGCCGAACCCAGTCTGCCTGCCTCCCTCCCTCCCTCTCTCCCTGCCTCCCTCTCTCCCTGCCTGCCTCTCTCTCTCTCCCTCCCTCCCTCCCTCCCTCTCTCCCTGCCTGCCTTTCTCTCTCTCTCCCTCCCTCCCTGCCTGCCTGCCTGCCTCCCTCCCTGCCTGCCTGCCTCCCTGCCTGCCTGCCTCCCTGCCTGCCTGCCTCCCTCCCTCTCTCTCTCTCCCTGGCTGCCTGCCTGCCTGCCTCTCTCCCTCTCTCTCTCTCTCCCTCCCTCCCTGGCTGCCTGCCTCCCTCCCTCCCTCCCTGCCCTACCTTGCCTCCCTCCCTCCCTTCCTGCCTGCCTGCCTCCCTCTCTCCCTCCCTGCCTGCCTCCTTCTCTCCCTTGCTACCTACCTGTCTCTCCTGCCTCCCTCCCTTCTGCCGGCAATATCATTGAAAATGCTTCCGTTTTTTTCACCAAGAAAAGGTCAAAAGTGGGGGGTGCGTCTTATAAGCGAGTGCGCCTTATACGCGAGTGCGCCTTATACGCGGGTATTTACGGTACCCCTGCTCCTATTTCTTAAGTTCTTATTGCAATTTCGTCACATGTGTCAAGTGGTTATCAAACAGAAAAACAATTAATTAATAACCACTGCAAACTGTTACTTTAGCTATCAGAGAACTGATTGTTGAAGTTTTACTGCAATATAAGCAAACAAGCATTCACAGGATGATATTATCAAGCAGAGAGAGAGAGTACTTTAACCCCCTCACCTCAGCAAGTAGCAATTTGAGATTATTCACCAGCAATTGCCCCTGAAAATTATTTTGGATTGTTCAATTTATGTAATTTGTTGGAAAACCATCTCATGTAAAGTGCGATGCTCAAAGACAGTGTCGTAGGCACATTGAAAATTACAAAACGTCTAACTCTGCTGATGTGACAAGCACCAAAATCAATCGGCCAACTGTTTTGTGTGAATTTGCACACACGTCTTAATCTTTTATGGATTGCAGAGCACAGGCAGCAATAAATTGCAAAGCAATTTACTAAAACAATAAAGCGTGGTATTTCTTATTTGGAACGCAGCAGAACTGTAGCAGGCTGAAAGCCGTCAGGGAATCATGATGCAAAGGCATGTAGAAACCATTAAATAAAGACTGAAAACACTACCAGTTGAAGTAAAACCTGCTCAAGGCTATAGCTCAGTTTCACGCCCAATTCAGTGAATATTCAATTAGATACTCTTCGGTGAGCTGCACTGTATATCACAAAGGGGTATGATCTGTAACTGATGACAAGTTGTAAAAATATTAGGCTTGATAAGTGCAACAAGCCAGGAATGATTCACATAGTGCTTTGAATATGCATGTTTGTGTAAATTATTGATGATTTTCCTGACGCAGCATTTTCGCGAGCCTCAGTGTTCCTTGAAATCATAAACTGAAGCCAAGAAGTTTTGATTGTCCCCTTCACCTGAATATGTAAATAAGGATGTGGAAATCATGCCTTTTATGTGCAGTGTATTGAATCCCAATTTGTTAATAAGCATTAATGGGTATTCTTTTGACAATCATTTACTGGGTGTTGAAATATTACTTTTAAAAAATACTCAACTTTACAGTATGATTGATACTAATTAGAATTTACTACTAATTCGTATCATTTGATATTGTAACCAAAATAAATGAACCAGTTCATAAAATCACTTGTATGTTGTTCAGGCTGACAAATTCACACCGCGGGTTGAATTCTAAATCTGTTCAGACCACTGAAATGTTGCCTACATTTGTAGGGTATGGTGCCCTATTGTGGGAACCTGAGCCATTGCTATATGCTATTGAGTTGTGTCTTCCTTTGACTTCACTATCTTGCCTCCTCCCTTGCCTCCTTCAAGACCCGTCTTAAGACACTCGTCTTCGATCGTGCCTTTGGTCACCATCCTACCTTTATCCTGTCCTCCCTGTCCTCCACTCCTCATGATCCCAACCACCAGCTCGGATGCGGATCCCTAACTATCCAATGCCTTGGGGTGTCCACCTGACGTGAAAGGCGCTCTACAAATGTACTTTGTTGTTGTTGATATTCACAAACTAGAAGTTATAATCAATGTTCAGTCTTATTTGCAAACTTTAGATACTCTGTATGCAACTTTTGTATGCAACGTTTGGCCTTTTTATTGAAGTGTGCTAACCTGGAATCTATAAACAATGCAAATTTAAACAGTAAATGAAATGGCCAACCTTGTCAATTTTGCAGATGTCAGACGACTAACCGTTCTACTGATAAAGGCGAATTGAATACCTTCCTTAACTGCCGAGTTCAGCCAGCACTGTTGGTAAGATAGCTTACTTAATCTTCATTCTAAATACTGCATGATGATTTTTTTAAATTCTAGCCTTGTTAAATATCTTCATTATAAACATGTAGAAATGGGGGGAAATCATTTCTACACTTGCAAAGTGCAGAATAGCAAATAAGCTGAGTTCACATATTGGATTTCTCTCATACTGTGTGGGAAAACACTTCTGTAATACGATTTATAAAATACTGAGATCTAATCAATAATCTGTAGCCTGCCAAAATATCATTTTTCATTTAGATCCATTAAAATGCATGAAAATGAAGAAACATTGACTTTTAGCGTGACTTTAGCAATCCCATAATGTGTAGTTCAAGGTAGCAAACTAACATTTTTCAGGGTTTCTGCTGTAATCCCATTGTCTTGCTAAAAGCAATTTTGAAAGTATTCTTAGAGTGGTGTGAAATGTCTGGCAATAACTGGTATTGGCAAACAAAGTCCAAAATTAGTGAATCTTCAGTAGCTTAATGGTAGAGACTGTAGAAACTCACCCGCATTGGAATTCAGTTCTTCATTCTCAGACTCTGTGCCATTTTGAGTACCATTACCAAGAAGATTATTCATTGCGGCAAGTCTCAGCTTTTGCAACTTCATCGCTTCAGCCATGGCTGCTGCAGTTAAACCTGGCAAACAAGTGATGAAAACAAGGTCACTTGTAAAAGATGATGGTTCAGTTATTAGAATTGTCTTTACCTCAGGTTAAAAAGTATTAAATAATTTTCAAAGCACTGTGTCAGGATTGTCCAATTTAAGACTTAATACTTAAAATGTTTGCTTCGCCACTGGACTCCCAAGTTGAAGACCCAAGTTCAAATACCATTCTTGACTAATATTTATATTCAGGTTTCTTATAAAGGGCAAGTATTATTTGGGGGGAATTGTCCAGAGGAGTTGGCTAAAAATATTTATCATGAGGGTTTCTACATTTGTTAATTGATGGGAGGAATAATCTTGAATTGTGACCTTGAAGTTGTCTGACCATAGGTGGACTGTCGCATCACCACAACTGAGTTGAGAGGACATAAATCGACGAAACAATTTCAAATGTTGACTAAGTTGTTCATCGTTTCTAATGCACACTGAACACATTCTACTTCAATTGGTCAATGGGAATGCCACTGTACTTTAGAGGGTCCTGAAGGTATATGCGTAGACAAATAAACTAGCATTAAGCTATAAAGTGATTCTTTTTATTTGAGAAGACATGCTTGCTTGCAGTGAATATCGCTCTGATATTGATAATGATACAATATAGTGTAAGGGAAAGCAATGACAATCTGCAATGTGACTGGCAGATAATTATTTGATGGTACATGTGAACAAATACCCAATTCACAACCCTCATTCATATCAGATGACTTTGAAGAAGAATGAAATATCATGTTTTATTTCTCCCCTGGATGACAAAACAAGAAGGAATTGAAAATGCTCTTCCAATTACAGATTTTTAAATTGCCTCTCAAAAAAAAGGCTTAATGATATTTTTCTCATTTGAAAAATAATAAAATAGCCCTCAAATAACCAGCTCAATCCCCAAGATGTCTATGACAAACATTTCTCATTCAAAGGCTAGCAAAAAAAAGTCAGTCAATAGTTCTGTTCAAAGTGGTCAAATTTGCTTGGAAAATGATAAATCAACACTTGCAACATGCTTTATTCTATTCTTTAATATCTTGGGAGTCTTCTGAAAATTAATATTTATTGTTAGTATGTCCAGAGGGTACAAAATGTACAGCTAATATTTAAGTTAATCAATCATTGCAACAGTGGTTGAGATGTGGTTTAAAAAGCTGCTTGATGCTGTGATGGGTAGAAGCTAGGATGGGAGAAAGGGATCAGGTAGGCTGAAGGACTTTCTTCATCCCAACTCATTTTGTAAAATGTAGACCTAAACTTTAATTTATTAATTTTCAACTTGGGTTTATCTGGATGATTCTTCAGTCTCTCAAAATGTGTTGCATAACCATAAATGCTTCAACCTCAGGGCATTGGGATTGATCAATGTTTTGCATAGACATATATACAACTTCCCTCTTAATTTGACTCACATTTCTGTGAAAAACTGTGAAAACATTGCCACAACATGCTAAGCCATCAGAGGAGCTGACATTTCTGCCTAAATGTTTTACACATCTAAGTCCTGACAGATATGTAGGTCTTTGCCAAGATGTATTTTCTTCTATTTGGATTTCTACAAACTGACGCTGAAAAAAATATTTTAACTGTTCCATCACCTCAGTCTGTTTTAATCATTGATTCAGTCAAACCAGAAAACATTTGGTATAAATTTACATTTACAGAAAGGTGATTAGATTTCTCAAATGGATTTTCTGTAAGAGAGAGAGTTTGCAAGCATTGCCTCTACAATGCCTTACTGGTGGTAGTTCAAGTTCCTGATGGTAGTACAAGTACTGTAACACCTGACAGTAAAGTGAGCAAGGCAATATAACAACATTCCTCCAGCTCCCACAAAACCGATTAACTTTTGTCTCGTTCTGGATTCACTTATCTCTACCACTATTCTGTTTACAATTGCCATGGCATATAACATGTCCAGCGGTGGCAGTGTGATCAAAGCGAAGCATAAGTACATGGAACAGAACCAGTGGGTTCTTCTAATACGTCTGCAAATGGGCAGTGAATGTGGCAGGACAAGGTAAGTAAAATGGGAGGAAATCCATTTCAGTCACATAGAGGATGATGTATTAAAGTGTATTATAGAGCCTGGTGCACTAAATGTTGAGAACTAAATAATTGAAGTACACTTGATGTTTGGGATGGGGATTTACACTTTTTTTAAAAAAATACATAGATCAGACATTCGTTAGAGCAGTTGTTAATGCAAAGTGGTTTTGTTGAGATTGGATTTTTGCCTGGATCAGGTGAGCAGCTGCCTGACTTTGATTGTACTGTTTTGTGCAGAGATCCATATAACATAATTAAATCAATACCATCCCTTTTACATTACATCTTTGTTTTTGCATGTTACTGTTTAAATGTTAATGGGCTTGGTCTGATGTGACATGATTAATATTTGTTTAAATGAAGATACAAATGCTATTAATTTTAAAACTGACACGAGCAGTACCCATACAGTAATAACATTGGCTTACTAAGTAGAAGACCATAGCTTTAGTTCCCAAAGCTGAAAACTGGAAGTGCACTCAACAATTTTGATGAGGCTTATTGGCCCTATTCATAGTGGGGGATTTTAGCTTGGGAGAAGCAAAGCAATCTCTCACTCTGCTGGCCACACACTTCAATTAGAAGATTATTAAGCAGCTTTATTGCTGCTGGTAAAGGCATCTTCAGTTTGTACCTTTCCAGGGGGAGAGCAGGCAAATAATGTTTTTGTTTAAAAGAGTAAAATAGGAGATCTGAACATATTTAACGTAAATAAGATTTCAGAGCACAAATGGTAATAGTTCCTTCAATCCGTACCACTGGACCAAAAGTTGAGCAGCAAACACCTACTCACTGATTTACCATTTCCAGTGCAGCTCTTTACAATGTTCTCCCCAATAGTTTTATTTCTTCCACTATTCATTGTTTTCCAAGAATTGGTTCACTATTATCTTGATTTCTATGGTAAATCATAGGCATATATCTGAAATGCATGTGTAAAATCATTGCACATAAGAAACAAATGTACAGTATTTCAAATTAATTGTATTACTACTCAAAGAGTTAAGCTTATCCATGTTGACAACACATTTGGACCACCACTAAGTTGTGTGATCTGCAGTCCCTCTGGTCCATGTAATAGTACACTTGCCTTTCCGTGTATTACCATCTATTTTAATTCTCAACGTATAATAGCAGATGGTTGAGAATGCATTACAAAGATATATGTTGCCGTTGGAGACTACATAAACCTCACTAATTCATTTCCCTGCCAGCCATTATTTTTTTTTCCCCTTCTCTTTCTTAAAGTACATCTGGCATTATGCCAGGTTGAAGAGTATGAGACGTTAGCAGAAAATGCAAAACTGTAAGTATCTGGTGTTAGAAAGGTAAAATTACAGGGGACGCAACTAGTTCAGTTACGTTCTGGAGTCATATATGGAATGGAATGTGTAACAGAAGTAGAGTATCAGAAGTTGGTCTTGACTCTTTTGCAGAAAATCTTATAGAAAATGCAGATATTCTATCATCATAATAATATACCTTGGATAAGGCAGGGAGAAGGTCAAACGTTTACAGAATAAGAACACTACCATCGTTCTCAATAATTTAAGATCTAAGGTTGCTCGTGATGACACTGCAGCTTTCACAAAGGACTGCACATTACTGCTGTCAGAGGTGTAGGTGTGTGTTCCATTTCTTCACGCTTTGAAAATATTATTGAGCGTGTCTAAACACTATTTCCTGATTTTTGTTGGGAGTTACAATGATTACTTTTATTTCAGCGGGGGAGGGTTGAATTTTGAGGTCATCAGGGTTATCAATGCATGTCATGCATTGAAGAATAAAATAGTTTTTGCTTTTTCTGCATCTTGTGCCAGTATCCCAGGTCAGTGATAATACAGCCATATGGAGTGCTGAATTCCCTTTACTCTACAGAAGTGCCTCTTCGCTTCAGTCTCACAAGTGCAATCCCCTTCTGGTCCAATGTGAGTGCTTTCTCTTCCCACATCACTCATCCTTATGGCTGATGTGCCTGAAGACAGTTTTGTGCCAATTCAGTGCCTTTTCTAAAACTGTTTTGCTCTACGGTAGGAATTGGATTGATGTCCCCAGCTAGCCTGAGTAAGATTTGAATTAATGTCCCAGAAAGAAAAAGAATGTGGTCTGTTCATATCACCCATTCCATTGGATATTGCTCCAGAGTACAGCAAACAATATCCAAGGACACGATTTAAAAGTTCAAATAGTTTGCCAGATTATTAAATATAAGTATGATCTGACTTTCCCTACCAGTGAAAATGTCCTACTACTTTATCACCTCAGACAAACTTTATCAGTGCAAGATTTTAATTGTAATTTAAAAAAAATTAGGTGAGTCAATCAGAAGGAAATGTTTGCTTCTCTTTTTCCATCTCCCTGGCAGTTTATTTTTGTAAAGCCTACAGTGCCTTACAGTCTTGGCTTTCGTGGTGTATCTGTGGGTTTTAACTCAACGTTAAGTTATTGCATTTCTGAACTATCACACATCTGAGGTAATGTCGCCAGTTTTTATTTCTGTTTGAGTTATTACTACATTGCTTGCTGACAGATGTGTACAGGCACAGTAACAATGCTTCAGCACATTTTATAGGTCTGATTGAGCATCTACTGCAACCAGTAGCACATTGCCCTAGCTAAAGTTGGATACATTCCAACTAAGCCTTAATTCAGACCAGTGAATGCAGTGATCAGAAGACCATACTGAATAATCTGAAATTTTTACCAGATCCATCTCATTTGCAAGTGTAGGGTATCTTTTCAGCTGATTCTTCTATACACTCAAATGCAGCTGAGAAAAAATGACCTAGACATGACTTGATAGATTACACTGTTGAAATGAGCTGTTTGAAGCTCCGATACAAAGCTTCATGCCTTGTTTCAATCATTTCACAATTCATTTTCATTAATTTAGTGAAAACAATTAGCTAATAGCCTGAGCTAGATTTACTGATCTTTGCTGACCTACTTAAAATATTTGGTGGATATAAGAGAACAACTTTTACATGTGCATAAGAACATCTCAAGGGAGGCAAACGTGTCCTTTCCCAACAACTGGATGAACCCACTTTGGTAGAAACCTACATTTCTTCTCATTATGGATGCTATGAAGGAAATTGTGTTCAATTGTTACTACTTTAGTCTGGTTAAATGCCTTGGTGACAGATGAGATTCTGTAGCGAGGTCCAGTTTCCCCGTGCAGGTGGACATCCAAGATCCCATTCCATTTGAGTTTCTCCAGGTGCCCTGAACAGATACTACTAGTCCGTCACTTCATTGTTGTTTTTGTGGGATAGTGCTGTAGGCAAAGAGGTTGTTGTGTTTGCGAGCAAAATACATTGCACTTTACATAAAATTTGTGAAACGCATTGAGACATTTGATGTTGCATGTTATATGCTGCATCATTATTTTAGCATTTTACATTTGATTTAACACTGGGAAAGCACTGCGGAAATTATTAAAGGATTGTTTTGATCCTGAATTCTGACTCATTCAACTTGGTGCACTGTTTTTATTTAGTCAGTTGGTTCCCACCAGTTCCTGTTTAGTCACAGCTACAGCTTGTTTGATGTTCACACCAAATTAGGTCATTCACTCGGCTAGATTTGCTCACTTCCTTTTGGTCACATGCAGAAAGTCATGTCTTCAAAATGCGCCGATGTTTACCCATCCTGATCCACATTGTGCTATTTAGTTTAGCACAGGGCAAAAATGCTTGAATGTTGAGCAATGACTTAACCCAAAGTATAAATCCAATGGAGGATTGCCAGGTGGATCTGATTCATCATAAGTTATCAGCCGTTCCTCTTAACCTCTGGAACCTGTCTTTGACTCCAGTCCAGACAACTGAAATGAAACCCCCGTGATGGTTGTAAAGGATTCTGAGTGAACAGGGTTTGAGCAATACAGTGTAATTTTGTTGTTGTTGTTGAGCAGCCTCAATACAGTATTTTGTAATTTGGCAGAATTTGGAAAGACTAGTAGCAAAAATGGAATGAGAAAGGACACATTGGGGGAGTTGAAGGGATAGAGTTTTTAGAATTTCGGGTTGAAACATATTGCAGTACCAATGCAGAATGAACTGTACACTACAGTTTTCCACAAACTGACCTCTGAGCACTAACAGAATGCAAAGTGTGTGTGTATGGGATGGACAAGAGAGAGAGAAATCATAATTCTCCAACTCATTTTTCACCGTGATGAAGTGTGGTAAAATGATTCCAAAAAATCAATTGTCTAAGGTTCTATTTGAAGATTGAAGGAAGATTTTAGCTGATGGCCAGAAATGAGGGGGAAAATAGTTCATTGAGAATTGCCTTATTACTGTGAAAATTGTCAAAATCAATCATGTCATTAGTCAGCAATGTAGCCTTGTGAAATACAGCAGTCGCTCCCAAAACGGATCATCATCTTATACAATTCTCTTAATCCTTTGAAGACATAGGGCATTTATCGCCTTTGTAAAGCTAACTTCTATGACACCAGTTCCTTCACGGTATGTCTCAAAACCCTCCTCTTTGACTGTACATTCAGCCAACCTCCCATCCCTGCCCTCCACCCCTCCTGATCCCAACCCCTGCTCGTCCAAATCATTGACTGTCCAGCTCCTTGGGACATCCTCCCAACATAAAAAGAGCTATTCAAATGTTATTTGTTGCTGTACTACTTTTATGAATGTGTCACTAGAAAATGATGGCAAGCACTATGCAAGACAGTGAACATGACCACATACATGAGGCAATTCTTACTTCTAGGATGCTTAGTGGTGAAGCCATCCTCTTACGCAATATTCAATTTTGAACCATTTGTCTTGAGAAATTAATGTGAGTGAACTGTTGTGTCATTGGCAAAATCTTGGGAAAGTTTCCTTACTCCATAGGCCTAATAATAATAATCCCTCAAAAAAAAAATTGGTAATTTCAGTCTGTGATTGTTTGTCAAAATTGCGCACTACTGTGCGCAATTGGCTGCCGTGTTTTCGCCCACAAATATACAGTCAATTCTCTTTACAGTATATTCTGTTAAGCATTTTGAGACATCTAGAAAAAAGTGAAATATCAAATGCAAGCATTATTATTATTGACGGCACTAATATCTTATCTTTATATTTTTAGTTTTAACTTGCACAGAATAAACATGATCGTGAGACAGCAGAAGCCAACAATGTGTAATTCATGTGGTCTAAGTTGCAGTTTCTGTATATTCCATGGTAATTGTATTTCAACAAGCACACTTATGCTATGATTGTCCAGAAAACTTAGTTCAAACAATACCTTGGCTTTGAAATATTGCGAACTGTTGCAAAGTTATAGGCTTTTTAATCCTCAGAACAATCATTTGGCTGATATTAATTCAAATGATTGTATCTAAGTTAATTTATCAGAACTGCCTGGCAAACATATTGAAATTGTTCAAGAAATCTGATAAATTCAAATGTACCCAGTTATTCATTTATCATATAGATTTCATCAGCTTGAAAGCTACGATCGCAAAAATGAACATTAGGCTGAAAAAAACATGCATACTAATCCTGGCTCATTGCTCACCATTTGATTTGCAGCTGACCTGAAGAAATAGTCTGGTGAGTCGATATGAACATTATAATATTAATAATAATTCTTGCATTTGATATAGCACCTTAACATGTCATTGAGGCATCTCAAGGCGCTTTACAGAATATAGTGTAAAGCGGATTGACTGTATAACTTGATGGTTTTCTAAAAGAAAACAAGAGGAAAGTCCCAAATTACAATCTGAATCTGTAGCTGAACTCTGGATGCTCCAATATAACAAAATTTGGAAATCTTAAAATGACAAATTTTTCTTTGTTAGAATTTTTGCATGTTAGTGAGAACGATTTTCTGACCAAACACAGTTGAAAATGGGTTTGTTCAAACAAGCTAATTATTAAAACTGACAAGAAGAGCAAATATTTACAATCATGTATTTCTACATGAGTCCAAATTCATTAAACACAACTTAGATGAAAGTTGTGCAAAGAATGGACACAAATGCTGGATGTTGAACCTCACTCACTGTCTATCATACTTTGCTGAGGCTGCTCGCAAGAATGACAAAATATCAGAAAGTTTGGATGTTTTATGAAATTTGATATTGTTCAAATCGCCTTGCAAACCATATGACATTTCAGCAAATAAACAACTTGTATACAGTATTGGAACAAAATGGAAAAATAGGCTTACATTCTCAGGATTATTCCATTCACAAATGCACACATCGTGGCAGAGAAATGTATAACGTTCATTCTCTAAACCACAATTCTCCCAAATGATTGTTTTACTGTTTCAATTATTTGTTAGATCCTGATTAAGTGTTTTCTACCAGTCTATGTACTTATGTTACTTTTTCCAAGAAATAGAATTGAGTTTCAAAAACAAATTTCCAAGCATATAATGTATGATTTTCAGTAGCTGCGTTCCTTTTAAAACATTTAAGTAAACGTTTTGCAGTACTGGCCTGCTTTTGTTAAAAACACTATTTTTAGAATTCCTTGAGTATATATGTGCTCAAGGAATTGTGTGTGTGTGCGCTTACTTGTAACATTTCAAACTGAGATTATGATACAATTTTTACTTCACGAAAATGCTTTTGAAGTTTATGGGCGAGATGATTCTTAGCGAGTTCTTATGTTTTATAAATGTTTATTCATTGGTGTTAGTAATGTACCATTGTTTACTCTGTAAAGCACCTATACAAGCGTAACTTTGTTGTTGTTATTGTAGTACTGAAAAATAATTTAGTAACTTAATCCACGACTGTTTGAAGGATATTGCTATGCATAATTGGCAGCTGCACACAAAATATAGTCAATTCACTTTACAGTGTATTCTGTGAAGTACTTTAAGACGTCTTAACAACAAGATAATGCATTATATCAAATGCAAGGATTATTATTAGACATATCTGGGAATCCGGCCAATTGATACTCATCTGTTCCATTTCTGGGAAAAGGAACAATGAATGTTACTTTAGTATTTACGGAGCTCTGTTACACAGCTGGATCCTGTCTCTTTCAAGCTTCTACAATACATTAAGTCTTCAGGAGCTTTTTGACATTGTGAGCTACCGAGTTAATAAGCGATTACACATTGGTGTGGGTGCAATTTCTCTATCTAACACATGTGGGACAAAGCCATCCAATCCATCCCTCTGTGTCAACTTAATCCTTTTACCATACTCTCCAAGCTTACCCAACACACAATATTCTGGATACACTATTTTTCAGTCTGAAATTTCTGGTTGAATTAAATTGAATTGGGACGTCCACCCGACGTGAAAGGTGCTATTCAAATGTAATTTTGTTGTTGTTGTATATTGGGTAATCAGTTCATGCAGGGATTTTGGGATTCTTCTGAATGAATCTGAGGTTTCACTTATGCCAATTATGCGCAGATCTCCTTCCTCATTGTTTTGGCAATAAATTGTTTCTTGCCTGATTTTTAAGTGGGGCCAGCCACTTTCTGCCACCTTTCTCAAAATTTTGTAACATAATTAGGAAGTTGTCCAAGCACTAGATCAAACAGATTTACCAATGAGTTGATTTAAATCAACCTATGTGATGGAAGCTGCCATTTCCTAGAACACCTGTATCAATGGAACTCGATCGCTTTAACACACTTTCTAACATATTTTATATTTAAAAAGATGATGCAGTGTAAAATCTTATTTCACTTGCTTTTTGTTTGTTATCAGCGCCTTGGGGCGTCCTTCTGACATGAAAGGCACTATACAAGTGTAATTTTGTTGTTGTTCCATCTTTGTCTGACTACAGTGCTTACTGACCATGCATTAAGCTCCTTTTATGTTCCACCTTGGTAGGATGAGACACAACTTGAAGAATGATCAGCAGAATAATCCTTAACTATCATCCCAGGGGGAAAACTGCCTTTATTAGTGATCTGTAATAAACTTATCAACAGTGAACTTGTAATGACTTTAGATTACGGCTCTGTAACTGATTAATTAAAATAACTTTGGCTTATTGAGGTTCTATTTATTTTTTCTTATCCCTACGTATCACTTTACACAGCCCTTTCATGAAAAAGGTAAAACCAGTCAGTAAACTGGTAGTTAACATGGTTCCACTGACCTGAGGCAATTTTTCCAGTTAATAAACCCTGAAAGAAAGGTTCTTTTTAATTCTTGTCACTGACAAAAAAACATTGTACAATTACACCAGTGTTCTATCACATATATCAAGGAGTCCTATTTACTCACAATGTCCAGCTGCAGAATGCACAATAGTATGATTGTCTCTGTGAGAATTTTTAAACAAAACCTTTTCAAAGGGCCAAGATCAAAAAGTAAAATTAATAGATGTTTTGCAAAGGTCGTATTCAGAGAAACTGAAACACCGGAGATGAAAGAGAGTCACTTACCATGCAAAAAAGTATAAATCTTGCTGTCCACTTCAGTCAAATGGTTTCAGGTTTTAGTATTAGTGACAGTGTTACACTTTTTTAAACAACAAAAAAGGCCCCTGACACTCTGCAAAATTGTAAGGTAACTTTTAGTTTAGAAACAAAAATATTTTTGATGTTTGAAAAAAAATCAGTTTTCAAAATATACAAAATCTGTCCTAATCCTGGCTCCTTTATGCTGACCTCTGTGAATCTTGCATTTAATTTTTCAAACATTATAAAACAGTTTTCTGTTGAGAGTCATCAGTTTAACAGCTGTTTATATATCTACTGAAAATATTTTAATTAAAATTTGTGACATGATTTAATGGTCCTCTTATTGTGAGTTGAGATACTAGCTGTAATTGTTTCTACCTAAAAATTCATTAGTTTTACATTTGCTACATTGGCCCTTTATGACGAGAGATTAGTTGTTGCTTTTATTGTTGATTTTTAGATTCAAAAGGGAAAACAAAAGACTAGATAAAACAGTAATTCTTGGTTTCAATTGTTTGTTCGAAGACATTATACAATTGTATGCTAACTATGAGAATTTTTGAAGGTAAATGTAACAAGTAAAATATGCATCTCTAGCAATCAACCCATTAATTTCTGGAGACTTGTGAAGAATGAATGTTATTATATCTAAAATATGTTTACAATTTCTCAAGGCATCTCATTTCAATCAATAGTGTTTTCGCCCCACATTGTCTTATTGAAATCAATGTATTTAGTTCAGAGAGGTTATAAAATTGATGGGATATATTTAACATATGATCAACTATAATTGACCTAAATCTGAAAGAAAATCAAACTTTGTTGCTCAAGAGCATCATGCGCCAGTCTGCATGACCTCAAAAACAACAGCCTGTAGTCCGATGCATTGGGAAGTTATTGCAGACAAAGCAGCATATAAAGAAAATAACAAGTTTCGATAATTAGCAAGTGTTCAGCAGTCAGTCAGTTAGTTCAACTGAATTTAAACAAGGGAAAGTTACATGAACTCCGGGATTAGTAATGATCTTGACCTTTCAAGAACTTAGCAGCTTGTTTCCTGAGGACAAATCATTGCTCACCCAGATATCACTTTCCTGCGTTATTCATGGTCATGGAAAGTAAAGGCTTGAAACCTTCTGATTCACGATTCTTGTGTTTCAGAGGACAGCAAGCACGAATCATTGTGAAAATGGAACAAAAGAAATGGGTTTGCAGATGGCCCCCAGCTGTAATTATATCTTTAAATCTTACATTGTGAGAAACTCAACAGTAAAAAGTGGGGCAATTTAGAAAAGATCCTTTAAAGACACTTAATTTCCCCCCAACAATGAACACACATAATGGCCTCATCATTTGTATGCCCAGTATATGGCAACTTAAATAATAGACATAAACCCTGTGCGCACCGATACACAAAGCATTGCAGTATTAAGTAACTGCAGTATCACTGTGCTCTGACGAGCAAAAAAAATTCATTACCTGACTTTCATTTTTTTTTCCACAAATGAGTCCTGAAGGTCCGCCAAATGCACATAAAACATATAAATATACAGTAGCAAAACAAATGTGATGTGGGGCGTTGGGAACTATTGAAATGCGATTCCCTGTGAACTGTTTCTGCTAAATGGGACACTTGAGAGGTGCGCTTCCCATTTACTCATAAACAATATTTTGTTACATATTGGTTGGATTAAAAAAAACTTGACATCTTATAATTGAATACATTTGGAAAGCAATCCAGGAATGATGTGATACCGATTTAGTTGTAAATAATAAGATCGCAATAAATAGCTAATAATTACAGGCAGTATAACCAGCCTGTAGGTTCATATTTTCTTGAAGTGAAATTACAATGGAATTAAAGTGGATTATTTTTTATCAAATGGGAATAAGATGTTAATTAACTCCCTGCTGTACTGATCTTTTTCAAGGTTGCAACTGTTATTAGCTCTAGATTAAACTGTTGAATTAATTTCCCACTTATTGCTATTTCCAGATTTTTTAATTTACCTAATAGTCAGTTTAATGTGAAATTAGAATGAAGCACTTAAATTATTGGCAAGATAAACAGTTATGAGACTGATTGTAAACTCATTTGATTGTGAAAAATATTACCGTGCTTTCAATTAGTTTCTTGAAAGGGGCACATAATAAAAGCATCAAAGTCTTAAAAATGTGTCTCATAGAAACCTCCATCTAAATTGATTTAGAAATTTAGAAAAGTGCACACGTTTCAATAGCCCTGGTGCATAACCATAATAATAATAATTATCCTTTCATTTCATATCACACCCGATCATACCTTCAAGACGCCTCAAGGTGCTTCACAGGATATACTTTAAAGTGAATTGATTGTATATTTTGTGGGCAAGACGCAGGAGCCCACAAACAGTTGTGGATTGAGTAACCAAATTATTATTGTGAAGTCATTTTTACCCCAGTAGAGGCCCAGTATCCTCCAGAGGTGTGTGGAGTAAGGAAACCTGCCAAAACTTTTACCCTCCCTGGGAATCGATTGCAGGTCCTCTGACTTGTGAGGCAAGTGCTCTAACCACTAAACTACAGGACTTCACACTTTTGCAAGAAAGTTTAGGTGTCAGCCTGGCTCAGTTGGTAGCATTCTTGCTTCTGAGTCAAAGGGGAGTACGTTTAAACCACACATAAACTCGTAGTCTAAACTGTCCTCTCCAAGCGAGTACGTCAGTGGTGCCATCCTACGGATACATCAAACCAATGTCCCAAAGTCTGTTCAAATGGACATCCATGAACCTACACAAATAAAGAAGGGAGTTTCTCCTGGTATTCTGGCCAAGACCCCAGATAAAATTGGTCATGCAATTTACAGAAAACCAACAAATATTGAGATGCTTTGACATAACAAACTGCTACAGGATGCCTTGGGAAGTCCTTGGGACTTCCAGTGCCTTGGGACGTCCTCCTGATGTGAAAGGCGCTCTATAAATGTAATTTGATTATTGTTGCTGTTGCTCTATAAAATGCAAGGATTATTATATTTTGTCAGATAGTGAAAAACAATCTGCTTGAGTAGTGGCTTTACTGAAACAATCCCAAGTTAACGTTTTGCTCATCTAAAACTTCTGTTCCACCCAAGAAAATCAAGGCTCACAGATTTCAGGTGAGGATTTAAATCAATGCTACAAGGAACAATTGCAGTACCACAGCATAAACATCAGATATCTGCAAAGTAAGGAACCACAAGGGGTGCAAATGGTGAGAAAACATCAATGGTGTTATAAACAAGAATGTCATTTTTATTTTGACATTTTCCAAATATGTGTAGTGACTTGCTCCTGTCTAATTTGTGAGGATAATTTGCAATCCCAGATTATGAAGTCCCCAAATCTGATCCCTTTAATCTTTTTGAACTGAGTTCTTCCACTCCAATCTGCAACAAATTTAAATTATCTGAATAAAATCAAAAGAACTAGATTTCCAAAACAGGTCAGTCATGTCAATGCAACAATTAATTTAGTTAAGAAAGAAGTCCCCTCAATAGCTCCTGTTTTTTTTAAGGAAAAAATCAAAGCATCACAAAGGACCATTATAAATATTGGCATCCTATAATTACTTTCTCTTTTGATGTGCCTGAGATTTTTATTTAAATAATAAGTGGCTTTTGAGAACTCACTCAGAGTAACTGAACCTGACGATGTGGGCGAACTGAAATAACATCTTGAACAATTTGGATGAAGAAGGCCCCTCGCCCATCTGATCACAGCCTTGAAGAATACCAATCCCCCTGTCTTCCTGTTAAGAGCATCAAGCTGCTTCTTAAACAGATTCTATATTCTAGTATTCTACCTTCTGCGCACCATACCTGATATTCGCGTTCCAGCTGTTGAGTAAAGAAATACTTCCTGCTGTCTGCAGAGATACAATCATTAACTCAGTGACCTTCAACTTTAATTGTGCACAAAATGAAGGTGAAACACCCAGGGTTAATCACTGTCTCCGTATTAATAATTCATCTCAGCATTCCAAAGGGGCCGTAACTCCTTCCTGCCACTTTTCCCCAGTGATGTCATCAGTGGTTATTATTTAAGATAAAGGATTGTGTATTACAGTACAATAGAAACAGGACAAAATTCTCAAGTTGATTTGTTTTTGGTAAGTAAACTACATTAATTTTTTCAAAGAGACGCTCACTTGCTCCATTCTCCTGTGAACCATAATGTTCTTCATCCAGGGACACAAATCCCAAATTAAATACAGCGTTGTTACTGCACTGCTGAGGAACATTTGTCCTCTCGTGGGCTTTTTAGTCCTGCACTGTGCACAATATTTTTTCATTGGTTTAGTTTTTGCCTCTTTGTAATACTTGACCCAATCAGTGACTTAGTGCCACTGTTGGACCCTGATCGGATAATTGGCAAATTGTCTCCTTCAACGTCCCAACAGTACAACATTAATCACTATGTGGGCACATTCATGAGAGAATCTATGTCCTCCACCCCACGGTGCACTATGTCAATATATCAACTCACTGCACCATCAGACTGCTTAGCCTTTGTATCTTTGTGTATAAATTCAGATTAAAGTCAACTTGGTCTGATGTTCTGAGCAACACATTGTGTCCACTGTGCCAGACAAATTCACAAACAGATCTGACACGTTACAGATTAATAACTGATACTTGTGATCAAACTTCACATTTTATAATCTAACCAGAGGACTCAGCTGGCATAGTAAACGTTAAGAGTAGTTTATAAATAGCATCGTAAAATGATTACTTACTCCCATCTTCTGTTACTTTATGTTATACACTATACAGTATATTGTTTAGATCCTGGATATTATACGTAACATTTTTGTAAAAGTTGCAAGATTTCATCTTGGAAAGGAAAGCATTTGGAGTCTGTCCAAAGCCGAATGGATATTATGAAATATGGAGAAACATTGGAGAATTTGATTTACCATAGACCTAATGGCAGATCTGTATGTCTCTATGAGAACCTGATAATTTATTCTTCTGTTACCTCACGATTGTGGTTTAATAGAAAATAAGTTACCATTGATAACGGAAAAATGTCATTTGTGGGGTATATTGCAGCTTGATTTATCTATCTCAGAATGGACATTTATCAATAGCGCATTACAATTCTTGGGAGATGTTTTTAAAAGCTGAATCGATATATTTTTGGACTCTATGGGAAACCCAATTGAAAATAATCTCTGTCATTGCATCAAAATTAAAATCATTACTCAAAGGAAGACTGGAAAAATTCTTTACACACTAACACATATCGGGTGACCTGTAGACTTTTTTCAGTCAAAGTGTTGCGACAGAATCTCTAATCAGGATTGCTCAGACTTTTCTGTAAATCCTCAAACTTCTCTGTAACTCCTCAACTTCTCAACTTTCCCAGAACACTATTTGTAACTGAAAGTGATTGAGGTGCTTGAAAACCAATTTGCTGATTTTTCTAATATGTCAACCACGAAACTCACGCATTCACGGTTTACTAAATGGGACAACCCTCGCAAACCGCGGCAATGCGTTTTGCGCATCCGCAATTTAAATCCGCGGGTTTAAATTTTCCAGTTTCACTCTTCCAAACAAGGGATCGCATTCATCCGCATATTAGTGTGTATTCATCCACTCCACGTTTCCCACCTATCAGCATCTTTACTACTCCACGTGGTCTTGCTGCACTCGTGGATCTACAGGCACTGTGTGTGTGAGAACAGCTAGTGTACAGCACTAGGACCCAGTTGCGATGTTGCAATCAACCATCAACAATGCTTCTCTCTTAGGATTAAGGTAAATACAGTAACATGAATTTATTGTCGCTTCTCCGCAGCCTAGCTAGTAAGTTTGGGAGCATCGGCTGCCAGGATCTGCAGATCTCTCTCTCTGCATAAGTGTATGCTGTAGAAGTCTCTCTCTCCCTGTATCTCAGGCTGAAGAGGGATCTCTCTAATTCCCTCTCTCTGAGTGCATCTCGGACTTTAGAAAGGTCTCTCTCTCACCTTCTCTCTATTTCACCTTCTCTTCCCCCCACCCCCACCCCTCTCCCATCCCCCCTTCTCTCTCTCACATTCTCTTATCTGTCTGTGTGTAGATCAGTCAATCAGTCAGACAGCCTCGCGGATTGCTGCAGATGCGCCCAAACTTACTCCCCCTATCCCCATGTATGTTATAACTGTATGTGTTTTTTTTTGTGTTTAGTTCTACGAAATGCAAACTTACTCCCTATATCCCCATGTTTTCCATAGGGCTCTGCATTTTCCAACCGCAATTTTACCAACCGCAGAGGTTTATAGGAACGTATCCCCTGTGGTTGGGGAGGGATACCTGTATATATATATATCTATAATATATATATATATATCTATGTATATATATATCTATATATATATAACTGGAGGACTACTTCTTCTCCAGATTTGAAATGGCTGTCGATGCTGTTCACTCAACTAGACCTTGGAAGATTTATTGTGTTGATGAGCAACACGATCGAGGATCGAGATCTGCCCTCTTGTGACCAGCCCTCTGTAAAACTGTTACCTTCTCACAGAATTTGCAGAGATCTCAATGGGCCCTCCGTTGCTTCCTTTCTATTACAAATAAACTGCATGCATCATCTTATTAAAGGCCCTATTAATAAAAAAAAGCCAATTTTCTGTCTTTTTTCCCAAGGCTTTTTGGCACTTTGATGATCCCAGATGAGTTCAGCAACCCAAATGCAATGTGACATTTTAATTCAGTAAAAACAGGACAAAATTCATAATTTGATTTTTTGGGGTGAGTTTATTTCTCAAAGACACATTCACGAGTGACATCCTTTGATGACCTCCAATTTTTCATCCAATTTAATTCAATTTTAGATAAATTCTGTAAAAGTCCCTCCTAATATAATTGAACTTCTTTGCTCTTGTTTATTTTTCGGCTTTTGGTTAAGAAGAGGATTTGAAGTGGATAGACATTCCAGACTTGCTGCTGTTGTATATTTCTTTAACTGTTTGGAAAGCTTAGCTATTGAAATACACGTGATCTCTGAAATTGGAAGCACTCAAAAAGTGGAAGGTAATAGTCACTCCTTTACTTGAAGTGCCAAGAAAAGAAAAAAAGAGAGATAAGTACTGATGAATAGATTTAACCTTTCCCTGGCATAAGGCTTTGATTATTCTTCACGTATCTCTCGAAAGCAATGCAATCTAAAACAGGTTTTTTTTTGTTTTAAATCTTCTGTATGAACTACATTCTGATTTAATCACAATAGCTTTGGGTTCCTCTGATGACCTTGTAGCTGAAAGACCCTCTCAGTATAGCCTAAAGTCACACAGACCAGAAGATTGTCGTGTGATTTCTGCCCTGTGCCAAGTTAGTTGAATTTAGTTGGGCCAACCGTTAGATTGTAGAATTGGCATTAGTGTTGCCAGGATATTGAGGGAAAAAACTAGCCAGAGTTTATGATCTTTATTCCATTCAGTAACATCCAAACTGTTGAGTTTTCACCATCCCCAGTGGGACGTGGCTTAATACAGTAGCTGCTTATTTTGTTAGCTTAGCTGTCAGATTTTGTGTCATTGTGGATAGTGGCTGTAAATGGGAATGGGAATGAGATTGGAGTTCTGTAGCTCAGTGCTAAAGCACTTCCCCCTCCCCCCCCCACGCAAGGCATCTGGGTTCAATTCTCCACACATAAAAAATGTATTCGCTCAATCCATGACTGTTTGTGGGACACTGCGGTGCACAATTGGCTGCCGAGTTTCGCCCACAAATTATGGAGTCAATTCACTTTACAGTCTATTCTGTGAAGCACTTTGAACATCTCAAAGATGTGATAAGGCACTATATCAATGGCTGGAAATAATATTTTAGTTGCTGTGCACACTTTTCAGTAGCCATAGTACACAACAACAATAAGAATAAACCTTTTGATGCATTTGATACAACACATTATCATGTCTCTGAGACGTCTCAAAGCATTTCACAGAATACACTATAATGTGAATTAACTGTGAATTTTCCAGGTGCAAAATCCTGCAAATAAGTAGTGTCTTTTTGTCAAAGTATTGTGACACTTTCTCTTAGTGTTACCGACTGGGGTAGTCCTCCAGTGAGGAGTATGATAACAGAGATCAATTTGGAGCAGGTTAATTATGTTTTTCACTGAAAGATATAACAAACAATACAATGATCCAAGCTTTACCAAATGCCGTGTAACAATTAACACTCCTTTAAAAAAAAGGAGTATATATTTCACAAATTACCTTCAGTGCATTTACCTTCAGTGTTGCATTTTAGTTTTAGGTAATATATATCATCCTTATTCATTTAAATCTAAACTAGCTTCTAGGTAAATAGCCAGCATCACATTGTGCTGAACACAGATAAGTAGGTAATTTATAATTAGGACCATGGGGATACAGCGCTGATGGTGCAAAATAGCATGTACATTAAAGCATCATACAATATGGATCCAGTCTGCTGTTTGTTATAATTTGGTGTCATCTCACATTGATTTTCATATTTTTAGCAATGGTTTTTTTAAGCAGAACCAAATTTATAAGAGCAAAACGTTCTCTGAAAATGCGATAGTTCACTCTGTGTGTTCTGAAACCTTTCTCCTCGTACATATGTCTTGCAGATTCTCAATTAAACCAAAAAGTTAAGGGAATCTGTAAAAAGTGCTTTAGACTGATGAAAGAAAATCCTTTAACTGTAATGGACTTGTTATATTATTTATATGAACTTTTACCTACAGAAAATGTATTTTGAATATTAGTCTTAGTTAAGTATTAGCTCAATGCTTTGTCTGCACTATTCTCAGAGCTCGTCTGTAAAGTTTCCCAAAAATGTTCAGCTTTTACAAAAAGTGATTTCTTAATGTATTCATAGTGTCGGCTTTTTACTCAACACTCATCACCGATAAACTCACGTGTTATAATTTTAAGGAGTTGTACTGTATGTACACATCAACTACCTATTTTGAAAGCTTTTGACATGTTCTATCAAATTGTTAAATGAATATTAGATACAAGAGTACTTGTTTTCATTCATGGGCAGCCCATTGTAGACTCCACACTCTCAACTAAAATGCAACTATAAATGCTAGGAATTCTTCTAAATCACAACTAATAATTCAGTATTCCGTTATTACTGAATTCACCGCTGACACTATCGGGGCATTGCAGCTACAAGAGGTTGAATGAGACATAAGCCTACTCTTACAATATATGTAATGCAAAGCGTATTATCACAATGATGGAAAGAACACCATTTTGTGGCCTATAGCAAATCTTGGGTACCATTCTTCTGGAATCTATTCCTTTCACGACATTATTGATTTCCCCTTGAAGACATATTTTACCAAACCTAAATTCCTTTTAAGCCCTTCCAAAAGTGTACAGATCTTTTAATGCTTTCATATTAAATCATCAATAATTCTACTCATCCGAGCACAGCAGAAGTGTATATTGAATGCTGTTTAATGTTGAAGGTTGAGGCTGCACTGGAGAGTAATACATTGCTAGTACGTTGCTAAAGTACTTTAGTGACAGTACAAGTCTCAATATAATACAAACTACTTGAGCCTTCTTTTCACCTGTAAATTGAATATACCAAATTTGCAATCTTGATGCCTCGGGGTTAATTGGAAGTTATGGTTTAGCAAATACTGCATTTTTGACCCCAAAGTGTCTTTCAGAATAGTTGACGATAACAGCAAAGCCTCTTTTAAGTTGCTCTATCATGTTGAAAGGTGGTAGTTTAATTTAGCAATTTGTTCTGCACTGTTCTTTATAAATTGTACTGCCATGTACTAAATGCTCACCTGCCTTTTAAATTGCCAATCCTCTTGGTCCTGTTAGTTTTCAAATCTAGATTCCTTGAGCAGGAATTTGAGCTAATAAACTGCCTGTGACTGCAATAAACTGCCCCAACTGATCACTTTCCCGCAGTATAGAAAATGAACTGGACCAGTTCTCTGGATGAGTTCCATTATCAACACTGAGCCTGCATTCTCCAGCCATCTGTTATCAGCCTCCAACTGAGATCAGCCCATGGTTGATCAGTAACATAGGTCTCATTATATTCTACTCATAACCTTATAACCTTCTCAATGTTGGAAAAGAAACCAGGTTTAAGACCATACAATCAATCTGCTGGACTAAACAGGGAGTGCTTGCATGACATATACTAAATGACGCAGGGAATTCAATGTGTTTTTAGTCCTTGCTATCTCTTAGTTATTACCAAATGGAGAATCAAGGACTGCATATTAAATGTGGTAGCACACCAGCCGTTGCAATATGAGGCAGGTAATAAAAAACACAATGTGCTGGACAGGAAGGGAATAGAATAAGTTATCAGTCTTTGACTGCTGATTCATCAAGAAAACAATTGCAACAAGTCAAACTGCTCAGTCTAGTATTGTGAGAGAGTGTGATTGCAATAGTGAGTTGAAGATCTCGTGGGAAGTATGCACAAAGACCAAGTGCACCTTACCAGGCATGTAAACTCACTGGGAGGATCCACTTAAAGTGCTCTCTGGCTCCCCCTAGTGTTGGGGGAGGAGACAGAGGCCTGTGAGCAGGTTGGGGACCTCCATTCTTGGCAAACGAAAACCCAAATGCCAGCGAGGACAAATTCTTTCACACTGGGATAAAATAAATGTATTAAAGTAGAGCTTCACTAAAAGTGAGGACAATGGATTAGAATTTGGGAATAAATTTCCTCTTCACCCTATCCACATAACTGCTGTGTAAGAATTACAAAGAAAATTTACAAAGGTACAGAAACAGGCCATTCAGCCCAACTAGTCCGTGCCATTACCAGTGTTATTGCTCTACGATGAGCCCCCATCCTTCAGTTCCCTTCTCCGTCACCTCTCTATTCCCTTCAATAGCAATTATGCATCAAGTTTCTCTTAAATACATTCAAGCTATCTGCTTCAACCACAGCTTTCGCAATGAGTTTCACATTCTCACCACCCTCTGCGTGAATAAGTTGCTGCTAGATTTTTTTCCTCTCTCGCACCTTTTTAATGTTTGACTACTGCAATATGTGTGAACCCTATTAAATTAACAGTTCATTAGAAATTGGCTCTTTTTTGGTGCTAACATACGTTCAGCCAATCTTTTAACCATTCCGTTTAAACAATGAGAAAACAGAGAAGAAAAATGTATTTGCCTTTTCTTGTTGAAACGAATTGCTCAGATTTCTAAAAATAACCACATCTCTCTCAAGGTGACATATGGTGCTCAGTGAACACTGCATTTAAAATGGAAACAATGGTCTTCATTTTGCACAGTGGTCAAGAATGCATAGAGTAAACAGACTGTCCACCATTGCCCACTGTTCCATCATTGGTGGATGCGCTTTAAGCCACTACGCCCTAAAACTCTGGAACACTTTTCTTTTACCCCTCTGCCTTGCCCCTTTCATCCCCATCTGCAAGTCATGCCTGAAGACCTTTCTCTTCAAACGTGCCCAAATCAACAGAAAATGTTTGCTGCAGATGAAGGGTATCAGCAATGAATTCTCATTATGACTCGCACAATAATTAATATTGCAGTTGGAGTCCTTTTATTGGCACTTTCAATTTGTTATTCTATCTGGTCAAAAAGGTGACAATGGCAGCCCTTCTCTTCCATCTGAGAGTCTTTTGATGTGCAGTTAACCTGAAGTGACGAGAAAATCTGTGTGTGCATGAGGCAGTGCTGTAAAAGGAAGCAATAGGTAGGAATTGACAACAAAAAGCTGACATTATCAGATCAAACCATGAATGGGATCTATTGCAAAAGACAGGGGCTTTAATAAAAGAGACAATTGTCCGAAGTGGAAAATACGTTCTACTGAAACAGCAAAAAAAAACCACGATGCTGGCTATCATGAACGGTTTAACATACTCAGGAGTCCAAATCTACAAATTAATTTAAAGATTCCGAGACCTGGCTCTTCCTGCGAAGTTATTTTTTCCCTCTGTATTTGGCAGGTGTTAACAGCATCTAACTGTTCAAAATAATGCATCCCAGCACCATCTGTTATAAAGATATTAAGGTTTTGACAGCAGAGGTCAATCCAGGAGCCTAGGGTCTGCGCTCTCTTGCTGCTGACCTCTGCTCTTTGACCTTGAACTCCGGATGTGTGAAAGGCAGTAACTCCAAGGCAGACAGCATAAGTCAGCGATATGATAAACACACAGCGTTCCCCCCCTTAGTGAAGCAAGGCTCCACTTGCTGTGAGAGTGAATATAATCATTGCAGGTGGCACTAAAAAGAAATCACTTTTAATAAGTAGATTTTTCTTTCCACATATAGACATAAAATAAAATTAATCCCATGGCAACTGTAGGACACTGCAGCTTTAATTATATTGTTTTGTACAAATCGAGGGTGATAACATACCATGTGCCAGTAACTTTAGATCACTTTAACAATGTGCATTTATAATGAGAAATCCCATTAATCATCCACACTCTCAAGGTGCACTAAACTTACTGGCACACAGAGCAATACCCCATTGTATACAATGTGGGTCAAAAGGGCTTTTATTATCTTGGTCAATGGCTTTTGAAATTTTGTGGGGTTTTTTAATATAGAATTCAATGCATATTGGCATTGATGGACAACTGGACATCGTGTAACTGGTAAGTTTGTTGCACAGTCGTCTCGCATTCACTCACTTAGAATGGTGGAATGTTTAGAGTAGGCGAATAGATCTTTCAACCCATCCTATCTATGCTGGGACTATCTAGGTACTCCCTTTTGCACAACCTTCAATGTTAACTTCCATGATTTAGTGGGACGTCCTCCTGACGTGAAAGGCACTATACAAATATAACTCGTTATTATTATTCATTCAATTCTCTTTTAAATGCTGTTGTTGGCTCACCTTCAATACCCTTTTATATTGTACATTGCAGCAACCTTCTGCAGGAAGTAAAGTTGAGACACCGTTGCCATTTTTCTTCTTGTGCTAATCTTCAATTGTAACTGAGCAGTGGCAATAATCTAGACTTCACTATTCAGAAGATTTTGAAAACCTCTGTCAAGATTCCATGCAACTAACCTCCATTCTAACAGAAATAACCTCTGTTTTAAGTCTGTCCACATAACTCTGACACCCCCCCACCCCGCCTCCCTGTTATCATCCAATTAAATCTCCTCTGTAAACTGTAAATTTATTTTGATAATATTGAATATTGCACTTCGGCTTCTTTGACTGTAATAGAAAAGGCTCTTGAACTATTTTTCTACTTAACCATGGTTTAACTTCACAGAAAAACTTTTTAACTACGTTAGATAAAAGTAAAATATCTTACGAAATGTTTCTCTAAGCTGTTTACATGGCACTACAACAACAACAGGCGGACGCCCCAACGTGACTGGTGTGTGCTTTCATATGGAACTTTATTGCATGTTGTAGCATAGTGGTCGGTTGCATGAAGGTCTTCATCTATTAAATCTATACTATTATGTATATAAGGAGCATGACTTAGATTGGAAGTGCTAATACAGTAATTACTCTATCCAGGAAATCCAAAGAGAAAGCATTTAGGACAGCAACTTAAAATTATGCAGTAATCAACACTGATTCTGTGAGTGCAATCTAAGAATAGGAACATCATGTCAGCCTGCTCTGCCATCAGATTTATATGGGAATAACATGTCGTTTATGCATCAGCAAACAGCAAAGGAAAGCAATCCCTATGAAGCTAATCTAATAATAGACTGTGAGTTAGTGATTGCTGTTTCATGTAAAGTAGTTCTTGGTAGCACTAATGGCCTAATTCTGAGGGACTTGCTACTTACTGCGGTGAGACTGGTAACTGGAACAGTTCTGACAGATCTACAGGCTCAGGTTTACTGCATGGATTAGCTTGAATAGCCATATTAAATGAAACAGAATAAAATAAAAACAATTTTACACTGAGTGAAGGTCTGACTTATAGGAACTGGCAGCTTCTGTGGCCCAAGGCACAGAATTAGTTTTGCCACTCGATAATTTGACTGATTCACTTCAGCGCCCAGAACAGGACATTTTATGCTTGATTTATATGTAATCAAGTCACCTGCTCAATGCTGAGAAAGGCCAAGTCAATCCTAATCTGTTGAGGACCGAGTGTCTGCAGAAGAGTACTGTGTATCAAGATGTTTTCTGCCATTCTACAACAACTCGGATTTTCACAGTGCCTTTCACGAAAAAGAATGGCTCAGATTAATACTTAATTTGACAAAGATTTCATGAGCAAAAAAAAAGGATTCATTTTTTCCACTGTTGGTAGTTTTGCACATTGGTTTAAACAACTTCAATGAATAACAAAATCAGTCATTGTAAAAAAAGATGAGGTGCAAACTTCCACGTTTACTAAGGGTCAGTTTGGCCTGATTTCTAGGCCACCAAATATTTCAGATTAACTGTGGAAAGTCTTTTTTTAATTTTCCATCGAGAATTTCAGGAAATATCATAAGAAGTGATCGGAGCTTCAGTTGCACTGAGATGCACAATATCCTATTATGTGGCCAAGCAATGGCAACAGAATATGGGTTGAATTTTGACAGTTGGTGTACATTAATGATCTGGAGCAGACACCAGGGCTGACGAAAAAGAAATTGTGAATTAAGATGAATGTTAAATTGGTATATTGCAGATATAATCTCAATTTCCCTGTAAATTAATGTTGATGATGCACGCCAAGATGGAAGAATGGAATAGAAAGGCATTTTTTCACTCTAGAAAATGCTTTTCTTGCACTGTTTTGCTTGTAAAGCCACAACCTTACAGCTTTTGGATCTGCCCATCAGCAAATCAGAAAATAAAACTGGAAAAGCAATCTGATTACGACGGGCACAGAATGTTTCCTTTCTGTCCCCTTATTTCTCTCCATTGTTCAATAGCACAAGTTTCCCTTTAAGTACTCCATTTATTTTCTGATTTCTATTTCTGTGTAGGATAGCTAACACCAAAGTATGTTTCAGCATTTGACAAGAGCATGTGACGTACGTGAAACAGAGAATCAGCACTGAGCAAAAGAACAGTTTGTAGATACCTTTGTCAGATGTGTTCTTAGAGAAAATCATGGGAAGAATGCCATTTTAAACACTGACATTAGGCCAGATCTGGGTCGATGACTGATGATGTGACAGTTCAATTTAGCAGATTTTTTAAGCCAATATAAGCTTTGTTTAGTAAACATTTTTTACATCAAAAAAGGGTGTATTTTGTTGCCAATTTTATGAAGGACAAGTGCATGATCAAGCAAAGCACTCTGTCATTAGGAAACAAAGGTGACCTTGTCATATTTAATAACTTGAGAGTAGAAATACTCTTTCAACGCTTAAAGGTTAACAAAAGTTGTTGCCGTTATCTACGTCAATCTCGCTGAAGACAAGCCTTGCTTTGTTGTATTTTCAGATGCACTTTCCTGTTTTATATGTGTAAAAACTGCAGCAGATATATTCTCTTTAGTTGTTTTGGGGCAAACCAGATGGAGTGCAGACACAATGGGATGTGTCATTTATCATGATGACAGCAGGTAGGTAGAAATGCTCCTAGCAGCACAGGATAAGTCACCTTTTTTCATCTGAAGTGGCTTTAGGGTAGTAATATTGGATTTTGGAGTAAAGAAAACATTCTGAATTGAGTTGAAGTCACAATTCTGAAGCCGCTCATTGAATTAACCCATTGCCACCCATGAATGTGAGCAATTTCCATTATTTTAACAGTAAAATCCACAGCTGTTCGGGGCCTTTGAGCACAGGACATCGGTATCTTTGAAAGCCACTATTATTATTATGGTGATGATGCAACAAGGAGCCTGACAATAGCCCTTCACTGTACCGTGCACTGATAGACTGCAACCTTTGATACAGCTGCTTGTTTATGACTCCCTTGTTGACAGAGAATCTTCCCTCGTGTTACATCCGTACATTAGAACATGCTATCTGTGTTGCTTCAGTAGACTGTGTCTCTGCCAATGGCCTAGTTACATAACCTTGAGAAATTTTATTGTTTAGTGTATATTTGATAATAAATCGCCCCCCACATTTATTAATCCTGGACGTGAGAAGGACTCAGCACCGAAATGCTGACAATCTCCTTTATTACGCTGATAAAAATTTAGGCAAGAAGGAAATTAAGTTCTTGCACGTCAAATGTATTTTGTTTCACCATCTCCCTGGCCAATGGCAATCAGCTAGATGCTGTCAGAGCATTGCTCAGCTGCAGCTGTTATTAAGATCCTTACTGAATTACAATCGTTTCACTTGCAAAATATTGCAGCCCTGTGGAATTAGTGGAGCACAAAATAAGGGTAGAGTGCACTAGGTCAGTGCTGCTCGCAACAGAACCTATCCCAAAATTTGAATACAGCTTTAACGCTGGTGAAAGGGTTAAAGATGTTAATGAGAAAGAAGAACTTTTTCAACAATTTGCTTTTGGCTTCAACCATTATGTCAAAAAGTTTGCCAGGAACCCAGCATATCTGACAATTCCCAATACAGTAACAGTCTTAGTTTAGCATATGTAGAGAGGTGAGGCAGAGAATCACAGTTCTTGACCATCTTCGGATTGAATTCAAGATCCAAGTAACTTATGCCCAGTTGTGCACTGAGCACATTTTGAAATTTTCCTGAATCTTTGGTTTTTAGCAAATGAATCTGTTCTTGATGGTTCATCACTGAAGATGATAAATAATAAGTTGCTGAATAGCAGCCTTTTACAATTGTCAAATGTATCTGTTTCAGATTTGGTTTATTAAGGACACTATAAAATCAATTCAACTACTTTAGTGAATGTTTTAATATTCTCAGTTACTCTGTATGATTACACATTTGATCATTTTAATCAGTCTCATTATAAGTTTCATGCATTTTTTTTCTTCTGTCTCCAAAAATGATCCATTCGTACATTATATATAACTAATGAAAGCATCACCCAAATGCAAGGTGTCATTGATATGAAATCAGTGTCAATAAAATACAAATTTCTTAAAAAGGTTTGGGATATTTTGTGAAGGAAAAGCTTTTGTTTGTCCAATCTGTACGCAGACATGATCCAGCTTAATTAAATGTTTTGTTTGACATAGAGATACGCCGCTGCCCCTTAAAGGAACCAAATCCTAAACTGTCAGAAATTGCAACTGTTCAGCAAAATTGGCTTCCTTGGAACTTGTTAACCATCAAGTCAAACAAATCTTGCTTTGTCTGTTTCGGAAAAAAAGGCAATACATCTTGAGCAAATGAATTGCAAAATCAAAGCTACATTAGATTTGAAACCGTTCAACAAAGCTTGCATTGTTTTTTATGAATACTCAAAAAAAAATCCAATATTCCAACCTCGGGTTAAGTGTAAAAGCCCCTGAAGGACAAGCCTATTCAATCAATATTAGTTCATTTCAATTGAAGAGCTGTACAAGGTCTGTGCTGATGATTTTATGGATTTCATTACCTGTCGGTGAGATGATTCCTGGTGATAACAGACTCTGGACTGCGTGGGGCAAGATGCGAGAATTTTCTGGCAAAGTTACACTCATGGTGCGCTTCGGGGGCCTCCCAGGCCTCGAGCTGTTGAAGGGAAGAAAAAAATTACAATACTTAATATTTTACTTTGAACAGGATTTATGGAGGAAACCGAAAGCTATCCTTCAAACAATTCTGCATTCGTTCTTTGAATTCAAGGTTGGTGGTAGTCAAGAGGAAAATAAAACTCATTTTTTTTGGCAATCATCTATTGAAACCTTCTTCCTTCCAACAACATTTTATCTAAAGTGAAGCTTTTGAAGGAATCATTCAGATTAGAAAATATCCAATTTAATTTTCAATTGATTCTTTACTTATCATTTGGCAATACTGTGAGTTTTATTAGCAATAAATTAAATAACCTCTTCATGACAGGGATTTTAATAGCTCATCTCTTGTTCATTAATTATAATAAATAATAATACAAGAAATGCAAGACAAAGCACGCCCAAACTGGAGCTGTAGTGACTCAAAACAAATAAGGATAGCAATATCCAACGTGTACAATGTGCTTATGAACAGTTCAAAGCAGTTATTAATTGGTTTCTTGCTAATGGATCCATCTCTGTATGAATGCACTAACTTGAAAGCCAGGAAGAACTTTGATATTTAAAATGTTTTCTTATTCCGAGAAATGGTTTAAATTAGAAATGTTTCCTCTTGGAAAAAGGTCATTTGAAGAAACAAAAACTTGATCTGTTTTTGAATTGATTTTTTTTTCTGTTGTGAGAGTGGGTCACCTGACAATGAGATTGGAAACTGATTGAAAGGAAAAAGGGGACAGGGTTTCTGCAAATGTGTTGCAGAGGATGAATTTGAACAGGATTTATGGAGGAAACTGAAAGCCTTCCTTCAAACAATTTTGCCTTCGTTCTTTGAACTCTGTCCTGGAGTCAATCCGACGTGCTCACTCCCTGCCTTTCTACTTTAAAAGCCCACCTTAAGACTTGCCTCTTTAACCTTGTTTCTGATTATCTTCCCTATTCTCTCTCTCCCCCCACCACCACCCCACAATTGGCTCAGGTGCCCAACCAGCTGTGTAAAATACTTTGAGATGTTCTCCTGTTGTGAAAGGAACCACATGAATATAATTGATTTCCATTTATTGTATAACTCTACATTAGTAAAGAGGATTCTTCAAATAACATTGTAGGAACAAAAGATGAAAATGATCGCTTTTTACTAGATATGTTGTAAATACATCACTGACTCATTCAGGGATTAATAACTTTATCCTCATTGCCTGAAGATCTCATTTGTGCTAAATCCCTGACAGGAACACAATCCCTATTAGAAATCCCCAAACAGATCAATAGTGTGTATTTTCAAGTGTTCAGCAGAAAGCTGCAAACTGCGCAAAATATTTTCATTTAAAATAATTCTTATCTGCAAACAAATACTTTTTCAATATGTAGTGTTGCTTTAACAGGTTGGAAACTTGTGAAAATCATAACGTAGGTTATTCAAACTGAAAAGCAAAGGAATACAAAATAATTTTCTTCACGAGCAGTTTAATGGTTCCTTTTAAAAATAGATTTCCGCCATGAAGTCGTAAAACCTGTCCAGATTTGTTGATACAAGGCTGTCATTAAACTTTCCCAAGTTTTTGAAGTTGTGAGAAGGCCTCCTTTTGTGCAATTGTTCAACAGAAGAACAGGCAACACTGTTTGCATTTACATCTGATGCTTAATATTTCCTGTCAGACCATTAAAATTAAAACACAAACGAGACATATCCGGAACAGCTGAAATTCAGTTTGGTGATTTGGTTCAGGCCAAATTGGGGCAAACTCAATGAACCCATGGTACACACTTCAAACCCGTACATGCACATCATTCTATCTGTGTTCAATATGACCTTGGACTGCATGATACAAAATCCAATTATTAGCACATATCACCAGAGTTCGGTAAATTGAATGATAAGCGCATAAATAAACCCCTCTTGGTTCCATGTAAAATTCCACTGCCACTTTGCATGCGGTTGTAACTCGGCTGCCCAATGAATTGGTTGCCACTGTGTAGCGATTCATCAATTTTAGGTCTAGTTTCTTCATTCTCCTCTGACACAACCTCTTCATTGTATTTTTGTGTCTGCTGTTGCTTCTTTACCCCTTGGTTTTCATTGCTGTCAATGTCATCCTTCCCTTTGTTGGACAACTGAGAGTCCAGGGCTAGCCTTGGCTGACTACTTTATCAAAAGGTTCACACTCTCTATGTCTGGAAGCCGAGGCAGCTAGGTCAAATTTATCGCAACCTGTGATGGGGAAAATCTTCTGGACTCATTCCATGACAGTGCACTGAGCCACCCGCTCAGCCATTGTTTCCAGTTTAAATAGGCCGCAATCTTTTATGCTGCTTTTGCCTTCACTCGCGGTCTCTGGAGGCAGCCTCCACTGTGCCAGCAGTGCTGTGAAGTAAACGAACTGCTGCCCCTTGGAGACTGTGGGCCCCACCTAAATGGTTGGCTTCAGGTTTCAGACGCCAATGTAAACCCAGATGTTAAAGGAAACAACATTCCTGGCCACGAGTGGCTGAGATCCTCTGCCACCCTTGCCGAGTAAACTTCAGTAATAGGGAAGAAAATTTGTGGGGGTAAAAAGCTTCTGCAATATTTCTGGGTTACACACAATAGGCACTTATTCACTATTGGGAGGTAAAAGCAGGTGGAGCCAAGTGCAATATCATTTGGATGAGGTGTTAAACTTCAGTTCCGTTCAGACAAACGTTAAAGATCCCAAATGCGAAGAGTGTCTCCTGGTATCCTAGCCAACAATCTCATTCACTTCATGACTGATTATAGGACATTTGGGGGTATAAATTGGCTGCCATATCTGCTCACAAAATATAGTCACAACGCTTTACAATAAATCCTGTGAAGCACTTCAAAATATCCTCCTGACGTGAAAGGTGCAAAATGAAATGCATAGGTTGTATTCTGACATGTCTATCTCCTATATACGCAAACCCTTGAATCTATTCTTGAGCTGGAGGGAATTTATACTGGAGATGATGTTGATTATGATAAATGAGTTGCGGTTAATACAGCTCATTTATTTTACATGTGTGAACATTTATAAAAAATGTTGCTTTGTGTAGGTCCCTGGAGCTATTGACTCTCCATGCCCCTCAAAAACGCATAACCTGTACAACTGTCATACAGAGATCCGAAAACATCAAAGTCACCTCAGGCATGCCTTTCACAAACATGGCATGGGGTCCAGATGTTTTAGATTAAGTTGCCCTTGACAACCACGTTGGCCATTTTGCACAGCTTTCCACCATCCATGAATATTTCTGGATCAGCAAATTGTGGTCTCCGGCCTCGCATCAGGACTTCTGTTGCTTATCTATGCTCCCAGGCAGTGCAACGTTGAGGGTGCAAGGCAATCCTGGGAGTGCTGTCATTTAGACAAACCGAGATTTACCTGCCTGCCTTGGTTGTTCAGTTGGTTATTAAATATCACGTGGCATTAATTTGAAGAAGAGGACTACAATTTCCCTGTGACATAGCCAATCATTCTCATCCAAATTCACTGGGATGGTGCTGGCACGGATGAGCTGTCATTACTTGCCTATGGAGAACAGACACCAGCATAGTATATCAATTGCAAGCATTATTATTAATGGTTTTGTAACCAACTGGACGGAAACTACAAATCTCAAGAGTTCAGTGGGCGCATTGCACATATCTACGGTCAAGTATTTTCTCATTGTTGAATCCTCCTTTAATTGGAAGTATTGTTCAAATGATAAATGCAATTAATTCAGGATGTCTTTACACAACAAGTGACAGGCTTGGCATTACATAAGGTACCCAGAAATAAAATGGGCAGAGCACCAGCAGATGGTTTGGGTGGGCGCAGGGGGTTAGGATTTGATGAGTTTTTGTTTGTATATTTTTAATATTTTTAAAGACAACTTCATCATAACATCGGGATCTAATGTGGTATATTCATTATTTTGCCTTCCAACTTTTTCTCAAGCTTTTGCTGGCATTCGAAAATGGTAATTCAGATTTTGCAAATGCGACAAATGAAATGGCTTTTTATGAGGTGAAAACTCTTGAATTAGCACATCCAACTCGGTACAGGATTTTCACAAAATATGATAGCATTGCCTTTATCACTGGCTAGGGACAGCATTGGTATAGTTTGATTCAACTGCCAAATCACCCTGAGTGAGATATTTCACTTACTGCTGGGTATATGTGGTGTAACTGCATCCATTTAGAATGGGACTTCCCTTGGGGATAAGATAAACTTTTAGTGTGGCTGTAAGCACTATGTGCTGAATATTTATCCTTAGATGTATCCTGAGAACAGTTCCTGAGAGTAATCTATGTTTTTAATCGGGATTGGTTCAAGAAATATTCCTATCTAGAGTTTCTAAACAACTGGTCACTCAACACACAACTGTTTGTGGGACACTGATTGGCTGCTGCGTTTTGCCCAAACAATATACAGTCAATTAACTTTACAGTATATTCTGTGAAGCGCTTTGAGACATCTCAAAGATATGATAAGCTGTTTTATCAAATGCAAGAATTATTATTTCTTCGTGGCATTATGTACCATCTATTTCATCTGTCAAATAATAGAATGGAATCAGTATTAATCCCCTAATTACAGATAGATACAGAGTCTCTCATGTTGCCAATATAGATTGGCAAATGTAATCGATAGGGAGTGAAGAAATTAGAAATATCCCAGGCAGTTGAATCAGTTGAGCAACAGATGTGGCGTGAGTCCTGGTGGATCCACTCAGCCATTCAAGGTTGATGAAAAAAATTAGCAACCTTTTCCTTATTGGGAAACGTACGTGGGAACTCTCTTGGGTTTAACTGAATTTAGATCCATTAACATTCAAGATTTGCAATAATCCAAGGCATTATTGATGGTTTACCAGGTTAGTTGGCTCATCGCTGGGAGAGAGTAGGAGTTGTGAGTGAGCCAAAAGCCCTCCAGACTGCTGTGGAAGTACTGAAACTTTGATTAATATAATTTGCTGCATTATTTATGAGCAAAGTCAAATGAATCGACAGTCTCCTTCTGTGGGAGGCGCTTGGGGGTGTGGGTGCTGCAACTTCAGTGATTTTATTAAGAAAACATTTGGGGAGGTGTTGGGAACCTGTAAGCTATTAGCGATAATACAAAGAACTGGAGAAATTCCAAAAGGATTCCCTCCAGTCCATCTGCTCCACTGTACAGCTGCTGAAATGGATCAATAAACACTCCATTATGTTCTCTGTAAATAAGACTGGAGGACAAAAACATTAGCTTTACACTAAGAAAGAAGTATACCTGGGTCTTGGGCATTTATCACTCCAGGTACTTAAGACTGCTTCAACATTTCACTTTCAGTATTGTGCATTTGAGCTAAATATATTTTGAAAGTTTACTAAAGTGTACATCTAACAGTGTATATTTTTCAAATAAAAGATTATTTTTTCTGTGTGGCGGCATTTAAACGGTTCAAGAGCAATTTTAACAGAATCCTCTGATGTCTACCTTAAGCCCCAACTACCGCTGAGGTTTCTGAGAATGGGGCTACACCTGCTGGGGTTCAGGATTTGTTTTCCCTGATGCAGGTGTTAGTGACTGGCAACAGCTGAAAATGTGTGAAACGTTATTTTAAAGCTGGTGCTTCAATGCTCTTTTCACGTTTGATATCACAAAGAGTCTGTTTTGGAGAGGACCAAACCAGATCAGAATATTTGGGGAGTTCTGAGGATCAGTTCTCTGTTCTATATCAAACCCGAGGTTTGAAGGAAAATTGAGGAGGAAGAGATCGCTAATAATTACCTGAAAAAAGGTACTATTATACCACGTATACCACTATTCTCTCAGTGGCAAGCTATACAGTTTTAGGGGCACACAAATGTGGAAACTGATTGGTTTTGGATACTCTTAAGTATGGCAACAATAACTTGCATTTATATAGCAGTCCTCATACAAGGTAGCGTCCCAGCACATTTGCTGATGGGTTTCTGTATGTATTGGATACCGTTTAGAGCACGAATCGTGTATGAGGTATTTCAAATGAATTCAGCTCTCTTCAATAAGTGAATGTGGCTAGCTCTAGATTCATGCTGCTAATTAAGGATCACTCTTCACTGTCCTCTTCACTCTTCTCCCTTCTAGGCAGCCACACAGAGAATCTGATCTCTATTTATTTTAAGTTTCTTAAATAATCGAAGCTAAATGTTGTAATACAGTTATTCAGGGAGAGAAAAAGAATGCACTTGTGTCCATATACATAAAAGAGCTGCTGGAAACACAATCAGTTGCCTGGTTTAAATTCAACCTGACCTATTGTGCAAGTAATCTCATTTTCAGAATCTCAAAGCACAAAGAGCATTTCCATAAAAGGATAAATGAAGGCCGCTTTGTACAACATTTTTTACAATAGTTCTGATGCTGCTCTTGGTGATATCTTAAGGTGAATAATGTGCTTCCTGGCATGCTTGCCCCACAGCCTTTTGGCCTCTCCTGAACAAATGATCAAGTAATTATTTCAGTCCTGAATACTGCATTTGACAAGACAAAAGTAGAACAAAGTTTTAACCTGCTTTACAATGCATGTAGAGAATGTATCTCCTACATGTATGCTGGATTTAGTTTGATAATAATAATAATCATCCTTGCATTTGATGTAGCGATTTTTACGTCTTGCAGACGTCTCAAAGTGCTTCACGGAGAAATTTGAAAACTGTTCAAACATGTATTGCAATATCTTCCTTTGAATTAATCTACAAGGAATTACTTATTTTTTCGCTGAAGAAAGCGCAAGATGAGAAAATGTGAGTCTTGCAGAACAGCATTTCTCACAGTTCAGTTCAATGCTTGAGGAGTAACTGCACAGTGGGGTAGGCAGCTTTGACATTCACTGATGAAATAAATTCCTGGGCTTCAAAACTTACCACCTTATCAACCACAAGCTACATGTAGCCCCCAGATAAGAACTCTCAAACTTGCATTCAATGTGATCATTTCCAGCCATAATGTTACATTGTTGTAAGTATCTCAGGTCTGCGGTAGCCTGCACTTGACAAAATGCTTCATTCGTTCCTGCTTGGTACAACCTTTTGCTTTTTTAACAATGCCTGTCAATGTACAAATGAGACATCAGCGCTGACAGTCAAACTTGGACTATTCATAATACACAAGGTATGGAAGAAAGCATGAGTGTGGAGAGACAGAGTGGACACTAGATCACTGTTAGACACAGAATGGACATCACTGTAATGCAGGTTGGATGTTTGTTTTGGGGTATGCACCAATAGGTGTAACTGTACACTCCAGAACACAATGCAGTAAAACTATTACACAGCACAGTTCACTTTGTGTTAAGAAATCATAGCAATATTTTCTCGGGAGTTGTAGAATTTTGTTACAGTTCATGTACCTGTAACACCCTAACAATTATAATGATCCTTGCATTGGCAGGATGTAACTAGTGGAGTGCCACAAGGATCAGTGCTTAGGCCTCAGCTATCTACTGTTTACATCAATGATCTGGACAAGGACATTGAATGTAATGTGTCTAAATTCGCGGATGACACTAAACTAGGTAGCAGAGTGAGCTCTGAGAATGATGCAAAAAGATTGCAATAAGATATAGATAGGCTAGGGGAGTGGGCAAGTAGGTGGCAGATGGAATTCAATGTTAGCAAGTGTGAAATTATTCACCTAGGTAGCAAGAATAAAAGAATAGATTATTTTCTAGAGGGGGAGAAGTTAGATAGTGTTAGTATTCAAAGGGATTTGGGTGTCCTTGTACACCAGTCCCAAAAAGATAGTTTGCTGGTGCAGCAAGCAACTAAGAAGGCGAACGGCATGCTAGCGTTCATTTCAAAAGGCTTAGAGTATAAGAGTAGGGCAGTCTTGCTGCAACTGTATAGGGCTCTGGTGAGACCGCATCTAGAGTATTGTGTGCAGTTTTGGTCTCCTTATTTAAAAAAGGACATACTTGCCTTAGAGGGGGTGCAGCGTAGATTCACTAGGTTAGTTCCTGGGATGAGGGGACTGACCTATAAGGATAGATTGAATAAACTAGGGCTGTATTCTCTAGAGTACAGAAGAATTAGGGGGGATCTTATTGAAACATATAAGATTCTTAAAGGGCTAGATAAAGTAGACACTGAGGGATTGTTTCCCATGGTAGGAGAATCTATAACCAGGGGTCACAGTCTTAAAATGAAGGGTCAGCCTTTTAGAACAGAGTTGAGGAAACATTTCTTCACTCAGAGGGTAGTGAATTTATGGAATTTATGGAATTCACTACCCCAGAAAGCTGTAGATGTTCAGTCCTTGAACATTTTCAAGGCTGAGACTGATAGATTTTTGAAAAATAGAGGGATTAGGGGATATGGGGATAGGGCAGGTAATCAGAGTTAGGTGAGAAGATCAGCCATGATCTTATTGAATGGCGGAGCAGGCTCGAAGGGCCGAATGGCCTACTCCTGTTCCTAATTCTTATGTTCTTATGTTCTTATTTGCTATAGCACTTTATCACGTCTTCGAGATATCTCAAGCTGCTTCACCGAAAATACTGTAAATTGAATTGACTGTATATATTTTGAGCTCACGAAACACCCCTTAAAAGTGTTCTATGCCCCCTGTTAGGTAATGGGGAGAAAGCTGGGCAGTGGGATTGAGTTGCTCTGTTCAAAGAACCGGCACAGACTAGATGGGTTGAATGACCTCCTTTTGTGCCGTATAATTCTATAATTCTTTGATTCTATGAATGTACCTGCAGAAATGGTGCAATCATTTGACTGCTCAAGAGGTTTGGTTCATTTTTTTTTTATTGAATGGGGAGCAAAACCTACCATTACTGGAAAAATAACAGAGCGTTACCTGTACTTTCAATCTGAAAATATCTGATAGAACTACAATCTACTGTTAATGTTTCACAGACGCTAATTTCAGAGTAGCTTTTTTGTGAAAAAAATCTTAGCCTGGTTCAATTTAATATTTGATTTGGAAAATTTAGTGAGTGTCAGTAAGCCAATTAGATAAGAGGGCACAGGTTCTCCTTAACATTCTATGCTTTGCATTAATCATAGAATCATTGAGTCTGTACCTGCTCTTTGAAAAGAGCTGTTCATTAAGTCAATCCCAATTCCCCGGCTCTCCCCATAACCCCGCAAACCGCATTAGGTTGAAATCCAACTTTTACAACTGAACCTACAACAATTACACATTCTGTTCTCCTGACTTCTCAAAATTGGGATATCATGAAGAAAGTGTTGTGGAGATAATGGTAAATCCTGTGAAATATATAAACAATATATATGTTTATAAACAATATATATATTTATTTAAATAAACATATTTATAAACAATTGAGAAATTGAACGGTTTTGCGATCTGGAGATTAAATTCATTGGACATAAACAGTATCATGAATATTCTGGTCGACTGCAGGAAGTTCAAAAGCTTCACTGAACTGAAGTAGGATGATAAGCAAATGGAACAGAATGTGCACCAGTGATACCATTTATAATGTATTTAAGGACTGCTGTGCAATCATTTTTCAGGCTGATGTATTGTATACCTGATCATTTGTCCTGACTCTATAATTTCTTTGCAACTTTCAGATTTGGCATATGTTCCATGAATTAACGGCGCTGCGCAATTCCAGACCAGCACATTCATTCTATCCGACATTCAGAAGAAAGCTATCCTTGTAGGAAGTCAATGGCAAATGTACATAGGACATGTCAATCAATCAATCAATCAATCAAAGCTTACATTTACACAGCGCCTTTCACGTCAAGAGGACATCCCAAGGTGCTGTACAGTTAGGTAGGGACAAGAGCAGGGGGGCAGGGGTCAGGGTCAGGGTGAAGAAGAGTAGGAAAATTGACTGTATATTTGTGGGCGAAACACGACAGCCAAATTGCGCACAGCAGTGTCAATGCATCTTCATTGATAGAAGCACCGGTTGAGGAGAATGTTTTTCTTTCACTCTTTTTTCAGCGCCTTGGGACGTCCTCCCAACGTAAAAGGCGCTCTATAAATGTAATTTTGGTGACCCTTTGGTTAGAGAGTCAGTTTGGTCCCTCTCCTTACTATTATCCATAGCATCTCACACAAGTGCTCACTTGACGGATGTATATGTGCATGGAGTATTTTCCAGGGTTGTCGTCTTGAATTCAGGAAGAAAATTTATTTTCCCTTTAGAATAGTACAATTTGTATCCTCGCCAGCTTCATCCAGGAACACAATTGCATTGCAAACAGCGTGAAAGAGAATTAGGGAAATATAACAGCCCTGAAAATTGAGCAACAGCTGAGACCTTTGAATCATAGTTGAGTGAGCCTCTGTACGTACAGAGGATTGAATGTATAATTGAATATATCCTTAATATTTCAAGCAAAGTATGAGTAGATTTCTCTCCAATGCCACAGAGAATTACTACTTTCCTTGGTAGTTAAACTTCATTTGAACCTTTATTCTTTCAAAGCGAAATGTATCCAGATCCACTAGCAACGTGACACTCTCTGGATCACTGATGGCAAAACAATCAGACTGCAGAACGAATGCACTCTATTACATTACTAATCTGATTAAAGCCAGGCAGTGCCATCAATGCAAAATGAACAATCAACATTAATCACTTTTGTGGTTGTTCAGGCCTCTTAACTTGAACCTTCATGTTATTTATTGCAACGGGTGCAGAAGCAAATGTTGTTTCATTGCATAATATAGGCCCAGGACATGATGTCTAGTTTATCACTTATTTGCCCATTCAGTTGAAATAATAATAATCCTTGCATTTGATATAGCGCTTTTCACACCTTCTAGACATTTCAAAATACTTCACCAAATATACTGTAATGTGAATTATAATAATTGACCTGTGGGCGAGTATACAGTTACCGTAGAGATCGGGCTGCTCCCAACAAATGCACAACTTGTAAACTTCCCTTCTCTCAATACCCAAATCTGTCGCATTGTTAGTGTCTTGATTTTATCATTTCAGATCACAATGTTATATAATTATTCTCTACTTATCTCCATCTGGTAACTTCCTAGAAAGATCTGCAGCTTGATTTTAATCACAACATAATCCACAAAATCACAAATATCTCTGGGAGTTGGTAGTATCAGAAATTTGTTACACATTTATGGTGACTGAATTCTTGGAATTGTTTTTCAAAGGAGACCGATGTTTTATAATATAAGAATAATCATCCTTGCATTTTTATATAGCGCTTTTCATGTTTTCTAGACGTCTCAAAGCACTTCACAGAATGTACTGTAAAGTGAATTGACAGTATATTTGTGTGCGAAACGCGGCAGCCAATTGGCACACAGTAATGTCCCACAAACAGTCGTGCATTGAAATGACAATTTTATTATTGTGTTTTATTTTGGAGGGATTATTATTAGGCATGTGGAGTAAAGAAACTTTCCCAAGGTTTCGCCCTGACCTGCCTGGATTCAAACACAGGTTGTAAAGCGAATGCTCTAAACACTGAGCTACAGGACTTAGAATAATAATAATTTATGATAACTCTTTTGTTTGATAATCCAATCACATCAGGAGGATGCCACAAACTGTTTCACAGGATTGATTGCAAGATGTAGCAACTGTGTAGTTTGTAGGCGAATGAACCAACCAATTTGTGCAAAGCAACGCCCCCAAAAGAGTCAAGAGTAAATGGCTCATGTTATCTGGGTGAGGGGTTTGCTAAGCATTGGGAGAAACGGTTACACCTTCAACATTTTGCGCTTTCCCAGGCCAGTATTTGAGTGTCAGTCTAAACTGTCAGTTCAAAGTTTCAGCATGTGGTTTGAAGTTGAACCCACATCCTTCTGAGTGAGTGTGCTACCATCTGAGCCACGCTGAACCCCTTTTGTATATTTGAGGTATTAAATGATGTATACCAAAGAAGTGTCAACATATTATCACTCTAGATAAAATGGATAATTCATTAATATTTCAACCATAATTCATACCTAGCCAGTTCTGCTTACCACAATGTTGCTGATGTCTGTCAAAGTATCCTACGGGGGCATTGCTTTAATTTTATCTTAAGTCAGCAGTGAATACTTGTGTGAAACGTGACAGACTTTGGCAGCACCGCAGCAACATTTTTAATATCAACATATTTGCAACCCCTCCTGTAAACACCTTCTGTTGGCAGAATTTGATGAGAATCTGAAAAAGTCAACAGATTTTCATAAAACCTTCAACATACACAAACAAAGAGGAAAGGATGGATTATCTTAAAATATCAAATGCTTCAATGTTTGCATGAGGATCTAACAGCGCTTTGTAGATGTCCTGAAACGGGAGTGTAGTTGTCTCTCTGAGGTGCGTTGAGCTCCTCAAACCTGCTCCGAGATTATGCCGCGAGAGGTGATTCATAATAAAAAAAAGCAGCTGGTTCTACAGGAGCTGAATTTAGGAGAATCCTATTTGAAGTCTGATTTCCCATTCACTGTAGTAATAATCCTTGCAATTGATATAGTATCACTTTTTTCAGACATCTCAAAGCGCTTCACTGGATATACTGTAAATTGCTGTTCATTGTATTTTTTGTGGATGAATGCATACAGTGGAAATGACTTCATGAATGAAATGTCTTTGAGCCACCTGAAAGGGTTTCTCAGAATATACTGTAAATTGGTGTGACTCTATCTTGTGGATGAAGGCATTAAAACACGATAATAAAAATTGGTCATTTCAATCCACGATTGTTTGTGGGACACTGCGGTGTGCAATTGGCTGCCGCGTTTCGCCCACAAACATACAGTCAATTCATTTTACAGTATATTCTGTGAAGCGCTTTGAGACGTCAATAAGATGTGAAAAACGCTATATCAAAATGCAAGTAGTATTATTATTATAGAGCAGAAATGACTTCACGAATGACAAGTGACATGGTGTTCCATGTGTGTGAGAAGTTTGAAAACAATTACGGGAGTTACGTGTTACATCTGATGGAACCCAAATGCGTAAAACAGTTACAACTTTATTCCATGAGGCCTTGTACCCAAATAATTTGTAATGGAACCAAAATCAAGCAAAAAAAAAACATTTGACATCCCGAGTGCATGCGCAAGCAACCTCACCAAGGTGCAGAGGCAATGTAAAAGCAGCAGAGACTAGGAATGTTTGGCAATGCGAGGCTCTGGAAACCACAAGCTGAAAGCGGCACAAGTCTCAGTTTTATGTGGGGAAGATCTGAAGCATGCTGCACCACACAAAGCCTTTCAGAAAGTCTGGCATGTTACTAAAATAACTCAGGAAACCACACCAAAGAACAAACTTTCAACCTGCTTCATCCCAAGCCACCTCGTACAACCTATAAATAGTGTGTTCACTCCAAACAATGCAGTATCTATAACAATAAATGCATTTGTTATATCAACTTATCGCATCAAACATCTAAGAACGATTAACACAATGAATTACTTTGAGGTATAGTGACTGTTACGTAGATAAATCCAGCTAAACTGTGGCTTATAACGACAATAAGCATTTCCTCCAAGATTGTTCCCTCAAATAAACCCTTTAATAAATAAAAGTTGTTTTGAGGAACCCATCCAAAAAAATGTTGCATTCATTCTGTGAGAAGGTCTCTACAGGCTCTCCACTGTCTATGCAGCTTTGCAGTGTGGTTCACAAAACATTTACCCACTCATTTTTTCTGAAAGGTGCTGGAAATCGCTAAACCTCCGTATCGGGTCTGGCCTCCTCTATGTCCCCCGAATCCTCCGCTCCACCCTCGGCGGCTGTGCTTTCAGACACTATGCCCCAAGGCTCTGGAACTCCCTTCCTCACTTCCTGCGCCTCTCCCCCTCTCTTCCCAGTTTCAGATCACAGTTAAAGACCTTTCTCTTCGATCACTTCTTTGGTCACCTTTCTACCTCTGCCCCTGGCTCAGTCCCGGGATGCGCTCTGAGACGCCGGCTGGCATGGAGGGCGCTATGTAAATCAAAGTTGTTGTTGTTCTTGTTTGTCTCTATGCATCTGAAACTACCAACACTCACTATTGAGGCTTAGGCTTCAAGAGGAGAGAAAATTATCAAGACAAAAGTGACTTTTTCCGTTGATCACGTATCTTCATTTTCTTAATTTTTCGATAATCTCTGAGTTCTGAAAACAAAATGCCTTGTGATGCCTCATAATTTCTTCTCCTCACACTCGTATTCTCGAATTGAAGATGTCCTGTCTGAAAAGTTCCCCAAATATTCATTATGTCCTAATCTATTCAGGCACTTTTCTGTGCTAAATGACAAAAGTATGTGAGTCTTATCAAGATTGGCTGACATGTTGATGAATTGCAGTTATACAGTTCATATCTCAGAGCCCAGCATATTTGGTCAGCCTTTGAGAACAAAAAGAAAGGTGCAAGCAAGAAAGTTTGTCATTTAGTATTAGTGTCAACTGATCAATGTCCTTCAAGACTACAGAATGTTAAAGAATCTCAGGCTATTTCTGTTTTGTACGAAGGATGAACTTTGGGCCAGTTTAAGAGTGAAACATTTCAAATTGTGTATTTGGGCTGCCATCTCTTGACATGCAAAGCGTGTAAATCATTAATTGCATATTTCTGCTGTTCCATTAAGCTGGGTGTGTGAACAGGCCTAACAAATTACCTCTCTCCCACACACACATAGTGGTCCTATCATTTTTCTACAAGAAATTGCTGTGCAGATGTAAAGGTGCATTATATTGCTATTTTAGTACCAAAAAGAGATTTAGCAAGTAAACAGTTGTTGAAAATTTAAAGGCCAAAATATGTCAACATAGAAATCTATTTTCGACAGTATTGTGGATCAGGTTGAAACTCCTCTCCCACCCTCTGATTTTTCCATACCGTCTGTCCCCAGAGTATGCACTGAGCTCAGTACAGTCACATCATTGGCACCTTCAAGTAAATAAATCCTCCCATACTGTCTAATTGTAATGTCCTTATTAACAGTGATGAAAGGTGGAAAATGAGACTTTGTCCAACAACAGCAACAACAAAATTACAATTTGTAATTTTTCACGTCAGGAGGACCTCCCATCTTTGTTCAAGATGTCTGTCTGTAAGCAATTCTGAGCAATTCTGAGTAGAGTTTAGGCTGTAGTTTGTATCTTAACTATTAGTTGAATCATGTGGAAACTAATTGTAATGGACTCTTTTCAACCAAAGCAATTATGCAGGTGTGGTTTACGTTTAGGATACACAAAAGGGAATGATGTGTCACTAGTATAACTCAAATAGAACACTGCTGACATTACTAATGAACATAGTAATGAATACTATCCTGCGTGAAGGGCACACAAAAAAATGCAAGTGGTTGTATAAAGGCAAGTTGTTGCCTTTATCCAGGAAAGCACCATTTTGTGAAATATCCAGTTTAGCAATCCTCGCATTTGATACAGTGCCATTCACGTCAGGTGGATGTCTCAAGGTTCCCAGGTTATACTTAAGAGTAGTGACTGTACATTTTGTCTTCAGGGTTTGTGACTCCTGTCATTTTCTCCCCCCCCATCCTCTTCTATTGAAGATTTTTTTTCTTCTTATGGACATATGATTCCACGGGTATCAGATTCTCTGTGGTAAACGGCACAAGTGGTCATTAAACATGGACCAGCCTTGGTAATACCTATTAGTAGCCTAATCATGGGGCGGTGGGGGGAGGAGGGCATCACTGCTAAACTGGATCCTGCCCTCACCAAATATCACTCATAAATAAGATACTGCCAGCAGAAAATGTTCAATTATGGAAATAAGTAAAGTGCTTGAAGCAAAAATCCTTGAAGAGTATTATACAAATTTTGTGCTCAGTACCTTACTGTACAGTTCATATTTACATGTGTGATGTGATCAAACTGAGATGTTGCAAATTAGAATGAATAGATGTGCTGACCCGAATGGCTTCCTTTTAGTTCATGTGCAGAGAATCTCTTTTGTACAGCATGTGTCACTGCATTTCACAAGAGATGTAATTTCACATGCATCCGGGAGGAGGTAGCTTGGTTGCTTGCTGGGATTTTGTGCCAGCAAAACAATAAGGTGAAATACCATAGCTTTCTTTCAATACGATTAAGAGCAAGAAAAGTAAGCAATGCTTTCACGTGTTCACTTATAATGAGATGTTATTACCACATTTTCAACTAAACCGATTAAGTTGATTGAGAGTGACTTGAGGTAGATAAAGCTTCTCTAAGAACTATTCCATCAGCACCATCTCTAGGAACTCTGTGACTTTTGTCCTGGTTGGTCCGATTTTATTTCACAGTTTAACAGTCCCCAATTGTGAATAAATCCTCCCGGATTAGTTCATTTCCCCGTAAGGCCTGGGATCTCCCCTTGTAAGGTGACATAGGCAAGAGCAGGGATCTGAGATTGGAGTTTGGACATCATGTTGTTGATGTTCAGGGAGATGGGGGAAGATTCATTTATCTTCACGTGTAGTACTTTCCCGGATCCATTCTTATTTATTGCTCAGAAGCACGGTAGCTCAATTGATATGTAGATGTGTAATCAAAACTGCAATTGCTCACACAATTTATGTTCCGATTGCAGATACAGATTTTATTGGGGGTGGTGGGAAGGGGGTTGGTGGGAGGAGAATTGCCCTTGTATTGTAACTAAAACATTCCTTGAATGGCTACTATGGCCCAGAAGTGCTAAGATTGTAACAATGATCCTCAAATTGACTTGCCAGTGCGCTGCAGCACACTTTATTTTGGAGACTGTTCTCGTGTTCAAAGATATCTTTTTTGGGGGGTAACCGCGATGTTGCTAGTTTTTGGGGGGATTCGGTTAGCTTCAGCAACTGGTTCGGTTCCACTTTTTGAAATGTGTCAATTTCAGGTGGAAATGTTAGCACTTTTGAGTGTCTGACCGCCAGAGGCGTTGTCTTTTAACAATGGGAAGAGTTCTCATCTCGCTGGACGTGCGTGTCTGCTTGCAGCAAGGGATAAAACCATCGGATTTAAATAGATGCGACCACATTTTTAAAAAATATGCAAAGTAAATGCTGGATACAGCGTTTACGAATATATGCGAATCCTTTTTTTGTGTTTAATAAATCATTTCAGATACTCCACAGCTTTCACCACTGCTTCATCCCAAGCCATTTTTTTTTTGGCAGTTTTCTGTTGTTGTGCCAAATGAACATTCACAGTCGGCTGGAACACCTGCCAGTCCTCAGTGCTAATGTGCTTCTGAGAAAATAATGATGAAAACTGAAAACATAGCCAGAACTGCCAATTTACTGTTGTAACCTTTTCATTACTCTGAAGGATATTTACACAACTTCTAAAAGCGATGAAAGAGCGAGGCTTTGGTTGAGTCCAGTCGCCTTAGCCTTAGAAAGTGGTGCTTTGTACGTTGCTTTGGCGTGTGATATTTTCATCTGCCTTGTTTTGGAAAGAGAAAGGAAACCAAGTGTATCATTTGACTAAAGTATATGACCTTGGAGACTTCATCCGAATTCAGCACAGAGTGCGTTTTTTTTTCCATGAGGTGAACTTAACAAGAGATCGACGATCCCTCAGGATGAATAAAACTCATTTTCTCATTTTGTTACACGCAGATTTGCATTGTCGAAACTGAAAAGAGCTCCTTCCTGGAGGAGCTCAGGTGTTTTCCTTTAGCTTACTATATCGCCATATTCTGTTTAGCTTAGTGTCAACAACCCAACATCAGATAACATTCAGAAGTGTGAGCCGCTTTACTTGCTTGTATCATTTTGTTATTTCAATAATCTAACCACTCTATCAAAAACTGTAATTAAAAAAAACAACGCTTAAAAATGAGGCCAAAAACTTACAAGTCAGGGTGCCTTTGAAGATATTTAATTAAAATCTAATCCAGCATTCTTAAAGGCTCACATAAATTAAGCTGTCATTCAGGAGATTTATGCATTCACATTTGCATATTACATACAATTCATCAATTACTCATGTTTGAAAGCACTGCCTTTCCCTGGGAGCTGATTGCCACTGTGCCAACATGCAAAATGAGAAACAAACTGTGCCCGCTGTACCTCTGGAGAAAGCTACTTCCATATGTCCATTCTTTACCCACTCCACTAAAGAACTAAAACAAATCTGATTTCAAACAAAAAAAATTAACTCTTTCAGACTTTACTTCTTTGATTGGCGCAGTCCATTCCGTGGGTCCTGACGTTATCAATTTCGATTTTTTTTTATATGCGTATAAAATAACATAATTTATACATCTAAAATAAATCTTACCCACTACCAAAAATTTTGAGTGTCGACATTGTTCCATTGCTCTATAACATTGATATTTAAATAGAATTACACTGAGGATTGCATAACATCACCAGCTAGTTTTGTTCTGCTTAGCGGGGGGAGAATTCAGCACAGAGTAATGAAACGGCCATTCAACAAGCTTTTGATTTTTTTTTGACCCCAGGATTCTCGATATTGTAATTTGTTGATAAGTTTCTTTGATTTTAAAATACTGTAGAAATAAGTAGCGATAAACATATCCTACTGTTTGAGATCTACTTGAAACGTATCAAGTGGAAAGGATATAGTTTTGATCTCAGTGACTCACTCCAATCTTGCCTTTTCTTGTCTCTTTTACAATCCTCTATTGCTGAGATACCGGCACCCAAACAATGCCACAACTTGCAACGTGGAAATTTGGCTTCAGTATGAGTGTTAAGAAGCAGTGAGACTCCCCATTCTGAGAACATCTATTGACATTGCACCTGAAAAATTGTAGGCATAGCTCCATAAAGCTAAGTGCTATCTTTGAAACAAGAATAATTATATAGATTGCTTATAAAAATGGCATCTATTTATATGATTTGTTCCTCAACCCATTTAATCACTCATGCTGCAGATGAGCAATAAGGTAGAAAAATATTCATGCACAAAAAAAGCTAACTAAGGTGGCCTGGATTACCACAGTGCACTGAGCGCATACAAAGCGCAAATAATTGCTCTTCCCTTTGGATCAGGATTATTCCTTAAACTGTTGGGCCTGAATCAGGAATTGATGTGATCAGAACGCACAGTGAATGGCTTATCAAGCAGAACTCCAGGTTTGAATTAAACCCCAATGGGCATATTGCTCAGAAATAAATGCTGGTGCAAATACAAATTCTGCTATGTTGTGTTCATGGGTTTACTTTGTGGTGCATTTCTGTTGCCTTTCCCATTTCTATCAGAAAAAGTCAAAATGGAAGTTTGCCTAGATTCATTAGGCAGTAAAAGTAGCGTTATGGGATACAAGATCCATTTATTGCATATAAATGCACTGAGATCTGTGCTTGCACCTCCACTTTGCTGCAAAAAACAATCTGGCCTCATATACAGGCATCTCCTTGACATTTAGGAACAATCATTGAAGCATAACCTACTCACTTTTCTTCTGTCTTTGGTAGAGTTTATCTGTTCAGTTCCTGTAAAAGCCTTAAAATTGATGTAAATCCTTGTGATCAATTTCTGTCTAGTAAGAGTGTTCTCTGCAACAACTTCTATTTACAGTATATAGCGCCCTTCAGGTAGGTATCTTTGGGTGCTTCATAATGATGGACACCAAGAAATTAGGAGGGGTAATAGGGAGGTGACATTAAACATGGTGGAAAAGGTAGGTTCCAAAGCGGTATTTAAAAATAGACTGAGGGGTGGGGAGAAATAACAGTAGCGGAGAGGAAGTTGCAGAGGTTAGTGGTATAGTAGATGAATTCTAAAGGAGAATAAACACTGTTGAAGCTATCCATGCAGTTTAGTTTATGAATGAGCAAATCTCCGCCTAGTTCATCGCTAATAAGAAAAATCCATCGCTGCTTTTAAAAGTTCCAGTTCATTAATGATATTATAGAATTTGTTGTTGTTTAAGATTGCACATATGATATGGTCAGCAGAATGCTCCATTCTAGGTAATTAACCAGGCCGGCACTTAAAGGTACCTACTGTAATTAACAGTGATAAAATTACTCATGTAAAGTCTGTGTAACAATGTGTCACTCAAATCATGTTTCAAGACAAACTGTTCACTCCATGAAGTTGCACTAAGACACAGAGACCACATGGTTGCAGGCTTGATTCTGGTCTATGCTGTTAGATAATCTTGGTCAGTGATTAGCGTTAGCAAGCCTTAATAAGTGTTTGAATGTTGAAAAAGTCTGCCTTTGCTCAAAACCTAGCTCCATCCTGGTTGGGCTGCTGTTAGAAACGTGATAGAAATAAGAGGCACAGTGTGTCACGGAGCACATGGACATTAACGTCCTTATGTCGCTTCGCACACTACACAAAGTGAGAAGCGTTGTCTATTGCACCTGGCTTAGCAATGTTTCGAAGATTAAGTTTTTTTAAAAAGCCACTGTAAGGATCCAGAGTGAGAGCAACACCTTAAAGGTTTATTGTCAAGTACAAAACTAGCAAAATAACGATGGTCTCCATTTTGATTAGAATGAGTTTTAATTAAAAACAAAATAATGCATAGAACATTTATAAGAGAACCAAAAGGTATATAAAATCGATTGTGAGATTTAGTGGATGAAGATTTATATGATGCATAAAATCACAGTTTATAAATCCAATCTCGTAGCTATTCTGTCTGTTTTTCTGCGTAATTAGTCTTATCAAGATAAAAACAAATAGAGGCTTTATGTGCTTCCTCAGATAGTCTAGAAATCTTATGCAATGGCGTGGTTGTCGCCAAATGTATTATCAGTGATACAATTGAAGCTGAGTATCGTAAACTGTGAACAAGTTAAAATATACGTAAATATTTGTATTTCCTGTGACTGTGCACATCAGTGCTGTTAGTCTACACGCTGTTTGCGCCACATGTTTCCGAACATGTTTGCTTTGTCTGGTCATTAAAGAGTGGATATTTCAAATTCTGTTATCATCCCAACTAATACAGTAATACAAACAGATGGTAGATGGCAGCAATAGAGACATCTGCACTCCTTTCTTTGTTTATCAGAATCGGAGCTGTTGAGAAGTCAATACAATACAATACATACTGTATATATCTAATGGTCCATTAATCAATGGTGTGCTTCACTGACAAAAATATCTAAGTGAAAGGAGGGGATTTAACCCCTTTCCAGGCAATCCATTCTTTGCAGCTCATGGCTCATTTGCCATTTTATAATGAGATGTGTGGTTTAGCAAATGTTTTAGCAGGAAATGGAACATGCAAATGTCAAGAGGCAAGATCCAGTTGCATTAAAATGAGGCTGAGGTGAATAAAAGCAGCAGGTGAATAAAATAAAAGAGGAACAATGACCCTATATATAGAGGGTATTATTAGACCTCCATCTCACGGCTTTATGACAGATCTGTAGCAAAACACAGGTGGAATTGAAACACGGATTAAATTAAAATTCAGTGTGGACATATATAAATAGAAATACAATGACATCCTTCTGCATAAATTCTCCCCCTCCCCCTATGTTCTCTCCTTAATCTCGTCATTTAAAGATGTTAACTCATGAGGGTACAGTTTCACCTCTCAGTTTCACCACATGGCGCCGCCAAAACCGTACCCCCTAAATTCGCTGTTAAATTTTTCATTGGACGCGAGTCTGTAAACTGGCATCATTGAGTGATGATGTGTGCACTTAATGAGAATATCCAGCATCAAAACAGCGACATTTAGCAGCAAGACGATACCATCCCTGACACTGGCAGGTTTTCTTGACTTTGAGGTGATCACAGCCATCCATTCTCCTGTTCATCCCCTTTGAATACCTGCTTCAAACGTTATAAATAGAATGTGTAGTAACCAGCCATAGAAGATAAATTTCTCTTCTTCTGAGGCTGACTGTAATCCACCAGTGACTTGGTCACTCAGGAGATGTCCAGTCAGCCTTGCTTGTGAAGTTAGATATAAGACTTCATGACTGGCCTTGACATATCCTCCGTTTCATTTCTACACAAGCAAGGCCAACTGAATGCAGCACACATACTGAAATTTAAATTTAAAAGATAAGGAATTCTGATTTATATTATAAGCTGGGAAGCCAGAAGTAGATGTCTCATGATATAGCAACTCAACTGCGATGTCCCTGATTTTATTGAAATCAGATTTATTTCTATTTCCTCACGGATGTTGTGATCCACATTTGCTAACGTATGTTTTTTTTTCCATTCGGTGAAATGGATTCCATTTCCCATCTGTGTGACATTTATTAACCAATGAAAGCAGCAAAGATTAATTCCAAGTATTGTTTTACATAACCCACTTTCAGTGGATTGACAATGGCAGCCATCCACTTCATTTCACTTCATGGCTGTTTGTGGGTCATTGCTGTGTGCAAATTGGATCCCGTGTTCACTTACAAAATATAGTCATTTTGCTTCACAATCTATCCTGTGAAGTGCTTCGATACATCCCCCTGACGTGAAAGGTGTTTTATCAAATGCAAGAATTATTATTATGCAGTTTACTCAGCATATTCTATGCAAAGCAGTACACAAGATGTGCTTACATGCAACAATATATGCAGAATGAACGATGAATATTAAATGCAAATATTCCCCATGGCTCTTAAAGAAATCGAGCATTTTACTAAATGAACATTAATTATTTCTGAAAACTGTTCATCTTCGGGTTAAATGTCACAGTAAAATAAAACCGTAGAATTCAAGGCTTAATTTTGCCACGTTTCACTAGCTCTTGGCTGAAGCATTATATCAAACTCTTTATGGCATTAAAAGATTCACCTGCAGAAGGAGTACTATTTACTTTATTTTAACATTGTCAATCTTTTCAAACAGGGCCAAGAATATTCTTTGTTTTATATTTTCATAATAATTCTTCCAATGTCTTCCAATATCCCACTTTTCATTATGATGCTAATGTAGATTAATGTAGAATTGCAATCTACAATTCTATTGTAGGTACTGGAATATAACATTATTCAGTATCCAAGGCCTATCTTTATGTGTGAGTCCAGGTAGGTAGTGCAAGGCGCTATACAAATGTAACTGTGTTGTTGTTGTAGGGTCCATAAGTTATTGAGTCAACAACAGATTGTTGGGGGTTTATCAAGCCCAACCCCACCTGGTGCTCACACAGCATCCAGATGTGTACGCATTTTCCCGCAGAAGTTGCTGGTTAGTGACCAGGAATAAAAACTCTGGCTGTTTTGTTAGCCATGTTACCCCGGGGCCAATTGGAATTGCTCCACTCTCGATTGGCTAGTAAATGCAAATGGGAAAAAGTTGGAAATGGCTGAAGCATTACAAGATTGGGGTATTAGGTGCTGACTGACTTGTGAGTTTGATTAAATCACTAAATCTGAAAGTTAGCAAAATACTAATACCACAAAGGCTGGTCCGAAACCAGTCATGCGGTAAACTATTTTACCTTTCCACAACTCACCCCCCTCCCCCATCCCCCGATTCAACAAATATTAATTGAACTAGTGTGTCTGCCAGGAATGAATGCAACTTGGAACCTTTCTTAATCGCAACAGACATCTATTAAACATCTATGGATTTTATAATTATCAACCAACCATGCTTAAACATCTGTGTTTTAAGTTGTTACTTATTTTGTCATAAAAATTCCCAGACAAGGGAATTAATGACCATTTCACAAGAAACTATTTGTCATAAGGACTTTTCCTTTTCCTTAAACATTAATAATATACAGATGCTGGTACAAAGGGTAAAAGCCCAGCATACGTTCCTTTAAATGTCTGCGCTTATTGTAACCAAAAGGTTTCACTTTTGAAGATTGCCTTACTGCAGCTCTATATTTGTTTAATGGGCTGTTTTTAAGAAGCGATTGTGATCTTAACTATTTACAGTTTGAAATCACATGCTGATTAGAATCTCTCTGTGTGTCCATCACCCCCATCTTTGTTTGGTTCCATTGGCTCCCCAACCCTCAGTGGATCCAAATCAAGATTCTCCTCCTTGTTTTCAAATGCTTACATGAGCTTTCCTTACTCTGTCCTATCTATGCATCCTCCTGCAAGTATACTACCTTAGACGTTCTATTTGTTCAGGAAATACCAAGCTGCTTTGTGTCCCCTGCCCGATTTGCCCCACAACTGGTTGGCAAGCTTTCAGCGATTTGGCCACAGCCCTCAGATCTCTATTGCTCTATTCATTCTAGATTGCCTTGTTCCCCATCCACCACACTCAATCCTACTCCCTGGCCCTGGGCTCAGGCTCACGGAAAGCTGTGAAGTGCTTTGAGAAGTCTTCCTACAGTGCCCAAAATCTGATACATTTATTTCCTGCTTGTCACAATTACTGTATTCGATAACATATAGTATTAGATAACCTTCAAGACCTGTATCCTATATAATCAGACCATTTTCAATGCATCAGAAACAATCTGATAAAGATAGACATGAACGCATTGAACAGAGTTGAGGAAAGATGCAATCTGCTGTTGAAATGACCGCACTGTTCTGTAGCAGCCGACACAAGTACTGAGAACTACTTCAGGATCAATTCAAATCCTGCATTATCATTGTCAGACCTTCTGAAGAAATAAGTGGATATTTTTCCAGGGAAAATTCAGCACCACTTAACAGTCATGGTAATATTCATAGAAGCTGATAATCTGTCTACCAAAATATGAGTTAGAGTTACCAGTGCCAGAAGTGGACTATCTGTTTTTCTGCTTTATGCTCTCGCTCTTTCTAAAAATATATATTGGGACTTTTGACAAAAACACAAAATACTGCAGATGCTAGAAGTCTGAAACAAAAACAGAAATCGCTGGGAACACTCAGCAGTCAGACAGCACCTATGGAGAAAGGAAAGTGAGTCAACATTTTGGGTCCAACGACCCTTCGTCAGAACTCAATTGGGACTTTGATCTCATTCTAAGGTGACACTACAGCGCAGTACTGGTGGAGTGCTGCATTGCATTAGGTGTCATTCTTTAGATGAGATGGAGGGTACCCTTTGCCTGTTTGGACAGAAGTTAAAGATTCAATGACAATTTATAACATAAATTAAGAAAATGTATTTTGTTGACTGACCAAAAAGATTGACCACCAACATGCTACTATTTGTTATCGAACACTGCATCAACTGCCTTCTGACCCATGTACGAGTGCTACCGATTATAGCAGTCTTCCCCCCTTCCATATAGAACTGCCTCTCTTATAACATTGGTATCCTGTAGACCTGCACTAGCTAGAAACAAGGTAGTCCTGGCTTCTGGGCACTGACTAAACTGTTAAAAACTTCCCACGCTAAAAACTGCTGTGTTCCAAGACATCACGTTGTCATTGATGTCATGTGCTGTGTCCTGTGTGCACGTGTCAGGGACAGGAACCACTTCTCACATTACTTTGCAAAGGCATTTTGCTTACCACAAAGCCGTTAGACTCAGAGGACCACATATAATGAGGTTCCTGTATATTCAGCGCAATACAATAATGTGAAGAACAAAGCCATATTTTTCATATTGCAAGGTCTAAACAATAAAATGTCAAGAAGCTATGTTATAATGGTCAGTGCAGCAATGCTCCCGAGGCCCATTAATGTGCCCTCCTCATCCATGCACATAAACAATTTTGTCTATCTTGCTGTATATTTCCTGAGTCCATTATCTTGCTCATTAATCAACATTCCATCACATTTAGGCAGCAGCAGAGGCTCTAATTTCACTGTTTTCACCTTTCACATGAGCAGCTTCTGTAAAGTGTAGCCTCTATGCTGTGTCGTGCAGCTTTTAATGATTTTCTCTGCAGGTTTTAGAAAAAGGTTAGCTTATTTCCCAGACAACCACATTTTCAATAATTATATGTGCTGATTTTTTAAAATTCAAAATTAGTTTTATTAATCCTTTGGCAGCTATCAAGTGGCATATTTTGTTTTGTTGGATATAAGTGTGTACATGAGCTTTGAGAAAGGGAAACTCACAGAATTAAAATAAAATAACACTTTATTCCTGAGTCTGTAAAAAGCAAAGAAATCTTAAGTCTGCATCTAAAAAGAAACTCAACCTTAGCCTTTGCACAGGCTCACCTAAGCATCGTAGTGTAGTGACAGAGTCTAGAAAAATCCTGTTGGCTAGATTGCCCTATCATTGCAGCTAAATATAGTGTGGATAGAAGCAATCAGAGAAGAAATGACAAACCTAAAGAAATAATAGTAAAATTACACTAGCCAGGAAAAGCCAAGTACTGTATGAGCATAAATCTCAGTGTGTGTCATTAGTACAGGAATGTTAACACCCAGTGCTTATCAACTGGATTGCATTCCTAGGCATTAATTTTATAACTCCATCAACCAACGGAAGGACAGTGTAACAGGATTTTCTCTTTTGGCAACCAAAGTGCTTCTCTGTTTCTTGGGCTGGATTGCTAGAAAGTCCACCCTGGAAGTTCAGAGGCTTATAAACGGTTTTCTTTCGGCAGGACCACAGGCTGCTTTCCAACTGTTTCAGAAAATACCCAACAAAAACTACACAGCCAACTTCAACACTGCTTCCTTCTTCACTAATCCTCGCCTTGTGAACTCACCAAACTGAAAGAAAGGCTGCTTCTTTTTCAAAGGGCAAAACTCGCTCACATTCTAATTAGTGCTGCTAATCCTCTTTATTTTACTGAGTACACATTTCATTATCTTTGCTAAATAAATGTTGAGCTATGAGAAGTGGTCAATGAAACCAGCTGAAATCTTCTCTGCCCGTTTAACTAGCATCCTGAAAGAGGGTTTCTGGAAAACTTTGGTTTATCAGCATCCCACAATGCTTGACATTTCTGCATTTCTGACATTAATCGTGTTAAGCTGCTGTCCCATATTAGTAAGGATTTAACTTCTGTTTATTTTACTCTAAATTAATATTGAAAGAAATGACATTCTTTCTAAACCTAGTGAGGGCCTTAAAATTATTGGCCCCAGTTGAGACAAAGATTGAAATGTTGCAATTTCTTTAGTGTACCATTGAAACATATTCTTGTGTGCACAGTTCTCCATTCATAATCTCCATTCAATATATTTATTAAGAATTCTGTTTTTGGCAATATGTCAAAGTGGAGGGGGACTGATTGGGAGGGAATTTTAGTGATGGAATTGAAGCAACTATGAAATGTTACCTTTTTCCAGTGTGTGTGTTTTTTTATTGTCCCTCCTTTGTATGGTTATTAGTGGTATTCTTTTCAGAAATGAACAACATAATAATAATCCTTGCATTTGATATAGCGCTTTTCACGTCTTCTAGACATCTCAAAGCGCTTCACAGAATATACTGTAAAGTGAATTGACTGTATATTTGTGGGCGAAACACAGCAGCAAATTGCGCACAGCAGCGTCCCAATAATAATATTATAATCGGAATAATAATGATAGTAATCCTTGTATTTGATACTGCAGCTTTTGTGTCAACAGGATATCTCAAATTGCTTCACAGGAATTATTGTCAAGGGCAGTGACTGTTTTGCAAGCTAATGCACCAGGCAATCTACACACAACAATGTCTCACAACAGCTATTAAGTGAACATGCACAACATGCTGACTCGGAAGCGAGCATTCAACTTCAAAATAGTCACTACATTTTACACTATGAACAGTGAAGCACTTTGAGACATCCTCCCGATATGAAAGGCGAAGGATCAAAACCAAGGAATATAGTATTACTAACAATGACTGCGCTTGTGTGATATACTGGAGAGAGTCTCTGGAAGCAAACCAGCAACAGTCAGCAACTTCAAGAGAGCTAGGGGATAAATATGGATGAGCCGTCGGTGGAGAAAAGTGGAGGTGAGTTATAACCACAGTCATCTAATTCCATGCATGGAAAATGAGAAAATCTATGGTACACAGCAATTTGTACTATGTTTTCCTTGTGAATTTATACTGAAAGTTCTGTGTGCAAATTATAATGGTATAAAAATGCAAGTTCTTCTCTCTATCTCAAATGCTGTCATTTACTACACTGGTACGCAATTTGAAATGCTCTGCATTAAAGGACTGCGGTCCTGAAAGAACACAGCCGAAATACCTTTAATAGTGATCACTGCTCCTCATGCTATAAACTCTGCCAGGACAATCTGTCTTGATCAATGCGGTGACATCTCACGGTAGTACTACTAATGAACGAGGTAATGAAATGTTCAATTAATAAGTGCACACCTATTTTATACATGTGCATTTGAAATTATCTTCAGTCACACAAGCAGTAAATCACGCTCTTAGATTAATCTACGTTTTGATTTGGGGAATAACTTAAAGACGATTTTTACACAGGCAAAAAAAATGTTCAGATGACTAACGTATTCAACGCTGTTTAATTAATTTTTAACCTAAGATCATTAGGTTAACCGGCAGTTAGTTGTATAAGCAAAAGCACCTTAAGATTTAGTTGCTGTAACAACAGGTGTTCCTACAGATTGCCAAAGCTTCATATTTTTCTAATTACTACTGTTCCCATATTTTATTCATTTAACATAATTACACACAAAGCTCGGGAATGATTTTTCATTGTTTAATCTCCTTTGAACACAGAGACAGAGGGAAAAAATAGACGGCACCTTGGTGCGGTTCGTTTATTTCTGTAGTGTGCTACACAAATCTGCAGACAAAAAGTTGCCAGCTGGGATTCTTTTTCCTTGAAGCAATTGGTGGTTCAGAAGGGTTCTATATGATCATTAAATAATTCCTGAAAGCAACCACAGATGGGTTTCCAGCATCATATTGTTTTTTTTCTAACTTCTTATAACCAATTATATGGTAAGCGTTTAAACTTCTCAGTGCTCTCATGTACAGCTTTTCTCACTGAACACTCAATTGCTTTGTTTTATTTACTTGGGATTAACCCAGAGCTTCATTGCACTAAGTGTTCTGGGAATCAGGGAAGGCCCATTGAACGTGCTCACTAACCAGCCCAATTAGAGGCATTACTGCAAGACCTTTAACGAATTGGAGAGTAACAAGTCTAAACTCTTCTTGGATCTTCTGATTCTTTGGACCAATTCCTGATCTGTAAGAACTGATTCTTCTGCAAGCAAACAAATGCCATTCACAAACATTTCCAAGAGTAACTAAGGTCCAAGGATGCACTCCCAGCTCTGATCACAGATTCACATTTCAGCCTGACATGGCCATCTCATCCTAGACCTCTTGGTAATTTACTTCTGTTCTCAGTTGAACCGGTAGGTGTCTCATCAGCATATTCTCTTTACTTGGAGGAAAGGCAAACTAGTATGAACAGATCTTACCAGAAATGCACCTCCTGACAAAAGTTACCAGATGGCCATTGACACTCAACCTGAGGATTGGCACAATCCAGACTGCCTTACATTCTTGTTTGAAGCAATGAAGAATGGTACGAATTTTAAATGGGAATGGCAAGGAATGAATTGCTTCTGTAGCTTCTGATGCACAATAACTTGCAATCAATTTTATATATAACATCTTTCATGGAGGATAAATGACTCAACACACTTGACAATGTGGATTACAGAGCAGGGAGGAAAACAAGATGAAATTTGAGGTGTTGACTAGAATAAAGTTTAACGCTTACCAAAAGACAACATGTTGTAACTTGTTGGTTTATTATACTTTAGAAGAATGAAATATTTTAATAAGAGTTCCTTTCAAGGGCTATATAGAAGAAACGTTTAGTAACCCAGAAATAGGTGTTGGGCTAATATAAAATTTTTCTAAAGTCTTCAATTCATTTTCAGTTTCTTTTTTGTCGTGCTTTGTAGTCAGTAATGAAAAACATTTCTCTGTGGATCATAGCAAACCACATTTCCCTTATTTATGCAGTGGATCTCTTGATATATACAGGGAAATCTCTTGTGCATATTCATCTCTCTATAAAGCTCTGGCATCAAGTCTTGTTGGAAAGGAGTCTAAAATGGACATTGCTGTCAAGAAGCATATCATCTATCCTGGGTAGCCCCATAGAGTACTGACGGCAAAGTATTTCCCCCTGGTGAGATACATGCAGCACACTTCAAGATGTTCTATCAGTAATGACCATCAAAAACATTGGAATGAAACAAACACCAGGAAAAATGTAAAAACACTTCAAATTAATATGCGTTTGTCCAGCTTGTTAAAGGTTTTGCCTGTCTTCTGTTCCGTAGGAAGCTTAGACATCTAATACCAAGATGATTTGATCTATTCTCCTCAGATGTTCTTCTACCACTGCAAAGAGCAGAGTCTTGGGGTTCTCCTGCCATTAGAGGTCAGTAATGACTCCTTGCTGAGCCAGAGATTAGATCATTCAAGAACAGCGCCATTCCCAGTAGGAGGAACACAAAGCAATGGGTTGCCATTAAACTCACCTACTTGGACCGTTCTTTGTACCAGGGGAAGACAATCCAAATGGAATGAGTTCAGAATTGCTACAGGGGAGTGTGAGCAGAACCATCAATGAGCTTTAAATGCAATTCCCTATGAACTGCTGAAAAAAAGTACCAAACAAAGTCCATATTGGATTCATGCTGCATCTTCTTTCATTTTTAATTCAATCTGAATAAATCGCAGCACAGTACTGCTGTGTTCTGAGACATTTTATAAATGGAGATCCACGGACAAGAGCATGTTATTTGTCAGTGCGCCCAAATATTCACTCAATGTCTCTTTTATGCAACTGCTAAGGTTATATGTCAAAATCTGCACCTGATGTAACAACAGTCGGGAGCAAATTTTTAAATTTATTAGAAACCCTTTCCATTCTGTGCCCCTCTCAAAACATTTTTTATTTTGTAACCTTTCAAATCTATCTGTCTCTTCTAACTTGGCTCACTTCATTTCTCCTGTGCAAGCTGCTTAGGCCCTTTGACACCATCTGACATTTTGTTGGCATTGCAGGTGTATCACTGTCAAGATGTTTGAGGATGTTGGACTTCTAATAGCAATGTGCTGGATAAAGGCAAACATCACTTTGTAGTAAAAAAAAGTTTAAAAAGTTGTGACAAGGCTCGGGCTAAATGTCCACCTCCACATTGCTCATTATGCATTAGAACAGGTTTAGAGCTAATAGGATCTTAACCTGCAAACAACCAAACTAAAATAAGAAACCGAGTAAGAAACTGACTGAATGGAAGATAAAGCCTGTGTTTGGTAACCAGAAATATTCTGCTTACTGCAGGAGCTATTGGCTCAGTCAATACCTCCCAGTGAATAAGACTTTTGATCAGTTTTTCTGTTTACGTTCTTTCACAATCTCCAAGCGCCATTTGCATGCTATTTAAATGAGTTTTGATGGATTAAGATACAAGAAGCCTGTTCTGAAAGCTCTCCAACAAACACCCCAGAAGTCCGTAAAACTCTCTTTTATAAAGTAGCCAAGGAGTACTGTGAGGTTTTGCTACCATAGTGACAGCTCATAAATCATCACTTACCGTCTGCCACTATAACTGTGGCAGGTTCACGCTGTCATAAAGCACTTTCTGTTAATCTTAAGGTGTTTCCATACATCATTTGTTTTTCAACAGGAATGCCATGACGACCGTGGAACACTTAAGCTTGTTATCAGGTTATTGGCTGTTCATTGCCCCCTCCCCCTCAAACGTGGTATTTCAAGTATCCTTTCCTCTTTGCATTGAGCTTTGTTTCTCAGTTTGGTTCATAAGTATATTTTGTAACGTTCACAAAGCATAGTAAACCCAGCAAAACAGGAAATATAAAGACATGCAAGTTGCTATGGTGACCCAAACTGATCAATTTTCTATCACTATTTGAAAAGAAGTATTCTGCGAAGGCTTAGAAAGTACGAATTACCAATGCAAAATGCTGGCTAACATGTTCGACTCATAATACAAAGTTGTGCATGGCTAATTCATGAACTGAAACTGTTAAGAGCATTGGTACAGAATGAGTAATGCCTTTGACATCTGTGAAGTCCTTAGGCGTTGTTTTCTTTTTTTCTTTTATGCTTTTCAGGCGTCTTGCTGCTCTGCATATTACAACAAAATGCTTTGCATTGTAAATAGCCATAACCCAAACCAAACTTCCCATACAGTGGCAAATACTGCATTCTGGGGATCTTAAGAGTGTGAAATGTGTTTATTTTTATATGACACACCGCAAGCTTTAAGAGTCCCGTTTATTTTGTTCCCTTTGCGCTCTCCCACACTGGCTCTTTTTCAGGAATTCATATTCAGTTCTGTTCCCAAGTGGTACTTTTACCAGTTATCTATAAACCCTTTCATTGTGTTCTAGTGCAATGAGTACACCAGCAAATGAAAAGACAGGTTTGAAAACAGTTCAGAAAATAAACAGAACAGTAACTTACAATATATCAGTTTTCACATTGATGGGACTATTTCCTGATTGATTTTGAAATAGAGTATAAAGTTATCCTGCGATTAAAATTTGCTGCTAAACGCCATATACGCAAGAGATAAGACAAAAAAAATTCAAAGTGGGCTGTGCAAGTTCTACAGTTCTGATGAGTGTTGCTTTGCCTCACTTGTCCCTTTGTTGATAGTAGACCCTAGACAATCCCAAACATTTATCAATGGGCAGTCATTTTTTCCCCACGTTTTCCACTGCAGAACCCACATCTGCCTTGAAACACTGCAAATCTTACGAATAAGCCAAGGCCATTTGGTCATCAGTATTGACACGGTATAATTCTGTATAGGGAATGATGTACAGTTCTTGAAAAGATGCAACCTCTTGTTAGCTTATCAATTGAAATGAACCCTCAGTATTTATTTTTAAAGTTTCATATTCAGAGGCTAAAAAATTTGTTTTCTTTCCGCTGGTGTTTTCCTCACCGGCCTTTCTTGGGAACTAGGTGACAAAGGATTGCAAATTGCCAGGCGCAAATTCCGCAATAAGTTATTCGCACATTGGAAATCCGAAATGACGTAATTAATCCTCTTTACAAAGAATGAATTTTAAGTCCAGCTGTTAGCAAAATGAACTTCCACCCTGATTTTATTCCAGCACATGATACTGAAAGTTTCACAACTTTTTGGGCAACTCACAGTCCTAAGAGTGAATGCAGGAAGCCTTACAGTGTAGTACCATGATAACAGCAAACTAATCACGAGTAAATTCTGCTTTTGTTTCCACAAATTGTCAATGTGTTTCTCAACCAGACTGGAAACGTTTGCACCTGCCTTATCCAATTCAATTGTTACAAGTTTTATAATAAAAATCCTGACAATATACTGTAAAAGTATTTCTGAGTATGTATCTATATATATATATATACATATATATATACATAAATATAGTGAAGGAAACAAATTAACACTCTCCTTTTCTAAGTTTGTTGTTACCAAATGAACCCCGTGAAAGATTAAAGTTCTTGTTTTATGTTAAACTGGTTCTGCTGCAACTGCTACTATTTGCAGCAGGAAAAAGACATAAAAGCAGAATTGTACAATAATCTACAAATGTAATTACCTCTAATTAGTAGTCAGGAACAGATTGAATTGCTTACGATTACTGAATGCATTTTGTTTTATTGTTTTCTAACCCACATTTCAGTAAATTCACACAACTGTTTGTAATCTGGAGAGGAAACATAGTTCTGTTGCAGGATGAAGTTAAGTATCCCAGTTTCCTATTTCCCCACAATAATACTTCTGATAATGTGGCACCAGAAGATTTTTTTCTTTTCAAAGATCAACCTCTCAAAAGATGATTTCAACAACATCAGTTAACTGACCCCCAACCAGCAATTTTCAGTGTTATTGTCAGGCTGTAAGCTCCTGGAGTGACTTGTTTTAAAAAGCTTTGGTGACAGGCGGCAGCTCTGCATGTTTGTTTCATTAATGGGAATAGAGTACAATGATACCTTTGTTGTATTTTAAAAATGATGAGATACCAAAGGGGTACTCTTTGCTTGATTACCTTGGCAATTTGTGCATATCATGTCCCTTTAAAACATGCAAAAATAGTACCAGTGTCTAACAGCAACAATAAAATGACATTTGTATAGTGCCTTTCATGTCAGGAGGACGTCCCAAGGTGCTGACTATGATAATATAGTCTAAGACTATAATAATAATCCTTGCATTTGATATGGTGCTTTTCATGTCTTTTGGACGTCTCAAAGCGCTTCACAGTATATACTGTAAAGTGAATTGACTGTACTGTATATATGTGCGCGAAACGCAGCAGCCAATTGCATACAGCAGCATCCCACAAAACAGTCGTGGATTGAGTGACCAAATTATTATTGTTTTCTGTGAAGGATTATTATCAGGCTAGTGGAATAAGGAAACTTGTCCAAGGTTTCGCCCTGGCTGGGATTCGAACCCAGATCTCTTGTGATTAATTTCAGGAATACAACAGTGTTACAGGATAGGAAGGGAAGGCAGAAGACGTATGTCAGGCTGAGAGGGTACGGATTTTAAATATTTACAAGAAATCAGACTTCTTTGACGTAAAGCCATTTCACTAGATATAGGGTTGTACTGTGGAAATTGTTACACATACCGTTGTACATTCACCCACAAAATAGACAGACAGTCACTCCACTTTACACTATATCCAGTGAAACACACTGAGGAATACTCCTAAATTGAAAGGCGTTATCCTATATGTAAGGATTATTATTATTATCATCATCAATAAAAAAGATTGAGTCAAGAAAAGCGAGTTACACTATGTTTCAGCTAACAGCTCTTTCATTGAGATACTAATTCATTGAGATGGTAACCTATCACAGCCAGCCTTGCCCTTTGAGCAAGAGACAAATGGTAGAAATATGTAACTGGATTAATAGAAAGGGACTTGGCCCTGAATGGTGATGTTAGAAAGATGCCAAGCATTATAATCTTTGCGTCATCAATCTATGTGAAAGAATGCTGGGTAAACGTTAAGATAGGCTTCTACAAAACAAAGACAAAAACAAATAAAGTTAAATAAATGATCGGAACATGAGACAAGTTCAGTATGGAGCAATCTAGAAGTGCCTGCACTGTTATGATATCCAATCATGATCAATAACGTTAGTCATCCAGCAATGTTAGTAATGGTCCCTTCCCCGTTTGCCCTCTCACCTATAATCTACAGGCTTTTAAAACCTAAGCTGTTATCATCTAACCATTACTATTTGGTTCAGCTGGTCATCCCTCAAACTCTCTCAAGCTCGGTGGTGTTTAGCACTAAGGCACACAGCCTTTCACCAAAGTTTGTTAACAACCAAATAAATCACTGCATGTGTTGCGAATTTACATTTGCCTTTCAATCCAGTTCCTTAAGCATATTTGAATAATTTGGTACTGTTTTGAGAATTTTAAAAAATGAGTAAGCACCTCTTTATTCTTCTAAGCCTTTACCTCCTTGTTAGCTCCTTGCCTTTGGGATCGCATGTCGATGCTAATCCAAAGCGAGCTGAGATAAGGTGTCTTGTTGAAGGTACACAGAAAGTGTCACTGCTGCCTCGGAGGTTAGCTTCCCTGAGGGGATAGCACCTAATAGCCTTGTGAGGAATCTGGAAGCTTCATCAGATCTCTGACTGGCAGATCTGAGAATTTGCGATTTTTTTTCCTAACACCACAATGCAATCCCCAAACCACACATTTGTGAGAGTATCTGAACCATCATGTAATTTTTAATTAAGCTGCCTTTGCATAAAGTTTAAAATCTGTCCATCTTCCAGCAAAGATCATGTTCCGGGCATTGGATTTTTCTGTATCTCTCACTTGTGTTTTCCCCACAATATATAGAGTCAATTCACTTTATAATATATTATGTCTTTGAAACATCTCAAAGCGCTTCACAGAATACACTGTAAAGTGAATTGACTATATATTTTTATATCAAATGCAAGGAATATTATTATATCAACTGGAATTATAGAGGACAAATCTGGATACTGTTTTTTTTTATCTTGGTCTATCGTAAAATTCCTCAGAAATACTGGCAAAGAGTTTGGAGAAGTTAACTATACTGGAAGTTGAACCTATATTTTACAAGGGCAGGCCAAGCACTGCCAGTCCACAAATACTTTGGATCAGTTCAAAATGAAATATAGTATTGTATAGTTTGTACTATATTTTAAGTTAATGAAACAAGAAATGCTTGTACGTCTATGATCACATCAGGCAAACAAAAAGTTAGGCATTGAATTTATGAACCACAAACATTGTATTCTCTGCTGGCCCATAAATCTAAAACACTCATCAACAAGGATCATGCATTATCAGCAGCAGGGAGTACAGTGTTCCCACCATCCAATTAATTTACCAACGACAAGAGAATCCCCCCCCATCTCCCCCTACCCACCTCCCTTCATAGAAGCTAATATCTTTAATGATTATCTTTGTGTAATGTAGCTCTGGGATGCTGCCCCGTGTGAAGAGTGCTATATAAATGCAAGTCGTTGTTGTTGTGTAGATTTTTAAAATATAAAAACATCCTTACAGTGTGGTGGCTAATTTCTCAGCTCACTCAATGAGATCTATTTGTTAGAAACTGTTATTTTAGTCCAGTCTTACTTGCATCAGCTGCTCCTATTAGTGTTCTTATTTAAAGGAGGAATAGAGATAGTTCTATTGCATTCAATTGTGGTCACCACAAACCAACCTTAATAAGCTAGTGTTGCAACGGAGCATGGCCTGTTGTTCCCCAGTTAATATTACTGCTGGCTTAAATTCAAAGTGTATCACTTGACAGCCTCTGCTCCAGGCTGTACCCCTGTCAAATCTTCCACAAAAGAGCCTGCTCTGGGACTCTTCACAGTACTACCGTTAATCAACAAAAATTATGCAGCAAAGAAAGTAGAAACTCACGGTGTGACCCTGGAGACACTGAAAGAGGGAGCGACCGGCGCACTTCCAAATGCTGCTTTAACTTCTAAATGAAGCCCGTGCACTCGTGGGACTCAGAATTTGGTCTGACAGTCTGTTACCACAGGTGCACCATTTTTTTTCACAAGTGGTAGCTCTGTGACTACATGACTTCCAGCTGTTGTGATGTGCTATCAGCCAGTGTTAATCTGCAATAGTTCCTCTGCGGCACGTAAACGTAGGACGTGCCTAACGTGTTTAACGTTAACTAATTCCATGAAAATAACTCTCTTATCTTGGACTTGAGGGTTTGGTGACAAAACATTTCCCAGTGTTCCAATTTGATATGCCTTCAATCCCAAGGCACATTGATGCACAATTCAACATCCACAATTATTGTCCAGTATGGAAAATAATACTGATCAGCTGGTTATTTCCATTGTTGCCTGTTCATATTGAGCAAATAGATTTTGTATCCAAATCCACTCACTCTTTTCCCCTCCGATCTCCTTACCTCTCCCGCCTGAGCCCTGAAAATCTGGAACGTCATCCTTCAATCCCTCTGCCTTGCCCCCCCCCCTCTCCCCCTGTTGAAGTCCCACCTGAGAACCTTCCTCATCATGCTTACAGCCATCTCACCCAACCCACCCCCCCCCCCCCCACCCCCCACCACTGTTAAGCGCTCTAAGGTGCTACCCAGCGTGGAGAGCGCTATATAAGTGCAAGTTGTTGTATGTCTTCAATACCAATACATTATTGTTGAAATTATGTCTGATAATTATTTCAAGGCCAATATGCTCTCTGAGTATAACAAAATACCAAGAAATTTGAAACAAAAACTCAAAATACTGCAGATGCTGGAAATTTGAAACAAAAACAGAAATCGCTGGGAACACTCAGCAGAACATGGAGAAAGGAAATGTGAATCAGTTCTCACGAAGAGTCGTGGACCTGAAACGTTGACTCGCTTTTCCTTTCTCCATAGATGCTGCCTGACCTGCTGAGTGTTCCCAGCGACCTCTGTTTTTGAACAAGAAATGCTATCTGTTGTTTCTATTTCAAGTTTATAATAGGCTCACATCCACTTCAACTTTATAGCAAAAAGAGATTCACAACCAGTAAAGGGTTACCTGTACCAGATATTGCGGCTTGAAATGCTCCAGTGTAAATGACAGGATAAGAATTCCCCGTTTAACTTTTTCATAAGAATTCCCCTTTAATATTTTTGAGCAAACATATAATTCTTAGAATCATAATTCAATAAAGTGATTTCTGACAAATTCTATTTCTAATGTTGCCTAGAGTCATGATGTTATAGTCAATGATGAAATGTTCTATGACTATTAGACATTGACGTTAAAAGCAACTAACAGATTATTAATGTAAGATAAACCCTTAGGATCAAATTAACATTAATAAGATTAGTCCCACTATAACCAATACAATATTTACAGACAGACAAGCACTGAACAGCTACTCCCTATGACATCATGTGTTCTGGGTATAAAAATGTTTAAAAATAACAATTGAAGCTTCAAATAATGAATCCCAACGTGATCTACACAATGCTCTAAACAAATCTCAATCTCTAACTTCACCCTTAATGTTCATGACTATAAAGTACAAAAATCTAAAGTAATTATATTTCAGGAAACATGCCCATTTGGTACACTGAAGAGATCATTACTCACAGGATTAATCTGTATGCAGTCACTGCACCATATAATTATCCAAAGAGAAGTTTCAAAATCAATAAAATGTGCAATGCATTTTTCTGCTGGATAATAATTGGCCTGCTTCCATACTGCACTGCAAATACAGAGATGAACATACAGTAAATACTGATGTTGAATATTACGTTGGGTTTTTTCGTTAATTTATAAATCAGTCTAGATGCTTTGCATTGATAGTTCTAGATTGAAACACACTGCAAGCGATATGTCTTATTGCATCTATAAATCAGATTCAACGAAATCTACAATAACCCTCGTCCTCAATACTCTAATAACTGTAAACTCTCAGAAGGAAATTATTCTGATCTTTGACTTGGTTTCCTGAGAAGTGTGTACGTGTGTTTGTGTACTTGCATCTGCTTGTGTGTTCAAGAGTTAGTGCTTAAATAATATGGTAGAAAGTCAAGTAACAAGTCTTGAAAATTGAATTAATTTGATGATTTATCCCGAGATTTCCACCTGTTGATATTCTTTATCACATTTCCACATTCATTAATAGCACAAAACCCATACAAAGCATACCTGAGCTGAACAGAATATGCCCAAAACTCAGCTGAAAGGAATATGTCAAATATTAGAGAGGAATTTTTTCAGAGTTAGGGGGAGAGAGCAGGGGGAGTGAGATTGATTTGGATAGTTCTTTTCAAAGAGCCAGCACATACATGATGAGCCAAATGTTGCTGTATAATTCTCTGATTCTATGAAATACAGTCATTTATTTTATTTTCAACATTTATCTAATTTTGTCAACCATGCACTGAAGTAAAACTCCCTCTGTTCTATTCCAACAATGTGTAGTAAATCCAGATATGGGTGCTATTTATCATTAACAGGGAGGAAATGCTGTGCCGTGAACTTGTTCAAAGTACTTTAAGAATTCATGCATTAAGTAAAATGCCATAGGGAAACTCTTATAGGTTACTTTTCTTTAATTACAGGTCCATGTTGGCTTACATTACTGTTACATTGGTAAGCACATTTGCCAAGCACTATCCCATTCATTAGATATTCCAAACCAAGCCAATTTGTGTCTCACCTTTCATTGATGATATTTTAGTTGCACAACTGTTTCTACATAAATATAAAAAAAGGTGACATTCTGTAATTAGATGTAGCTAACTGTAGCTAAGGAAAGGACCTTTGATACTGTACTAAAACGAGGAACCTTGTTTCTTATTAAGCAGCAGTAGTTTGATGTTAAAATAGTCAACGCTTGTTTTGCTTTATAATGTTTTAAAGCACCCTTTCCTTCCTCCCTCACCCACAGAAACTGTTTTAAAAATCCACATTTAATAATTTCACAATGACTTGTTTGCTTGTCTTTAGAGGCATCAGCCAGCCATGTAGGCAGAACTCCGATCAATTACAGGTAGACCCCGCTTAACGAAGGGGTTAGGGACTTTAAAACCCTTCGGTAAGCACAAATTTCGTTAAGCGAGAGTTTAACTATATTACTGTATTTGGCCGCAGCCAAAACGCCGCCCCGACCCGAGCCTCCACGCTAAAATCAGTTTAGTTCCTAGCGGTTACTAGCGTTAACATTTTCGGTGTACAGGTTGAGCAGCCAAAATCCAGAGTTCCAAAATCCGAAGTTCCGGAATCCAGAACTTGACAAAAATTGCAAGAATAAAAACGCCAATCCTACCTGCTCCAGGCCAGGTCTTCACAGTCACCACGCTGAAATATCACCACCTGGGCCTAGGCATTTCCGGACACATGATGCGATTCCGGTGTTCTGATTTGTCCGGAAATACCCGAACCCAGGCTCGGCTATGGGCCCGAATTCAAGACGCTCAACCTGAACTAGCGAAGGCCTAAGGTAGATATAACTGCTATTGAAGGCTACACAACTTTAAATACAACAATAAAATCTTAAAATGTTAGTAAATACAACAATAAACAATAAAATACAGACAGTCCTCGACTTACTATTATTGAAGCCATGAAGCATCCTGCCGCTTAAGCTCCACCCATATGGTTAACTGAGGCACGCTAAAGACTGAGCGTGTGTTGCTGGGGCAACCGGGAGAGACACTACCCATGAGAAGCTGCGCACGAGAAGCCCGTGAGACTTAAAGTGTGTGTAAACATTCGTTATAGTGAAAGCAGCCTTTGTTAAGCGGATAAGTGGTATAAATAGAAACCCTCATTAAAGTGAACTTTCAGTAACCGGGCGTTCGGTAAGCTGGGTCTACTTGTATAATATTATAACACTAGTATAGCTGAGTGATGAGACCTAAAATAATTCTTGCAATCAAATTAATATATCTTCTATCATTTGAAATTTTGTTTGACAACATTTTTTTCAGACTAAATTAAATAATTTGCGCATTTTAAAGTAGAATGAACACCAATTTCTGTTCATGCTGTTCCTACTGAGCCTGCAGGAAACTCACATGAAATGAAAATATTTGATTTAAAATTGTTTCTGATTTCTAATTCTTGCAAGGTCTATCTAGAGGTTATGGATACAAACAGCTGCACTACAAACAAACGTTTTGTCAGTGAACTTTGTAACCCAGAAACTTAGAAAAGCAGAAATGCGAGTGTGTCATGATTTGAGGATGGAACTGAAACATAAGTCCATCTGTTCTCAATTCTGTGTCAATTTCGTCTTCAAGTTGATGAATGCTTAGAAAAAATATTCAAAAAGAAAACATTTGCTTAATTTCTGATCGTTTGTGAAAGTGATACCAGGGTTTCTCTTTGAAGTTATAATAATAATCCTTCCATTGGGTAGAGCACCTTTCATGTTGGCAGGATCTTTCAAAGCACTTCACAATGTCTAGTGACTGCATATTTGTAGGCATTTGCAGAAGCCAATCTGCACACAGCAATGTTCCTCAAATCACAAAGTGAATGACTTAACTTCATCTGGGGATTGTTAATCAAGACAAAGCAAGAAACTCCTTATATTTTCAATTAATCATGGGATCTTTGGTTTAATATTTCATCTGAAAGACAACACCTCTGATAATGCAATACTCCTCCACCACTGTACTGAAGTGTCAGCATCCAGTGTAATGATAAGAAGCATTATGTTGTCCTTCAATGAAATAAGCTTAAGACTCCCATTTTGGGGGAGTTTATAATTTGAGCTCAAACTCTCGATGTGGTGCTTGAACCCTGAACCTTCTGACTCAGAGATAAGTGTGTGACCAACTTAGCTGAGCTGACCGCAACCACTTTGGTCGCCATATACTGTAGTTTCAGACGTTGATAAAAATCTGAGTGAAACCGTTTTGAGGAGTCCTCATAGTCAGATTCAACTGAGCTTGCATTATTTTATAAGACACAAATGTTTTCTGGAAACCTCAAATGTGGATGCTTCTTTCCTCCAGCTGCTGTATTCCTCCATGGATTTGGATTCCAAACTAAAGATCAAAATGGGGACATTTTGTATTGCTGAGTGAGTAGAAAGTGACTGACATCATAGATTTCCAGACAGAAATCCAAGCTGGAGCAATGGCCTGGGAAGGTCAAATCTCTTTCATCAGCTCAGTTTGAAAAGAAAGTGGGTTCTGCAATACATACCTGGCATCTTGCTGTTGCAATGGCAGTTAAACAGATACACTGATTTATTTAGCCTGTGGTCAGACAGGTCAGTGTGATGGATAAAACCTTGTCTGAGCCGGGTTCTACCTTATATTGCAGCTTACTGACTTGTTGTATTCTGAGTGGTTAGGAGAACCTGATAAAGTTTTGAGTGATTGTAAATCTGCAGTTGGGTGAGCCCAAAGAGTAATAACTCTACAGATAACATCATTTCTTAAAGGGCAACAGACCATTCGATTTTAGGTTAGTGATGTCTTGAGGGTTGTTGTGCAGTTCTCCACTTGTCCTGGTAACTAGACTTTCCGTTTGCCCCCCACACCATAATAGCTAGATCATGACTCAGCATCAACAGCTTACTGTCCGGCAGAACATTCTCTTGTTCTCAGTACATCAGCAACCATTGTTAGGGAGGAGTTTTGTGAACAAGCCTTAGGGCATGGGCAATCTCCTCTGCGTGTGATGGAATGAGGGTTATCAGGCCTCTACAGTCTGTTCATAAGTACTCCAATTTAACAATCCTTTTTAAGAGACCAGACCTTACCAGGGGATCATATGAGAAGCTATAGATCTCTAGATAAGACCAGCACTCACTTCAGCCATGCCTGAAAGCCTTTCCTCCTTTCGATTACTGCATGGATTACTGTAGCTATCTATTCACGGAACAAAAAACATTAAGCCTTTCAAACAATCTTAAATTTAAAACAATTAAATAAATGTGCGTAAGTGGATTTCTGAACAGCAGCCTGCAGAAACTGATGAAAAACAATTTTCTGGCAAAAAGAGAACATAAAGAATTCTCTTGTGAGTATTACCATTCACAGGAAATTCAAGAGATCCCTTAGAAGACCTCAAAACACCACTGAAAATCAGTGGCATTGAAAGCATTCATAAAAGGTCAGCAACGATAATGCCTTGGGACATCCTCCCGGCGTGAAAAGCACTATATAAATGTGATTTGGTTTTTGTCTTCATCTTTCTTTCATAATTATTTCCTGGTATGTGCTCAATCTGTTCTCATTGGAGGGAATTAAAGGAAAAACAATAGAGAGGAAAACATGAAAAGACTGTAAAACTGAAGGAAATCAATGGAATGCAGAATGTGGATGGGAGTGCAGAATCAGAAGTGGATGTGTTTGCCAATTTTAGATCATCCACTGAAGATTCTGACTTTCGCTGAAAGAGAATTCCACTCAATTTCAGTATCTTGCCCAAGTGGTAATTTTCTATTTATTGCAGTGAGAGTTGCTTGACTATTTGACTATGAGAAAACTGTAATATCAACAACAACAACTTGGATTTATATAGCGCCCTCCACTCTGGACAGTGTGTCAGAGCACTTTACCAAGGAGGAGGCCAGACCCAGTGGAGCAAAGACAACGAGTGCTGTTGTGAGGAGAGAGGTCAGAGAGGTAGGGGGTTGCATAGGAGTAGAGGGATTTGAAAACAACGGTAAGGATCTTGAAATTGATTCGCTCTGAGACAGGGAGCCAGTGAAGTCTGGCAAGGATTGGGGTAATCGGGGAGCGAAGTTTGGTTTGGGCGAGAATGCGGGCAGAATTTTGGATAACCTGGATTTTGTGAATGGTGGTGGAGGGGAGACCGGTGAGGAGGGCATTGCAATAGTCTAGCCGAGAGGTGACAAAGGCATGGACCAGGGTTTCAGCGGCTTTTGGAGTGAGATATTGGCGGAGACAGGTGATGCGTCGGATATGGAAGAAAACGGTGCTGTTCGGATGTGGAGAAGGATAATTAGGGGTCGAACCTGACTATTGTCATCCGTCATGCACGCACTTCCGAAAGGTTGGTCACTGGAGACAGGGTTTGCAATAAGAGGGATAACCTGGGAGGCTGACCCACCTTTTCTTGATCCTACAATGTTTCTTCATGATTTGAGTTTCTCAATTGCTAAAGTCATGTTTGCAGTTACAAGTGTTTGATATCTTATCGTCATCCCTTCTGTAGGGACTTTAGCTGTGAATGTTAATTGATCTTGACGGTTGCACTATTTGCTGTGTAGAATCCATCCTTCAGTCACATCAGGTGAATTCAATAATGTATTTATTGGCATCTCTGGTATTTAGAATGAATCTTTTTCTAAAAAAAATTGCTCCAATCCACTGACTAGAATTTCTGGGGCTTTTATTTAATTTGATCAATATCACTGTGTCAATCATCTGACATTAAGGGATTCAATAAAAATTAGCACTTCACTGCTGTAGATTTTGCTTGTGTAAAGAGATGTTTTCCCCCCTAACAAAATCTATCAAGTAAAGTGCACAACAAACGATTTCCATTAGGTAGATAGCCAGCAATGGAGGCTTACTTACCTTTAGGTGATGTATTACTCATTTGTCAAACTAACTGGCACTTCTTATAAATCACTGAAGAAGCCTGTCCCTTTAATAATTTTTGTTCTTATGGCTATATATGCCACTCCCTCCACACATTCTGTGCAGTGCCCTCCATGGCCATTTTTTCCAAAAAAAAACACTAAACAAAACATACGGTTATTCTGGATTGATTATGGAGAAAATTCTGTATTCAAAAAATTGCCTTTGTGATAAATTTTCCTTTTTAATTTAAAATTAAGCAATGGTTTCAGTAATTAGATCAACAGCATTAGTCATATCCTGGCCTCAACCATCCTTCCTAATAAACCGTCCAGTTGTTAATTACTCTCTGTGTCCTCCTGTTTTACTGTCTCAGTACATCCGAAAATATTTCCTGTAATGAAATCTAAACGATAATATTTGGATAAAGTGTGAATATCACTCAAGATGATTCAAGGCCTGTAACATACTTGAAACTCTCATACTGTAGGGATTCCTGATGTCAGTGTCCTTGTTATGGACAGTCCTTGTGGATCAGCTGTTTAATTTCAAGGAAGATAACTTCTAACACTGGGTAGTAATGGAAATCACATCAGACAATTCACTATTTGATCATAAATGTACTCACTATACAGTACTTCTATAGGATGTAAAAAATTCATTCGGTTTTCAGACATATTTTCTTTCAATGTCTGTGATATCAGTGGCTTGCTCTTACATCCACACATAGGAATTTGCATTCCACTTTAGAATTTGCGTGAAGCTGGGAGAATGATAGGATTACATTTACTTGAGCCAGATAAAATTCTGACATAACCTATGGAAGGAATTCAGGATGAACAAGTATTTCTCTGTTCTCATGCCAGTTGAAGTCAGAATATTTTGTGACCAAGGCATGTAGTTCGTTCACTCAATCATCTGGCCAACACTAAAATGGTTATTTTCCATGTCACATGAAGCCAAAGGTGTACGAGTTTCCACAAAGCAAGAGTAAAGGTTGAGTTTTTCAACCTTTTTCAATAAATCTTGATCCCAAGATGCTTCTTCCACATCTGATCCTAACTTCTAAGAAAAATATATGTAGATAAGTGTTTCAGATATGCTTACAAAACAGTTCTGAATGCTTTGACTGTAAGCTGCGTACCATAAGACTTCAGAAATTTCGCATATGGAAAGTTCATACTTGACACCAAATGGGAAATCTTTTCCATTTCATGATACATGCCTTCAAAGCAGCAGGCTTTTGGGAAACCAACATAGTGTTTACTATCAGCAGTGGCGGATTCTGAGCACTTAACCTGTCATAGTCACTAAGCAAGCTCTCAATCTTAGGTTCGACAGTGGCAGGTGGTTACTGAAACATTGGGATCAGAGGGAAAGAAGGAATACAGGAATCTAACCTCTGGGAAAGCCATTAAAGTACAAGAGTTTGTGGTCTCTCATGCTAAGGTTCCTCTGATGACAACTAAAAGTTTTATCGCTCATGAACAACCAATGTGTGCTATTTCCACAATATACGTTGTATTACAGAACTATCATATCTGGACATTGAATTGTGTTCCTAAATTGTATGTTGTAGTCCATCAAGCTATCAATGCTCCATAGAGCTAGTTATCACTTCAGCTATACCACTGTGTATAGATTCATCATATAAACATGTCCATTCATTGATTTATTGACCAATACATGGATCTGTCTCACAGTATTAGAATTTTTGTGCATCCTATTGTAAAGCTGTCTTTCATCCTGCCGCAAAGACCATTAGTGAATATTTACATTGTGGAGAACATTTTTAGCCAATATTTTAATGGCAACTTCCTCGTGCTTCCTCACTGCTTTCCCCTTGTGTGACTTGATCCAGCGAGGTGCAGACATGTCGAATAACTGCACACTTATGGGGGAATTGTGATTATCAGAGTTGCTGCCACTGAATTATTTCTCTTGCTCATGTTGAGCTACAATAATGCAACTGTCAAATGTGATGTCAAATGTGCCCCATGTGAAGAAGATAGGGGATGCTTCTGATGAAGGCCATCCTATAAAAACCCATCTTTCTTGTTCGGTTGCTGTACATTTCCACTATTTTCTGGTTTTATTTTATTTTATGTACAGAGTTAGAAAAGGTTTTAAATCACTAAAGTTTAGGTTTGCCCAAGACGTTATTAAGACATTGTCAGAAATGTAATTTCACTCACTGGATTCCCAAATGTACCTAAAGAAGAAGCTAAGGAGAGAAAAGTGTTATGTCCCTCTGAAAAAAAAACCTGTTCAAAGTAAACCTGATGACTAGGATCCCAGTAACAATACTGAACAGTAAGATACCGGGGCTTTGGGAAACTGGCTGACAAAATATTCCTGCTGCTTGGGTCAATAGAAATAACCTACAATTTGATGTTGGCTGTAAATATAAAGCTTTACTCAAGAGATTGTGCCTCGTGTTAGAGAGCGTGCTCTTTTATACTACAACACATTTCACCCTTCCAACATGGAATACTCACCGCTGTGGATCAAATCTACTACTCCCGATGTGAAAGGCGATCTATAAATGTAATTTTATTGTTGTTGTTGTACTACAGTATAGCGAGGCAGATTCTCAACATGAAAGTTAATTACAGGTATTTGAATAAAGTTCTGAGCAACAAACATGCATCAATATTAGACTTTGTTTTGGAGATTACCTTGCTAGCTTTGACAGGCCTGTCCACATGAAGTGATGTTCAGCAAACCTTTTCTTAATTTAAGGAAGAAGGAAAGAGTTGTGCATCACTTCCATCACTTCCCCACAACCTTCACATGTTAAAAAATGATGCCTTCAACAGAATACATGCCATTGCATCTTGTGTTTTTAAATAAATGGGGAAATACTTTTCCAAGCCTACAGTGCTCCATTATGGATAAAATGTTCAATCCCTTGAATGACCACCGCTGTGTTTTTGTTTAGGATGAAAACGTACCCACTTTAGCTCTGGTTTGCATCTTAATCGCCACAGGGTACCTGCTATATTACACTCTAGTGATACAGCACTTGTTAACAACCTCACTATGTCTGCTGGTCTGCACACACATTGTCATCATCAACACCCTCTATTTCATTTCTAAGCAAATGCTGATGTCCCAAGGTCACAGAGGGTATGAAGTAGCCATTAATCTAATACCTCTTGACAAACAATGCACTGCGTTATGTATAAGCAGTAACTGAAGTCATTTTATACAGCAGTACATTATCCTAATTCCAATTGGGTTTTGTGTGGCCTTCTGTTTATGTTTAAGTCAATTAGAATTTGTACAAGTACCAGTGTGTTATTACTGAAACATAAAGAGAACACAACCTTTTTCTGATTGATCTGCAATGCTATTTTAAAAAAAATCAAATCACAGCAATGTAGCCAGCATTTGGCATGGTTTAGGGTTCTCAAAAAGGTCACCATATTTGTTAAAAGCCATTTTGAATGGTACAATAGATTTAAGGTCTATGAATTTATTTCTTGGCTGTAGAACACCTCAAATTGGAAATTGCTTAAATGCCCCAAACTTCTAAATGCAGATAACAACGGGAATGAAGGCTGTTTTGTAGTTTTATGATTCAAGAATGACATCAAAGCCATACATTACTTAAGCAGAGAAATTGAATTGAAAAATGGTAATTAACTGTGTTGATGAGAACTAATAAGCTATGTTTGCAATATTCAATGTATTATTGGGTTGTAAATTATGAAGCAGTTATAGTCTACACATGTACACAGATCCTTCCTGTTACTAAACACAGAAATAAGATGGGTAAAGGTCTAAATTGATGGAATTTGGCTTTTGAATGGAAGTATTCCATTAGAATTGTGATCCGAGATATCTTGCAGTCTAAACACGCTAATCCTATTCTATAAGTAATATATGCTACACTGAAAAATATGATGACACTGGGCAATGATATGTTTATTACATTTGCTGTTATTTTAAGTAGCTGTCTGAGTGGTGAGTTTATGTAGCTATCTACTAAAAGAGTACATTATTTGTAGTTCAGTTACAAGAAAAAATCTCTATGATTAATCAAAATTATGCTTCAATGTTGGACAGTGGCACATACTATAGATCTTTCACTAATCTACTAAAATGGATACATGAATCCACTAGCATATTTTGAGGATAATTTAATTTGTGATTTTGTTTAGGTAAAAGATAATTAGTGATAATACTGAAACTGTTTGGATTACATTGTGATTGTGTTCCACCACCAAATAAACTTGTTTCTACTGGATGACAAAGGGCATTTGTAGGTCATCTAAAAGGTGACATGGTGATCACACGGGCAAGGGAGGGGGGCTTGACAGATCACTGTTCCTCATTTTTAGATAACTGGGACTAATGTTTTGAGCATTATCTGCATGTCTGTGTCACAGCAGTTGTCTCAATTCAGGTTTCTGATAAACGCCTCCATTGCCTCCATTTTCAGCTGCAAATCATTCACATCAACAACAAACAGTGTCACCCACAACAGATGTTGTTCCCTCCAACTCCCTCTTAAAACGGCAAACTAGTGATCACTGGACTGTGAGACTCAGACAGATCAAATCGAGTGACTTTTATCTCTATTAATCATGCATTTCTCCAAAGTTCTCATTCAAATCTTTTTGTTATTTCCAGGCTTATTCATTAATCCTGACGACGAGAATATTTCTCCGGCAAGCTTTCAACTGGCATTCATTTTTATAAATGTCCTTCGCACACCATTACAATAAACATGGACCAACAGAATTCTTACTTAGATGACTGCAAACAGGAAAATTACAATTGCAGGTCTCATTGGGAACACAGAGATAGATAGATACATATGGTTTATCAATGCCAACCCTATACAGATAGCCCCTAAAACTGTGAGTTACATTGTTTGAAAATAATTTTATGTTGCACATGTAAAACATATACAACCAGTACTGTTGCTTCACAACTAGGTCTTCAAAGCATGTGTATATTAGCTGGAAAACAAACAAGTCTGTTGCTTTTATTTTATTATGTGGGTAATGTATGTTACAATAAAATTAATTGAAATAAAATTGCATGTTGATCTATTTTGTAATCTTTAATAATTGGATTCATTGCAGCACCCAAAAGATTTAACTTTATCATATGTATTACAGGCAACTTTGAGAAAGCAATGTGATTTCAGTAAAAATGAAATTGCTTGAGTATATAGAGTGTTAAGATATTACCCTTCACTCACATTTTCAAGACATTGGAATTTGTTTTAAATAAATATTAAATGGCCTAGAATCATTCATATAACATAGAGAAATACTTAATTTTCTAACGCTGCAGTGCAAAACATGCCAGATGCTGCTTAAGACATAAATTATTCAAAACCAGAAAGGAAATTAATTGTAAATGTTTGTGGTCAATATAATAGGATCAATGTTTTATGCTTCACTTAGCATCAAACCACAGTCACATGTTAATGAATGACAATAACATTCAATGTAAGAGAGAAACACACAATTTAGCAGAAGGAAAAGCTATAGTGGACAATTTTCATAGAGCCACCTGAAGCCAAAAATCGATAAAAGGCTTTGATTGCAAGAAAGAACAGGCATTGGGCATAGCAATTACCACTTGTCTTGCATTAATCTCACAGTTTGACCTTTAGAATTAGACAACGTGCCTGCCATCTCTAAAAATATCAATATGTGTATTGTTTTCAATATTTACTTGGATCCTTTTTGTCCTTCCTTACACTTCTGATTTTCCAATATATCACATTACCTCTATTAATACAGGGCTTTACAAATTGCTATGTGAGCAAAGTTTACAGTAATATTTCCATCTCTAGGCAGCTTTGTGTTTGATACAATTCACTATTTCTGTAACTAAATAGATTTCTCTCTGCAGTGTGCAAAATAACTTTTGAAACACTGAATTTGACTTAAATGTTACTAAACATTATCAGCTTTAATTATAACTACACCAGTGTACATTTGAGTAATTTCAAATGAGCTAATTATTATTGACATGTCACTTTAATTGTTTTACAAAATGTTTTTATACTAATTAGCATTAATGTTGCACCACAGTTTATGCATTATGCATCATAAATGAATTGCATATATTACAGTTTAGTCTATTCAGCATATCAATAGGTTCACCACTGCTCTCCCCACAACAGCACGTAAACTCAGTCCCTTTGTGGCCATTTGAGTGTCAACACCTTATCTCTTAAAAGGCAATTTTCTCCCTTAGTCTAATCAGTAGCTATTTCCAGGTTGCCTTACCCTCCATTTAAAAACTGCCTTCCACAGTGACTTCTTTATGTATGCACAATTTTACCTAGGTTGAAATGTGAAAACATATGTACATGTTGCCAATTTATACACATTCACAGATACTCCATAGTCTTAAAAATATACTGACAACTGTGAATTAGAACCACCAGAGCACATGAGCTTCAAAGTGACCAGAGTATGTTTTAATCCAGAATGAAAACATTGTTTTCTATGCCATAAATTGGTTTCTGACATGCTGTGCCAAGGCAGGGTATTGGGCAAGGATGTGTCAAGCAAATAATATAAAATAACTAGACATCTGCAGTTTTATACGACTTAAATTTGGTAGGTGAAAAAAAATTACCCAAACCTTCCTCAGGAGATTAAATGGGTTGGGTAAAATCCATAATTAAGTGGATTGCACTTGGTGTGATGGAACAGCCTGAGTAAACCAAACAACTTTTCCGCATTCTTCGCTTACTCTTACAAAACACTATCTAGAAACAAGAGTGATTGCAAATAAAATGCTTCAATACATTTTCATGAGGTACTATCCTCACGCCTAATAATAATCCGTCAAAAAAAAACACAATAATAAAAATTGGTCGGTTCAATCCACGACTGTGGACACTGGTGTGCGCAATTGGCTGCCACGTTTCGCCCATAAATATACAGTCAATTCGCTTTGAAGCGCTTTGAATCATTGATAAGATGTGAAAAGCGCTATATCAAATGCAAGGATTATTAGGATTATTATTACTATTATGGTATTGTGCTTGTTTAATGTTTTCCAAAAGATTGGGCTCTACAGAGCAACTGATTGGTAAAATGAAAATATCAAGGCAAACATAATGACATAGAAATTGTTACTATTGTATACTAGCCTTTTGTAAATGATTTATTTGCAAAATAAATCATTACTATGACAACTTAAGAACATTCTCATGTAAGAAGCATGACACTTGTTCTCCTACCAGCTTTGTGGTTCGGAGCTAATACAGTATTTACAAGTGTAGCCCTTTGCACAGAATTAACGATGACTTTTCTGCTAGCTACATTCATGCCAATAATAAGCAGATCATCAGCTACAGGTTTTTACACGAGGTGACATCTAATTTGTATACACTCATTGCTGCCTCTTTTCACTTACTTAAGATCAGCTCAAGAATTTCACCCCCTCCCATTCCCCCACCACCCACCCCCCCAAAAAAAAGTTAATTTGTTCTTGCCTAACACGGTTACATGTAACAGCTGGCCACAACTATGCTGCTCTGACACCCAGAAGGTTAAATGGACAATGAACACACAAGACAGCTGGTGCATGAAATCAATAATGAGAAAATGAGTTCCACTGTATGTATGTTTTCTTTGTCTATTTCAAGTGGAAGGCCAATCAACTTGTGAACTTAAGGGTTAAAAGGATATATTACAGGTATCCAATTAGCAGTGGAGAACATCTGGAGGAACAATGTAACAGGAGAAGTAGAAAGCCCTGCAGTGCATTAGGAATATGGGAAGATCCATTAAGAGTTCAAGTCCTCCTGTTTATCCTAGAAGCCTCTCAGGGTCTAGTGATTCATTACTTATTTCACAAGCCTGGGAAAATCTAAATTGCATTTGTTTGGAACGAAACATTCAGCGTGACTGAATAAGCAAATCATACAGTTAGAAACGACAAGCAATTTTTTTAATGTTAGATTTTGATGATTTTTTTTATTTTAGTTTTATTTAAGATTGCTCTCCAAGACGCAAGTAACATCTGCACTGTAGTTAAGCAGCTTGCCACTAGGCTGATGATTACTGTGTTAATTTATTGTGCAATTACATTTTACTGCCTTTTTATTTATTCTCAGGATGAAAAGAAGAGAAAAAAATGGAAACATAAAAAAAAGACCTCGATGAATATTTTATGACCACTCCTTTTGTGAATTAAAAATGTATTAATTTCATTTAGGAATTCTTTACAATACGTGTTTTTTTTAAAAAGACTGAACTAATAAAGATAAGATTCTGGCATTCACAAAGGAAACCTATATTGTTCGGAAAACAAATCAGTCTAATAAACAGTTTTATGTATGTCAAAGGCCTGTGGGACTCCGGGCAGAAACAATCCTTTCCTTAAATTTTTAACACTTTAATGCATTGTTTCACTGCATTAAACTGGAGAAATCACAACGATAACAACAACAGCAAAATTACATTTGTATAGTGCCTTTCACGTCGGGAGGACGATAAGAATTTGCACTTCCTGTACCTGATGTATTTAGGTGTAAGAAGTGTTTTTAGGTGTTAGGTGTAATCAAACATATGCAACTAAGTGCTACTTAACAACAGTGAAGATCTACAAGCAGGGAGGAAAGGATAGGATTTAAAGGTGCAGACCAAAGACTCAGTCAATCAGTACTCTTTAAGAGGATTTTGCAGTCAGGGAGAGAAGACACAAAGTCCAGGGATTTAGGGGAGGGAGTGAGCACAAGGCACTGTGTGGAGCTCATTTGATTTAAAGCCTTATCATGTCTTTGAGACATCTGAATTGAGTATATCTTATGGGCAAAACACAGATGAGAGATACAGAAAAATCAAATGCAGAGAACATGCTTTCTGCTGGAAGATGGACAAATTTTAAACGTTATGCAAAGGCAGTTTAATTGAAAAATGCATAATGGTTCAGATATTCTCACAAATGTGTGGTTTGGGGATTGCATTGTGGTGTTAGAAAAAAATCTCAAATTCTCAGAACTGCCAGTCAGAGATATGATGGAGCTTCCAGATTCCTCATGAGGCTATTAGGCAATAAATTGCACACAGCAGTGTCCCACAAACAGTTGTGGATTGAATTGACCAGTTTATTATATTTTTGAAGGAATTATTACCTCGGAAAAGGCGATCCGCCAATCAACCGACAACCGGGTTCCTGTTTACTAGGTAAACAGAGGTGTGTGGGTAACCAAATATTTCTCCCTGCTGGGAATTTAACCCAGGTTAACCACTGGGCTGCAGGATTCCACATTATCCTGGGATAAACTTTTCTAACTATCTTGGGAATCCCCGTCATTTCATTCAAACCTTGAAGCAACACTAATATCAAATCAAACAAAAATTAAATGCACAGCAAGCGTTTGGCTGTGAGCCTTCATTGGAACTGATATTGGCGGCTGCTGATTAGATAACATGGCAGCACTCTTGCCCCTGGGTCAGCAGGTTATGGCTCCGAGCTTCCCATTACGACTGGAGCTCAGTGTACGCTGACATCCCAGTGCAGTACTGGGGAGTGCTACATTGTTGGGAGATATCATCCTTTGGAACCAATGCTAAACTCTACCTTAAAGATGAAAATCATTCATTTAAAAAGAGAAAGCAGAGGCTTACCAATATCCCAATCAAGAAATCCTTCAATAATAATTGAAGGCTGTTTGTGGGACTTTTTCGTTGCAAAATAACTACTGCAAATGACTTTAAAAAGTAATTTGTGTGAAAATAATTGAACTAGCACAGTTATTCGTGTTTAAGCTAAAACGTTGGTATAGTTTGGTTTTGACTAAATCAAAAATGCAAGGATCAATAATTAGAATTAAGTACTGCAAGAGATTGTAGGAATGGATTGTCAGCATTCTGCTTTTGATACAGATTTACAACCTCTGCTGGTTTCTTTATTTCTAAAGAATATCAATTGCCATGGAAGAGTGACAGCATATGATAAGCTTGAGAGGGTGTACTAAAGCAGTAGAGACGAAATGGAACAGAAACACAATGAAAGACAAAGTAAAAATAATTACAAACAAAACATTTTATTTTGCCTAATATACAAGGCAACAGGACAGTATGACTTGTATTAAATGCACTTTTTGATTTGCTCACTGGGGGTAAAGCACCTTCACAACTTCAGGTTATTTCCAATCGAAGTGGGCGGATTTTATGTTTGTTGTACTGTTTACCTAGGTAGCCTGCTCCCCCCTCCCCCACCCCACCACCTCACATACACCTTTATTAATACAATATACAGGTATATGTATTAGCAAATCGCCACAACATCCTCACTTATTTCTTATTATTATCTCTAAATATGTGTCAGTTCAGATTTGCCATTTCCCCCATCCAAATCACTAATGGGACAAAGGTGATATCACCTCCATTGGATAAATGGAATATAAGCACGTCATCATTCAAAAGCAACAAAGTTACCTTAATTTATTCTGATGAAATCTTGTCCTGTTATATCTATAATAACAATGATCATCTTAATTTAGGTGTATAATTTTGCAGTCCATACACACAATGCACACTTAAGCAGTAGATTAATGGCTCCTTTCTCATCTTTGCAAAAGCTAATGTGTTAATTGTTCATTTAAATGGGTCTGTTTAACACCTCATTATTCATTAAGTACTGGAAGCCAACTACTGTAAGTGTCATACCAAGTTTCTTAACAAAAACCCAGCATTTTTCAGCTGTACTATCAGACTGCACATCGTTTTACATGCCCTGTGAAAGTTCTGTACAGTATATACTGTACAAACCTATAGCTGGTTTATAAGGGAATTGCCTGTTTCCATGAGGAGTTCTAATAGACTCCAAATAAAAAGTAGCCAATTAACAATTGGCTACTTTTTATCCCAAATCATTTAAATGATTCTTTTACAATTCACTCTGAATGCACACTTTCCAAAAAATATTTTTTACACAAAAGTAATTTGTCTGCCTTCTGAAACTTTTGTCCAATTGAAAACTCCAAGTGCGAGCTTCAAATACAAGTATTATTATTTAGTGAATTATTATAGTTGTGTGCTGGTCATTAAACAAAATGAAGATCACTTCTGCTTCAGTTCACAATTACTATCTTCGATGAAACATTCCACACAGGGAAATGGGAGCGAAGATGAGGCATCTTTTCTGGAAACCGACCAAACTCGGCACAGCAATAATCACCGGGAAATAAGTACAAATGTGTAGAAATTTAGCAATGTATCTAACAGGAGTACACAAAAAGTACCAGGACAGTGCACAAGATCTTCAGCCTGGCACCATAACATACTTAATACTGGTATTGCTCAAGAAATATATTTTTTGTTGGGCGTATAGTGTACAGATGGTTTTAGTGTCACCCTCAGATTCATAGCATACTGGTGCCAGAATACCATCAATGGATTAACTGATGTTAGATCACACCCAATAAGAAGATTCCCTTTCTTTTGCTTCCTTCCAACTATTGTTTTGTTGCAGCAGATGGTTTGGAAACTCACATTTTACAAAGTTTTTTATCCCCCACAAGAATACTCTGGGGACTCACTTCACTGCACTTCAAAAGATTGAATTTAGTTCCCTGTCTCTTCAGCACTTTTCAATTACTAAAGCGCTCACTGGCAACTAGAGATTGGTTAGCAGCATTGTGTCTGTCTGAGTGACTGTGTATGTATGCTTGTGTGTGTATGTATGCGAGTGAGGCAAAAGTCTGCCTTGTCCCATTGCATGCAATGCATAACTCATTTTGAATGTTGTACTGCAGTTACCTAGCAACTGCATATATGGGACATATATGATATGACTACTATTTCTTGCACCGGCAGTTATTGCATCTTAACTATAGCTTATTTTAACCAGGATAGGATTCGAACAAATCCTACGTTTCATTTTACCCACCTGCAGGGGAAAAAAATGTGATATCTCATATCCATTATTATAGTAAAGGTTAAGTCTGCTGTCATACTCTGCTATTTAGTTTATCATTATTCGAGAAAAGTGAAATTATGTTAGGTCACTTGAATACCCATAAGGAAACTTTACACACTTTTAAAAACACCAACAGCCCCCAGCAATAAAAAAAAGTTTTTTTTTAATTAATTGGATTGATAATATGATGATCTCTTTCTATTTTGGGAGCCCAGTGAGTGGCTCATGCTCCACAGACAGCAGAAGCCCTCTGGTGCTTCACCAAAGTGGTCATAATTCATGCTTGAGCCTGGACCATGAGTGTCAAAAGGCTATTCAACCGTGCGACCATATAATCAAGACTGATTCTGTCCTCACCCGTGGTCCACACACATACATTTTCTGGCAAGGGTCAATGGATTTCATTCAGGAACAGGAACTGTGATTGATTGCTTGTTTTTCAAGTCTACCATTTTCAATACCCTTTCTGGCACTGTTGGCCCATTTGGGTCTTTCCTGTTCCTCTTGGTTCAATACTGCACTGGGATCTAATTGTGAGGTTCTCAAAAAGGATTTGCAAATAGCAGGTACCTGGCGCGCTTGGGCAGACCTTTATTTGAGTTTCGACCTTGGGATTGGTGTCAAAGGAGAATCCTGGTCACCTGCAAGATCTCGACCTGTACCTTGGTATCGAGGTACAGGTCGAAATCTACTATTTACAAATCTCTTTGTGAATTTTACAAACTAAACTCTGTGTAATATTCACTCAGTAGCTTTTATTTAAAATAGAAGATGGGGGCTCATTGGATGAAGTTGTTCGTCAATTGTATCTACTGTGGGAGAATTCTCCATTGTTTATTTATCTGTTTTTCTTTATTCAATATTTATTTGAATATATACAGGGGTTGCCAAGTTCCCACAAATTTGAGCAATTAATCCTGACCCATTGACTGCTGCGAGTATTTAAAAGTACTGAAAATACTGAAATGAGGCAGCTGTTGGTAAATTTCATTACGTTGAAAAGTGCCAACCGAATTAGCGAGAAAATTTAATTCAAACATCAAACCTCAACTTTCGCCCAGGATACAATAATGAAATAATAAGAAACAGATTATGGATCAAGTGAGTTGTCAATGTATTGGAGCACTTCAGTAAACCTATAACAATTTCTGCACATAGGTCGGATCAGTTCCTGCCCCCCTCAAAACTGCTGTCATCACCACCCTCCTTAAAAAACCCTCCCTAGATCCCTCAAACCCTAGCCACTACCGCCCTATTTCTAACCTGCCCTTCCTTTCAAAAGCACTGGAACGCATTGCTGCAAATCAACTCCACGCCCACCTCTCCTTCCACTCCCTCTTCAAACCCCTACAGTCCGGTTTCCGCCCTGCCCACAGTACAGAGACTGCTCTTGTGAAAGTCACAAACAACGTCCTCTCTATCTGCGACCAGGGCTCCCTCTGCCTCCTTATCCTCCTGGACGTGTCCACTGCATTCGACACAGTCGACCACGCCATCCTCCTCCAACTCCTGTCCTCCGTCATCCACCTCAGTGGGACCACACTCGCCTGGTTCGAGTCCTACCTCACAAACCGCCAGCAGTACATCTCCATAAACAGTTTTTCCTCCCACTCTTACCCAGTTTCCTGTGGGGTACCCCAGGGATCCATCCTTGGCCCCCTCCTTTTCCTATTCTATACGCTCCTTCTTCGGGATGTCATCCGCAGACATGGGGCACACTTCCACATGTACGCGGATGACACCCAACTCTATTTCTCCACTTCACTTTGTGACCCCCAGTCCCCTGATGTTCTGTCAGCTTGCCTGTCAGACATCAGCGGCTGGATGAGCACAAATTTCTTGCAGCTGAATGTCGACAAGACGGAGGCCATACTCCTTGGCTCTCATCAACGTTTCCATTCATATGGCTCTCACCTCCTCCACCTTCCCGGCCTGCCCCGAAAACCCTCCGAACTTGTGTGCAACCTAGGCATCAGGTTCGACCCCCCAACTGTCCTTCTTCCCCCACATCCAATCCATTACCAGCACTGCCTTCTACCATCTCCGACGGATCGCCCGTCTCTGGCAATACCTCACCCCAAAAGTCACTGAAACCTTGGTCCATGCCTTTGTCACCTCTCGGCTGGACTATTGCAACATCCTCCTCTCCGGTCTCCCCTCCACCACAATCCACAAAATCCAGCTTATCTGAAACTCTGCCGCCCGCATACTCACCTGCTCCAAGCTTTGCTCCCCCATTACCCCAGTCCTTGCCAGACTTCACTGGCTCCCTATCCCAGAGAGGATCGACTTCAAGATCCTCACCCTTGTTTTCAAATTCCTCCACTCCTCTGCACCCCCCTATCTCTCTGATCTCTTCTCCCCCCAACCCAGCACCCGCCTTTGCTCCTCTGGGTCTGGCCTCCTCCATATACCCCGAATCCTCCGCTCCACCCTCGGCGGCCGTGCCTTCAGCCACTATGCCCTGAGGCTCTGGAACTCCCTTCCTCACTCCCTTTGCCTCGCCCCCTCTCTTCTCAGTTTCAGGTCACAGCTGAAGACCTGTCTCTTCGACCGAGCTTTTGGTCACCTTTCGGCCCCCGCCCCTGGCTCGGTCTCGGGATCCTCTATTGTAAAGTGCTCTGAGATGCCGTCTGGCATGGAAGGTGCTATATAAATCAAAGTTGCTGTTGTTGTTGGAAGATTACCAACATATCAGTCTTCTTGATAGAAAAACGATCATGCATACTCAGCAAGTGGGCAATATCAAGCTGGGGTCAAGCAGCTCCTTTGCAGGAAGAGAGGGAGATTCACCCACTGGAGTGTATTCCCCTAACAAACAATGGTGGAGGCCTCAGCACAATGTATTGTTTGGCTAGAGAAAGCGCAAGTAAATTCCCTCCAAAATAAAATCCCATTAGAACATGTCCTGGTTAATCATCATCCAGTTAAAATGGTCATTCACTTCATGGATGCTTGTGGAATCTAGCTGTGGGCAAATGTCACTGCTACATATACAGTTACTACACTTGACAGCAATTCCCTGAGACATTTTGATACTGTAGGTCATCTATTAAATGTAATGATTATTATTGCTGATGTTTATTATTACTGCTTTGGTCAAATAACAGAAAAAAAAGAAAGTTGATTGCACTGTGAAAAACATTTAACTCCTTTTGGAAACTATCCAAAATAATAAAATGACCATTGTAAAATAATCAGCGTCAAGCCAAGTCTATTATCTGATGTGCTTTTATTGAATACGGTTATCATACGCATAATGAACAGTACTGTGCATGACAAAAGGAGGGTGAATCTGCACTCAATAGTGCACATGGGAGACAAACATTCTACCCTTTGACCTGGGCAGGAACATAGCTTCCGCTATGTATGAATGGTATTTTGGTCAAATAAAGCTTGCACTGAGGACTCGACTGATTTTTGAATGTTTATAGCAAGGACTTTAATAACACAGCATCCATATCTAATGAGTTCAAGGTTCCTCTATTCAGCCTTTCAAACGGGTCAATTCCTCAATGACATTTTTACTGCTTCCCAGAGTTCACCAACAGCCTCTCGGATTTTAGGTTTAACTGGTCAAATGCCAGTTTATGGTTGCATCAAATAGTATTGTTTTTTTGCAGCAGTGAAATATTAGCTTTATATTGCCTTTTAATGCTCGATTTAGCACAGCTCAGCAAAGTGCCACATTCCAGGAAGGTATATTTGTACTTCAGTTATTAAGTCACTAAGGATGAACTGACTTTGATATTTGTCAGTTCTGTTGGATTTTTACCACATCTGTCTAATTCAATATTTGTTATAAAGGAAAGCATGAGTCAGCAAAGACCGGCACCAGAGTATTTTCTGATTCAACATCCTTAACCTTAGGGTGAAAAGCGGAAAAGAAAATCTTGGGATGCAAATTGCCACACCAGCTAACGTGACTTTGACCAACTGAAGAATTAATGCTTTAAAGGGGCAACGTCCTCAAAGCAAAACATGGCAGATCTTTTCTGCCTGCATTTCTTTCTGAGTCGATTGGCGTGTAAATTAAGGCAAATTACTCAACAGCACTCAACATGCACGTGACATTATCACCAAAAAAAGTACAGCTCTTTTGTCTCTTCTGTCTCCCTAAAAAGAAGTATCTTCAAAGACAAGCAAGTACTGTACAACATAAAAATGCTAGGAATCATTGGATATTGCTATAGCACAGGTGGAATACTTCCAAGTTTCTAAATAGGTTAGTTTAAAACCAGAAAATATTATTCCTCTCTTTCCCCCTACACTTCACTATAGTGGGCTGCATAGAACACAGGCAGAGCAATAGACAATCTCAGCCTCTGCCAGTTGTTACCCAAGTGACCAATGTATCCCTGTGCTACTGGGTGGCCCCCACGAAGGGCCAACTGTTCTGTTTCGGGACTAACTACGATACTTAACAAGGCCGTGCAAAGAATTCTGCCTCGCCAATTGGCAGTTAGCAAGTAGCTGTGTGTAACGCATTGCCTCCCTGTGACATGCAAATGTTACTCAATCTTTATATTAATTTAGTCAAAGGTATCAAAGAAGCTCCATGTTCCTCAGAGTAGTTTACTATAATCTGGTTCCCATTCTTAACCGGCTTGTGCGTTTCCAAATATACCACAAGGTCAGATTTTTTTTTTTACATTCTGTGATTAATGCTGAGAGCTGCAGCATGTTTAGACAGGGTCAGGACCTGGGCAACATTTAATCAAATTTCTCTGCTGCCTGTCCCAGTGGAACTGGTAGAGAAGAAGTCTCTCATTGCGGGGCTGCACTTCAAATTTTCAATTGTTTACATGCTGTTAAGTAATTATTTCACCCCTGAACCTAGCCTTCAAGAGACACTAACCTCCTCAGAGAAAATAAGAGCTTACTCAGCTGAGTATAATATAGGTCTTTTTTCTCACACCCCCTTTGTGAAAGTGACAGCTCGGCTCAAACCATTCTTTGCCTATATTTTCACATGTAAATCTGTGTTAATGATTTCTCTAATTGGGTGCTTATTTGTCACACCCATTAAAAGCCGCCTCTTTGTTTGCTGATGTCATCATTTTGCATTATCAACCATTACTTCCCTTTGTGTGAAGTTCACATCACCCTTGTGGTCGAACAAGTGATTCAATATTTGTCCAGGAATTTCAATAACACACTGATCCTTGAGGTATCTCATCTCCAGGGCAAAGATCATAAATGAAAAAGCAACTGTGAAAAATACAATTCTATTTCTCTATATAAAAAAACCTACAGTATCATTTGAACTCAGAACAAAATACATTGTAGAGTTACCCAGTAAGTTCATAATTTGATTAATGATCATCCTAGCAACTTCATGTTTCGCAATATTTTGCAGAGCCATTTTTCCAAAATGAGTGTCTGTTTTCACAGGTTATATCATGGATGCGTGCGCACCTTCACTCAACCTTAGAATAATCACGGTTTTATATGCACAGGAAATCATTTTGCGGGCTATTCTATGACAGGAAATGTCCTCAAAAGTTTATAAGTGGCAAGGAAACTTCATAAACTTTATACAGCAAATGGGAATTAAGTTGGGAGGTAGTTTTCTGCTGCGATGCATGAATAATCACACACTGCGCAAGCAAACGGCCACTTCGTGCAATGTATGAAAACAGTTGTGTTTGAAACTGTGTATGAAAACAGTTGTCCAGTAACCCAAAGCATCTGGGAAAGAGTGATTTATCAAATTCACTCTGGGATATAAGACCCATAAATGTGTTACACTATGAATAAAAGACAACCAGTCAAAGTGTTGGGTACTTTTTTTCGTATATGCTGAGAGTCTGTTCTATCTATGAATGTGAAAAATTTGATTCCATAATACGCAAGAGCACCTCCTGGTGGAGGCAGAGACTTGACTCCCTGACTGGTGTCGGAGATGCCTGGAGTCGGCTCATTCTGCCTGAGGACAGAGAGGAGCGTGAGCAGGGATAACGTTGGGGTAAAAATGACAAAGATTTGAATTGCAATCGAAAAATCTCACTCCACAAATCACTGATAGAGAGTGAAATTAAATATCGTTTGGAGTTGCCCTGCTGATGCTTACAGCTTTGCTACTGACAGACAGCAACACTGTTGGTTACAACAGCGCTCAAGTACAGTGGTACTTCATTTTTCTGTCTTTATTGATGATGAATTCAGCAAAAAAAATAAAACTCTCCACAATAACCTTGCATCTATTACACTGTGATTACAGTTTAAGGTTATCTGTTTGTGAAACCCATATAGATATGCAAGCACAGGAGCATGGAAAAAAATGTATTATAAAATTCTATTGCACTTCAGTAAAATCTATACCGCTGATGCAACCTGAGATGTGTAATGGAATCTGGGAGTACAGTAACTGATTATCACTCCTTTACCCTTGGTATTACTGCATAAAACCAGTTTATCACGAGTTGTTGAGGAATGCATCCAACCTTAAAATGCCTTACGCCAATAACATACACAGCAATTCTCAAAAGCTTTGTTGCATTATTAAGAAAACTAAAAACTACTAACTCACAATCAATAGAAAAACAAGGTTTGCCTTTATTGTGTATGTATCTTTCTTTGCATCGATATGAGTGAAATCTACATTTGTTCATGTGCAACATCCGCATATTATTTATAGCAAAAATTCCAAGTGTACAATGGTGTTATTAATAATAATAATAATCCTTGCATTTGATGTAGTGCTTTTCACATCTTCTTGACATCTGAAAGCACTTCACAGAGAATACTGTAAAGTGAATTGACTGTATATTTGTATATATTTGTGAGCGAAACTCAGTAGACATTTGTGCACAACAGTGTCCCACAAACAGTCATGAGTGACCAAATTTTTTTTTTTTTTTTTGCAGGGACTATTATCAGGTGTGTGGATTAAGGAACCTTGGCCAAGGTTTCACCTCGCCGGGAATTGAATTCAGGTCTCTCGCTTGTAAGGCAAGTGTTCTAACCACTGAGCTGCAGGACTCCACAATTAAATACAACTACAGTTTATGAATATAGCCGTGGGAGCTGCAAAGTCAATCTGCTTTAGAGGCTCCTGTTTATGCAGAGAATGAGTTGGGATAGGGAATGCTCTGCTGGAACGGTGATTCAGGCAAAATCCACATTAGCCTTCAAAGGGGAGCTAGATAAATATCTAAAAAGGAGTAACTGCAGATGTGTGAGGAGAGGCCAGGTGAATGTAACTTAAAAAATTGTTCTTTGAAGATCCAGCACTGACACAAATCACCTTCTTCAGTGCTATCAATTTCCATGGATCTAAATTTCTAAGTTATTAAAAGTCAGATGATCTGATCTAATGATAGATGCAAAACATTTTCCACAATTAAATGTTGTTCACTGATGAAACAAAAAAAATCCAGTTATTGTTCTTCATCCACTCAGCAAGTGTTGTCATGGATGTCACAAAACACACCGCTGAAGTCTCCAAATTGAAGAGGTAATGAATGTTACTTTTTTTAAATAAATAAATGAATTTTATAAATCCTTTGCTCATTATAGACCCACCACCACCCCTTGCCTGTCTTGTCATTTCAACCTTAACCCATGGACCTCCTGACCCGGTGAGAGGAAGATCACTCACAACAACTTTGTGTTGCAATCTAGTCGACAGTAATCAAGATATGATTTTGATGGGTACGATATTTGGTAATTATATATATCTTGTTGACTCAGCATCTGATTGACAAACAGAGAAGTTAAGTCAAAGAGAGCATGCTGCAGATTTCTGCGTGATTATTACCTTATTGACTGACACAGACAAGGACATTGTTCTAAGGATTCTGAAACAGTCATTGTCCCAACTCTTCTGAAAGAGTAAGGCAGTGCTGAAATGCTTCCAAGAGATTTAGTTGCTAATGAATGCATTCCTAGAAGTTTGTCAGCAACTTTGAATTATACTGACTCATGATACATTGAGTTAATATGACAACATTTTAAATAATGAAACCTTGATTTTTGAAGTAAATTAAAACAATATTCCAACATAACAGAGAGCTTGCAGTGTGCACATATTGCCACAGCATTTCATCTATAATGGAATACAATTCTAATACTATAACCACACATAAGATACTTTTTTTAATATAAGAAAGAATGCAACCACTTCAGATCCTATTGCAGATCTATAGTATGCCCCAGGGATGATATACTAGTCTAGGAAACTGAGGTCCTATTGTCTACATTTGTGTTTGAAAGTGGGGAAGATCAGCGTAAATAGTCTGCTGTGGTATCATCACTGAGCACTGATGTCATGATATCAACTTCAAAGCATGCCCAATGAAGCTTGTCTGCCCCAGACATTGCTCACCTGCCTGAAAATAACTGCCAAAGATAATGCAATTTCTTTTCTTCGGGATTCATGGATAAATATGATTTGTCTGAGAAAGAAATACTTATTTGAAAGAAAGCGAGCAAATTCTTATTTCCTTTGTGTTTCAGCAAGTCCAAGGCATATCAAGCATGGCTGAAGCTGGACCTGGTTAGGTGAACATGTGTTTGAGTTAAGACAAAATGATTACAACTAATTTTTATGCCAAAGAGTAGTTAGGGTGCCAAAATAAAAATCAAGTCTTGGTGAATTCATGGTTAACAAGTTTGATCAAAGTTGTTACACAACTAAAGTTACACAACTAAACTCTTTCACGTGAAAGAGTTCAAATCATACAAGTGAAATGCAAAAATAGTCAAATGATGTCCAGGGCTGAAGGAATATGAATCAGGATTATTCATGATGAACAATAAAGTATAGGTTAGTGCAATATGTCTTCTTCCATTAGATGTCAATAGTGTATTTAAGAAATGTTGTATTGTATTACATTTCCCAAGCTTGTTAAAAGTTATCTGGGAATAGAACACAATTATTGTACAAACATTATTGTCCAAAACGTTCCGTTTTGATTCTTCGATTAGAATACGGATTCTTATTCCTCGATCCAGCAGTGATGGAAATGCTGTTATCTATGGCTTAGACTATTAAGGTTTTATAGGTAAATAAAGTTTGTTGCAGCTCTAATCAGTCTGTAAGGCAAAGATGATAATCTAAAGATTTCTTCAGGATACATGGTTTGGGACAGTAAACAATTAAGACTTTCCTTTGTAGTTCTGATTACTTGTTACTGCACTCTATATACTTATTCAACCAAACTGGAAAACAATTTAGTTGCTGTACAATATGCAAAAATAACAAGGAATTGTTTTGTTTAAGAAACAACAGAGGAAACATGGAGGGATTAAAAGATTAATTACCGCACAGTTCTTTTTTCTGTGTTTTCTAACTGACCAATGCAGAGAAGGAGAAAGATGATGTACTGTATAACTCCCGTGTTAGATGATATACAATTATGTATGAAGCTGTGATGTGTATGAGCATTAATGGTATATTTACATTTAAAAGAATTAGAATCCCCAAACTATCATGTTCATATTTTAAGTGCTTATATTACAGTACAATGCTTAGTAATAACAATAACAACCACAAAATTACACTTGCACAGAGCCTCTCAAGGCAGGAGGATGTCCTAAGGAGCTGTTGTGTTTATTGTACTCTCATCTAAAATCGTATAAGTATATTACTTTCCTCTCCCCCAAACAATCCCCCCCCCACACCACCACCCCAGCCTCAGTTCCTGGAAGCTCTGGTTCCATTGGCATAGTCAACCCGAGTTTGTTGCCCAAGTTATTAAAATGATTTGAAAAGTGCAACTGAAAATTCCTTTTCGTTTTTGACATTTAAAGAGAAGCTGGAAAGCAAGGGGCTAAAGTCTAACTTCAGTGGCACTGGTGGCTTGCCAGACATTACTGCACAATCATTAGTCATAAAATGTCTGTACTTTCAAATTCATACGTCAGTCATTATCTTAAAATTAGAAAGTGTAAAACTGGGGAGCTAAGTGGTGCAATGTGTTAGCACACTGTTCTTTCACCTTTGGGACTTGGTTTAAATCTAACCCAGACTGATGGAAAGAAAATGTTCTACTAATGTTTTGCTGCTCTGAATTTTACATTAAGATGCAAGATGTGTGACAGCCAACGGCAAGAGCTGTTTGTCTACTCGTGCTGTGTAACAATTTACTGATGTATCTCATGACGAATGTTCAATTTAAAATAAGGTCATGAAGGAAGTTTCATTGCAGTCATTAAAAATGTATTGCAATAGATATTTAGACATTTTTAAAAGTTAGGGTGCAGGATTTAATAATACCAATCGAGAGTTCTGGTTGCAAATTGAGGAAACATCGACACATCTGTGCTTAGTGCCAGTGGATTAGTTGTTGGCATGCAAATGATGGTTAAATCATTTCTGTAGTCAACTATATTATGGTAATTACATGTAGATAAACATAAAGCCAGTAAATCTCATTGTACACTGTAGGTGCAAAGTACCAATAAGTGGTTAATGCCTATCGTGGTGTTATAAAAGGAGTGAACACCTCTGAAGGGCAGTTCAACTAACTAATTCTTAATGCGAACGCATTGGGAATTCATAGGCATTTTTTTTGGTCCCCCAAACCTCAAATAATGCACACTCTCGGAGGGAGATATTTGGCAGAAAGTCAACCGAGGCATTGATCTTACGTTTCAAATAAAACCACCAGGATGAAACTAACAATTATGAATCACACCTGAATCTGCAGATTAAATTACGACTGGTAACTTATTCCCAGTGAGTGTGTGTTTCTTTTAATCATTTTTATGATCATGTAATTTGACACTGACGTAGGACTTTCATGTATTGTCATGCATATGTGCAGGAGGTTTAGATCCAATGATTTAGGAACAAGGATTGCTGGTTGCAATGGCCTGAAGCTATAGTGTCACATGACAGAACTTGTAGCACCAACAATTTGCTTCAGCAGCTTTGCGCCACTTTATGAACAATGCAGTAAATGTATGAGATCATTACATTTCCTTTCTGTTCAGTCAACAGTTCGGGTGCGCTCCTCACCGACAGTATAAGGGGAGCCAGCTATGTTATGATACTCTATTTAAATTTAACTGATGTTAGGTGGTGTCGTTGACCGTCCAATCATTCTATGCAAATACATTTATATGAAGAAATAAAAAAAAATTGTTCAGTTAAACAATGCATTTTTCATAGATTCATAATTGAATCCAGTACAGTTTTGCAAACAGTTGCTTTGACGAAAGTAATGGGAGTGCAATTATCTGGAACTACATTTGGAACCATTTTCAAATAGTCACGAGAGATTTTGTTTTCAGGCAGCTTCAATTGTGTGCGAAAAATGCAACGTGTGAAAAAGATGTTTCTCAGAAATCTGTCCTTTGGCTTTTAGAAGCATTTAGAAGCGTGCAGCATTTGGAACTCAAGTCCCACACCAATAATGTTATCTTTCTTTGAATAGCTTGGAAAACAAAGTTTCTAAACAGTACAAGATTTATCGTGTAATTCACAGTGCAATCTGTCACTACTGGGAATGTTCCCGGTGCTTAGAAAATAAACCATTTTGCCAAAAATTATGACACTAAATGAAACAAATGCACAACTAGGATACTCAAACGTTACAAACCTGTAAAAGGAAACTAAAACATTAGTTACGATGACAATTACTGATTCAGTAATGCTGTGAAAGCAAAACTGTTTGGGTGGACGATGTTTCCAATCTGCTCAATGTGTCCACATATTGAGATTTTTTACATTGTATATGAAAACACAGAACTATGCCTTAATTGAATTATCTGCTATATTGAATTGTGAAGCAAGAGCCTAGAAACCTAATGACTATTTTAGACCTACTTTCAATTAGGTTGTTCAAAAGAATTCAATAAGGATATACAGATTAGTGCCAGGCAAACTGCAAGTCAAAAAGTCCTTTCAGGATTCCTGTGTTAATGATTATTTACAATGAATCATGTATTCATTGTTCCTCTGTTCTGACATGTTCCTTTATTACTGTCTTTTTTTAATCCACACAAATGAGCCCAGTGTAACAGCTGTGCGATCTTAATGACAATTTCATCTCTGTTTTAATGGTTTGAAGCAAATAATTAAAACCTGTATTTACCTTCCGCTGCTTAGCTGCAATTCAGTGTTTTTCATTTTGTATCCAAGCAATGACATATTGATGTCACAGATAATAAATCACTCCAATTTGTTCGTCTCTGAACAACAGCCTTAATCTTCATTTATGACTACAAAGTCCATTTCATGGAAGCCTCTGATAAAATACTCAATTACCATTTTTCTGCTGCATACACACAGCACAATTCAATTGTCATGCTGATAAAATGTTCAGCTTAGCAGATAAACTGCATATAATTCCAGCAGAACAAATGTCAAGAACATTTAACATAAGCAAGAATTTGCTGATTTCTTTGCAGTCTATTCTCAGTGACACAGGATTCAATATTTTTTTTGGCCTAAAGCTGACGATTAGAATATTTTCCTGACACCTGCTCCCAACAGTAAAACATTTAATGCATTAAAAATTAATAAGACAGCACACTGCTAGAGTTCCGAGGTCATTTGAAACAAAGATTACAAAGCATGCAAACCCACTGCGGACAAATGGGAAGAACCAAATGAGAGGGAAAGAATGAATTAGAGCAATGGGGAAAAAAAATATCAGGCTACAAAAATAGATAGAACAAATAGCTATTTAGAAACATATCATTGCCAATCCAACAGAATAATTTGCTTGAGTCATTCATTTTGAATATCTCAAAATAATTATGCATAAATGTCTACATCTCTTCCAGATTTATTAACTGAATATGTTGATTCCATTTTTAAATTCAGAAAATGTGCGCTACTACAAATCAAGCTCCATCCCCAAAACCAAGATGATACACCATGCGGTTGTGAAGTCGCTGGCTCTAGCTCCTACCAATCACCACACCTGCTGTAATGAAACCATCTGGTATAGTTCCAGGATCAGAGACAGTGGCTGCTAAACAGTATTTATTCAATGGAGGCATCTTGCAAATTATTTCACACATGTGCATTGGAAAATGTATAACAAACAAGACATAACTTTTCCCGGGAAAGCCACAGAGAATAGGAATGTCAAGCAATGAAAGCTTAAGTAGCGTATTGATTTTAAAATATGCAGCAAGTTCTGTTTGTTTCAGGAAACACCTATAAATCATTTTCTTGATAACGGCTGTGCATTTTAATGACCAGTGGATCCAGGTTAAAAAGTCCCAGGTTAAGCATTTTCTACAGTGAAAACAAAATATCACAAGTAACAAATAAATACCCAAGGCATGAACGTAACTGTACCAAACAGCTCAGATATTGTGCCCTTTTAAAAAAAAGTAAGCCACACGTTTTCTTTCTTCCTTCCTCCTAAAGTTTGAGTAAGAATTGATTGTGTTTTTAAATAATTCATTCTAAAAGTCATCTGTATCTAATGCATTATATTTCCCCTCCTCTTTACATCGGTCTATGCCTCACACCATTCCACAGACCAGCAACAAAGCTGACAGGTACAACTTCTCCCACTACGCCAGTAGGTATGAAAGAATATCCTTTACCCCACCCCATATGTGGTGAAGCAGCTTGAGGGTATGTCCCATATCCTCTTACGCTTAGGTTGAAATTAGACAGTAGCCCATTGCAGAAAAACATCAACATAGGTTCACGTCCCATTGCTGTTGAGCATCCACATAGTGGTACATGACCACTGTGAAACTATCATTAACAAACTGCATATAACTAACAGAAACAGGAAGTGGTCAACTCTCGCAATCTACATTCATAATACCAGTGGTGTTGCTTTGCATGGACGAAGCTCGTAATTCTTTATCCAAGCAAATATTTTATTTTCTTCCAGCGTGGAGGGCGCTATATAAATTCAAGTTGTTATTGCTGTTATTATTCTTCTTGGGGCTATCTGACTAGCAAGGAGATGGGAGTGTTTGATGGTCAGCTAGAGGGTAGCTAGTTGAAGCTTCAGGACTGCACATCCATGAAACTTACTTGTGTCGGTCGCGTTCATTTGGTTTGTTACTGGGTGCAATATGGCACAGAAACGTTCTGCCTTGCATAGAAGGGAAACAGCAAGGAACTAATTAAGATTCTCTTGCTTTGCTTCAGTCACACCTCCTGCTGACAGTTCAGGGGGCAGAAACCCAGTCACTCAGCATACCCTCAAAGTAGAGCAGGGTGGAGAGTGGCAAGCAGTAGCATCAGAGAGAAATGTATGGGCAAAGGAAGGAAACCATTCAACATTTCACTTTTGCACATAATCACTGGGTTTCCAGTAACACTCTGATGCATGTTTCTGCAGCCATGTCTGGAAGCTAGGCAGCACAGTGATTAAAAGGCGTGTGCCAACCTAACTGACTAAATAATCTACGTATAAATCATCAAATAAACAAATCATGAAATGAATATGTAAATTGTACATTTAACCTCTACACAGCAGTGACTGTCATTCCGTTGTAAATTTAAGACCATTGTAATCTTACAACTCTAAAAATGCTTTTGATAAAAGCATGACACATTCAATAGTAAACAGTGAGCTGGAACCCCTGAGCAATTTGAATCATTATAAAACCCAGGGTGAAAAAGGCATCACATTCATGTGCTAATGTAGGTTCTGGTTATGATATGAATATTTGCCTAACAAAAACCCTTCTGTCTTTACTTGAAGAAAAAAATAATGGATGTCAACATAAAATTCCCTTTTCTGCCCTCTGCCTATGGCTGACGTTCAATTATAACAAGAAAAACAGCAGCTCATCTCTGTGCTGGGAAAGAAAATGAGTCAGGCACTGATTTATAGCCTGCTGAAAATCCATCCATGTAATGGACCAATCTTTACGTGAGACTGCTATCCATTACTTTAACTGGGGCCTCCTTGCCCTGATGGTGTTATAGGACATCTGTCAGCACCAAAGAGATTCAGCGAAACAATAGCATCAACAGACACATTTCCTTTTATCTCAGTGTTAGTGAAACTCTCTAGACTCGTTTTCTAATAAACCTGGCTTCGAGTAATTGAAATAATTTAATTAACTGATGTAATTTGTAAAGATGAAGCTATGGTTAAAACCATAGTATCTACTTTCAGAATGACATTCTTATTAAGTCAATTTCACAAATTCAAAGTCAGCCAACCAGAGATTTCACCATAATTAGCCGACTTTTAGCAGGTCCATCACAGAATACTTGGTTGCTTGCTTTATTTTGGTCAAATTTTGGCAAACAAACACACACTAATGCAAAGTCCTTTGTGCACAATTTCAGGCATTTTTTTTTGCACATAACAGCTGGTGACTTGCTGACCCTTCCAAAAAATTTCAATTGTCCCATACTATATGGTGAGCTCTTTGCTGCAATCTCTAGCATTTCAACTCCCCCTCCGGTTCACCAGTAATGAAGACAATATCACTAGGAATTTTTATTTTTTTTCATCCAAGTGACAGAACGAAAGGTTACCTCCTTGGTACTCACTGACCTCTCGCGAAAGCTTCTCTTTCATTTAAAAAAATGCAAACCTGTAGTGTAATGAGTTTTAAACAGTAATCGGTAAACACCACATGGTATTCAATCATTGACAGTTGTACCCAAATTAACCTTTCTACTTAAGTGCTCCTAACACGTGTTAAAACCCTAGTCATTTTATATAAAAGCTATCAGGTTAAGAAACAACTTGATACATGATGTTAGCTAGACATGCAATTTACCCTAGGACAATGTAGGTTTTATTTTCGCCATACACATATCGTATCTTGTAAGACTCAATAGGATGTTTGTATCACAATAATATGGGGAAATTAGCAAAAAAGTAACTTTTTAACCAAGCATTTGGATCAGATGCTTGAGTTTGTTAAAGAGTTCCAAAAATGTTTTATTTTATGTTGGAACTGACCGTACAATTCAGTTAATTGTCTTGGCAGTCATCTGAGTAATAGAAAACCTCAGCAGCAGCAATACGATGCTACTCAATCTGAATCCAAAGGGCAAAGGCATGTAGTACCAATTTGCCAAAGGATGAAAAAAAATTGAAATCAGATAATTTAGACTAAAGCATTCTCAAATAGTTAACTTGACATCTTCCACCAAAAAGCAAACCATTCCAATTTGAATGCACTTCTATTAAAAAAAACAGTAAAAATGCTTTCATGTCAGTCCAGGTGAAGTATTGTTACAATTTATGAGATCTTGTCTCTGTTGCTTTATACTTGCCTCGATTTCCATAAATTGTTCGTCCTGTGAGGCTGTGTCCGTTATTTATCTTAAAATGTCTTGTAGTGTCTTTTTCATGTAAAAAAAACCTCTTGAAATGTAAATAAAAAAGTCTTCAGAGCTAACAAGCCACCACCTTGAAACATAATTAACCACCAGAATCTTGTAACCTGACAAAGTTTAAACCGGATAGTTTAAGGAACTGCTATTCATCTAAGCAGAGTAGAAGAAACATTATTTCACTTCAGCTTTGAAATATAAAAGGCTGTCAGTTCAGCTAGCTTTACAAGTTCATGTTATAATGTCTACAGCATATAAATCTTTCCTTTACAATGCCCATTATAAGTTTGTATTTTCATAAGTAGAATTCTTATACATCCTGATAAATAATCTAAATATAGTCTTGTGCTATCCCAACTAATGTAGCTGACAATGTTGTTAGCAAACTGCCAAAGAAATCAGTAGAGGCATAGATTCCTTTGTGGTATGTGAATATGATGTCAGTCTGGGTTGTTTAGCTGTCTGGACTTTTAGAGTCAGTGAAATTGTCATTAAAGTGAATGGAAAGGCTGCCTATAGTGGCTACCAGCTTAGGCTGCCAAGCCCTGTCTGAAATCTCTGAAGCAGAAACCACAATTTTTTAAAAATATAGTAGACAGGGAGTTTCTCATATACCTGTACCGTATAGTGACATCCTGTAACAAGTATATTATACTGCCAGTTTTCGGTTGGTGGTGATAGTTATTCAAAGAGTTAAACAGCTGAGAACATAATCTACAACAGTTTTCTGTACAGTAGCTTCTTTTGATGCCAAACACAAAATGGAACAATTGTATTGATTAGTTATTGCTTGACATAAATGTTTGATTTTTTTTGTGGCCAAACCAGCAGCACACGTGCAAAGGGTCTGGATTAATTCCTGCTACTGTTTAACCCTGCATATATTTCCAATATAACTGATACTCAAAAGTGATCTGTCTGGTCAGAATGACATATTTATTGCCTCATTCATTGGCTTAACATTCAAGCTGAAAAAAAACATGATTCAAAATTTCCCCCACAAGCAATAATGCCAACATGAACAGTAAATACAGTCTTCGCTAAGGCTATATGTGATGTTCTACAATGCACCAAAGGAGGTTCATGGAGTAAAATAGCATGACCAGCAGTTGAAGCTTGATGCTCAGAAGGCAGAGATGCAGTTATAAAATAACTAACATCATTTAAGATACTTTAATTTCCAATATTTTCACAGCCAAAGTGCCCCAAAATTTGGAACGCAACTATTAGACCCAAACCATTTAACATTTTTGAAACACAATTTTAAAAATTACTGAATGTAACTTACATTTAAATTAATCCTTGGGAAAAAAATGGAATGCGCAGACAATTGTCCATAATATATTCCAATGACTTCTCACAAACTAATTTGAGTTAGTTTAGAAACCTGTGCCACACGCTGTGTGAAATATTGTTAAGATTAGCAGTTAATGTAAAATTCTTAAACTATATTTTAAACTATATTTTATCAGCATCAATGAAATAAACAAATCCTGTATTAAGAATGAATTGCTAGGTTTTCCCTTCCCCTGACACAGCAAACATTTAAACTAATTCATGGCTTAACAGTGCAACATTTTGGGATAGATGTTTATAAAACAATTTTAAAAAAATATATACTAGATTTTAAAGTGATATTTATTCATTACTTGCCATCCAATAGGCGTGATATATAGTGAAAGTTGCATTCTAAAGGCAAAAAATAAATAAAAATTCAAGCAATTTGTGAAGCAATTTCCTGAAATCTGTCATCATTGTAGACTGATCGGATTACATGATGCACCTATTCCTCATTGATTGTTCCTTTCAGTAGATTTTTGTTATTGTCCGCTGATCAGAAAAAAAACATGCAAGACAAGCAAATGGATAGTACAAGGGTGGTGGCAACCACATTATTTCCTCCCAATTTTATACCTCATTATTCCTGTAATAAAAATATTTCAGAAGTATCAAGTACAATAAATATTTCTGCAGCGTGAATAGAATTAATTGGGATTTCAAATGAGCAATTGGATTGTGTTTGCATTTTAATATACGGAGCTGAGGAAATTCTTCCACAACTTACCTCTCTTTTTTCCACAAACACATGTAACATTGTTGTGTTAAGGGAAACAAGCCCTCTGGTGCAGGTTTGGTATGTTATTTTCCAAAGGTATCTTTAGCCCTGAAGATGTAACTTGTTTCACACTTGTCTCAATGTCACCTGCCTTGTAACTCTCACCCTCAGGCTGCTCAATGTCCATTTACTATTTTATCCACATTTTTGTTAGAAAGAAATGATAACTTTGAAGAATGTGGTTGTCTTTGGGGGGATGTAGCCAATGCTACAGGTGTACAGTAACTATTCCATTTGTGGCTGGTGAGCAGCTAGAAGAAATTGGACCTTCATTTATGTCAAGCGTATAGTTTCATCACCTTGAGATCAAATTCAGTTTGTGTCCTTTATACAAACCCTGGGACCTTAAATTCATCAAGTTATCCTCATGAATTCAAGGTGCCAGGGTTTTTAAGAGGTTTTCTCCAAACTCTGTTCATGAGGCAAAATGTATTAAATTAGCTGTCTGTTGCATTTGCCAATTGTTGATTTACAGCTCAGAGCAATGAGCAATTTGAAATCATCATCTATTTCATCTCATGTAAATCCCCTCTGTCAGAGCAAGCAAACAATTTTACTGCAGTTCTGAACTACTGTGCATTCTTTTATAACAATTACACAGCCTATTCTCTTACGTGAATTAGTAGGCATTTTATAAATGTGGCTATGAGTCAACCTTGATAGATAAAGTAATCGTTAGTGTAAGACAAATGTACAATTCTGCTGATAATGTAGTCAATGATACAGGGAAACAGAAATGCTGTCTCTGAACAAGTGGACATAGACCATTGATGATAATTTATCTAATGCTTCCCTTCATGGGTTGGAGAATGGCGAGCTTTTCACAAGATCACCAGCTGTGTCTGTCTGTGTGACTGATTGCTTAAAATGTAATTGCAGTCTTGCTTAAAAGCAATCATTCAGTTCTTACAAACTAAACAAATAAACAGTACATTGTTTAAATTGATTGACTTAAGTTTAAACAACTTTTGCATCATTGTATGTTAGTTTATAAGTAGGAGGGCGATGCGAGTAGGAGGGGGGGGTGGGGGGTGGGAGGAGGAGTTGGAAGAATATAAAAATAATCCTCCCAGAAAATTTTCAGTGGTGGAATGAACTGCTCAGGGTGGCTGTTGGAGCACTCGATTGGGACATTTAAAAGAGAATTAGCTAGGCACAGTTAGAAGAAAGATATTGAAAGGTACAGGAAAAAGCAAGGATTTGAGATTAGGATAGATGGCTTCATTGGAGAAGAAAACACCAACTTAATATATAATGGGTCAAATGGCCTCCTACTGTGTCATAGATTTTGATGGTTCTGCGTACGACTGCTTTTTTGTTGTTAATGCATTTCTTTACTTTGCAGAAATATGCATACCCAGTGAACATAGAACAGAAAATTCCATAAGTACTTTGCCAGCATCAAATATTTAAAATCTTAAATGTTTTATAAACATTAATGATTACTGCATTTTTCCTTAATTGTTGAATAGATACTGTGTGTGTTTGTCTGGATCTTTGGTTCACTTCTCTGCACTTCAGACATAAGAATCTGCAATCAGATGTTCCAAAAATAATCAGTGACTTTAAAGGAAATGAGGAATGCATTACTAACCACCACAATGCACTATTAAATGATTCTCCAGTAGAATATCCTTCAATTCAGATGATCTGAGAGAGTAAATCTTGCCTAGAATTCTAATTTTACGGGAATGCATAAAGCATGTTGCAACAACTGATTCATTGGACAAAGGATGTTTTATATATTTGCTCTATCAGCCAAAGAGGTAAAGTGCTGTTTGAATTATGACATTGGATTACAGTTCAAAAAAGTTTAACATCCGACATCAGAATTATCTATAATTCAAACACACAAGCTCCTTACCTAGGTTAGTACAGGTAACACAACGTACGCAAAAATATTTCCCATTTCAGGGTCTTTGATCTCTTAAAGTAACTTATCTGACAAAGAATGATTAAAGAGCGAGGGAGACCTTATCTCCTGCTCCATCTATTGTGTTTACAAAGGAAACCCTCATGTTATTTTTCCTCTCTTCAGGCCGCCACACGAATCTAAAATTTTACTTTATTTTATCAGCTGTGCTGAAACTGTAAGCCAGGTGTTCTGAAATCTACCCACGCTCTGGAAATTTCATCAGGGGTATGGATTACTGCTATTGTAGCTTCAAAGAAAGCAATAAAATGTTCTGCATGTTCGCCTTCCCGTCACTTTAATCATTTCATTTTATTTAAGCACCCAAAACAAATCCGCAAGACATTAACCTGCAATAATCCTTACAGACTTATTTATTCTTTATATATGAAGACCGTCCCACGATTCACACTATTTTCGGTGTTACGGAGCTTAAGTCAGTTGTGATTGCAACATGTCAGTCAACATCCTTTTACTGACCTGTAGCAATCAACTGGCTTCAAAATGTCAAATAGTGCCCTCAAAAAATGTCCTTTTTGATTAATCAAAATGCAATGTCCTGATGTGAAAAAAAACAAGGTCATCTGCCAATAACTGAAAAATAATGCAGTAAATCATTGTGGTCCAGAAATAAATTCCACATCAGTAATTAAAACCACGCTTCTTGACTTGCGTTATCACCTCATCAAATTCATTCCTCATCTAGAATAACAGATACACATCTGCAGTCATTAAACCACGCAAGATAAATCAATCCACTGACTGATGCTTTGGGGCATCATGTCTCCCTTTAAACTTCACTGTATTTATATCCCTATGACACATATGACATTCTATTTACTACAGACAAACGAAAATCAACACAACATATTACAACCAGTTCAGAGAATATACTTTTTGCGCAGACTTGTTAACTGTTGTGTCTGCTTTTCTCGAGTGATTAGGGTTTATTAGCTGGCAACTTGTTCCTCAATTTCTCACCTACTTTAACTGAATGTGGGTACAAAATAAGCAGGTTTCATAAATCTAAAAGCTATCAAATTCTGCTTCTATACAACATTTCCTGTTTTCGTTAATTCGGTTACAGAATGGGAAGAGTTCTTGTGTATTTGGTTTGGTTCGATGCAATGTAATTCAATTAGTATTCATTCCAGGGAGATTCTTGTAATATTTCTGTAAATGCTATGATACTGAATCTTGTTTTAAAAATGTTATTGTAAAAAAAAGCCAAAATTAATTATTTGAAACTGACTATATTTTGTTTATTTTCTGCATGAGACTGTGGTTAAAGAATTTTTGATGGAGCTCTATTTTTTCTTTTTGTTACATCCATACAATCAGGCTGTTTCTTGAGGGTTGCTTTCTGTAATTTTGAATGTCAGTTTCAATTTTATGCATTCCCTATTGCACATATCCAGATTCAGAAACATCTATTCAAGACATCACTCCTAATTAGATGATTAGTGCTCCGAAGGACAGTAGATGGGTCATTTACATAATTTAATCATAAAAAGTTAGCAATACATATTTCTGTATGCATTTGTACAATTAACTTCTCATCCTCAGGCTGTGATATTAATGTGATTAAACAATATTTCTGCAAACAGGCAAGTGTGTACTCTATTAAACTGGTGCTAGAGGCAAATAAAAAATTAATTTTTGAAGACAATCAATTTTTTCAACAGGACTGTAATAAATATATCCCATCTGTGACTCTGTCATAGTATTTCGGAACTATATCCTTGCAAAAAAAACCATAAGATTGTGCTGGAAGCTATGTGGTAGAAAATATTACAAAGCCATTATTCCTATGTATAACAATACCGTGGAAAAATTGCACAGATGTTCATCAGTAATACAATTTCCATTCAATTTCCCAAATGCAGTCCCTAAGTGCAAAATAGCTTAACGTTATGTTTAGCTTGCAATTCTTCAATAAATAATGAATGCAATAAAACCTGCAGATCAATTTCAAACCGAGGAATTATATAAGGATCGTTTTACTCGTACCATTACTGATCTGGAAAGTTTGTTTTAATTTAATGAGTTTGACAGATCAGTCAGTTACAATGTTGTAGTCTCCCAAGAAACGTATCCGGCAATCCATGGTTACCATTTATATATCTGTCACGATAACAAGCTAAAAATAACACACAGACATCAAAACATGCAGAGAATCTATATCCGAGGCGATTCATTTAGATCTGCTCCCATTGATTTATTGTAGAAACAGCAGCATCGGCAGTCTGAAGAGATTGCTCTAGGAAAATTAATTCTCGATCAATTCAAAATGGAAAACACTCACACACGGGATATATAAATATATAACTATATATATGTATACACACATCAGGGCATCAGATAAACATCAACCCAGTTTAGTTTGGTGATTGTGTTGAAAGGGGTGGCTGGATTTAGCCGCTAATTGTAAACGTCTTTGAAGACTTTGCGCTAAGTTTTTGTTTCCCTGATTGGAAATGACAACAGCGAGTCCTGCAGGCAGAAAACAGCAAACATACAACACACACACACACACACACTACACACACACACACCCAGCAAAGCAAAGCAGCGATCACTCTGAAATGAAAGCAGCGTGGTGCCTTAGAATAGCAGATTACAGCATCATCACCACGGTTACTTGGCCCCTGTTTTAAATGTTAGAACCGAAAGTTTATTCTGGTCTGGTCTGCACCGGCCCCCCACCCCACCCCCAGCCTGTACATGTTAGTTTAAAATTGTGTACAACACAGCAATACAAAGGGGAGGCGGGGGGGGGGGGGGGGGGGGGGGGGAGTGAGGGCACCCAGAGTGAGCCCACCCTCCCCTTGCCTCCTTTGTACGATTGTGAAGAGATGGAAATCAGAAAGTGTATTCAATGTGGGCTGAGTTTACTTGGGTTGCAAGATCACAACACAAGTAGGATGGGTAGGAGAGGCTGGGGAGAGAGGGAGAGGGAATGGGGCTGGGGGGGGGGGGGGGGAATGGGGGGGGGGGGGGGAGTGGGGAGAGAGGAGGGAATGAGGGAGAGAGGAGGAGGGCAGCAAACCATGACTGGTGGGAGAAGCGGAAGAGTTTGGAAAAGTGCGATCGATGCCTTGAACTGGAGATCAAGCGATTTTAAATTCTGCGCATTAGCTTTCAGACCCTCTGCGATCTCTCTCTCTCTCTGTCTCCCTCTGTCTCTCTGTCTCTCTCTGTGTCTGTCTCTCTCTGTGTCTGTCTCCTTCGGGATTTAAATATATCATGGGGTTTTTTTCCAAAAAAAAGCACAACTACACATATCATCTTTGCGTCAAAGAAAATCTCGGACGCACAGTCAATCAATGGTTAGCGACAATGTTCCGCCGTGTGGGGGGGGGAGTGTGGGGGTGGGGGGGGGGAAACGTCAAGGAAAGGAGTGAGGAGGGAAAGAAGGAAGGCACGAAAAGGAATGAAGGAAGGATAGATAGAGAGAGAGAGAGAGAGAGAGAGAGAGAGGAGAGAGGGAAAAGAGAGAGGGAGGGAGAGAAAAGAGATGAAAAGAGAGCAAGAAATAAAAAGAGTGAGAGAAAGAGAAAGTGTGAGAATGAAGAGGTGGAGAGAGGGAGGGAGGGACGGGGTGGGGTGGGAGAGGAGAGAGAGACGGAGAAGGAAGAGAGAGAGAGAAAGAGAGAGAGGGGACCTTACCTTGCGTTGGTGCAATCGTTGAACAAAGTTTCAAAGTCTTTCCTGCAGATGAGTTTGCAGCGGTTGACCCCGGGCTGGATGGCTCCCAGGCCCCTGAGGATCCGGACCTGCTCCACCGTGCAGACCACGGGAGTTATATCCAGTCTCTTTAACTTGGTGTAGACCGTGTGGAGACCGCCCACCAGGTGCTTGAGGAACAGATCGAAAACCTGAGGCAGGCAGATCAGCTCCTGATCGTCCACGGTGAAAGACGCCACTTTGACCCCACGGAGCTCGACCATCTTACACTCGTTGCCTCCCCCCCCTCCTCCCCCTCCGCCTCCCCCGCCTCCTCCTCCTCCTCCTCCGCCTCCCCCTCCGCCGCTGTTACTGTTGCCGATGATGTTGTTGTTGTTGATAACGTTACCGAGTCTCGGGCAGTCGGCGGGGGGGCTGTCGCCGTTGCCGCCGCCGCTGCTGTTGTTGTAGACGGAGTCGGTGCGAAACAAGCTTCCCGCCGACACCGGGGTGGAGGTGGGTGTGAGAGGGGGCGGCGGGATAACGGGAGCTGAAACAGCCATGGCCACTTGTCCACATGTAGTCTGTGTGTCTGTCTGTGTGTGTGTGTGTGATGTGAAGGAGAGGACAGTCAGAGTGTGTGAGAGAGGAGCCCCGCGCCGTGTGCTTCAGCTTCTGCTCAGTCTGTGTGTCCCCCCCCCCCACACACACACACACACACAGAGAGCCCACACCACCCCGCCCCCTCCGGCCTGAGTGACAGGCAGGACCTGCAGCCAATCAGCGCCGACCGTTTCAACCGGCCACGCCCTCTATCAGGGGGTTGGAGCCGCATCCTGACCAATCAGAGTGCAAGGGGCGGGGAATGGGGAGGTGGAGGGGGGGGGGGGCGGTACCTCCCAGCCTTCACTCAAATACGTGAGTTGGGCTGAAGGGAGGGGAGGGAGGTCAGAGGGACTGAGTGAGAAATCACTGAGAATGAATGGGACGAGGAGCTGCTTTATTAACTCGGTATCTCTATTTTGGAAGAAAAAAAACCCTGTAAATTCCTTCTCTGTCTTGACTGTCCCCCCCCCACACACACACACCCCTATCAGCCCCCGCTCCCCCCAAAAAAAAGTTTGCTAAAGTTTCCATCGCTTTTTTAAAATAACAATATACAAACATGAAAAGCCACAGCACCCCCCGACACCTCGGTTATTTATTTCCCTGTTGAATAATGAACACATTCTTTTAAAAAATATATATATATACACACATGATAATTGGCTGCCCACATGTATAGTCGATCAATTCACTTTACAGTATGTTCTTTGAAGCGCTTTGAGACGTCTCGAAGGCGTGACAAGAGCTGGATCCGAATGCAAGGATTATTATCGTTATATATACCGTGTGTAAATAAGATGACAAAAACGGCTACAAGGTCACTCGATCTCGTGATTAATCGGGGAATGGGTTTAAGACGCTACGCCTTTCTCCCGTCGGTCTCGTCCGTTGTCTGCGAGCGAAATCGACCATTGCAAACATAACAAAGTCTTAATTTACAATCTTTTTCTACACTAAATAAAAGTGGGAGGAGGAGGAGGGCGGGGAAGAAGTGTACGAGGAGAATTTTGGAAACTTGCTGACGTTAACATTGCACATCCGAACCAACCTGTGAGTCCATTTATTATGAATGGGGTGAGGGTGGGTGGAAGTGGAGTATCGTTGATTTAAAGCATTTATCGATTCTCATTTCCTCTTGTGCGAGGGGGATATACAGCTCCTCCAGCACAACGCATTTCCTCCCTTTCACGTCCGAAAGGAATTGGCCAAACGTGTTTCTTTCTTTGATCTAACGCTGCGAAGGCACACACACTCACTCACTCACACTCACTCACTCACACTCACTCACACTCACACGGCGGGCGCGCAATCACAATACAAAACGATTAGCGATAAAGTAACAGACTGTTTAAATCCGTATCAAACGGAGCGCCACAGACCATTTCATTGCTGGAGGGACTGGATGTGTGTGTGTGTGTGGAGCGTATCAGTTTTTTGTGTTGGGGTTTTTTTTGAGTACGCAGCGTTCGGCCAGATGCCGCCTCGTGTTTAGGTCATCTCACAGCGAATCGCTCCGAATGATTCCCGGCTGGCGAACCGTAGACACTTACGGCAAAAAAAGGAAGAAGACTCGACGATTCGCCTCCACCCCCCCCCTCCTCCCCCCCCTCCCCAACCACCCCCTCCCCCCAATCCTGGCTGCGCTGGCTCTTTGAAAGAACAATCCACTCGGAGGCATCCAATTCCATTGACACCGTCTTTTACCCCTGTCCCTGCAAGTTACTCATTTTCACATGTTATTCATCGAGTTCCTCTTGGAAATGAATATGGATCCCGTTTCCACGTGGGGGGGTGAGGGTCCATTAGCCAGGACACTCCATATCCTAACGACCCTCTGTGTAAAACTAACCCCCCCCCCCCCACCGCCCCCCCACCCACTTCATCGCCCCCACTTTGTGATAGAACTATGGAGAACTTTAAATGTCTCGGCAAAAACGAAATAGGCAATGTCCAAGTTACTGCGAAGAGTCTTCGAAACGCACGACTCAGACACCAGCCAGGCAAGCCTGGTTTGGAATGAAATGCGCGTCAACACGACCCTCCCCGTTCAGTGGAAATAAACATCTCTCTCTCTCTCTCTCTAGTCGGCTGCAATTTATTATATCGTAATTCTCCAACGCTGACGTCCTGACTTATTTGAAAGACAAACCCTTTTCAATCGCTTTTCGTGCATAAATTAGCCCATCGATTTGTTTTAAACAAAATATAACGCTGTAACTATGTATGCGACAGAATTATTTACATTTTTGTTAACAAGGTGGTGCTCGACACGAATATTTTCTGGGCGTTGTTATCGTTACCCTAGCTCCCCACCCCCACTACACACACACACACACTAACTGCTCTTTTTTTTCTCCACAGTCCTCAAAACTCCAGGTTTCTCTAAAATGTTTGAAAATGTCAATGCGTAAATGTGCACCGTGGGGTCAAATTGACACGATTGACACCACGCAGCAGAAGTAGAAGATGAAACGATACACGTGCATTCCCATGTGGTGGAGAGAAGAAAATATTCAAGGATAATGTATACTGTACACACACACACACACAGACATATAAACTACACCTGAGGAGATAGCACGGGTTACCTGGCCACGACCTGCACTGAGTGTTGTGGAATGAAAGGCTTGATACATATGCCGGGGTAGTCCATATCGCGCACAGGCAATTAGAAGGTAAAAGGCACCTGTAATATTTATGTAGCAGCCGACTAAACATATACTCTCATGGACACTGTCTGCGGTTTTATTCACTGTAAACGGTTGAAAGACGATTCCAGGCTGCAATAATGAGAACAATCACACCCAAATGAAGGATTGAAATTAGGGGGTGGGACGGGGGGGGGGTGGTAATTGACAACAAGTGATTTTTCTGTTGCATTCCTCGTGACTTTCTCCACGAGGTTTGTCTTGGTCAATGGTCTGTTTCAGATTCCTGTCCAATGGTTGCGATTGCCACACGACAAAGCTTTTCCTGCAAGTTTCCAGCGTAATTTCCCAGTATGTATATATATATCTTTTTTTTGGGTGGGGGGGGGAGTGCGTCTAATGGACGTTATTATTATTATTGTTATTAAAGTACATACAAGGTTGCTCTATGAGCAGTGACTTCTCTCTCCCCACCCACCCCCCTCTCCCTCGAAAATCCTGAAGGGCTTTTAATGTAAATTTAGTTTCTCACTGGAAACTAAACGGTTGGCAATGCTTGGAAATAAACGCAAAAGAGGAGTTCATCACAGGAAGCAAATCACGAGTACATTCCTCACCGAAAAGTCAGTGCCATCCACACACCAGCTGTGTACGGTTTAATAATGGCGAGGGGGGGGAGAAATAAGACATGATTGGAGTTTTTAACTTGCTAACAAGTTTTGAAAACAGAAGCTAACGTTTGAAAACGTTACAATCAGAAAGATGCGGTTTGGGGGAAAACCATTGGAAAATAGTCACGGTATTTTGTTTGTGAAAAAAAAGCATTTGAACTATTTGTCGTTGGACGTTGTGCTAAACGTTGCTGTGGGTGTTTTTTAATTATTAACGCCAGAAACAAAGTGATATTCGGCCTTTTGATGCATTTTGAAAGGATGTCGCCAATCCTCCCCCCCCCCACACACACACAAACACACACATTCTCCATCACAACACGGTACTGTATATCATGTCATTTCCAGTTGCTGAGTTATAACACAATGTTTGACGTTGGAAACGTTGACCAAAAATAGGTGAACATCAACAAATAGATTGTGTTTTGACTGCTGTGTGTGTGTGAGATCAATTTTCTGTTTGCAGCCAGGGGGAAGAATATATATATATATACCCGCTCTCATCTAGTTTCATTCACAAAAAAATTACGCGGATTGAAGGAAATTAACCTAAGCAATCGTGCGGTGAGTGATCACCACTTATCGAGAATGGAAACTCTAAAATAATTTGACAGAGAGCGCTGGTGCTAATCTATAATTGTAGAGTACTTACATTTGATTTAAGGCGATAGGATTCAGAGGGTGGTCTTGGCAGACTGAGCTTTAAAACTCGGCTCACAGGGTTCAAAGCAAAGTAATTAACTTTGCAGACAGCGCAATGGCAGTACAGCGACACTCACCTGTCGACATCATTTGAGTGTTTTGTAAAACTAACCCGCCACACCATCGTTTTTCGCCCCAGAAATGTCTTTTTTTGCAAACCATGAATGTATTTTTTAACCAGATGGCGAAGAGAATTGCCAGTCGACAGCTTTGGCGCATGTGATAGACACTCTGGGTTTATAAGACCAACCTGAGAACACGTGCGAAATAAAATGGAAGGATATTTAAATTTGTATTTCACTCCCTCCTGTTTAATGCATGTCTTTGGTTTATTTGCCGTTCCATCCCTTAATGGAAATCTGAAAATGGCAATACATTTCAAGGAAAACTTGATTTCGGATATCCTAAATGTACAGCTTGAGCTAATTGTAAAAATAGGTTTACATTTGATTGTTTAATAATACTGTAATAAATAATAATAATACATAATGATAATATGTGACTCCTACCCCCAGTGACATAATTTCTTGAGATTTAATATGCATTTATGAGAGTCAATTTAATCGAAGTCTGCTTTCACTATCACACCGTTGCCTGTTAGTTTTTTCTTAACACTAAATTAACTACAACAAGGTTGAAAGTTCTCTTGACCTTAAATGGCTAAAGTTGAATTCAATTTATTTTACTCCCCAGGGCTGTGGGTCATTGAGACGTTGTGTGAAAAAAAAGTTACATGAAGCTTAAAGTTGTTCCAAACAAATTTTATTTAAAGAGCGATCGATTCTGAGCTCATGTGGAAGCATTTATTGGATCGTTTCCCTCCTTGGTAATATTTCAATTGGACAAACACTGATATTTTAGGGCACAACTATTTATAGTTTCTCTGTGTTGTAATTTGCAAACCTAAGCATAATCGCCATGGATCAGGTGCAATTTGTTAAATACATGTTAAAATCCAGTATATATTTCATATCAAGATGGTGTTTGTATGTGTGTGAGGTGTGGTGAGGGGAGGGGGGGGGGGGTGGAAGGCTTGTAGGAAAGATTATTGGTTTGTGGTGTCTTATTGTTTCACATTGTATCTAGCAATCAATTCCAATACAGTACTTAGATTTTTTTTTCTGTGGGCATTGATGGCTGGAGAGAGAGAATCAATGCATACAGAATTGAGTCTCATTGTTTAATTTGCTGTTTTATTTTGTTGTTCCACATTATACAATGTAATTTATTCCAACACAGGATTTACAACAACAACAACAACAACAAAATGACATTTATAGAGCGCCTTTCACATCTGGAGGACGTCCCAAGGCGCTGAACAATTAGGCCGGGACCCGAGCCGGGGGTGGGGGGTGGGTGTCGGAGTAGGGGGAAGGGGAAGGAGAGTAGGAAAAGGGGAAGAGTTAGGAGGGGAGTGGAAGGCACGGTCGAAGAGGAAGGTCTTAAGATCGGTCTTGAAGGAGGAAAGGGAGGAAATGAGGCGAAGGGATTGCGGGATGGAGTTCCATAGTGTGGGAGCAGAGAGGCTGAAAGCCTGGCCACCGATGGTTGGGCGGTTAGAGCGGTGGATGTGGAGCAGGCCAGAGCCTGCTGAACGGAGGGGATGGGCAGGCTGAAAGGGAGACAGCAGGTCAGAGAGATAGGTGGTAGCAAGACCGTGAATGGCCTTGAAGGCAAGGACGAGGATCTTGAATTCGATCCTCTGGGGGATGGGGAGCCATTGGAGACGGGCGAGGGTGGGAGTGATGTGGTCACGGGTTTAGATTCATTTTGTGGGAATAAATGATTGGCGAAAGAGAGGGAACCAAATTCATGAACAAAGGATTAAGTCTAACTTTGTGCCATCTCGTCACTCAAATCACATGCTTGGAGAGGGAGTGAGAGGGAGAAAGAAACAGAAGACTTTATGTGCGCAAGCAAGAAACCTGGTTTCAATTCCTGGCCAGGGCGAAACCTTGGGCAAGTTTCCTTACTCCACATGCCTGATAATAATTCCATGACGGTTTATAAGGCCACTGCTGTGCGCAATTGGCTGCCGTGTTTCGCTCACAAAATGTACACTGAATTCACTTTACAATATATTGTGCGAAATGCTTTTAGACGTCTAGAAGGCGCGAAAAGCACTGTATCGAACGCAAGGATTATTCTTACTATTATTATTACTACAGTACTATTATTAGGCTTTGAGAAGTCTCGAAGATATGACACGGCGCCATTTCAAACGCGAGGTCATGTAGCTTGGTGGCATTCGGCTGCCGCGTTTCGCCCACAACTATATAGTCAATTCACTTTACAGTATCAAAAACAGAAATCACTGGGGAAACTCAGCAGGTCAAGCAGCATCCGGGGAGAAAGGAAAACGAGTCAACGTTTCATTTCGGGTCAGAACGGAGGTTCTGACGAAGGGTTGTGGACCCGAAACGTTGACTCTTTTTCCTTTCTCCATGGATGCTGCTTGACCCGCTGCGTTTCCCCAGCGACTTCTGTTTTTGTTTCAGACCCCCAGCATCCGTAGTATTTTGTGCGTTTTTTTTCACTTTACAGTATATTCTGCAAAGCACTTTGAGACATCGAGGAGACTCGAAAAGCACGCTATCAAATGCCAGGATTAGTATTATTATTATTATCCTTATCATCATACTGTTCCTGTGCTGACTTGGGTGTTCTCTCTGAACCATTGGGTTTCTATAGGTGTGAGCTGTCAGACACACAGATCTTTATTTGTACAATTGCTCTAATGCATTGACACAATAGTACATCCATCAACCGACTTTCCTCTTTTCATAAGTTGAGCATCTGTCTTAATATTTAAGCGCTATCTATATCAAATGCAAAGAGTATTATCAGTATTCCTATTATTACTATTACTATGACTACAGTACAGTATTATTGTTAGGCTGAGCGCTTGGCAACCAGTGACTGACGCATGCGCCTTGATTGACAGCCGGGGAGGAGAAGGGGGGGCGGGGTCTCCGCCTCGCTCCGCGTCATTTCCTGTTGTCACAGGAGCGACAGTAAAGATGGCGACGGACCTGCCAGCGGAGCATGAGCTGCTGATCCTCGGCACAGGTATGACCGCCCGCCCGCCGCGATTGTCGAGGCTTCAAGGGCCTCCTTGTTTTTACACGGGGAAGGCGTCAGATGTTTGAATCACAAGAGGTTAATCGGTGATCGAATCAGGCCTCACCCGCCCGCCCGCCCGCAGGAGCTGTTGTTCCCTCCCCGTCTCTCCTCTCTCTTCCCCTCCCTCACCCCCTCCTTCCATCTCTCCATCTCTCTCCCCACTCCTCCCCCCCCCCCCTCCCTCCCTCTCTCCCCCCCCCCTCCCTTCCTCCCTCCCTCCCTCTCTCCCCCTACCTACCCCTCTCCCACCTCCCCCTCCCTCCCTCTCTCACCCTCCCTCCCTTCCTCCCTCTCTCCCTCCCTCCCTCTCTCCCCCTCCCTACCCCTCTCCCACCTCCCCCTCCCTCCCTCTCTCCCACCTCCCCCCCTCTCTTTCTCTCCCCCCGTCTTCCCCCTCTCCCCCTTCCCTTCCCCCCCCCCCCCCCCCCCCCATCTTCCCACCCTTCTCCCCCCCTCTCCCTTCAGTCCCACCCACCTCTTCTCCCTCCCTCTCTCGTCACACCAGCTGCGTTTCTTGGACTTTTGTCCGGGTTAAACGAAAGCTGGGATTGTTGCGGTTTCATATCATGTGATCCCGAGTCTCCAGCTTAGTATATTTCAAGCCAAGGGTAGCATATGTCCAAATGATTGAATGACAGGCTCCACCCAGAGCTCCATCAGGACAAGACCAGACCAGAACAACACACAAGAGAGATTGTTTATCCTGCTTTTATTCCTCCTAGAATAATTCCTTCAGAGGCAAAATAAACTTGTAAACAGTTTTGTTCTCTTCTACCTACCAGGATTGTCTTGAACAGAAGGAACATACTCTTTTTAGGCCTTTCAGTCACATTTTCAGTTATGTTTAAAGTCGCTGGACTTTTCTTATGGATTGGACAGAGCTGCTGAGAACCGGAGTGCGTGTCTGTGAAATTGTCACTGAATTCGGTGTTGTTATCAGATGGTGCTGCTTTTTGTGGTTAACCCCTCATCTTTAGTGGACCTCACAGACTCTGTGGGTCTGGTACTGCCACCTCATTTTTATTGCCACAGCAATTTGGCATTGCAAAGGTGGACTAAAGTAACCAGACCATCACCAGTTCCCTAAGTTGCGGCTTGGTTTTGTGCTTTGACTGAACACTTTAGGAAAATTATTTCTCTGGTTTTGATTCATCCTTCCAAACTAACCTACACATTATTTTTTAATGCAGTCGGCATCACCTAATCTCTTTTTTCTTGTGTTATTTCTCTACTATTCTTTTACTACTGTGGTGTTGGTGTGCTGTATGGGCTTGTGCATATCCTCCTGAATATCGGGTTACTTTTGGAAAACACCTTGGCGCTCAACTGAAGGAAAACTTGACATGTAAGAAGCAGCAATATCCTGCTGGATTCAAGCCCAACTTTCAGGAATGAACAGCTGCTGTATTTTGTATCCCCACCCTAAACATCAAAGGCTGTACTCTCCATCTCTCGAAGCCCGTCAATATTCTGGGTGTCTTGTTCGACTCTGAACTGTTCTTCCTCTCCCAAATCTGTGCCATGACCGGTACTGCCTTCCACCACCTCTGCAACATTGCCAGACTCCGCCACTGCCCCACCACCCCCATGCTGCCGAAACACTTGTCCATGCATTCATCACATCAAGGCTCGATTACGGGAACTCTCTCCTCGTCGGCCTTACCAGCTCCTCCCTTCACCCAGCTCTCAGGAATGAACAGAGCTGCTGTATTTTATATCCCCATCCTCAATTATCATGAGTTCCTAGGAACCTGAATTTCACCTCAGGCGCTGGCAACATCAGCATCAAAGGCTGTACTCTCGAAGCCAGTCAGTATTCAGGGTGTCTTGTTCAACCCTGAACTGTCCATCCTCCCCCAAATTTGCGCCATGACTGGTACTGCCTTCCACCACCTCCGCAGCATTGCCAGACTCTGCCACTGCCTCACTCCCCATGCTGCCAAAACACTTGTCCACGAATTCATCACATCAAGGCTCGACTACGGAAACTCTCCTCGTTGGCCTTCCCAGCTCTTCCCTTTACAAGCTGCAGATTATTCAGAACTCTGCAGCTCGTGTACTCTCCCGCACTAGACTCCGAGACCACATCAGTCCCACCTCGTTCATCTCCACTGGCTCCCCATCCCCCAGAGGATCGAATTCAAGATCCTTGTCTTCATTTTCAAGGCCATTCAAGGCTTTGCCCCTGCCTATCTCTCTGACCTGCTGTCTCCCTATCAGCCTGCCCATCCTCTCCATTCAGCAGGCTCTGGACTGCTCCATGTCCCCCGCCCAAACCGCCCTACCACCAGCTTGCAGCCTCTCTGCCCCCACAGTCTGGAACTCCATCCTGCAATCCCTTTGTTTTGCTTCTTCCCTTTCTTTCTTCAAGGTCGGTCTCAAGACCTTCCTCTTCGACCGTGCCTTCTGTTGCCCTCCTAACTCTCCCCCCTTTCCTACTCTCAGTCCCCCTACCCCTCCCCAACCCTTCCCCCCTGCTCGGGTCACGACCTGAACTGTTCAGAGCCTTGGGATGTCCTCCCGTCATGAAAGGCGCTCTATAAATGCAATTTGTTGGTTTGTTTGTTTTTGTTCATCGCATCCCATTCCACCCAGTCTAAGCAACAGTTCTTTTGAATCGTGCATTTTAAAGTCTTGCAATTTGGTGTGGATCTGTAATTCGAAGTTGAAAAGCGATTTTGTTGAAACTTGTTGTTCTCCTGTTGTTAGTTATAAAATTAATCAACTATAAAATATAAAGTTCATTAGGATGAGCAGTGAATACTGTATAACAACTCTGTCACAATATTATATTGCTGAATTATTACCCAAATGAAACTATTTTCCTTCATAACTCCAGCCTTAACAATTTGCCAATTTAGTGGATGATCTTTGAATATTATAAGAAACCTCTGATAAAGAAGGTTTTAATGAAACTAATTAAAATTGTTCCTTATTGTATACCCAAGATCAAACGGGTTGCTCTTTTTTGCTAGATTATGAGATACTTTCTGATTGTAAGAGTGCTATCTGATATGTTCAGACATTATATAAATGTTATTTTCCCCAAATAATTCCCTGTGTGAAGAATTGTGTTGTTTCAAGATGAGCGTCTTCAGGGCAGAGCAGTATGATTTAAGTGACTAAATGGAAACTAGGGTTAGTTTCATGATTAACCCTGTTGAAATTTACCATTTCTGAGTAAATCTTTGTTTCATTTAGTAGCCCTTTGGTTGCTGAAGTAGACTGGTAAAGTACCACTGGGAATACAGCCAGCAAAGGTTTAATCTGAATTCATTCAACAGCAAAACCACAGGTGTGACGAACATTTTTCAAAAAACCACATCACCTGTCATAAAGCATTTATCTTACCTTTCACAAAAAACAAGCTTCACATGTATTTGATATCTAAAGGGACTTGAAAGGACATTCTGTTGCTACAATAGTTCAGTTCTGTCACAGTTGAATCAAAGTCGATAGAGGTAAGAGGTATGGTACAGTATAAAAGACGTAATGTTAACGAGTACTGTACTCAATCAACAGAATTGTAGAAGGTTTATTTTTAATTTCATAGTTGTATTGAAAACCACCAGTGAAAAAGTTATGGCAATATGTTCGGTGTGTGCTTTGTGTGAACCTATGTGTCTTGCATTTTCAGTTTGTGTATGTTTGTTTCAGGACTGCAAGAGGCCATTATTGCAGCCGCTTGTTCCCGAATTGGCCAGAGGGTTCTTCATGTTGACAAGTGAGCAATGTTCTGTTTCTTTGTAAAGAAAAGTGGCCAAGTATTGAATGAGCAATGTCAATCATATTTTCAATATCCAAATTCTTCTTTATAAACAGCAAACTTTTAATTGTATTAATAATCAAAGTGTTAAGTAACACTTTATGTGACCGCAAAGGTTTGAGGAAAAGATACAGTATGCATAATCTGCAACCTGATGATGGTCGACAAGAATGTGACTAACTCTTGTATGAGATAGGGTCCGTCGATATGGAAATTTTCCGATATCGATATATCGGTTTGCCCATATTGATATATCGATATCGCGGGTATTTTTGACTTGCGCACGCGCATTCCGGTGTGCGCGTGCATTTGGATATCGATATGGTAAGTTGAAAAAGTCTGCATTATACCGATATAAACCGATATATCGATATATCGCTGGACACGATATATCGATATTTGCTATATATTGAATTTTTTTCGATATATCAAATTTTTCGATATCAATATTTTTAAAATTCCGATATCAGCATATCGATATGAAAATTATATCGGATATAACCGATATATCGCCGGACCCTAGTATGAGATGTTCTGTGAGTGAAAGATGTTGATCTTAAATTTTTTGACAGATGCAAAATATGTTGGAAAGTGAAGATAAATTCAATCTCACAATGCGTTTGATAACAAACCATTGATTAATGCAGAGGGTGGGTCCGCATTGTGAGGAAACAAATGGAAAGAAAATAATCAATTCATTTTTAATCATTGTCCAGGACATTCCAGCTTTTTTTACTTGTTTCTTTTTCCTGTATCTGTTTTCTCTAAATTCTTCGCTCTTGTTTAATATTTTACTTTCTTGTCTTTTTTCCATCTTTAGGTTCCCCCCACAGCAGTAACCCACACCCTGTTACTTGGGTTTGATTGCTCTGTCATTTCTGAGTCACCAAGTTCTAAACTAAAGTGCTTTGTCTGTTAATGACTTAATCATTGCCAGTAAGTCTTGACTATTGCCATGCCATAGGGACATTGCAGATTTACTGTGATTTTTAGACTATTTTAAAAAAATGTTCGCCCCCACCCGCCCACTTGTTTTCTCAGAACACATTTCTCCCAATAAATTGCAAACTGCAAAAAGAAAAATATTAGTTGTCCTGAATCTGTTGAAAATCTGGAGAACATGTGTGCTCACAGACCACATATTACTGAAGTGCCATCACTACATCACTTCTACAAAATATTGGCCTAAATAGGATTGAATTACAGAAGCAAAATAATTCTGCTGCTCAGCCTGATACTGTTTATGTGCATCAGCAGTTATAAGGTTGACGGCGCTCAAGATAGATAAGTCGCCCGGTCCAGATACATCCTAGGTTACTAAGGGAAGAACGGGAGCAAATAGCAGAGGCTCTGGCCACAATCTTTCAATCTTCCTTGGACACAGGATTGGTGCCAGATGACTGGAAGGTTGCTAATGTTACTCCCCTTACAAAAAGGGGCAGAAGGACAAACCTGGGAACTACAGGCCAGTCAGTCTAACATCAGTAGTGGGGAAACTTCTAGAGACTATAATCAGGAACAAGATAGATCTTCACTTAGAAAGATATAGGTTAATAAAGGACAGCCAGCATGGATTTGCTAAAGGCAAAACTTGCCTTACAAATCTGATAGAATTTTTTGATGAGGTAACAGAATGGGTGGTTGAAGGTAGTGCAGTTGATGTAGTTTACATGGACTTTCAAAATGCATTTGACAAAGTGCCACATGAAAGGCTTATTAGGAAAGTAGAGGCCCACTGTGTTAAAGGGACAGTGGCAGCATGGATCCAGAGGAGACCTAATAGAGGTTTTTTAGATTATCAGGGTACTCGACAGAGTAGACAGGGAAAAACTGTTTCCACTTGTGGGTGTATCAGTGACTTGTGGTCACAGATTTAAAATAGTTTCAAAAAGAAGCAGAGGCGGAGGTGAGGATACATTTTTTTCACTCAGCAAGTTGTTCGAATCTGGAATGCATTGCCTGAAAAGGTGGTGGAGGCCAATTCGATAACAACTTTTAAAAGAGAGCTCAATATTTATTTGGAGAGGACGAATTTGCGCGGTTATGAGGAGAGAGCTGGGAAGTGGGCTTGAATTGCTCTTTTCAAAGAGCTGGCGAATAGCCTCCTTTTGTGCCATAAGATTCTATGATTCTATGATATGAAATAAGTGGGACATCTCCAGGACTGTTGTTTAGACCTTTAGGTGTGTTTTTCAAGCAGTAGTCTGGAAAAAAAAGTGTTGGTTAAAATTTAAATTGTGGCCTAAAGGGTGGAGTTGCATTTATGTGATTTTGTGCTTCCATGCAGGAGGACGTATTATGGAGGCAACTGGGCTAGCTTCAGCTTTTCTGGAATGCTTTCTTGGATTGAAGAGTGCAAAGTGAGTGTTTTTCTTTTGTTAGGCAGCTTTAAGAATGTACTTGTGAAATAATTTTTTTATGCTAAACCGTTATTATTCAAATCTTTACACATAAGGTAAAAATTAAGACATTTAAATATAAATCCATTTGTATGTGTAAATTATCTTTCAGAGTTGGATTATGAAAGCAGGCTAGTTTTAAACCTTTGCAACAAAATCACTATTTTAAATGGACATCCAGATTCTGTGTTCTTTTATCTAATGCGTTAATGTATTTTTTAATTTTCACATGTCAGCACGTTGGGATGTCCTCCCAACTTGAAAGGCATTATACAATTGTAATTTTGTTGTTGTTGTTGTTTATATTGGATGCAATTTTCTTTCTTGAATTGTTTATGTAACACAAATGGCTGAACATAGTGTACCAACCTTTGGTGGTTAAGAAATGGCTTTGTGTGATTTTGATATGCAGTATAGTGAATTTCTATGTCACCTGTTTCATTTGCCACCTGTCTTCTCTGTCAGTGTAGCTCGTAATAGGTGGGGGGGTGGTGGGGGGGGCCTAAAACACAAATAACAAGTGGAAATCAATGTGGTGCATTCCTGCACTAAATGGTTGGACATGTTTCAACCCAATTGCAGTTGGCCATGGGCTCGTAGAATAAAATTGCCTATAGTTCAGCAAGAATTGGCTTTGAAGTCTTGCACTGTGAACCCACAAGAACACAGAATAAAGCTTGGAAAGGTGAAGATCAGCGTAGTTCAAGTCTCAGTATTCTACACTGTGAGATCCCGTCTCTTCTGCACGTCATATTTTTAAAATATGTTCCTGGTACAAGAATTGGAAAATGTACGCTGGTGTATTAGAGGGTACACTTTCATTGTTGGGCAAAAGTGGGACATCAATCTGACCTATTTTGTGTATTTAACAACAGGCTGAAAATTGGTACTCCAGAAGGTAAATCTATTCCAGTCACCAAAATGGATATTTCTCATTTGAAAGAGAGAATGAGAAAAGCAAGAGTGGGAAAATATCCCAAAGATAATTACTACCAGTTTATCTTAATGATTTCAAGGATGGTTTAAAAACTACTAGATTTTTTCTTCAGAGAAACACAGTTCTCTCCTTTCAACACACAACGTTCTATGGCTAAACAAACCGGCTAGCATCAAAGCTCCCATATTTTGGCCAATGGCACTTTTTAGATTGGCTGTAGGAGGTGCTGTGAAATGAGATTAATGTCTTCACCAGTGAAGCTGATCGGATAACCTGGGTGCAATATCATTTATTACTCATGAGTTATGGTCAGTCTCACAAATAGAGATACTTATTATTACCGCTGGCCATGACCTATTTATCGCCCACCTTCAAAATGAACAAAGTGCTTGCTGTAAGTGGGCGTGTACGATCCTGAAAATAGATGTTTGAGTCCCGTGAAGCAGAATTTAATAAGTGTAACATTTAATTCAATCTGAAGAGAAGACAGAGTGTAATTGGAGACTTGTGTGAAACAATTTGATTTTTAAAATTAAATTTCTGAATTAAGTTTAAAGTAAAAAAAATATAAGTTCAATGGGTTCCTACACCACTCTTAAAAAAAAGTGGGGTTAATTGTAATTTAATGTGACAGTATCCTTATTTGAAGCAATGCATTCTAGATATTTATGGTTCTTTAAAAAATGAAAAGTTAATTGAAATGTTTTAACAATGAATATTTCCTTTTATTCACAGCAGATTTGTATATATTCTTTGACGCCTTATTATCTATATTTAAGAACATAAGAATTTGGAGCAGGTGTAGGCCATTCGGCCTGTTGAGCCTGCCCCGCCATTCAATAAGATCATGGTTGATCTATTCTAACTCTACCTCCTCGTCTTATCCCCATATCCCTTAATCCCTTTATCCACAAGAAATCTATGAATCTCAGTCTTGGATATGTTCAACGAATGAGTATCTACAGCCCTTTGGGGTAGAGAATTCCATAAATTTACTACCATCTGAGTGAAGAAGTTTTTTCTCAATTCAGTGCGAAAGGGTTGACCCCCAATTTTAAGAATGTGACCCCTGGTTATACAGTAGAAGCCCGTTTATCCGTGACCCGATCAACTGTAACTTCCGTATGACCGCACCGCCAAAAAAAAGTCCACATTCGATAAACCGGAATTCAGCCCAAAAAATACATTTTTTGGGTGTTTTGTGTTGTGTCAGTATTTTGGAATGCTGCTACTAGGTGCCTGATGGTGGCGCTAGCTCAGAATGCTGCCGGTACTGTAAAGCAATGCACTCTCCGGAGTGTACTCTTTGAGAGGCAGAGCGGGGTGGGTTGATTAATTTAGATTTAATTTAGCCATAAAACAGCAAAATACACACCCACCCTGAGTAAAGCTTGCAGATCAATTCATTGACTTTTATTTTAATAAAAAAGACTCATCCCTGCAATGCGCGTTTTACAGAGTGCAGTGTTTCAAATTAGTGCACACACACACACACACACACACACAGGCATCGCAAGGCTTTTTGGAAAGAAAGTTAACTGAACTGAGCGGCCGCCGATCACTCTCTGCTTTCTCAATATCACAAGCTTTCCTCTCTTCTGCCCCCAATAAGAACAGTGTCATTCAGACGTGTAACTTTTGCACTAGTTTAAAGATCTCTCTGAACTGCCTGGTCGCTGTGTGTAAAATGATTATAATTATTATTTGAATATTTTATCATATAAATGATTATTTAGTCTATTATTAATATGCTATGTTTTACAAAAAAATTGTGTTGGGTTTTCTGCCGAATATCCGACAGGTGCTTTAACCGGCACTGGCCAGGTCCCGAGGGTGCCGGGTAAATGGACTTCTATTGTAGTTTCTCCAACCAGGGGAAATAGTCTCGCACTATCTACTCTGTCTTGCCCCTTAATAATCTTATGGTTTCCATAAGATCACCTCTAATTCTTTTATATTCTGTATTTAAGGCACACATTTCTCTCTATTAATGCTGTACAGGTTACCCTGTATGCCCTCTATTCAGGAAATGTCTGTGGAACTAACCAAAAACATTCAACATTAATTGAAGGTTCTATGATATTTTCATCATCAGTTTTTGGTACAATAATAGTAAAATCAGTGCATTGAGAAACATCGATAAAACACATCAAATACTCTGGGTTCTTTTGGGAATCATTGTTTACAAATTCTAGTTGAATTTTTTTAAATTGCCTTTTATCTTATTTCACTATCAGGGTCAGACCTCGAGCAGTTTAGAGACTGTTGATTGGCAATGCAAGATACTGGAAGGGGAGGATACCATCTTGCTTGACCAAGTGGATCATTCCATTGAGAATGTTGAAGTCTTCAGCTTTGTCAGGTGTGTACGCAGATTTCTTGCTAGAATCCGAATCCTGTTATAGTTCATTCATGTTTGCCTAACACCTTCTTCCAATATAAGGTAATGATGGGTATAATATGTAATTGTTTTAATAAAGGTCATTGTTGCTTTTAATTTCAGAATTTCAGCACTAAAAGGACATCTTGCATAGTGATGCATTGTATAAATGTGATTTTGTTTAAGTGAACGTAAAAGCTCTTTTAACTTTGTGATTGCTACTGATCCTATGGCGTACTATCTTGCCTCATAATTCTCATATACAATAACCTGCTTGATTTTGAAAAGAAAAATCCTTGGTGTCCTTGGTTGAATTCTGGTTTTAAAGTGCTGTGTGTGGGAAGAGAGAGAAGACATTTGGGAAACAATTTTCCATTATTGTCCAATTTGTCTCCTTGAAACCTGCAGTTGAAAATACTGGGTCCTTTTATTTGAAGATGGTGACAAGAATTTTAAATGGCCAATCAGATCATCTTTATGTTTGATCTGTGATGTATGATTTCCCCCAAAAAAACAATGATAATAAATTGGTCATTTGACTGTTTGTGTAGACAATTTGATATTGGCAGCCACATTTCGCCCACAAAATATACAGTCAATTCACTTCACAGTATATTATGTGACGCTCTTTGAGATGTCTAGAAGACGTGAAAAGCACAATATATCAAATGCCAGGATTATTATTATTATTATTAAAATACTGTTCCTGTGCTGACGTGGGTTTTCACCCTGAACTATTGGATTTCTATAGGTGTGAGTTGTCAGACATACAGATCTCTATTTGTATAATTGCTCTAGTACATTGACACAAGTGTACATTCATGAACTCACCTTCCTCTTTTCATAATTTGAGTATCTGTCTTAATATTTGGGCAGAGAGAGCTTACAGAGTACTCAAAATGGAAGATAACTGTTTTAAATTTAGTTTTTAATCCACATCCTGACCCAACAAAATATTTTATGGGCTGCACAGAGGAGTCAAAAAAGAATTGTTTAGATTATTCTTAGGAGCTGAAAAGATTATAAGACAGCTTCTCATTGGAATTAATATTAATAATATTATAATAATAACCCTTGCATTTGATATAGCACTTGATATAGAATTTGATATAGAATTTATATGGAATTTGATATAGAATTGATATAGAACTTGATATTAAAAGCCTGTTTATCCTTGACTCGAACAACCGGAACTTCCGAATAACCGGTACGTCAAAAAAAGTCCCCATCCGATTGTTATCCGGCACAATCGAGGTGGCGCATTTAATGAATCGATTGTCGTACAAGAGTACTATACGAGTATTTTGGCTTGCTGCTAGTAGAGCCTTAAAGTCACGTTGCGTTTAAGTCGCGCTGCGTTTAAAGTCACGTTTAACCGGCATTGGCCCGATCTCGCGGGTGCCGGATAAACGGGCTTTTACTGTAGAATGAAGAGAGAATGCAGATATACCCTCACATTATCCTTGAGGAATATTCAATACCAGCTTCTCACTATTGTTGACTTTAAGAACATCATTGTTCAGGCTCCGTTGGGAAAAATTGTACTCCCAAGTAATGCATAATCAGGATTCAGTGCAGCATGATCCAACATAGAAATCATGATTGATAACGAAGGAACTATCAAATCTTTGGAGATTGCTATGGTGTTTGGCTTACTATAATTAATGTTTTTTTTCTTCAATTTACAGTCCAGGTACAGAGGAAGATGCGGAAGAAGCAGTTGATGTTCAAATTAAGCAAGCTGACGTAGATTCCAGCGAAGAGAGTAAGAATGCGGTATTGAATCAAAGCGAGGAAAGTCAGAGTTGTAAAGCTACACCAAGTGATGATGTGGAATCTCCTACACAATTACCTGATAATCAACAAGTTCAGCTCTCAACAAAAGATGGCCCCTCTGAAACATCTTGCCCAGAGGACAAATCCACTGCCAGTGAAAAGAATATTGAGAAGAAGGAAATCCCGATAACTCCAGCATCTGATGATGGAAATGAAGCCAGCAATGCAGAGAAACCCAATAAAACGTTTGCTACTCAGGAAGTGAAGGAAGAGATGAAAAAGATGACTTATTCCCAGATTGTGAAAAATGGCAGAAAATTTAACATCGATTTGACTTCAAAGGTAATTTTTAGCGCCAAATTTGTCTGATTGAACAATGAGTCAAAAATGGGTGTAGAATTAGTTAATACTGCTGATTACTTATTGGTTCATATTTGTATTAATGTAGAATAAAGAAGATCAATCACTATCTGCATTATGACCGAGTAAGCTTGTGAGGTATAATTTAAAATCTTTGATCCTTTGAGTTCAGTGTTAGGAAAAAATTGTTCTCTTCTCTGAAAACATTTAAGTCCAAGTTGTTGTTGTTATTCTTAAGCGCTCTGAAACGCCATCCGGCGTGGAGGGCGCTATATAACTCGAAGTTGTTGTTAAGTTGTTGACTATCTATATCAATGTAAGTTATTTATTTGTGATCCAGCTAAATTTTTTAATTCTTTGTGAAAAGCTAAAATAAAGGCACAACGACAGTATAATGGTTACAATCTTAACTTTTAGGTCCAGTCTTGAAGACATGCATTTTGAATATTAAACATTTTTAAAATCCAGGGAAGAATCATTTGTTTTGAATGTTAGTCTTATTTTATTAGCAAAATCATTACAAAAGTTTAGCAGACTCAAATGTAATTTTGCTTTGAGTTTCAAACTGTTAAAGTAATCTCATTTGCATTACAAGGTTTGCTAAATTGAGCTAAATATTTTATGTTCTCCAGTTCCTGTATTCTCGTGGCCCACTGGTTGATCTTCTGATCAAGTCTAATGTCAGCCGATACACAGAATTCAAAAATGTGACCAGGGTACTTACTTGCCTAGGAGGACAAATTGAGCAGGTATTCTGTTGTGGTTTCTAAAGTTGTGTCCTGGAATCCATCGAACTTTGATGTACTGTATATATTATAACAGTGAGTAGTTGAATTAATGGGGTAACAGATATTGTTCTCCGCACCACAAGATCTTGTCATTGTCCAAAACTGCATTGAAGAAATTATTTTAAAAATTGTTTTGAATTCAAGCCTGTTTTGAATTCAAACAATGCCATTACTTATAACTCCACAGAGGGATTGGTAACTACAGGATACAACAATATTCAACAATTTCTTGCTTTGCTAATGTAATCTGTTAAAATAAAGTAACCAGAATTAAAAATCCACATGATGAAGAAGTGTTTAATCCATCATTTTGGGAGTTAAATGCGAGGAACAATTTATTATGGCATAGCAGCAATCGCATTTTCTTCCAGTCTTGCACTTTTAAGAAGCTGGATGAATGTGTGCTATGAAATGGAGAGAATAATTTAATACTTCAATCCTATCAATCCCCAAGACTGTTCAAGCAGTCAGCCTATCAACCTTTAGATTTAATAATCTGAAGCTATAAAGCCAGAGTATTGGTTTATTCTGAGAATGGAATAAAAGGTTCCACATGCCCAAAATGTGAAGCAAATTTACAGAAGGGTATTTAGTGAAGCAGCACAATGATAGTGAATCTGCATAAATGGTTTAGTTTTTCATTTGAGACCACAAGTTAGCTTTGCATCCAACCGTATTACTATGACGCCCATTTAATTGTCATTTTGAAACACCAAAAAATGAGATGGGTTCAGTATGAGGTGTTTAATGCTTTACCATTGGTTTACAAATGTGCTGAATATTTTTCTGATTATTTTTAAGAAGATTTTTTTAATGACAGAATTGTCCTATCCCCTTCCATCCTAGGTTCCTTGTTCCAGGGCAAATGTATTTGCCAACAAACGGCTCACAGTGGTGGAGAAACGAATGTTAATGAAGTTTCTCACTTTCTGTTTGGAGTATGAGCAACACACAGATGAATTCCAAGGTACCTGTATGATAAACGCCATCGTGTAGGAGATGTTTAGTTTTGTCTATCAGGAATATTGCTTGTTTTTTAAAAAATATGATTAATAGATAGGTGGTGATAATATGAATTGTGATACCTGTGTTATATATTCCAGTAGGAGGCAGAAATGATTCAGGTGCCTTGAAATAGGGAATATAATTGATGACTGATTTGTGGTACCTTTGCGGCTTTAAACTGGTATTACATTTTGAAATTAGAGTTAGAAGACAAATAATTATTTTACTATTTTTAATGTACAGGTTTTCAGGACACAGCATATTCAGAATATCTGAAGACCAAGAAGTTAACAGAAAACTTGCAATATTTTATTTTGCATTCTATTGCTATGGTCTCAGACACTACCAACACAATAGAGGGGCTCAAAGCAACCCAAAATTTCTTACAGTGCCTTGGCCGCTATGGGAACACACCCTTCCTTTTTTCCTTGTATGGTGTTGGAGAAATACCACAATGCTTTTGCAGGTATGTCAAGTGCTTTTTATTGATCATCACGCCTTCTAAATGGTTGAGTTATTTCTATATGTTATGATTGGAAAAATACCATTCTGTGAGTTGAACGGAAAGTTCTAACATGTTGGATGGAGTTACTTTTTCTTAATCTTCAAAAGCTGGAAAGTTTCACAATATTTCTGGAATATATTTGCTGTTTTTGTATGGTTTATCTTGTGCACTGATTAACAGATGAATGCTGAGATGTTTTACAATCTTCATGTAGGATTTTCTTGATGTATTGCCTGAAGTGAGTTTAGATAATCTGATCTAAAGCGAGCAGTTGTCAGGTCATGACTTTCATTGGTATAGCATGATGATTTTAAGTCTGATCAGAAAATAAATGTATACCTAAACAAATAAATTAATCATGGGTCCCATACTACCAATAATGGTAATTTATTTAGAGCCTTTGGGGCATTGATGTATTCAATTGCTATAGTGGCAGGTTGCAGTGCCTGCTGGAGACATGGATTGATATGCTTTGGAAAATGTCCCAGCTGGTGAGGATCCTATATTTTCTCTAACTGAAACAACATGTATTGTGTACCATTTCCATTATATGTGACATTGGTAATGCAGCCACAATTATGACATTTGTATTGAAATTGACTAGGATTACTGATTTGTGTTTTGATAGTTTCAAACTTGAACATTATTTCTTAGCTCAGCGATTTATGTGAACTGACTTACACGAACCTTCACCATATGTCTTTGATATTGTTATAGCTTAATATTTTTATCTGGTTATAAATATTTTAACAGTTCAGAACTGTCATCTATTATGAATGTAATTCAGTAGGTAACTGGGCAGTGAATACCACTGCAGTTCTCTCCAATGTCACAGCAAGATGAGCAATTTCTGATGCCTCTAAATAGTTAACTTTTGGCATATTTAAAATATAACATGTACATCAGACTTTTGTGCACTAAACCTCTCCATGGCAATCACTGTCTGGGTAGTTGGCATCTGTTTGTTGCAAGTGTATTGAATCTCTTACTGTAGTAGAAATGTATTTGTTTTGGCAAGAGTGCCTCAAAACTGAATTGAGCTTTATTTTAATCTTTGTGTACTTTGTTCAGAAGGAGGTCTCATTTTTTGGTCCTTGTCCTGCTAGACAGATGGTATTTGTTTGTAATTTTATTTTAGAATAGTTAAGTAGTGGAACATTTTCAGTTGCAAAATCCGTCGTCAGTGGATTTTGTGGTGCCGAGTTTTAATTGAGAAACATCACTAAATGCATATGCTTAATGTTTGCAATTTTAGACTGAAAATTTTGGGGAAAAACAAGATCATCCATTGATCTGAACTACTTGTTTATCAAGATGTTGATGAATAGCACAATTTGCATTTAACTTATTCACAGATCAATAATCATTGCAATTAATATCACAGCAAAATGCACAATTCTTGTATATACTGTTGTATAGGAATAGACATTTTATAAATAGCTTTCAATCTATTAAGCCTGCCCAATAAGTGTATTCATTCCACACATTTTACTAAATAAACTGGGGGAGGGTTATATCAGCTGTGTATAGTATGTCAAAAGGCCAAGTTTAAGAGAAAGTGCTAAAACACATATTCTGATTTACACAGCAGTGGATTAGAGAACATTTCAATGAAAAACAGCAGTCACTTAATGGCTTTGCAAGCCCTCAGATGTGAAGTGGAGGAAACGGTGCACATCTGAACGCCCAGTTAACTGGTTGACTTTCTTTTAAAATTTATATTCAGTAGAATTGCACCAGTCATATTTTCTTTAAATTATATTTATCAGCCCATGTTGCAGCTCATTTGTGTTCCAATGTGTTTGCTATGGTTTTGATGAGATGTACATTGATGGTTCTATTCTCCATGTGATATTAAGGCATGATAATTGATTCCATTTAATGTAAGGTCTAAATCTGAGCAGATTGAATCAAGTCTCATGGCCATCATGCAAAGTATTAAATATTTGTTAAACATTTCTGGTTTATTGAACCGCATACTGGAATGTAAAATATGTAACTTCTTTTATTCTGCTACCCATCAAAGAAGAAAAACATGTAATGAGAGAAGCATGAATAATTTGTTGAGGGAGGGTTTAAATATAATCTTTGTGAAATGATTATCAAATGGAAATCTACCGCTCAATTTTGTGACCTCCTTTCCACATGAAGCAATCTTATAGCACAAGTACAATGAATTATGGAATGCAAAACAGGGCATGGTGTTTATTGAAAGAGATTGACTTCAATTGATGTTATACGATATGAGTTGGTCAGCGTTATACAGTAAATCATGTCATCCCATATACAAGTGATATTTGTGTAGTTATTTCGCCCACAAAATATACAGTCAATTCATTTTACAGTATATTCTGTGAAGCACTTTGAGATGTCTAGAGGACATGATAAGGTGCTATTTAAAATACAAGGATTATTATTTAAAGAATATATTACGCTAAGCATATTTTCCATAATGGAAGTTTGGTATCTGGATTCTAACACAAGCTGTTTGTATGTGGTTAGCTGAAGTGGAGACAAGATTTGGTGTTACCTGCTCACTGGAAGCTGAAATGTAGTATACTTATAAAGATCTAAGAAGAGAACTCGAACAGTAACAAAATGTGAAGTGGGAAGGAGAAAATCCAGTAAGAGCTAAAATAGGGCACAAAGATCAATAATGTTATATTGAAATTGGAGATATAGTGATGGCTTGCAGCAGGAGAGTGCAAGCAGCAATTAAAGAGCAAGATGAACATTCTTGGGAAACATAAAAGAAAGTCAAACAGGGGAAGGTCGTAAGTGAGGGATTATCGTGCAGTAAAATTATTTTTCATTAGTTTCTCGTTTCATTATAGTGGAAATGTTAGATGTAGGTAATTCTTTCTGCTCCTTTTCCTTCATGTGAACTTATCTGATCAGGAATAAAGTGAATATTTAACACCTGTTTGTGTTGTGATGTAAATATTTGAAAGTAATACGGCACTAGTTCCAAAATATTGAACTATAACACGGATATAATTCTAATTACACTTTCTTGTTATCTCCTATAAATTCAATGGGATTATAATTTGTGATCTTAAGCACTGTAACAACTAATTTGATCGTTGAGTTTAACTAGAAGACTTGATAAGGCACTATTTTGTTGCTGTTAGGTTTCCAGTTTATGTGAATGCATATGACACATAGTGAAACTACTGAAATTGCGAGTTATCGTGGCTTTTTCTCAGCTTGTGATAATGTTAAACAGCGAGTCAAGACTGAATTATGAAAGCAAAGCAAATTTACAGTTTATAGTTGTTAGCAAGCTTAATGTTAATGTTTTTGACATTCAATATTTAGTTACAATGTGAATGTATTAATGTGTGTGTATAGCTGTACTACGACAGTCTACAAGGTGACCTGTATTCATTCATCTCAATATTAAAATAGTTATTATTCCTTTTTCCACCTCTTTTGGGGTGATTTTTCAAAAATGCTAATTGATGAGTTTAGCTTGGAACACTTCAATAACATACATTTAGAATTCTGTCTATGTTTTGCTATAGACCTTTAATTAAATGCATCCGAAAATAGGAACAATGTGAAGATTTATAATTTTCATGAGCTAACTATCAGTTATGAGCTTTCACAATTTGAAAACAAATATTTTGCTAAACATGTTAATTTATCATAGCAACCTACATTCCCTTGATTTTTGTACGTTGAGAAAAATATTTTTTCTTAAACATCCTAGTTTTGTGACCAAAACGGAGGAAGCCCTCAAGCCTATTTTATAGTTCTTGTTACATTAGCTTTTAATTAAGGAAAACAACTAGTTAGAGGCAGTATTTTCTCTCTATTAATGGAAGTATGTAATGAAGATTTATTTTGGAAGTGACCTTCACTATATTAGCAGAAACAGTAATCAGCAGAATTAATAGAATAATCAAATTATACATAGAACCATAAATCATCATGAATAGTGCTGTCAAAGTTCAGCTATTAATGGGTCTTATTGTTTAGCAGCTGCGTTAAAGATTGCTTCTGCTGATTTGCAGCTTGATAGGAACTGAAATGGCATTTAAAGACTATATGGAACAGTGTGACGTGAGGTCTGAAGTTTCTGCAGTTGTTAATTTAGTCATAATGTGATTTGATACTGCAAGGTTAAAGGTGAGAACAAGTCGTTTTCACATCATCTTTCAGCAAAGAAACACATATCCCTGCTAAACAGAGTAGCCAGCAACAATAGTGTCAGTTGAAACATCTATTTTTTTAAGATTAATATGTGACAACAACAACAAAATGACATTTGTATAGTGTCTTTCATGTCAGTAGAAAGGCAATGTAAAGATGGTATTTCTTACCCGAGTGGATGGGGGTCGGGATTCGGGAGTGTGAAGGGCAGGGGCTGAATAGTTGATCGAACACATGGTTGAAGAGGACCTTGGCCTTGAGATGAGTCTTGAAGGAGTCAAGGGATGGGGCGAAGCAGAGAAACTGTGGGATGAAGTTCCAGAGGATGAGGGCAGAGTGGCTGAAGACCTGCCCACCAATGGTTTATGATTCTCTTTGATTTACCAATACAAAGGTAATTTGATGGCCTTTATTTGTTTTCTTGAATGGATATTGGATGGATTAGTTCAAACCTTTTTCGGAGGTCTAAAGCCATAAGCTTTTTTTTAGTTTTTCTGTACTGAACAGAAGTTAAATGCCCATAAATTTGATCTGGTAATTAGGTTGTGGTGTTGAATTTGGGAAGCTGTGAATTATAATATTTTAATGATTGTCCAGCGCCTTGGGACATCCTCCTGATGTCAAAAGTGCTATACAAATATAATTTTGTTGTTGTTGTTAGTCTTTCTCCTCTGTAACTGTGGTTACAATGTGATGTTTCATCATCAAATTGCTTTAGTTGAACTATGACAAATGCAGATTTTCTCTGTGCTTACAGTCAGTCTGATCATAGAATCATAGAATCTTACGGCACAAAAGGAGGCCATTCGACCCATCGAGTCTATGCTGGCTCTTTAAAAAGAGCAATTTAATCCCACTCCCCAGCTCTCCGCATAACCTCGCAAACCTGTCCTCCCCAAATAAATGTCTACCTCTCTTTTAAAAGTTGTTATCAAATTGGCCTCCACCACCTTTTCAGGCAATGCATTCCAGATTCAAACAACTCGCTGGGTGAAAAAATTGCTCCTCATCTCCCCTCTGCTTCTTTTTGAAACTATTTTAAATCTGTGACCACGAGTCACTGATACGTCCACCAGTGGAAACAGCTTTTCCCTATCTACTCTGTTGAATCCCCTCGTGATCTTAAAAACCTCTATTAGGTCTTCTCGCAACCTTCTTTGTTCCAATAAGAATAAACCTAGCCTCTCTAGCCTTTTCTGTACTGATGTACTGTACTTTGCTCGGGTTTGCATTTTGATCATTTCACTTTGACAAATTCATACTTGGGTTTCTGCTTGTTTTATGTTTGTGGCAGATGATTACACACTGTGAATTCTATAGTTCATTTATATTGATATTCAATCCCTCTGACAACATAAGTAGGGTATCTCACAGAATTATGTTAGATTAGACAATTTTGTTGCTAAACTCGATAAGTGATATATTATAAGGGGAGTTCCATCTGTACCAAAATAATTTGCAGCAACAAGTTATCTTTATGTAAACTATAAAATAATTGTTTAAATTTAACTTATTTGCTATTCTACTCAGTTTATAACACATATATGTACCTATCTATTCTATATCAGCGTTTGAAACTTTCTGCTAGTGCAACATTTATTGTAAAATATTCTATTTATGTGGGTTCAGTACCCCTAAGTCACTAGTGATCTCATAGAAAATAGATGTGAGCTTCTCTCACGTGGCAAGGCCCCCCCCCCAAATGCCGAAAACATATTGCAGTGCCAACCAACATTTTGGTCTAATACATCAGAAACAAAATACTCATGAGCAACCCAATTGGTAAGGTTATCTTTGTTGAACCTTTGGAAGCCTTGTACTGTGACATAATACTTGCAGTGGCTGAAGTTCAACGATGTTACACATTACATCATTTTTAAAAACTATAACCAGGGCCAATAGAAAATGGCGGAAATATTTGCCCCAAATTGCAGGGAAGTTTGACAAGTTAACCCTGACTAAGGGGTTCCAGGAGATCACCACCTTCTGCCTCTCGGGGCCACTGCACACAGGTGCAGAAAACAGACACAGAGAGAGACAGACACACTCACTCATTCACTCACAGAGAGATAGACATACAGAGAAACACCAACTCACAGACATAGAGAGACAATCACAGTATTCCAAAGGGCAGTGCAGAAGAAAAAGTTGATGTCCACGAGACAGATACTGCCACAAATCCAGTTGAAACAGATATTTCCTAATTAATACATTAAAAGTCTGTTTATCCGGCAACTTGCGGGGGTCAACTAATTGACTGTCGGATAATCGGGCGGCAAGTTGCCAAAACCCCCCCAAAAAAAAAAAATTAACTTATTTTAAAACATACCATATTAATAATATACTGAATAGTAACAGAATATTGTATGGATACCTACCAATAAAGATTCCAGTACACTCGGTAAAATGATCGGTAAAACAGCATTTTTTTACCGATCGGTAAAAAAGTTTGTAAGTTTAATAAGTGCTCATGTGCACGCATTGCACGCATGCGCAAAGTAAGCGTACTCACGATTGCTGGAATGGGGAATTGCCCCGGGAGGGGGTAGAGCAACCCAGTTGATCGGATCACGGATAAACAGGCTTTTACTGTACCAGGAAGGTTTACTCCTCAGACTATAAAAAGTCATAATGTTGCACTTGTGGACAATCATCATGTCTCACCAGTGTTCAAAATGGTGAATATATTTCATAAGATCCCTCAGTGAATCCACCAACAGCTCAGCATCATTGTTTATATGTTATTTGAACAAAGAGACTCTGGTGAGAGTGTAAATAAGAGTTCTGCAGTATTTGTTTGAGTACTGTTAAATCTAAGATTAGCAATTACTGATGAGACAGTTCAGGTAAATGACTTCTGAACAGATATCCATTTTGTTACACAATAGCATAGCCGTGTACAGCAAGTTTTTGTTACTGAAGCTCGACTGTCTACCACTTTGTATGTTAATCAGTCATATATTAACAACCAGAACTGACCCACAGCACATTTAACTGGTTTAATGCAGCGCTAGAAAAATGTATTATTGCTATTCTGGGTCATTTTTATCTTGAGTGCTCACATTCTTATCTGAATTGAATGTGATTTATTGACATTATGTAAGACACCAGGGATTTTTAGAAACTCATAAACAAAATCATTTGTTTTTTTTAAAAATAACTTTTTGGAGGAATGATTGCAATGCTGCAAAAATTATGAAGAAAAACTTTTATTTGAAAGATGAAGGGATCTATAGTTGCATTTTTTAAATTCCAGTGTCTCAACAGAAATACATTTTTGAATAGATTGTGAGCAGCAAATTCAAAGGGTCAGGACCCAACTTGCATTACTTGTGATTCTGTCCATAGGGTTTAACGGCTTTTACTATGTGTTTTCTTTGGCATTATGATATATAGTGGCTTGGGACGTCTCCTGGTGTGAAAAGCGCTATACAAATGTAATTTGTTGTTTGTTATTGATGTGCCAAAATATTTCCTTGGTGACGGTATAGTTTACTGCTCTGTACTTTGTGTTTGGCAGGATGAGTGCAGTTTTTGGTGGGACGTACTGTCTACGACATTCAGTGCAGTGTATGGTGGTCGACAGAGAAACTGGGAGGTAAGGACAAAGGCAATGACTTGCTTCTTGCACAGCGTGTCGATGAAAACTATAAAGGTCTCATGAAAAAAGAGCCTTCTTGTGAGATCTTCTGTGGTATTAATCAAAGATCAACCTTGATTAAAAGTTATTTGTGTAAAGGTCCACCAAACAAGGAAACTCGGTCTAGAATATAGAAACAAAATTAATTTTCCTGAGATATTACAACAGCTCCTGATCACCCAAGCTTGGAAGACAAATCATTTCAGCTGCCAGAGGCTAGTGATGAGTGATGTTAGTTTTTCCTTGTGGCCTTACCTACACTAATTGATTTTCATCTGAAGACAAAAAAGGCTCTCTGTTGTTGCATTTTATAAATTGAGTTCACCAAAAGATTCACCAGATTAATCGCTGTTGATAATGCATGTCATTCCAAAAAGAAAAGACTTTAATGAATTTTTAGAGTTCATTGCAGCAAACTGGGTCACCTCTTTCCATTAGATAAAGCCTTTTATCTACAGTAGTAAACTTCAGGCAGGGCTGTGCAGTAACGTGTCCCAATTGGGATGAATAATAACTGCCCTCAGGAGCTTCATAAGGGAATGATTGAAGAAAACTATTTGCACAGGGTGGTTATGACAAATGAATTGCTCTATTTATTCTGTTATTTTCATTTGCTTCAGATGTGATATGTAATGCTAGAGGAGTGAGAGATAAAGACTATCATCTGTTGCCTTTCCAAAAAGGCCTTTCATTGGAAATTGGCGTTTTAATGTTTGTGATCTTAAGACACTGGTATAAACCAGTCCAAAATATTTTGCACAGTATTCAAGAACAAAGAGAACTTGTTAGATTGTATGTATGGGCTGACAACTGGCAAATTAAGTTTAATACTAATAAATGCTACGTACTACAAGAATAGAAAACACAAGTTGATTGGATTCAACTTGCCAATGCGGAAGCTGAAAGAGATCTAGGGGTGTAGTTGACTTGTTGCTTACTATGTCAACAGTATGATGCAGCAATAAACAATGCAAATAGGATGCTGGGCTATGTTGCTAAATTAGTTGAGTTTAGATCCACAGATGTCAAACGCAGACTATATATAGTACACTGGTCATACTACACATTGAATACTGCATACAGTGCTGGACACTGTGACATAGGCTCTAGGGGCAGTGCAGACGAGAGCAATTGGAATGATCTGATTGTCAGCCCAGCTGATTGACATGTTGAGAATTTCCAGCATTGCTGTTTTTGCTTCAGATTTGGGGGTATTTACAGTTTTTCGTTTTGCTGAGGCACTGTGATGTCTTGTGGAATAATAAACTCGATCTACACATAGTATATGTATCCATATAGTGTCTAAAAATAATTCCAAGCAGATATTCATGCTGCTTCAACTGAAGGAGTGAATTGGCACAGCAGCAGTCATTACTCTTTCTGGGTGTTTGTTCCAGAGATCCACTATTCTTATCATTAGTCTCACTTGAGGTTTGTTAAATTTTAAACCTGAGCCCTTTAGTTCTACATTCTCAATCCAGTCCAATCACCGACTTCAATATACATCTGTGCCTTAGTGTCTTAGAGAACATTGATCATGCCCCTAATCTTTCCTCTGGTGAAAACCATTTAGCTTTGAACGTTTCTTATAACCCAGAGCTATAAGCTTTAACCCTAATCATCCTTGACTGCTTTTTGAATTTTCTCCAATACATTAATTCCTTTTGAAGTGCGTAAATACTAATTTAAGTTACAGTACTTGAGGAACTGGATCAATTCCCAGTTCAGTAAAGTGTGTTTTTTTAAAAAAAATTGCTGTGAAACGGAACCTGAATGATGGAGCATTTCAGATAGGCCCAATAGCCTTTTCTTATTGCTAGGAACTGTTCCTATTATAATTATATACATCTGAGAAACGTGCACATTTGATAGAAAGATTAGTGCATTGGACTGTCTGGTGTGGATCTGTTCTCTTTAAAAGAACTGGTGAATGAGCAGTGTGCATGCTTGGTAGAAATGTAGACTACGTACAGCTCCATTGAGGGAGTGTATGGGAAATAGGTTTGGAAAGGCTGATAATAATAATAATCCTTACATTTAATATAGTGCTTTTTACAAACAGTCTAGTCTAAAGATCTGTCTGATTCTATCTATGAATGAATGTTGGAAGATTATTTATTTTGGGGGGTAAAGCTTCTTGTGAAGTCAAAGGAGAACAGTTCCACTAACTGGTCTGCTCAGTCCTGTATGGTAAATTCTGAAGGTCATAAGTTGAATGGTTTATCCAGTTCATACTCAGCGGGTATCACATGTCATAAGCTCGATAGCATCAGTGCACAATTGGGTTTACATTTACAAATAGAAGATGACACTGATCATCTTGCACGTATAGGAAAATGCATTTTCCAAACATGAAAATGTTTCTGACAATGTCTGATACCAATCTTTTTACTGGAAGTAAGAGGATGAAGGATTCATGTCTGCTTTTAATTTAGTGTTTTCAAGTAGAGAATTGCAGTGCTTAAAGTACACGCATGATTTGTGTCATGAATCCATTTATATGCATTTCAAATAGTGATATTTAAAATATATGCTGTATATTTATAGGGCATTAATTGCAATACTCATTTTTGGAGACATTGTTTTAAAAAAAAGGCATTTCTAACTGTTCAGGTGGATGTCAAGAATTCCATACCCTTTTTTTGAAAAGTGAAAGGAGTTTCTGCCACTGTCCTGACAAACAAATCTTGCATAATAATTGGTCATTCACTACATGACTGTTGGTGGGAGCTTGCTGGCATGAATTGACCCAACTCCAGTTGCCTGAATAGCTTCACATCTGATAGTAATTGCGCAACCTTGGTATCAGGTTCGACCCCCAACTGTCCTTCCTCTCCCACATCTGGTCCGTCACCAGCACTGCCTTCTACCACCTCCGACGGATCGCCCGTCTCCGGCAATACCTCACCTTAAAAGCCGCCGAAACCTTGGTCCACGCCTTCATCACTTCTCGGCTGGACTATTGCAACGCTCTCCTCGCTGGTCTCCCCTCCAAAACAATCCACAAAATCCAGCTTATCCAAAACTCTGCCGCCCGCATACTCACCCGCTCTAAGCTTTGCTCCCCCATTATCCCAGTCCTTGCCAGACTTCACTGGCTCCCTATCCCAGAGAGGATCGACTTCAAGATCCTCACCCTTGTTTTCAAATCCCTACACTCCTCTGCACACCCCTATCTCTCTGATCTCCTCTCCCTCCAACCAACCCAGCACCCGCTGCCTTCGCTCCTCTGGGTCTGGCCTCCTCCATTTCCCCCCGAGTCCTCCACTCCACCCTTGGCGGCCGTGCCTTTAGCCACTACGCCCCGAGGCTCTGGAACTCCCTTCCTCACTCGCTTCGCCTCGCCCCCTCTCTTCCCAGTTTCAGGTCACAGTTGAAGACCTTTCTCTTCGACCGAGCTTTTGGCCACCTTCCTGCCCCTGCCACTGGCTCAGTCCCGGGATCCGCTACCGTGAAGCGCTCTGAGACGCCGTCCGGCGTGGAAGGCGCTATATAAATCGAAGTTGTTGTTGTTGTTGTAATTATTTGTGAAGCTGGAGGAAAGAGAAAATCAAGAGGTGAGTTTGTGAGGGAGGAGACAATTATGCAACAGTTTGATTGCTGTTTAATCTGAAGGACATATTTACAAGCTCCTGTTGTAGATCTTGGGACGTGCGATGTCCTCTTGACGTGAAAGGCACTCCACAAATGTAATTTTGTTGTTTATTTGTTGTTATCATCAGTTACTATTTCTTCAGATCCTATAATTAGTAATGTTTTAGGTTTGCTCCCTCCCAAATGAGAGGAGTCTCAATTGCAATAGTTTGTGTCATGGCTGGATATTTTTTCATAGGAAATTCTTTGTATTTATGTCAATTTAGTGTCAACCAATTTACCTTTATCCTTCTCTTTTGTAATACCTTGCAGATGCAAAGCTGTGATTGATAGCGTTGGCAATCGGATAACCTGTGAACATTTTGTTGTGGAAGATAGCTATCTGCCTGAGAAACACACAAAAAACATCCAGTACAGGTAAATATCATAACGCAGGAATTAGGTTAATCTAGATTAATGTCATAATCTCTCTTTTCGGAGCATGGAGGCATATGACCAAGCTTGTTAGGAATGTTGCAGTAACAAAAGAGGCATTCTTATAAAACCTGAATAATCAATGAGCAATAAAGAAAGGAGAGAAAGTTTTTTTTAATTAGATCGGATTATGTTACAAGAATGACAATAAACTTTAATGTTGGTCAAGGTTATTGTATATTACAACACTCAGTCATCATGGTCTTTTGTGCAGTTGATACTATATATGTCTGCTGTCTTGCAGTAATTGTGAATGACCAATCTACGGGGTCCCTAGAAATACTGGAAGCAGAGTACTCATACAGTAAATGGGAATCTGTTTGGAATTTCATTTAAATACAGTATTACAGTATTTTTACTTTAAGTTTACTATTTTTAATTATCAAATCTTTTGGGAATTTCTAGTGTTGACTCGTTTTATTTATTATTAGCAGTGGAAAAGTATGTGTGTTTTAAATCACAAATGCATGTCTTGTACTATTAGTGATAATACCATTGAATAGAAATATAAGCAGCAGATATCTTTTGTAAATGTGTTACTGTGCATCACTCCCATTTGAGATAATGTATTTACATTATATGTGTTTACCCCTTTTTCCAGACAGATTTCTAGAGGCATTCTCATCACAAATGGTTCTGTATTTAAGTCAGATTCTGAACAGGTAATGTCAATTCTTGAAGTCTTTAACACTTTCTAATAACGGAAAGTTTATCTAAAAGCCTGTAGAGTTGAATTGACGACAACAACAAAATTACATTTACGTCAGCACCTTTCACGTCGGGAGGAGAAACGCAAAATTAAAATGATCCTTGAAATCAAGAGCGCTTCAAAATGGAAATACAATAAAAAGTATTGAAAAGTAAAAGTATAAAAGGGTGACTCGATTCAGTGGTCACAGTGTAGTTATTTCTGTTTTGGAAACTAAATTTAAAAAATCATAATAATTTTGATTGCATTATCTTTGATTTCCTTGTGCACGCATTGATTGCATCTGTGCACTGGTGTTACAGATTTCCATTTTAACTGTGCCTGCAATGGAACAAGGACGACCTTCAGTACGAATCATTGAGCTCTGCCCCTCTTCAATGACCTGTCCACAGGGTACCTGTAAGTTGAGAGATTTCACATTTGAACAAATTAACTATTTGGTTTTAAAATCAATATCCAATCTTGTTTGTTGCATTATTTCCATATTTAAATTGATTTTTTCACTCACCCCAACCAATGATTGTTGAAGATTAATTAATGTATTCTTCAAATCGCTGATCATGTGTTCTGAAGATGACACACATGTAATCAGAGTTGCCAGTTGACTGGAACTGAAGTCTTTCACTTGCCCTGAAAATTTGACTTAAATGATCGAATCATGAACTGAAATCATTGCTCTTCCTGCTAGGAGAGCATTACGTGACAAATGGCTTTAGCAGCTGTTACTAATTCAGTCATACCTGAGTGACTAAAACGTGCTGGATAATAGAAACTGATGTGGCAGGTTACAGCAGAGGGCAGCATCTGAAGACAGAATGAACTACTATAAAATGTAATGGTTATTTTTGATTTATTGTTCAATTGTGTAAAGTTTTTAAGTGATATTATGCGCTTTGTAATAAAGCTAGATTTCTTCACCCACCCCCTTTCTTGGAAAGAAAGGTGGATAATATATTAGACGTCACTAGTGAAAAATGATATTTTGTACCATGACCCGACAAAACTATCTCTTCCACTTCAAGGAATATTTGATAAGTGAATGTTTCTGTTAGGTGATTATAAACTGAAAAATTGACTCATTTTCTGCTCACTTTTGCTTTAATTCTGTATTCTAAGCTAATGTATGGCCATTAGATGCTTTCAACAAGACAGATTTTGTTGATGCAGTATATTTTGATTTACCTTTCTTCGTTTTGATGAAAACAGCAGCAATCCTGAACAGAACCAATTTTAGACCAGCAAACAATTTTAAGAAATGGATCAGTAAAAATCAGATGTCTTGAAATTGTTCAAGTAAATCTTTAATTCTCAATGCCAGGCTAATAAACAATCATTTTATAAACATTTTGGAATTCAAAATAAATTCTGTGAGGAAGGCAAAAGGCATTTCCTTGTTTTGAATTGTATAAACTGCCAGCCAGTTACAGATAGACATTAACATTTGTAGCTGACCTGTTCTCCTGCAAATCAGTTTGAGGCTGCCGGGTGGCATTTTAAGAATGAGAAAAGGTGGGGAAAAATCTTAATTGCTTCAGCTTTTAAAAATACTGTATATATATTTTTTTATTTTCCTAAACAACTGAGCTGTACATATTCTGTAGAAGTACATCTAGTCATGTTCTAACATCTGGAGTATCTACAAATTGTAAATACAGGGCTTCTTACATTATAAATAAGCTCTCCAGATACTTTTAGTATCATAACAAAATTTTAGTTGAATATTTAGGACCGATATGTTGTACTGTATGTTTGGATAGTGTTGCAAACTACTACGTTTTGACAACGTCATTGGAAAATCTTTTAATTCAAAATGGAATAAAGCTCATGGTTGTGAATGGTGTACATTTTCAAAGAACAAAAACTGATATAATTCAATTGATATTACAGCATATATTTTCTGTTTAGAAATGTACATAGGTAGTAAATAACTGTATAATAGTATATAGATTATAATTTAAAATCACTTCCAAATTGACAGAGAATGGATTCCAGTGTGAGTTTTTTTTAAAATAATAGACCTGGTACATCTGACGTGCCCTTCATCTGGAACTGCCAAAAAAGACTTTGAAGCTGTGGTGTCCTCTCTGTTTGCAACGTGCAATGAGACAGAAGAAATTAGTAAGTACTGAATGAATCTTACAAATGGTTTTAATCCCTGCATGCTATATCAGAAGTGATGGTCTTTTATGGACCCTCATTCACATTGTCTGGTCATTGCAATAAAACATTGTCTCATGAAGCTTTAACCAAACTTTGGAACTAATTTTCCTCTGGTCCGTTACCACTTTACAGTAAAACGGGAGCATAATGTATCTGTGTCTAAACTCTGAAATGTGAAAAATCTTCCAACGATTTGAAAATCTTCACTTAGATTTCACCCAATGTGTTAAGTGATTTCATCTCATCAGCCTTTAGGTCACTTCTCAACATGAATGTGGTGAGAATCATCCATCTGCTTGATGTGTCCCTATACACTAATTTGTCATCCTTTTCTTAAAATGTTTTATTGGATTCTTACCAACTCCAATAGGTAATGTTTCTCATCAGATTATTTCCCAAGTATACTTATTGGAAATCATAACTTTGTGTCAAATATGTGCAATTCTAAACAAATTGGTGGGTCAATAACTTTTAAAAATACTTTGTCATTTGTAGTTCTCATTGTCTAGGAAGTCAGAAGTTAACAGTAAATTGGAACTAATTGGAGGGAAACATGATACCATCACACAATTACAATATAATTTACATTTATGTAACCAACTCCAATAGGTAATGTTGGGTGGCTGGATGATTGTGAACCAACAGGACAAGAGTGATTACTGTGTTGAGCAGAATAAAGGGAGCAGAATGTATTCATTCAGATGATACCAGAATAAGAGGTTATAGGATGAGACAAGACTTAGAAACCCTGTAGTTTTACACATTGGAGCTATTTTCACTGGAATGGCAAAAAGTAAAGGAGTCTTACAGAAGGTTTCAAATTAAGGAAGGGGTTGAGTGGGTAAATAGTGAGAGAATATTTGCACTGATTGATGAATCTGCAACAACAGGGCATAAACGCATGCTTTTAAAAATATATATTCAAAGGATCTCCACAACTTGCAAATTATTCAGAGCTCTGCAGCTCATGTCCTCTTCCGCATCAAGCTTCATGAGCCGATTACACCAATCCTCACCCGGCTTCACTGGCTTACAATCTTCCTGAGGATCAAGTTAAGATGAGATCCTCATTTTCACTTTTAAAGCCTTGCATTGTCTTGTTGCTCCCTACCTCTGGGACCTGCTAAACCTTACCAACCTACCCACTCTGCCCAGTTCTTGATTCCAGCCCCAAGCTCTGGTGTAAAAGCTTAACTGTGTGGTGCCTTGTGACGTCCTGAAATGAAAAGCACCATGTAAATGCAAGTTGTTGGGAACATAGGAACAGGAGGAGGCTGTTCAGCAACACTGCATTAGAGTGCTTCATTGCAAATGTATATAGAAGCTGATATTACAATATTTAAAGGGAATTCAGTAAACAGTTTAAAATTAGTATCAAGTTGCAGTGGGAGATTCGTCAGGCACGGATATTTGTGGTTTGAAATTTCAATTATTCTGTGACTTTAAGCTTTGAGAATTAACTAATTTTGAGGGAAATACTCAAATGGATTTATCCCAGTTTTAAAGGCTCAAGAAAATATTGTAATTTTATGAACTGGCAAAAGTTAGAGATTACTCTGTAGATTGCTCTACAAGCTGTCCGTTGAAGTTCTACCCTTTTCACCTGTTTGTTAAAAAGCACAAATATTTTAGCCTACATACAATTTACTTCAGATTATACTTTGGTTTACATTTACTGACAAGGTTGAAATGATCAGTAAGATTGTATTTCAGATTTTGGGCATAAAAAAATTACTTAACCACATTAGGCCTTATTGCATTTGCATTATATGGATATAATGGATCGAATTGATGTAAAATTTCCGAAGAATATTTTCAAAAACTTTAGTGTATCAGTTACACGAGTTAAGGCATTATTGAAATTCTTTTGTTCACATGCCAGAGATAATAACAAGGACCATCAGGTGCAGTTCTGCTCCAAAATGCTGGATGAACTAGTTTTCACCTTGCACATTGGCCTTTTTATCATCCTCCTATGATTGCAGTGTGTGTGGCACTGGCAGTATTTTAATTAAAATGTCAGAGCAGATTCTATTAGAGCCATTGAGGACGAATCACCAGATCAGGTGAGCACTAGGCCATAGCAGGTCAAACAGGCAAAGACACCTGAAGTCTATTGAACACTATAACTGTAGTGAACAAATACACCCCTTCATAATATGTGCGCATTTGGACAACTGGTTGTAATATTTAAACACTATTGCAGCATTCTAAGAGAAAGCTATGCAAGATTTATTTTTAAAATTATATTTGTCACTGAGGTATAATTTGGTTTGTTCTGATTCTAAAGGTTTGTGATGGAAGTGTATATTACCTTATCATCTATTGAGCTGTTCAACTATTCTAATATTTTAAGAGATGACATCTAAAAAATCTTACGCAGCCTGCCCTTGACACAAAAATTAAACAGAAAGCAAAATACAGTAAAAGCCCGTTTATCTGGCACCCGATCAACCGCAACTTCTGTTTAACCGGCATTGCAAAAAAAAAGTCCGCATTCGATTAACCAGAATTTATCCGGAAAAATGCATTGAGTTATATATTTTTTTGCATTTTCGGCCGAATATCCGGCAGGTGCTTTAACCGGCATTGGCCAGGTCCTGAGGGTGCCGGATAAATGGGCTTTTACTGTAGTAAAAATTAAAAAGCGTGTTGTATTGCTCTTGTCAACAATTTAACAAGTTTTACTGTGGGAGAATTTTGAATCTGTAGTGATGGGCGGGGGTGAAATATTAGTCTGTTGTTTACTGGTTCAGCGCCAACTGATGTTTCATGAATAAGTTGGACGGCTGCTTCATGCAATATAAAATTATGAAGTTCTTTGTTTAAAGTTTAGCATTTATAAAGTTACATGGAATACAAGGAAGTGGTTGAGATTTGCTTGATCTCTACCTTTATGGAGGTCTCACTACCTTTACTCAATAATGCAAGTTAAACTTTCCAACTGAACAGGAAGATTTACACTGGTAGGAGGAAATCCAAATGCCATACCCTCTAACTTTTAGTTCTGAAATAGCTTGCCCTAACATCCAATCTTCTTCACCCGAAGCAAGAACACTATTTGCATCTTAACTGTTGTGTACACATAGGAAAATGGATGCCATCAGTGTCTATGTGCTGTGGTTCCTTTTGGGGATGTCATGTACAAATCAACTCCAGCTGTCCACTAGCAGAGAATGGTATCTCTGACAGATGCTGAAACACTTTCCCGGCGGAATAAACAACTGACCGACCAGTATGGCAAGAATGTTGGATCGTGCATTTCTTGCTTACATTCCCTTTTGTTTAATAATGGGGAAAGTGATGCTGTGAAAATCTAACATCTTATTGGCTTGATTTTCCTCTGTGTTTTTCCTATCAGGGAATGTTACAAATAAAATCTTAGTGTGTTGTTATTTTTTAGTTTGTTTTTTCTGCTCCTTATGACTGTGTCGCTGTGGTCAAATAATTTTGGTTCCCCATATGTACCCGCACAAATACTAAGTAATGTATAGTTTTCTTTATTTATTTAGGAGTGGAACTTGAAGGCTGTAAATTCACAATGCCAAGCATTGCTGTTTATTGAGTTTGTTTATTTCACAATGTGTATTTAAAATTCTCTTGCAAATTGTACCTTATATGCCAAATCAGTTTAGGTCAGAAGATATTACATTCAATTGGATGCCCCCTTGCAGCTTCTCAATCAAATTTAATCTTCCACAGAAAAGGACTAGGAATGCATGACTTAGCAGAATCGAGATAAATTATGATCCAAGAAAATAGGTCAAAAAGACCAAGGCTGGCTTCATGGCTGTTGAAAACTGAGGGTGAGTTGTAATATGTTTGATACTGTAAATGCTTAGGAGCAGAAGGAATAACTAGTTAGACAGTACAGATTTAACCCTGAACCTGGCTCACCTATACATTTAAAGAGTGAGTGGTGTAAATAAGTGGTAAGACAAATGTCAAATTTCGTCAGGTGATTAACGGAAGTCAAAGGTATGTATTTGGCAAGGTAATGGTGTTTTATGTTGCCATGACGTTTGTACTGTGAAACCCACCAGCTACATAACAGAAAAACTTGCCCAGTGGCTGAAACAGAAAATCCACAAATACAGTTTTAAGTCGGGATTCATGACTTTGTTTTTGGCAGGGCCTGAATGAGGCTTATAAACTTATGAACCACTTGTACAGGTGAATCTGACCCCGTGGGCTCCAATGGTATCTACTCTTCTGTTTGTTGCCGTGGGTCGTGTGGAGGTGCCTGTAGAAATGGCATTTGGATGGATTATTTACTGTGCTGCCATTGGTTTCAGCTCCATAAAATAAATGCACAGAAGTGGAAATTGTTTATCATTGACTTAGATTTGTGAGGAAAGGTTATAAATGTTGTCAGCGCTACTCAGGATCGGGGATAAATTTAATCTAAATAATGGCACAACAATATTCAGCTACTTTTACCTTAAGTTTCTACTAGACCATATCAATTCTATAGACAATACATTGTTCTGGATGTTTGACTACTTTTAATAATAACAATAATCCTTGCAATTGATATAGGAGCTTTTCACGTCTTTAGACGTCACAAAGTACTTCAAAGAATATACTGTAAAGTGAATTGACTGTATTTTTTGTAAATGAAATGTGGCAGCCAATTGCACACAGTGTCCCACAACAGTCGGGGATTGAAATTACCAATTGTTTTTTTGAAGGATTATAAGTGGAGTAAGGAAACATGCCGAAGATTTCGCTCTGCCTGGAATCGAACCTAGGTCTCTCGCTTGCAAGGGGAGTGCTCTAACCACTGAGCTATAGGACTGCTGCTTTTGCTGATAATTAAAAATTCCGGCACCACTTAACACTTCCAGATATCTTATTTTATGATTCACATGGGTTGCTTCATGAGGTGGAAAGACATGTTAAATGTTCATGTACAATGTCTGTTCATGGTTGCAATTCCCGCAATACTCAGGGAATTCTGATTATTTTTCAATGGTAAGCGTGCATAGGCTATAAAGAAAATTGCCAACATTAAGATGTGAGTGTGTGTTTGTAGTGTAGTATTTGAGTTTGTCAGTCATTTTTCCTTGTAAATGATGTCAGTGTTGCAATATAATGCAATCCCTATGGCAGCTGTTCCATTCATTCCACCACCCCTGTCTAATGAAATGATTTCAAGAATAAGGGGCAGTTACTCCTGCCTCCAGGTCACCTAAGTTCCGGATATAATCCTGTCGTAACGCATTTGGTAAATTGAGTAGCCCATTGAATCTTGTGACATTCCTGGTATGCACTGTACGAGTTTCTAAGCAGATGACTGCAGATCTGATCACTTGTTTTTCTCTTACTTTCAGCCTGTTCTGATGAAGAACATGAGAAACCAAAAGTGCTTTGGGCTTTGTATTTCAACGTGAAAGATTCATCAGGCATTGACAGAAGTGCATATGAAGGCTTACCGAGTAATGTGTACGTCTGCTCTGGACCTGACCCAGCTCTTGGATTTGAACATTCTGTTAAGCAGGTACAGTTGGAGAATTGGATCAGAAACCTCTATAGATGTGCTATAGATATACCATTGTTGGTCGTGATTATTCAGTAAAAATAAAATTGCGTTTGTTTTCATTGTATTTATAATACATTGATCAGTTTTCACGTGTAAGATTTTTTAAAAACGTGTCTTCAACTTGCCGAGCTTTACTCATTCATGGCTGTATGAATTGTCACTTCTTAAAGGCTGGTGTGTTCTATTTATACTGAACTGGTAGCATCTGTTGAAACACATTGTGCTAAAGCAACATTTGAACATAAAAGCTCCATTTGGACCCAAGATGGTGGAAATGATAAAAACTGAATATAAAAGCAATTTTGGACATAAAATCTGAAATCTATTCATATTTCAGGTCAGATGGCAGGCGTTTAGCAAGGCCTGAAGAGTTTCAAAAGTAACATACATCTTAGGTTTTTGATTAATTAATACACTTGAATTAATACAAGTGACCTTATTTATGTCACACAAGAACAGTTGTAGTAAAGAGAACGGTTTCATATCTGTAACAATCAAATTATTAGACGGATCTCATCAAATGGTAGTGGGAGGTGCCTGCCAACCAAAACTCCTTTCAAGAGACCTGGAATTTTTCTTCCAATCTTGGAAAATTTTAATAAAAACTAATGGACCGCAATTATTCTTTAAATTTGAGTCCCTGGGTTGCTATTATCTATTGTTTGGAATGGTTGGAATATTTATATTTATATGATACATTTTGCCTAACACCTACTAGCCTATTGTCGCTTAAAGATTGCATTAGTTTACAGAATCAAGTTTTGTTGACTGGAGTTTGTATTATTGTTCACACAATGTCATTTTTCTCTTTATAAAAGGCTAAAGCCATCTTCAAACAGCTCTATCCCGAGGAAGAGTTCTGCCCCCCTGCCCCAAATCCTGAAGAGATTATCTATGACAGTGATGGTACACAACAGGGAGATGCTGGTTTTGGATCTTCAGCTAAAACAGAAGAGACTGAAGTAAAAGCGAGTACAAATGAGAATGCTGAGCCCATTGGAGGTGGTGCCAAAGTGATAGAAAGTGATAGTCAAAGTGATATGAATGAAGTGAATCGAGAATCTGAAATGACAAACCCTGACACTCCAACTCTAAAATGTAGCACAAGTGAGACAAATACCTGAGTTCAGAAAAAAAGTTTTAAAAAAAGCTTCATTACCTTCAAATCAAATATATTATCAAAACAAGTTTATTTTCTCTAACTTATTTTCGCTGTATTTCTTAAAGAAAAACGAAATAAAGCTGTGCCATCTTATCACTTTTCAGAAGAAAGATGGCTTTGACAGAATTTAGAATGTAACCAAGCATTTCAACATATCATGCAGTCTTAAGGCTTAAAGCAAATGTTACTCCATTGCATAAGAAACCTTGAATTGTCTGCATTCACCAAGACATGGGAAATTATGCATAATTTGCACCTTTTTCAAACTGCCATTATCATAGATGGACTTGCACAAATAAGGTCTAATCAGATAAATTTGCGTTTCTCTTAAGAACAGAGGTCAGGGCATGAAATGGTAAATTATGTTTTTAGTCAAAGAAGTATGGGATATTGTAACAGGTAATTAAACTGTTATATTGAAAAAAATCATGGCAGTGATACTGCTTCCCAAAGAGTTCTGCCTATGTCAAATGATACATGGGAGAAAATATTTTGTTTGGCAAGACATGTACAGACTATTCAACATCTTGTAGTATTGTTTACTGGAAAAAATATTAAGTGCTAATGTTATGCTGTTAATGTACTTCAGAAAGCAGTGACAGGTGCAAACCATTTTCTCAGTGGAAAATCAAAGAGGTCTGTAATGATATGTGATGGCAGAGCAGATGTTTTGCAGATCAAGGTACTTTTTCCGTCAGCAATGTGTCCAATATCAAAAGCATATACTGTACTGTGTAATAACCTGCGAGAGAACAGCCTGTTTGATGCATATGTAAACAAAAGCAATTAAAATGTTGCAAAATATGTCCGTTTTTTATTTATATTCTTTGAAGTAAGCTTTGTTTTTTTCGATGGGTTTAAGATTTTGACTTATTATTGTTAAATGAGAATTTTGAAAAACCAATTAAAACCTGCTGTGCTGAATTCTTACTGCTGAGCTGATTTGTGTTGAAATTGCAATTTTCGTCTATTTCTCTTATTAGACCAAGTCGAACAATTCAGGCAACCCAAACAAAATGAATGTTGAGATTAATTGATGAATATAGTTCTTGCGAATCAACCAAATGGTTACTCTGGCTAAACGTTTTGTTAAAAACTTGTCAACATAAAAACTATACAGCATTTAAAAAAAACATTTTGTTTACTTTTGTCAATTGTTGAGACAATGTTAGCAGGGCCCAGAAGCCCAATTCTGTCCTCACCTGATGTCTGTGTAGACACTTCTGAGTGTGTTACTGGATAGAGTTGAGCAGCAGGAATCCTATTCTTCAATTTGATATTTGCAAAACCTGAATTTCAACACTATTGATGTTTTAATAATCTCAATTACTGTTAGCACTAATTGAGATTGTTAAAACTAAGTTTATTTATATGGCAACCAACTGTACTTCATTTCAACAATATTGAAGGAATTTTCACCTATAATGTTGAGTAATGAGTTACTCATTGGGGACTATCTAAAATCAGTTTGGGATTGTACCAGGACTTTCAAGTCAACAATAACTTAAGGATTAATTAAGGACCATAAATTATGTGTCCTGCAACAAAATTAACTTGATAGAAACAGCATTATTGCTAATTCTAAGAATAACTTATGATCTAGTTTATTTGATTTTCACTCTTCACCATTGCAAGTAGAATAAGATTTTCCCAAATGGTTTTCAAACAAGTGAAAATTACAAGCGCATTCAGTTAGTTCTGTGTAGGGCTGCATCCAGAGTATATTTCATTTTCAAATCCCTTGAAGATGTTTGTACATGTAGTGAAGATTGCAGTTGAATGTTACAATTCCTTATAAAGTACAGGTATCTCTCCCCAATCGCGGGGGGGAAATTCCTCTAAACCTCCGCGGTTGGTAAAATCGCAGTTGGAAAATACAGGGCTCTATGGGAAACATGGGGATAGGGGGAGTAAGTTCGCGTTTCGTAGAACTAAACACAAAACAATACATACAGTTATAACATACATAAGTGTGGGCGCATTGGCTGCCAGGATCTGCAGCAATCCGCGAGGCTGTCTGACTGATCTGCACAGAGAGAGAGACACGGAGGGTGGTGGGGAGGGGAGGGGTGACACGGAGGACTGGGAGGGCTGTCTGATCTACACACACAGAGAGAGAAATCAACGGAGAAGGTGTGGTGGGTGACACGGAGGGTTTGGGGGGGCTGTCTGACTGATCTACACAGGTGAAATAGAAGGTGAGTCAGAGAGAGAGATCTCTATAGCCCTTTTATACACACAGAAAGAGAGAGAGGATGCAGAGAAGCGACAATACATTTATGTTATTTACCTTAATCAAGAAGCATCGTTGTTGGTTGATTGCGACATCGCAACTGGGTCCTGGTGCTATACGCTAGCGCGAAGCAACATCGAGGCTGGTTGATGCAACTGGGTCCTAGCACTAAATGCTCGTGTTAGTGTTAAAACCCGTGGATAAGTAAGGGTTGTCGCATTTAGCAAACCGTGGATGCGTGAGTTTCGCGGTTGTCGAGGACGCAGTTGGGACGGGGTACCAGTATTTGAACAGTTCATACCTTAACATATGCGTTGTCGCAGGAAATACCTCACAAGATAAAAATGTTACAACAATATCAGCATGTGTTTTGATTAAAACGATTAGGAAATATTTGTAATCCATCTGCAGAAGATTAGTTCTAGAGGTACTGAAAGCTGGAATTTGATTTACATCTACAAAGTTTCTAATGAATTCTGTGGAACTACACTGGAGATATTAAAAAGTTTTCTTGCTGTTAGCTGCAGAATTGCTGTTGCATTAGAGGGTTAAAGTGTAATTAATTATGCACAACAAACATGCATTGAAATTGTTACCAATTCATTTTTAGTTTCATTCATCTGGTGTGAGACTTAAGTAATGCTGCAGTGTGCATTCTATTCTTGCTGTTCAGCAAAATGAGTCATGTGCATTGACTGATGTAATAAGGATATGTGTGTGTGTGTGTGTGCTGTGTGAAGTATATTTCTTAGAACGAACACAAGGGAAGCCAACGGTAGTGTTCAGCGAAGAGGCTTACTCCATAATCAAGCTGAATATAATTTGTAATAGCTTTTACAAATGAAAGTACTTCTAGCTGTTCATCAAAATACTAATCGTGCATGTTATTTGGAGTAGTAAAGTTTCTCTTGGGAATAAAGAAATTTCTTCCAGTGTCGTGGCCAGCAGACCCTTCAACAACTTGCATTAATATAGCGCCCTTCACAGGTTCCCAGGAGAGTCTGACCCTCAGCCAGAGGGAGAGTGGGGGGAAGGTGACCATAAGCACTATCAAAAAGGAAGGCGTTTAGTCAGGATATGAAAGTTGGGAGGGAGGGGATAAGGCGAAGGGATTCACGGAAAGAGTTCCAGAGCTTTGGGGCGTAGTAATCGAAAACACGTTAGCTGATGGTGGAGCAGAGGGGGCAAAGGACGAACAGGACGTCAAAACCAGCCTCCTATTTTGAGCTATTATCAGCGTAATCAAAAACTTGCCCAAGGTTTCACACTGCCGGGAATCGAACCCAGGATTCCCACCTGTGAGGCGAGTGCTCGTAATAACCACTGAGCTACAGGAGATCTTTTAATAGTGGAAGCTGAGCAATGCACATGGATGATACCACAGGAGCTAAAGTAGATGACTGATCTGTAAATGAATAGAGGGTTTTGAGTGTCATAAACTCTGAGAACAGAGTTTAAATGGCTGATTCGTCATCATGATTTAGTTACTGCCCGTAATATTCTGTAATGCATCCAGGATTTTTTTTTCCAATTACCCGGATTATTTTTCTCTAACTTCTGCCTGCAGTTTTATCAGTTAGTGGTAGTGATACTACTACAGGTTGGTGACCCAAGATAATAAATTTACCACACAGAATATATAATTGCTCTAGATGTAGAATTAGAAACGTTCACCAACCTCCATATGACAGATACTGCTAAATTAATTGAGAGTGATGCAGTATCCTGCATCCGGCAAACAGATTCATCCTCTTCTAGTGCTAGGCCGATGATACTTTTTTCGGGGAAAAAACGAATGTGATTTTTAGATATAAAAAATCTGAAGCTTGAAATATCTACCTAGAGGTTCATTAAATTTCAGCCTTGATTTCACTGCTGGCAGTAAGTGCCAGTGATATTAATAGCAACACCACAGTAGCATTAAAACTAAACTACTGCTGAGTTGCCAATCAGCCCTTATCCTAGGAAAGAGCAGCTGCACGGCTGGTATCACCGAACGAAGGAGATATTGAATTCCTTGCTCTGGGATAAGATAAGGTGCAGTGTTTGATAGTTGGTCATTGACTGTGTGGACATTCCTAAAGTGTGCATTGGACACTAAAAGTCTGCTTATAAATACAGAAATAATTTTTGTGTGATCGTTAGTATCTGCATTGAATTTTCATTATTAGGAAAACCAAAGTTCGACACTATATAGTGTTTTTATAATAAAATTTCACTTTTTTTTTCTTCCAATACAGTCCATCTTTACAAAGATAAGTGCGTTTATTGTTAAACTTGATTTGTAGAAAAATAGGTTTTGTCTCAGTCAGTTCAGTGTTTATCACTAGGTGGTGCAATCGAGTCACAATGTACTGATGCGTTTTCTGCTTGAATTGCAGGAAAGCTCCGACTCTATTTCTTGGCTTCAACTTTTCCGATATCTCCCATACTCCTTCAGTTATTAATATTAATAATCCTTGCATTTCATATATCGCCTTATCATGAGGCATCTCAAAGCACTTCACAGAAACATGCTGCACACAGTGAATTGACTATATTGTGGGCAGTCCCCCACAAAATATCACAGAACAAGCTACTCTACATTCCAGAGTTGGGTCGCAAGTCAGGGTGAATCTAGATTTATTGCATACAAAAATACAGAATTGATCTAATTTGTGCCTTTAGAATTCAGAACAGGCAAACAGTTAAATATTATACCACTCAATCCTTTCCAATGACAGTAAACCACAAATTATCATGTTAATAAAGAATTAGTATCCCAGCTCTCTAACAAAGGGAGGGCTCACGGTATTTTAATGGTGATTTTTATGTTCTCTGTCCTAAGATATATTGCAACAGTCTGGAATTTCGATTCAAGGCTTCGTTCTCAAACCACTTGTCCATTGCACTTTCAGAGCCTCTTTATTTGAGAAACTATTGAATTAATAATAATCCTTTCATTTGATATAGCACTTTTTACATCTTCCAGATGTCTCAAAGCGCTCACAGAATATACTGTAACGTGAATTGACTGTACACTTGTGGGCGTAATGTGGCAGCCAATAGCACACAACCGTGTCCCACAAACAGTCATGGATTGAAATGACCAATTTATTATTGGGTTTTTTCTTGAGGGATTATTATCAGGCGTGTGGAGGAAGGAAACTTGCCCAAGGTTTTGCCCTGCTGGGAATCAAACCCAGGCCTTTTGCTTGCTAGGCGAGTGCTCTACCCACTGAGCTACAGGACTCCATAAATTGACGCTGACTCCAGCGTAAACATAACTGAAGTTTGTCACTGATATAGCTCTTGCATGTAATAATTCAGTTGTTTGAACCACTAAACCACATTACACAGAAAGGCAGCTATTGGGTAATTGACAGATCAACTACTGTGATACAAAGGTAATTTCACATGAAAATTCAATATGCAGATATAACCTTCATGTACTTAAACCAAACTACAATTCATATTCAGAAAATATAGAATGGGATAAATTAGAATCCATTCCCAATACATTAAATGCGGCACACTGAAGATGCGCAAGAAAAAATATCAAAGTAAGTTGTAACTGAAATCCTCAGTGGACATGAAGCAAGCAAAATTCAGTGATTGGAGTCTGTTACTGAAAGTAATCAAAGGCAAACTGGGAAAGCGCAGAAGGATTCAGGTCAGGTAGTCTGTAAATTGGATCAAACAATGAGAAACTGGAGACGTGCTCTTCATCAAAGAAAGGTACTGTACATAAGAAAAGTAAACTTTGGTAAGTACGCCTCTTGACTCAACATTTCATTTTCTGTTTTTGGTTATTTTAACTGTTAAAGGAGAGAATGCACATTTTGTTCCAACAATCTATCATAGTAAATTGACAATCATTCCTGCTGTGGTGTGGAGGTGTGATTGTCTGTGTAGGTCTCTCTCTCCACAGCTGCCATCAATCCCAGCCTATGATCAACTGGCAATTAGCCAAATTATTAACCACCATCTGTTTTGTCCCCTGAGCTAATGCCCAAAGCTCTGCCATGAGGTATTCCCCCCTTTAAATTTTTAAACAAACTCTGTACCCAGTTCTAATGCAGGAGGGTGCTGTTTTGTAATATATGTACCATTATTGGGAATCACAAATGCTGTCGCAGACTCAATTATTTTTCAGGACTGCTTGAAACTGGGCTACTTTAGCACTGAAGTGGTACACAGTTACCGGTATAATTACCCCCCATGTCAAAATCAGGAGGAAGGCTTTGAAGGAAATGAAAGTTGTAGTTTCTTAACTAAATAAAGGCACTGACCGCCCGATATGGATATTCTCCGAGGACACGATCGAATACCTTATCAACAATTAAGTCTAAAGGTAAGACTTGTGTATATTTTTGAAAACTAACTGACATGCGGTGCACTCAGGTGACTGCTTCTCACCAGAATAGAAGAGAAACGACCTAAATGCCTTCAGGAGAGCAGAGAGAAAAGAATTGGAGGAGAAACATTGCAGGAAAAGGAATTGTAACTCTCGCCAAATAAAAAAACGTCAATCTGCTCATCTGCAGCTGCCAGCAGTCTGATGTTGCCAGGGTCGAGACCATTTGGAATTCTACCCTAAACAGAAGTAAACCCAATAGCTTCTCATTACAGGCGCACTTGGGTATGCTGCAGGCTCTGGCATAATGCATATTATTTATATCTCCCCGATTGGATGTTGTGTATACTGTATGCTAATAAATATGTTCTGTCAAGTACGCAAGGCAATCATACCATCTGAAAAATAATTAAGAACAACTTCATTATAGTGCGCCTTTCATCATCAGGAATTTTTCTTGATTGTTCCCAAAAGAAGTATTATAATGAGGGGTTACTGCTCTTCTAAGCAATCCAGCAGTTGCATCTTTTGCAATTGCACAATGGGGCAAATTATGTGCCCTGATAATACGTTGAACTTACAATGCTTTCGATTTGTTTTAATGCAATGGTTATCCAGCTATTGAATCTGTGCATGGATCTAGTCAATTTGGTACATCAGTCACGACTGTAACATTCAAATTGGCGATTATAATCTAGGGAGGGAATTTAGGGTTGCAGCAAACTTTTACAAAGCAAAAAACAAGAGAAAGTGGGAGTCGAATTCCAACTCTCTCTCGAGGGAATCGTAGATATTTATTTTTTATCCAGAGCATTCGGCTTCTAAATGTTCGACAATGAGAACGAGGAGAGATTTCATGGAGCAGCTTACTTTAACCTTTTAAGGGCGACATTCACATTTGTGGCCATTCAATAGTTTGCAAAAAAAACAAAGATGTAGTTTGTTATTTACAACAGCAGAGACTCCTGTTGTAAACGTGAGGACAGCAGTGAGGCTTGGCTGTGATACTCCCCATGGTTTGTTGACTTGACAAAGCCATTGTTGAGATGCTGGATTTCGCTGGAATGAAATGTTCAGTGTTGGTATATTTTCTGATCCTACTTTTCTGCCTGCTTTGTTTTCACCCCACGTGGTATTCCAACCTTGAGCTTGGAAAGTAAAACGTACGAGAGTGATCCAGGGCAATATACCCTCCAGTTTGCCTTTCTTGCTCTCTGTGGAGATATACCCAGCATCTGCTTTGCATCCCTCTCAAACAAAGCTCAGGTCTGGACCTCTGCATCTTGCCACTCTGGCATTCTTTGTTGTGGGCATTGTGCCATCTGTTTGATATTTTAATGCATCCATCACATGTATGAGATATCACACTAGAAGAACTTCAATTCTGCTAATGATTGCAATGCTTCCCTCCCATTGTATGTAGTCTTAGGAAGCATCCTGCTCCACCAGGTGGCACAACATCCCATACTTTATACTATAGGTTGGTTAGAAACCGCTGAAATCTTTATACCAAAATCTAAATTTATATTTTTATGTCTTGCTTTGTTGGGATTTGTAACAATGATTTCGAATATATATAAGTAAAATATGATTGCATATTTGTATGCTCATATTTGATTGAATCCAAATAACTTATGTACTCTCCCACAAATATACAGTCACCACACTTTACAGTATATTCTGTGAAGTGCTTTGAGACATCTAGAAGACATGAAAAGCGCTATATCAAATGCATGGATTATTTATTATTATATTATACATAATTATCCAAAGCTTTGCCAAAATCAAAATGTAGGGCAACTTTTGTTCAATTGACTTTAATTGTGCTATCAGACATTAAGATGATCAGGGCCAACACCTAGTCATAATGATGGATAAGATGTGCATTCTTCCAAGTTCTACTTAGCATTTTCTTGATCATAACCAGTTTAAACCCAGTTATTGAATTGCAGAGGTCTGCATATTAGGGTAGCAGTGACGCCTACAAGTTGTTTAATTTGTATTGATTGCAAGGCAATTTGCCAGTGAATGTGTAATGCTGATCTCACTTCTGTTTCATTACTCCCTGAGATTTGGCAGGAGGAATTGAACCACTCCGTGACCTGTAAAACCTCTGTGAGCAAAGGCTTTACATGTACATCCCATTGAATATTTTTTCACTAAGGCAATATGGACCATTAAAATTCCATTTTAATGCGTTTTCCATGTAGATTGTATGTATGTATGCATGTATGTGTTACAGTCATAATCCTGTGGGTGAAAATGTATTCTCACTGAGAACTTTTCAGTACTAGCTTGTAGTAATAATAATAAAATAATCCTTGCATTTGATATAACATGTCCACATCTTATAAACATCTAAAAGTGCTTCACAGTATATACTGTAAAGTGAATTGGCTATGTTTGTGGGTGAAACACGGCAGCCAATTTCGCAAAGCAGTGTCCCACAAACAGTCATGGATTGGGTCACCAATTAATTAATTTTGTTTCCTTGAGGGATTATTATCAGGCAGAGTATTATGCAGAGTAAGAAATCTTGCTGAAGGTTTCACCATGGCGGTAATCAAACCCAGGTCTCTAGCTTGCAAGGCGAGTGCTCTAACCACTGAACTACAAGACTCCTGTAATTGTATGAATATTACATATGAATGTTAAACATGTTTTAATGTGAACATTCACCTGGCCCCTATTACATTTCACAGAAAGCTGTAGTGTAATCCTGGGTCACATGAGTCGTGCTGAAGACCAATTCCTATGAGCACCTGGAGGAGATGATTTTAAGAGGAATTGAACTCATACATAGTGCAGCATTATCACCAGCTCCCCGATCATCTTTAGCAACTACTGAGTGCTTCATAAGGATCAAGGATTCTTAATCCTGGCAAACTGTTGCATGGAACATGGCAACAAAGAGATAAAACAGAATGGCCATCAAATCAGAAGCTTGAATTGTTCATTTATGCAGGCGGTAGCTATTCTCAACATAGGAATTATAATCTGCACAAAGATTCTCTGTAATATGAGATCATGGAACAAGAATGATGTTGGTGTGTTAAAAGGGTGTAAATGACAATATTCTGTACAATTTTGTGTTGAGGTGTGTTCCTAATTTATAAACTGATTGAATGCATTACCTCATAAGTAATAAATGCTCACACCCTCTCAAAACCTGACAAGCCTGCATGGATAGATTTCACTGTCTGTTGTATAAAGCATTATAACTTTTGTGGAATAGTTACTGTACTCTTTTTGCCTTTATAGTATGATTCATTAAATTTGATCTGCCAATGGTGCGAGCTTCCCTTACAATCTATTCTCCAAAGAAGGAACTTGTTTACATAAAGAAACCGTCTTGTCTATGGAGATATTAATACAGGAGATGCAATACTGATAATAATCCTTGCAATAATCCTATTGCGCTTTTCACATATTCTAGATGTCTCAAAGCTCTTCAAAGCTCTTATACCGTAAAGTGAATTGAGTGTATATTTGTGGGCGAAACGCAGCAGCCAGTTGGGCACAACAAAGTCCCACAAATGATGAATTATTGCTTTTTTAATGGATTATTATCAGATAGATTGATACCGTGTTGACTGAAAAATTGTAACTCTCAGGAAATCATGGTCAATGCAGATGGTTGATTATGCTGATGGGAAACCCTGGAAATCTTCATTCCTGAGCCATTGGCACAGTGCACCATTGGGTGAGTGCAAACATTGAAGGAGCCACATTTGCAAGCTATGAGAATAACAACAAATTTACATTTGCTTAGGGCCTTTAATGTCGGGAAGGCATCCCAAGGCACATTCAGTGTTTTGGACCCGAGCTGGGGGTCGGGATTGGGGAGGGTGGAGGATGAGGGTAGCGGGGAAGGAGGGTGCTAGAAACACGGTTCAAGAGGAGGGTCTTGAGATGAATCTTAAAGGAGGCACGGGAGTAACGAGATGGAGGGACTGCAAGATGGAATTCCAGAGGGTCCACCTACCAATGGGGGGGCAGGGCAAGGCAGAAGACGTGAAGCAGGCTGCAACCCACCGAGCAGAGGGAGTGGGCAGGTAGGGATTTAAAAGGTCTCAGGGGTAGGGCGGAGAGCGAGGCCATCAAAGGTTTTGAAGTGAGGAATAGGACCTTGAACTGTATCCTCTGTGTGATGGGAAGCCAGTGGAGTCAGATGAGGATGGCAGTGATAGGGTCAGGGAGCCTGGTGCGGGAGGGCGCATGGACTGCAGAGTTCTGGATCATATGCAGCCTACGAATGGAGGAGTTGGGGAGGCCGACAAACAGGGATTTGCGTAGTCAAGCCTGGATGTTATGAATCTGTGCATTTGGGTTCCGACAGACTGTCGTGTGAGACAATGGCGGACCTGGGCATTGTTGCGGGAGGTTGGGAGAAGGCAGAGAGGGTCATGGCAAGGACATGGGAGAGAAAGGATAGCTGAGGGTCAAAAAAGATGCCAAGGTTCTGGACTGGCTTAATGAGGTGGAGTGTGCATCCTTGGATGGTGCTGCTATCAGAGCTTGGGTTGTGGATGCTCTGATAAGAGCCAATCAGGAGAGCCTCGGTCTTGTTGATGTTTAACTGAAGAAAGTGATCAAGTTATCTTCACGAGTAGAGATAGATTCAATGGAATTCATGTGAAACTATAGTATAGTACAGTAAATTGAATGGTGATTCTATTGATATTCTGTATAGTACATCAATATGTTTCTAAGGATTTTGTTAACCAAATGAAATGGAGAAAAACACCGTTAGGCTTTAGTATTCCACTGTACACTGCACTAGATTATTCAATTAATTTAATTTAAATTCTAGCCCTGATAAGCAATTACAGACTACAGTGAATTATTATTCCACACTTGGTCAAAATAGTTGTATTATCTAAAGATAAACAGTAACAATTGGAAGGAATAATTGACTCCTAAGATTGTTTGTCTAATTCTAGTGCCAGCTCCATTAACCTTTGCTTAACCTCTCAGTTTAACTAGTAGCTGCATGAAGGGTGGAAGTTGGTTTTCTTTCCAGGCGCAGATCGCATTAATTAAATTATAAACCTGCTAAGTGTACATTTTCTTCCAATAATGTGGAAGCCTTGAAAAATCAATTAACCTTTTACTAATGTAACTGGATCAAAACACTCCCTGTATGGCCTTCCATATTCTTTCAGTTTACACTGCGCTCTATCAGCTTGTTCAATCAAGGTTCTACACCTAACTATCGTGAAGAGTAGAAACTACTGTATGTATAAGAGGTGAATTTCAGGTTATTGTACAGCACCATTGTTATTAATATTAGAAAACACAATATTCTAAGTCTACTTTAGGGGAGGTGGAACTTAATAATAATTAATAATACAAATAGTATGCTTTGCATTTCATATTTCATTATTAGTCACCAAGAGAACAACAACAACAATAAACTTACATTTCTGGAATGCCTTTTACGTCAGGAGGACATCTGAAGACATTTCAAAGTGCTTCACATGATGTTCTGTAAAGTTGTGTGACTATATTTGTGGGTAATATTTGAATTTGCTTCACACAATTAGTGTGAAGCACGGAAAACAGGCAAGGCAAGAGTTAATATCAAATGTTACCTGAGAACCTGTCTGAAGTTGTGTGTCTCTCCTTCTTGGATACTTATGAATACTTCATTGGTTATGTTATCCCACTAGCATTTGCAATTACTTTGGCTCACAGACAAATGCAGTCATTGGGAAACTCAACATGACTAAAGTCAGAGCTGAGAAATTAGGAATACTTTGCTTGCCCTTCAGACAAACATGAGTACAGTACAATGGAAGGGAAGGGAAGTTGCTGTGATCAATCAAAGTATGTTGAGTAAATGACATAGCAGCATTACCGCAGGATGCCCTCTTGGACCAACCCAGCCTGAGAAGAAAAACCTAAGTGGCTTGCTATTAATGTCTTGTACTTCTTGTTACCAAATTCAAACTTGGATACAAAATGCATTGACATGGATTATAGTGGGTTACCCCAATGTGATAACAACACAGGCCTCTGAGAACTGAACAAACTGGTACTGGAAACGATCTCTGACTGCAATGAAACCAAATAGGAATAAGGAGTAGAAAATCCTTGCATAAATAAAACAATGTAATAATAATAATAATCTTTGCAACAGATCTAGCACTTTTCACGTCTTCTAGACGTCTCAAAGCGCTTCACAGAATATGCTGTAAAGTGAATTGCTGTATATTTGTGGGCGAAACATGGCAGCCATTTGCACACAGCAGTGTCCCACAAACGTAGACTGAAATGACCAATTTATTATTGTTTTTTTGAGGGATTATTATTAGGTGTGTGGAGTAAAGAAACTTGCCCAACGTTTATCCTGCCTGGAATAGAACCCAGGTCTCTCGCTTATAAGGCGAGTGCTCTAACTACTGAGCTACAGGACTCCCTGCCCTTGATGGAACGTGAGAAATAAAAGTAAATATTGATCTCCTCATGGTCAATTAGTAATGGGTGACAGCAGAAGTAATGGGGGTGAAAACATGATTTGGAGCTTGAAGTTTCTATGATTTCAATAAAACATTAGAGTGCTGAATGCAACCCATGGGTTCAGTTGGGGTCACAGTTTTTCTTTCAAGAACTGTAGCTGTGATTTTAATGTAACTGCATTCCCCCAATAAAGTTGGACATTCATTTCATGGCTGTTTGTGGGACATTCATGTATGTTGCTGCATTCATCTTCAAATTATAGTCACTATCCTTTCCAGTAAAAATCTTGTGAGGCCTTATTAAGAGTGTCCTGACATCATTTGAAAGGCACCATATCAAGTTCAAGGATTATCATCAATACTGTAGCTCTGATCTAGTTTTACATAATTTGGGTACTTGTTTAAATCATCGGTCTTTTCTCTCTATCATGTTTTTCCTGAAGCTAACCAATTAGCTGTGCTAATATGGGCATATGGGATCAGGTGGCTAAGCAGGAAGTGAAGAAAGATTCTAGCTCTGTGAGGCCTTGTTACAAAGTATTCAAATGAATATAGGCCAACTTCCCTATAATCATTTTGAAAACTCAAATGGTGTGTGGCAAACATTTTTTGTTTGCTTTAATTCTTAGTATACGACTCTGGGACACTACCCTGCTTGAGCTCGTTACATATATATATAAATATATATATATAAAGATGTATATAAATATAAAGTTTTGGTGTTGGTTCATGTTTTACTCAATTACAGAATCTTAGGTACTTTATATGAACAAAACACCTAACCAACCCATTGACAACTGTATTGAAATAAAAGCCAACATAAATCGACTTCTGCAGTCATGCACTCCATTATCTTCTTAACATTTTTCACTGGACTTTTACTCTTGCTAAAGGAACTAAATCGAATAAATCTGTGTTTGCATGCTGATGACTTACGTTTGTTAAAAGAACTTGTTAACCCATGGCATCGTTTTCAACAATTTCTGGAAATAATTGCTGAGTTTGAATTCTAGGGCAAGGCTAAGTTGCAGTATCAATAAACACAGGTGGTTTTCCATGCAAATAGTCAGGGCATGTTAATCTGACTTCTATCAGTCAGGGCATGTTAATCTCCTCCTGGTGAATTATTCTTTCTCATAATGTGACAATCAGCCTCATTTGGGGAGTTTACTAACAATGATAATAATCCTTGCATTTGATATAGTGCTTTTCACGTCTTATCAACGTCTCAAAGTGCTTCACAGAATATACTGTAAAGTGAATTGACTGTAAATTTATGGAAGTTCACGTTTGTGACTTCCTCTGAGCATTATCTCATGTTATTGAACCTGCAGCTTCTGATCTAACTTAATTCTATCATTATCTCCATCCTCCCACAGACACATACACGTTTTGCAATTTGTACCTGCTGAATTATTTCACTCATGTTATAGGACAAATTACTTGATTATATATTTATATTATTTATAACTAATAGGTTGTATAATGGGTATGAATGATCTTAGAACTGAACCAGTTTTTAATGAAACAGGATTGCCATCAGCCTCCCTGCCCACCATCCACCCTTCCCCCATTGTCACAATATCATGATAGTGAACTCAGTGGTTGAGGGTGGGGGCTTGGTGGGGGGTGAGAATTTGAAGCAGGCTGGAGCCCACTGAGATGAGGGAGTGGGCAGGTTGGTAGGGAATTGGGAGGTCGCAGATGTAGGCAGGAGAAAGGCCACGGAGGGCTTTGAAGGTGAGGACCAGGATTGTAAACTGTATCCTCTGTGAGATGGGAAGCCAGTAGAGGCAAGAACAGGGGTTATAAGGTCACAGAGCCTGATGCGGGAGAGGATATGGGCGACAGAGTTCTGGATGATCTGAAGGCTTTGGAGAGAGGAATTTGGGAGGTTGCATAGTCAAGCCTGGATGTTATGAACAAGAGTTTCTGAGGCCTGCGGTATGAGACAGTGGCAGAGCCAGGCAATGTTGCAGACGTAGGAGAAGGCAGAGTGGGTCATGGCATCGATATGGATTAGAAAGGATAGTTGAGGGTCAAACAAGGTACAGTACCAAGATTCCAGACTGGCTTAGTGAGGTGGAATGTGCATTCTTGGATAGTGCTGCTGTCATCGCCTGAGCTGTAGAGGTGCTGACGGGAGCCAATCAAGAGGGTCTCAGTCTTGTTGACATTCAATCCACGACTGTTTGTGGGACACTGCTGTGCTGCTGCGTTTCTCCTGCAAATACTGTATTCAATCAATTCACTTTACAGTATATTCTGTGAAGCACTTTGAGACGTCTAGTAGATGTGAAAAGCGCTATATTAAGTGCAAGGTTTATTATTGTTATATTCTGTATATTACACCAATATGTTTATGAGGACATGGCGTAAGTATCAAGAATACAGTACGTACTGAAGGAGTTCAACTGCAGAAAGTTTGCTCTTATCCAAGACTTGACGTCTGACAGACATTCTGTCAAGATAGCAGTGGACTTGGAGTCTAAATACAGTACAAACCCCAAATGATAATTTGCATAATAATAATAATCCTTGCAATTTGATATTGCACTTTTCACTCTTCTAGTAATGTCAAAGCACTTTACAGAATAGACTGTAAAGTGAATTAACTGCATATTTGTGGGCATGGTGCCTTTCACGTTGGGTGGGGCCCTTTACAGCAATACAGGCATGCAACAAACAAACCAGGACCAGAGTGAAATGTTTTGCCTGCCTCTTTGCAGGCAAAACATTTCAGCAGAGGTAGGTAGGTAGGTAGTCACCTACCTCTGCTGAAAGTACACACACGCAAACCACAGAGGTAGGTGACTCACTATAATGTCGGTGCGTAATGTTAATGACTCACTATAATGTTGTTGCGTAATGTTTTTTCTCCTCTCCACTGGGGTGTGGCCAAAGCTGGCAGGGCAGTCACAGCAGCCATTTATTCTCCATCCTTAAGAGATTGACTGCCTTGAGAAGGTGGTGATAGACCTTCTCCCTGAACCCCTTAGGGTCCTTGTTGCAACAGAACTCTCATAATCTCATAAATAGGGTGAGGAGTTCCAGCATTTTGTTGAGATGTCTCAAAGACGTGATAAGGCGAGGCACTATATCATAATGGGGTTCTTGGGAGGCAGAACCTGGAGGTGGTATTCCCCTGAGATGCTATCTGCAGCAGTACTATGAAATGCAAGTTTTTGTCGTTATTGATACTACTCTGACTGGTGGAAGTCACAGAGCTGGGTTAGACTGTATGCTACACTCTGTAGTCTGCATGTGCGTTTTTGCCAAATTAAAGGTACGGTAAAGATGCTGAACCAGTAAAAGCCATAGAATGTTGATAAACTGGCTTTGGAATACTGTACTTGAAAATGTCTAGGAATTTTACTCTTATGAGACTAATTGTGGCTCTGAACTGTTTTACATATTTCTTCCGTTCAGATTTAATTTTAATTAATGCCAGTTTCTTCTCCAACTGAAAGCTGATGACATTCACATAGTCAAGAAAACCACACATTCAAAATGGAGCTGAATTCATAGCTGTTTGAATGATGGACAAATATTTAATTCTATGGGCAATGTGTGTTGTTACAACTAAAGTATAATTTACCACTGCGAATAAAAGCAAAGGTGTCACAGCTGTATATCTTGACCTGGATAAAGCATGTTTTACCTTAATTGTTTTAAATAAAATGGATGGATTTCATTGTTGCCTAGCAATATATCTGACGAAGGGTCGTGGACCCGAAACGTTGACTCACTTTCCCTTTCTCCATAGATGTGCCTAACCCACTGTGTTCCCAGCGATTTTTGTTTTTGTTTCATTCTTGCCTGTTTCTTTCAGAAACAATTACACCTAATCACCTTCTCCCTGATCACCTCCTTTGCCAGAACCTAATGTCAGGTTAAAAGGTCGTTGTGAATTCCACTTCTGAACACTTCTTTCTTTTGTAAATCAATGAGGTACGTTAAAGTGCATTTCCTGAGCTGTGAGGGAAGGTTCTTGGTAATTTGTGCTAGTAGGATATTGCTGTGCACAAATTTCCTTCTGCATTCATCTACAAAATACAGTCACTAAAATCCACCATTACACTTTGGAAGGACTTTGAGACATTTCACCAATAATTATGATTATATTTCAAAAAGGGAAAAGTCACTTTATTGTGATCTTAAGGCTGTATCAAATGTAAGAATTATTATTATATTCAAGTTTATTACATGACCAGTTCTCCAAATGTATTTTGCTTTCTGTAACATTGTTTATGATTGGAATTACTAGCCATCTGTGATCTTTTTAATTGGTCCCAAACAATCAAGCTTTTCATGTTGGGAAGTCGGATCAAAGTGCTTCAGGGTTATTCTACTGTATGGCATAATGACTGTTTCTATGTAGGCAAATTACTATGAAGTGGTTACATATTGCCACTTGTAAAGGCTAGACTTCTAGATTTCCACACCCATTCTCTGAAAGCATAATTGCTGACTGATATAGGTCATAAGATTGAGATATTGGAATCCTGTAGCTCAGTGGTTAGAATAAGCGCTCTGAGACACTGTCCGGAGTGGAGGGTGCTATATAAATCAAAGTTGTTATTGTTGAATACTCGCCTTACAAGCGAGAGATCAGGGTACAATTCCAAGTAGGGTGAAAAGTTTCCTTACTCCACATACCCAATAATAATCCCTCAAAAGAAATTGGTCCTTTCAATCCATTACTGGTTGTGGGACACTCTGTGCACGATTGGCTGCCACATTTCACCCACATATATACAGTCAATTAACTTTACAGTATATTCTGTGAAGAGTTTTGACAGGTCTAGAAAATGTGAAAAGCACTATATCAAATGCAAGGATTATTATAACAGTAAAAGTCCATTTATCCGGTACCCTCAGGACCTGGAAAATACCGGTTAAAGAGCGTGCTGGATATTTGGCTGAAAACGCAATTTAAAAAAAATAATAATAATTTCAATGCATTTTTCCGGATAAATTCCGGTTAATCGAATGCGGACTTTTTTTTTGCAATGCCGGTTAAACGGAAGTTGCGGATGCCGGATAAACAGGCTTTTACTGTACATTATTCTATGAAGTAAATATTTTCACCTCAACATGTATAAATATGTCTGTAGGCTGAAGGATGCAAATATCTAATCTGTTCTTTACATCAGATATGCAAAAATATTATAATTCTCTCAGGCTATTGCAAAGACCACTATTGAACGATACTGTAAGTATCAAACTTAATGCTGGATACAGTACTTCAATCTGAACTGAATTTAGCTGCTTTTGTTTTGGTTTACGAATCATTTCCAAATTGGGATTTAAATGGATTTGAATTAAGTTTTGCAAATTCTCAGTATTGAGAGGAATTAAACCAAAAATGAAATAACTCTAAAAGTGATAAAACAGGTTGTAGTTAAATGTAATTTATTAATTATATAGGTGTGTCTGTATCAACACTATTAGTCACCTTTTTTTAGGACTCTAGATAACTTGATACTTTATGAAGTTAGCAGGTTTTTAAGTGGCTCCATCTTCATCAAACTTCACCCCAAAAGCTGCTGAAATCCCGGTCCATGCCTTTGTCACCCCTCGGCTGGACTATACTAATGCCCTCCTCGCCGGTCTCCCCTCCACCACCATTCACAAAATTCAGCTCATCCAGAACTCTGCCGCCCGCATTCTCACCCACACCAAACAGCATACCCCAGTTACCAACTCTGCTGGCTCCCAATCACCGAGCGGAGCTACCAAGATTTTCACTCTCGTGTTTAAATGCCTCCACTCCTCCGCATCCCCACTTAGCTCTCTAATCTCCTCTCTCCCCAAAGCCGTACCCGCTGCCTCCGCTCTACTGGGTCCGGCCTCTTCCCTGTCCCCCGAATCTTCCACTCCACCATCGGCAGCCGTGCTTTCAACCACTACGCCCCCAAAACCTTGGAACTCCCTCCCTCGACCCTTTTTCCTACCCCTCCTTTCCCATCTTCAGAGTGCGCTCGAAGACCTTTCTCTTCGACCGCGCTCATGGTCACCTTCCCCCATCTACCCGGCTCTGCCCCGGGCTCCGCCATTGTGACGCGCTTGGAGTCTCCAGCATTGAGGGTTCTATATGGATGCAAGTTCCCAGGTAGCAAGGCCATGTGGGGGCCATATGGGTCCCATATGGGCCAAAATATGGGTCCCATATGGGGTGGCCCATTTGGGCCCCACATGGGCTTGCTACCTGGGTTGTTGCTGTTGTTAGTGATGTTTGTATCGGATTCTGTGCCACATTTGAGAGTGAACATACCTTAAGGAACACTTCAGTGTGAGGAATCTATAAGGAGAATGTTAGCCTTTGCCCCCACTTTACTTACCTAAGTAGTTAACTGAAACTCCTTTGGTTGAAATTGAACTGTGTGTTTGGGGAGGTGGGGGGGGGGTGATGTAAAGGAAGATTAATGTAAATTATCATTCACAATAATCACTAAAATGTTCCAGTCTAATGCACCCAAGCCCTGTGTCTAAATTAGTTGGAACTTAGAGGGTGTGACTTAAGTTAGAATTAACGCCCTGACCTGCCCCTGTGTGTCAGAGCTGGGGAAGGGTGTGTTCAAAGAAGGTGTGTTCAGGCACGCCTATATATTCCCCCCCACAGGTGTGCGTCAGGCTGTTACAGCTCTCACTCTTCTCGTCCATGTTTGGGAGCAGAGTGGATCCGATCTAGATAACGACCAAAAAGTCTGTGGCTTTTCTGGCTGCTGTCTGTCTGTCTCTGTGTGTGTGTGGTGTGTCTGCCTGCCTGCCTGCTTTCTCATAAGTGGCTGGCTGACTTGATCAGTTTGTAAAATGTCCCAGGGCTTCCGGACAGAAAGTATGTCGGAAAGCTCCTTTGTGGTAGGGAGTCAACCCATGAGGTCTCCAGTCGAGATGAATGATGGCACCACATCCTACATATACATGGGAGCTCCCAGTGAAACAAACATTTCATTCCTGAATGTGCCAACCCAGCAAGCCACCACCAGAATCCTACGACAACAGGTGAGTGAGTCATTCTTTCCCCCAGGCTGCCTTGCATTGCTGTGTGACCTCGATTTCAATCTTGGGATTCTGCCAATGGACAAAGGGACCCTCGCAAAGTTTCTCATAAAAAGTTGTGATGCACTGGCTAAAGATACAGTTAACACGTTCAAAGCTAAATCAATAATGGTTTGGTCACTCGACCCACGACTGTTTGCGGGGACAGCGCTCTACGCAATTGGCTGCCACGCAATTGTGCAGTGGTTTCACTTTATGGTGTACTGTGCATTCTGTGAAGCGCTTTGAGACGTCTCAACGACTTGTTAAGGCGCTGTATGGAACGTGAGGATTTTTATGATATTATAAATTCAACTTTTCTTTCTATTTGGCTGCTTTAATTTTTACCCTTTGCACAGCATTGGATAAGACATTTCAATAAGACGGCCAGACCGGCAGGCCATTCGCTTCAAACTATTGATTTCCGATGGGTTCTCGTTGTTGTTTTTTTTAACAATTCATCTCAAAATGTAACCATAGGATTTGCTTATATAAAGTTCAAAGTCAAGAATACGACCGTCTTATATAAATTGCTGTCACCAAGATGTGTGATTTCAGTTGGCTGTCTGGTTGACAATAGCGACAAAATGATATTTGTCCAGCGCCTTTCATGTCGGGAGGATGCCCCAAGGCGCTGGACAGTCAGTGTTTTGGACGCGAGCTGGGGGTCAGGCTCGTGGAGGGAAGGAAAGGGAAAGGGGGGTAACTGATGGCACAGTTTGAAGAGTCGTGTAGTCTGGTGCAGGAGAGGACATGGGCTGCAGAGTTCTGGATGATCTGCAGCCTATGGAGGGAGGAGTTGGGGAGGCCAACAAGTATGGGTGTTGGTAGAGTCAAGCCTGAATGTGATAAAGGCATGAATGAGAGTTTCAGCAACCGTGAAAGTGAGGGTGAGGTGGAGCCGGGTTGGGCAATGTTTCAGAGGTGAGGGAAGACAGAGCAGGTCATACCAATAATATAATAATCCTTACATTTATATAGCTCTTTCCGACGTCTCAAAGCGCTTCACAGAATACAACAACGTCCCAAGGTTGGGACCAGAGCAGGGTGAGGAGGGAGAAGACAAGAGGGAAGAAAGTGGGGAGAAGAGGTAGGGACCAGAGCAGGGTGGGGAGGGGTTGGGGTTGGCAGAAGGAAAGTAGGAAGATTGACTGAATATTTGTAGGCCATGGATGTGGAGGAGAAAAGACATTTTGGTTAAATGTTATAACTGCTGACGGGGTTTATAATCCAATTTCAGATGTACAGTACTTTACTTAATTACTTGGTATAATGTGAGAATGTGCGTGTTATATTTGTATTATTTAATCACTTTAAATATTAATTTTACACAAAAGGTGCAATATAAATACCAAGCTGTTGTATTGTTAAAAAAAATGGGCCATTCAACCTATGATTGTATGTGGGAAACTACTGTGCGTAGTTGACTGACACATTTCATTCACAAAATACACAGCCAATCCACTGCACAATATATTCTGTGAAGCGCTTTGGGACATCTCAATGACATGATAAGGAATTATATCAAATGTAAGGATTACTATTATTATTGTAGGTGCAATACCTAACAAAGTGCTCCGAGACATAGTGAAGGACTCTATATAAACTAGTTATTGTTGTTGACATTTCTTTGTCTTACCCACAACTCCCCACAGACATGTTTACCTCATGTCCATTATATTTCATTTGTCCTTGTCTACTTTTCTCCCCCTCCTCTTATGATGACATATTGGTGCCCATGTTGGTTCTAGTGACCATTTCGGTTTAATTTTTCACTTATCAGGTGTGCACTAATGAATTGATGCTGCACATTAACAGCCGTCCGGAAGACGTGAAAAGTGCTATATCAAACATAAGAATTATTATTATTAAAGAACCCATCATCAGTGTACCCTGACCAGTAATTGATCCAGTGACCCTGGGAATGTCTATGTTTTCTCATCTCCTACCTTTTACATTTTAATAATTTCTTCATCTCTGGGATTCCTAACTATTGCTTCCTCACCAAGACTCTCAAATCACACCACACCCAGTTACCAAGAGCTGACTTGTTTAATACCACTAATTGGCTGGTTGGAATCTCTTAGAAGCCACTGGTGAAGTGGCTGATGTAATTGTGGCTGGCATAAGATGATTTCATACTTACCATTTGCTGACATCTGAATTCAGTACTGCAGATTAGGTTCAATGTTACTTTGTTTCAGCTTCCTTGTAAACTATCTGTCCGTTGCAATCTCATTCTGATCTGTAGTAAATACAGTAAAAGCCTGTTTATCCGGCACCCTTGTGATCTGGCCAATGCCGGTTAAAGCGTGTGTTGGATATTCGGCCGAAAACACACAAAAAAAATCTCCCCAAAATAATAATAGTACATTGTGCCGGATAAATTCCAGTTAATTGAATGGGGACTTTTCTTTTTAGGTGCTGGTTAGACGGAAGTTATGGTTGATCGGGTTATGGATAAATAGGCTTTCACTGTACATTTCTGCTCATTATCTCTCTTTGTATCTCTCTGGTCCTGCACGTCTCTCTTGGTCATGCACATCTATCTTCAAGGAGAGCAAGGTCCCAACACTGTAACAACAACGTCAACAACAACTTGCCCTTATACAGTGCCCTCCACGCAGAATAGCGTCTGAGAGCACTTAATGCAGAATGTAAGTCAAGCTTGTGGCATATAAGACCTGTGCAAAAGGTTCTTTATGAATCCGAGTTCCTGAGGATGAAGTGGAGAAGCTTTCTCTGAGCTAGTAGCAAAGACCAGCATCAAGCAGTTTGTTGGCAAACATAGGAAGTGGCTTCAAGGAGGGAGGGAGGAAGGGCTCTGGCCAACACTCACCTGTTGCTAAGCACCCTGAAGGAGGAGATGGCTTCACAGTGGGCACGTCAAGATCCCACTCATGAGGACCTGAATTAAGCAGCTGGTGCTGAGTTAGAGTGGCCAGCACGTCACAAGCTGCCCTATAAGGGTCCTCCCACCATGCTGAAGGGAGATGTCCACCAGATAGTTGATGAGGAAACTCTTGAGGCTTGTGTTTGGAGAGGCGGCCGCTGGAAGGCGCGTTCATGTGCGCACCTTTGTACATCCAGCCACTGGAATCCATCTTGATTGACTTGCAGAGAGGCAAGCAGCTGCTGCTTAAACTCCGCACCTCCAACAAAAACTTGCAACAAATTGACATGAAAAACTGATTGTAAATAACGTATATATACGCAAGAGTTTATAGCTTCAGTTCCAATCTTTGTGTTTTAAATTTTTAATCTCCATCTGAATGGAGTGAGGTAAAGGGATCCACGTTTTCGACCTTAGGTTGTTCCTTTATGTACAGTATATGAATACATATGGAGTCCTGTAGCTCAGTGGTTAAAGCACTCGCCTTACAAGCGAAAGCCCTGGGTTCGATTCCAGGCAGGTCAGGGCGAAACATTGGACAAGTTTCCTTACTCCATACACCTAATAATAATTTCTCAAAAAATAAATCAATAATAAATTGGTCATTTTCAATCTACGATTGTTTGTAGGACACTGCTTTATGCATTTGACTGCCGCACTTCACCCACATTTATACAGTCAATTCACTTTACAGTATATTCTGTGAAGCGCTTTGAGACAAGAAGACGTGAAAAGCGCTATATCAAATGCAAGGATTATTATTATGAAAACCTCAGTAACAAAATTACATTTGTAGAGCGCCTTTCATGTCAGGAGCTCATCCCAAGATGCTGACATGATTACATGAATAAACATGTCTTTTTTTTACTGCAGTACTTTTAAGTAATGAAAGCACACAATTGATTCGCTGTTCCTTCGTAAAAATGTGTTAGAACTTTCTTTAAAGACATTTTAGCTTTATTTTATAAAATTATTTCGATGTGATCAAAGTATTATAGCTGTCTCTGCAGCATTTTCCAGTACACACCTTTCACCACACCCTTCATCCAACCTTCCTCTAACTCCAAGTTGTAAGAGGAATTTTCAAAAAAAACTCTGATGTAATGGGCTGTGTGGTTCAACTGCACCTTCAAAGATGATTTTCACACGGCAACTTTCATTCTATATATGGGCATAAACAAGAATTACTCACTGTTTAATGTCTGTCTTGCTGTGCACAAGAAAAAAGATCATATGCTAAGCAACAAATATTTCCTTAACAACCATGCTAATTACACAGCCTATCATCTTCAGTAAGCACACCTGCCTTTTATTACTTGTGATGTTTAATGCTTGACAGTATTTTTATTTACTATAATTTTCACTTCTGTATCAAATTCCTGTGCTTTACTTGGAAGAAAATGTTGTGTCCTCCTCTTACCCAGTTATCTATGGTTTGATTTAAAAGATTGGGTATATTTTTAAATGTAGTAATAGGGTTATAATGAATACTCTTAAATTTAGTGTGCAGAACTAAACATTTGAACTGCAGTCAAGAGCTTGAATCTTGTTAGGGTCTTGTATTTGAGCATAAATATAATTCAATAGAATTACTGGTGGATAAAGGACCAAAATCAAAAAGGTTGTTTTTGGACAAGTGATGACCAAGATTTTACTGCTCTTAAGTGCGGTCCTTTGTGTTGTGTTTACCTGAGCAACAATGTTTGCGAGATACCATGGCTAAGGATGTGCTTGTGTGTGTGTGAGAAATCTTCCTGAGAAATATTATGCAAGTGAAAGGAACCTCTGAGCCAAAGGTGTATTTCATTCTTGTGAATTTCACACCCCATATCAGTCATACATATCAAATATTTTAAAGACAGGACGTAAAAAGGTGGATAGTTTTCTTTTGTTAATTTTAAACCAGGCATATCAGATATGATTAACATTATTGCAACCAAATTGATTTGCAGAAAAAACTGGCCTCATTCAGTTACAAATAAGCCGCATTTCACTTTGGTCTTACCCATTGTCAGTCAGTTTCTTAACATTGTCCTTCCTTCTGACTGCCAAGTTATTCTCAGTCCTATTGATGCTGTGTAATTATTCTGCATTTCTCAGTGTCAGCGCTCTTATTGTTCACTCACCTCTATTCTGGATTCTTGATTTACATCTCCTTTTTATTCAGCCTATTTGTCTCGCTCGTTATTGGTGGAAACAAACAATTTCTCTTCTGTAACATGTGATAATCATGACCCCATATTTTTCCTGTTGACAAAAAAAACAACCCATCTTTTATGAAGCCTAAAAGGATTAAGTGCTACGCTTCCTTTACTGGCTTTCGTATAACATCAAATCAATTTCTGCATTAAAAATTAATGGAGGTAATATCATGTACAGTATATGTTCAAATATTGACTTTGTGATCTTTGATCGATTACAAGCTGCAGCTTGCCTCTTCTGGCCATTCGTGAGTTTTCAGTGTCATTGTTTAGAGTGTCGTTGTAATAAGCAGACAGCTGGCTTGAAGCCAATTAGCCTGTATTTTGTAATGCTTGATTGAGTATGAGGAAAATAACTTTTCAATGTCTTGTGTCACCCGATCTCAGTTTTAAAAGTCACATGTGTCAATCAAAAGTAATTCTCTTCCAGAGAAGTCCTCCATGGAGCTCCACGTTTATAGAAGTGACTGAGGAAGGTGTGCTTGAATGCACTATGATCTGAGTACACCTGAGACGCAACGGACTTTGAAAGGAGTCCACCAATTACAGTATCAGTCTGTAGGCAGATCAATCACGAAGAGAATGTTTCCTTAACTTATTTTTCCGTATCAAATAAATACTAAGAAGATCTTGAGAGAAGACATCTCAGATAGGACCTTATTTAGAGGTATTTACCAGTTTAAAGGAGATTTAAAAAGTGCAATTAGAAGGAAAGTACAAAGACAGTGGAACAAAAAGGACCTAGGTTGAAAGTCGGGAAGGGCAACTTCAGGACAGCCACCAGAAAATGTTTCTTTACCCAGAGGGTAATTAATAACAGTAACAGGTTGCCAAGAAGAGTAGTTGAGGCTAGGGCACTGGATGATTTTATTTTTTTAAATGCCTTGGTGACTTTACAGTTAAATACACAGTTCAAAGTTCATTTGAAAACAAGCCAATGTTTGAAATAGTGTTCATGGTAGAATAATCTATTAAATTAAATGGGAGTTGTACTCTATAGATGTGCTTTACGGTGTAGGATCAAACATTTAGCTGCTTGTTGCCAGATGTAATCCTCATTGTTAACACTGAAACTGTCAGATGCCTCTCTGTGGAGTATTATCATTTGACTTAAATCCAACATGCTTCTTTCCCACACAGGATTATCAGCAGGAATACAAATCATCTCCTAACACGAAAGGTTTAAGTGTTACCTGGAACACCAATGGTTTATATGAACCTGGGCAGGAAACCATGATGCAAATGCAGAGCCCCAGGATGGTATGGACAATCCCAATATAAATTCTCATCATCAAGATTATTAATCACTTGGTACAGTGAAAAAGCTATTACTGTAACTATATTTGATCACTGAGAAAGTGCTCTGCTGTTTATCTTGCACTAATGATACAGTGGTGGGTACTTGCAATATGAAACTGTCTAATTAATGAGTGATATTGAATCATAAAGTCTGTGCGGGATTTGCCTCCCAGAGAGTTGTACTGTATTAATACACTGATATAATGTAAAACTCTTCCTTTGCATTGAAACTATTGAAATATCTTGTATGTTTATAGCTCCTTACCCTGTTGAAAGATCTCCCAAGTGTTTCACAAAGCAATTACTTTCCAACATAATGATTGTTTTACTGTCGGCCAACGCATAAATCAGTTGTATCAGCAAGATCCCATGTACAGCTATGAGGTGATGACCAGTTATACTGGAGAATTGTTGGCCACAATACTGGGAGAAACACACAACTCTTTTTCAGTGTCTTTAATGTCCACCCGAACAGGCAGACTGATGCATGCTAAATACAGGTCTATGTGTAAGATGATGCAAGTGGGAGTGCAAGTGCAAGACTTTCCCTGCACGCAATTTGTCAAAGTACTGTAATTTATTGGTTCTGCTGACTGTTTTGTTAGTGCTTTACAGAATCACCTGATTAATATCTTTTCCACCCATTCACTGTTCTGTGCGTCACTGCATGGCACAGACAGTGATGTAACAGGTTTTTGCATTACTTTATCTCTTAAAGGTCTCCATATACGGACTTAAACAGACATGTTTATGGTTCAAATTCACAATGCTGTTTTCCCTTCACCTATCAAGCGAACATTCCTCAGTAATCACACAACCATTGTTTGAACTGTAGTGCCATCACAGCCACAATTGTTTTAATTGGTTGGGCAAAGTTTTAATGTGCTAAATTGTCACTATTGCCAATGTTGCATTTGGTTTGGCCTCAGCTGGAATACTGCATCCAGTTCTGGGCACCTTACTTCAGGGAGGACATTAAGGCACTGGAAAGGGTGCAGAGGAGATTCACAAGAATGATACCAGGAATGGGGAACCTTAGCTATGAGGACAGGCTGGAGAAGTTAGGACTTTTCCCACTAGAGCAGAGAAGGTTACGCGGGGACCTGATAGAGGTCTTCAAGATCATGAAAGGTTTCGACAGGCTAGATAGGGAAAAGCTATTTCCGCTGGTAGGTTGTCTGTGACCTGTGGTCACAGTCTTAAGATATCTACCAAAAGAAGCAGAGGGGAGGTTAGAAGAAAGTTTTTTTACTCAGCGAGTTGTTCGAATTTGGAACGATCTGCCTGAAAGGGTAGTGAGGTCCGATTCAATAGCAGCTTTTAAGAGAGATAGGTATCTGGGGAAGACGGGTTTGCAGGGTTATGGGGAGAAAGCTGGTGATTGGGGTTAATGAAAGTGACTTGCTCGGTCAAACAGCCGGCACAGACTCGATGGGCCGAATGGCCTCCTTCTGTGCCGTAACATTCTATAATTCTATGAAGTAAAGTCCTTCTTATAACTACTTAGAAGCATTAGATGTAATGGGTACTCAATGAGCAATCCTGATAACATAATAGAGTCATACTTTGTTGCCTTTGCATTACATAATCAGGTACTTTTTTGAAGGACTACAGCCTATCCGATGGGCCCTCGATTTATGCTCTTCCTTTATGTGCCCACAAAATAGCCTGAGGGTTGTTTGATATGACAATGCCTTTAGTTTTATTTTTAGTGTAGTATAGTTGTGTGAGAATGTTTGCGTAAACATTGAGAGCCCACACCAGAGACCTAATCTAGAAAGTCTTGAATTAACAACAATTTCAACAATGTTTCACCCGTTTACAATACAGCATAATTTATAATCTTTCACAAATTGATCTGTATAAGTCCACTTTGCTTTATTCTGCTGCATTCATTCCACTACCCATTACATGTTCACAAATATATTAACACTTTTACAAGTCTGTATTGATGAAAGTAATTTATTAAGTTGACTGCACCATTTTTTATATACAGTAAAAGCCCATTTATCCAGCACCAGATCAACCACAACTGCTGCATAACCGGCACATCAAAACAAAACTCTGCATTCAATTAACCGGAATTTATATGGAAAAATGCATTAATTTTTTTTGTTTGTTTTCAGCCGAATATCCAGCACGCACTTTAACTGGCATTGGCCAGGTCCCATGGGTGCCATATAAACAGGCTTTCATTGTATATGTTAATATTGACTCCTATAGCTTAAAGCTAACAGTGAAACAAGAATTTGCATTTATATAGCAGGCTTCAAGTAGGGTAGAGTCTTGGAACACTTACAGTAGAGTTTCAGTCAGGTGTGGCCAATCTGGGTGAGTGAGGGTGGATGAATGATAATTGTTCCTAGCTCAAGTCTAAACTGGTATTTTTTTTTGTGCAGATGCAAGGTCAGCAAGAACATAATTGGGGAAGTGATATAATCTATGAACAGAGCACAAACAAAGTAGCCATGCCACCAAACCCCACTGAGGTATGATTTGACGAATGGCACGGTGACCGGCATACATCAATAAAGCTTGAAACAACCTCCGATTACCCTTTTCCACCTTTCAGCATTAAAAGATAGCTCAGTCTATAGTCGTAAATTTTAATGATCCTCTTGTGCACTAGAACAAGATTAAATACTCCCATCCATGCCAATATTTCCCTTTTTGTTTTGTAGAATCCACTTAAGCTAACACATTTGCATTTACAACTCCCTCAACGATGGGTAGGTTCATTCCTGATTTCAACTGAGATAACACTGGATTTCATCAGTCATTTTATTACAGCCACTGCAGCCACTGGACTCGGAGCTCAGGGTTAAATAGCTAAAATCAGCCCGTTTACCTGCTGCTGAGCATTATACTGAGCAACTTCTGCAGGTGGTGTCTGTATGGACATCAAATTAGGAGAGAATGGGGATTGGTGACAATCCCCTGAAGTGAAATTGCTTGTTGGCTTTCACGACCAAGGCACAAAAATGAATTCTAGTCACTCGGGTGAGGTGCCACAGTGCTCTTTGTTCCTCCCAACTGTAACATTTAAGTGATGTGCTTTGATTTATGATGTGTCAAATTCACTTTCACTAAATTGCTGCAGTTCCACCGGTGGACTTTACATATGGCCATGAACTCTAGTATTCAGTTTCTACCTTTAAAGGTTAGCTTACCTATATCTAAAATGCTGTTAAAGCTAGACGTACAATGATTCTCCAATCATTTCACTTCTACATTTTCAAAACTTTTTTAATATTTAAACATTTTTATCTCACAATATAACTTACCTGCCATCGATAACTCATAGCATTTTGTATCGAAATTGGAGGCTTCACCAACACTTGTAACTATTGTCTAAATTATTATTGAAACTACCGTTTGTGTAACTTTGTTATTGTTTCGGGTACAGATGCAGAACAGACAACATGAATACATACTGGCTCAGAACAGGAAAGGAGTAAACATTCCCAAAGGGGCCGAAGTGATAGTGCAGAAGACCTTTGTGAGGTTCGATCAGAGCAATCCAGGGCAGGTATGAGTTTCACTGTTTGGTGGTTCCCTTTTATAAGCATGTCTGCAGACAAACACCTATTTTCCTTTAATGACTATTAAGCAGTAGTAAAGTACAGCAACACAATTGGTTTAATGCCCTTTGGGATGTGTCATTGTGAAGTTAAATAAGTCTTTTGTACTTAAATAGAATCAGTTTCAAATAAGGGAACAAATTAAATGTCATTAAATGTAATTTATTTCCGAACACATTTATTTCTGAGTTGGTGTCTCCAGGATCCAATGTACTGTGTAATTATTGACCCATGCTATTTATATTTGTAATTTGGTTGAATTCCTTGACATCCTTATTTCTGTGACTTCCCATAGTTAAGCGTAAAATACTGAATCTTCCATTCTTCCTATTGCTGACATAATAACTCAATAATAATAACAGCATAATAATAAGAAGAACATGGTATAATAATAATTTGGTGGAGAATGTAACGCATAATGTAAATATTATAAATAATGTAAATATTAAGGTGTTTAACATGGCCATTTGTGGAATCTGGCATTGGAAAAACATTCACCCTATCAAGCCTATTTTGTTCAGTTGATTGATGATGTTCACAACTGTGAATTATCTTTTGAGTGCCTTTGCCTCACAGTCTATGCTGATTAGAAGTAAACTATTATTTTAATATAAGAATTCTGCTTTGATTTGGGGGAGAACAGAGGTGAAAGCTACACAACTTCTTACTGAACCCAGTTCTGAATCCAAAGAGGAATGAATCAGCCTTGAGTTGTATTTCCCATTTCACAGTAGAGCCAAACCCAGAAATTACTGAGGAAAACTACTAATAAGGGATAAAAACTTGGCTCTGTTTTTTTAATGATTGTTGTGGGTTTGCATCTTCTGGTAATTGAAGACGTCACTCATTTGACTCTGCCAAGTTTGGGTGGATGTAAAGGGTTTGCACTCTAAACTGAATTGAAAGTTTCTGTAGACACACATCACCAAATTTGAATACAGGTATCACCAAACAATTAGTGTAAACTATATTTTGTTTTGAAATAGAATAACAGATTAATTAATGAATTGATGAACTAAAGTGAACGCCTCCTCTGATATTTCAAGTGTGAAGTAAAGTTTTTGTTCAGCAAAGAATAACAATGAAACGTTCAAAGTAAAAGAGGAGATCACAAGATTGGTTTGGATGAAGATGAAGATGATCTCATCTCTCCAGAACCACCAACCCTAAACCAAGATGTGGTTTTAAAGAGACCAATTGACAACAGCCAATGTGTGATTGCTGGACTGTTATTGGATTTGACTCAAAGAAACACTCATGGAAGTCTATTGTTTGTTTATTGTTTGTTTCTGCTACAGACAATGAACCGGTCACGTGAATTCAGAGAGTCTACAAGCACAAGAAGCTCCACCAGTTCCCAGGAAATGGAAAGCCCAGTTGATCAAAGCACAATAAAAAGAGTGGCTGTGCATAGCCCAAGTCAAATGATTCAGGTAACTGCTCTTTGAATTCAAGTTTTTTTTTAAAGAAAAACTGCAATCTGAGAATATTAGATCACGAAAGGTATGTGCTGGGTATAGGCTGCTGTTACATATGAGCTGCTAAAAATCTAGAACTATTTGTAATTATCTCGAACGATTAATTTGCAGACATAATTAGCGGCAATCATTGGATACTCCACCCTCTGTGGAACATGAAAAAGATCTTTTTTTAGTCAGTAAAATAAACTTAAATATGATTGCTCTAATAGAGCTGTCTGCCTGCTCCACTAATTTCAACCGAGTGCAATTAAAAGCTGAGTGGCGCAACACAGTCAACAGGACAGACAAGTTCAGATAAAGTTGATCTTTAGGTTGAGCGAGGAATCCACACTTATTTGGAAGCTGTTTCATTTTAATCTGTCATTTTGCTTGCGGAATGGTGTGTGGTACAGAAGGCACGATAAGAGAAAATAAGTGCAGAAATGCAAATCAATTCACAAGGCGGTTGCATTAATGAGGCCCAAAAGGACATTTTCTATATGAAGCGTTGTTGGATTTCATCATTGAAGGGAAGCTTTGAAAGAATTACAGTGTAATACAAATGTTATTTTATATAGCGTTTTTCACATCAGGAGGGCATCCCAAAGTGGTTAAAGTTGCTGAGGATAGGTTTCTAATTTAATTCATTCTGGATGAAGTAATATAGGGGCGTTGCATTCAATTATGCCATTTAGGTTTTACCAATTAGTCTGTGGACACAGTGCTAAATCCCAAGCCCTTAGCTGTTGAAATCAACAGGGACTACTGTTGTAGTTGTGTGTTTAGTCTGTACAGGCTTCCAGTGTACATAGCAAAGTGTTATCATCTTTTGTAAGATTTTATCAAATGTGTGTTGATGAATAGCAGATATGAATGTATACCCTAGCCAGGTGTACATTCCTTTCAAAGTACTGGATTCACTAACAATACAGATAAAAACACATAATATTACACAACACAAATGTCTAGTGGATGTTGTACAACGCAATTATTATGTCTGTTCTTTTCTGACTAATACCAGAGAGTATTTTCCTGGCATAGTTTATCAACTAATTTGTGATGAGAAGTTCTATTTATGATAACCAGTCCCTTTGTTCTGTGTTCTTCAAGAGTTAAGAATTCCTTTCACCCTGGGAGCTCAAATGATGTGCAATATTCAGCTTCAATTTGTAATTTGAAAAAAACGATAATTTCTTTTCAAAACATCAGTGCCAGCAAAAAGGCATTAAAAACACACATTTCATGGGTTAGATAATAGTCAATATTGACTACCATTTGGCAATGTTTTTTTTGTATGTGACTGTTTGGATTATATTCTGTTTATAATTACTTTTCTGTGTTGGATCTGGAAGGAGTCTTTAAAACTATTTTGACTGTTTTTTTGTTAACTTCTCCTGTGAAGAACATAAACTTTTGTTTTGGGGGGGAGAAGGAGGCAAAATTATATTTTAATTTCTGTTCATTCTCTTTCTACATTTATTATGAAGTTGAGTCCACGAGATATACCCTTATATACTTGTTTGACTAGTCATTTTTTTTTCAATATTCCTAATTTAGGATTTGAATGAGCAAAAACTGTCAAGTGTGTTGGCTGTATGTGAGACTTGACAGTGCAGAGCATGTCTGAACTGCTTGTTCATTTTTGCATTGAATTAAACTCAAAATCCTTCTCAAAGAGTCATACAGGAAATAGTGTTTGGCTGAGTGCAAGATGTTTGGTTATTAGGCATGTAAGGGCTCAGAGTGTTCTGGTCTAATGATAGGAAGTCATTGTTCAGTATAAAGAGAAGTATGTTCCAGTAACACATGGAAACCTGTGCCAAAGGGTACATGTACATATGTGGACTTTTGATGAGGGTGGGATTGGGGGTTCAAACCAATTCCAATTCTGCCATCTCTCCCACCCCCACCACTTAAAAAGCTTAGCAAAAATCACTGCATGTGAACAATGGTGATTTGAGCAATGTATCAGAGAAAAGCCTATTCTGGTAGAAAGGGGAAAATGAAATAGAACACCTTAATGGGCGGAGAGAAAATGGTGGGAGAAAATAACATTGATGGTGTCCTCCTTTCCCTCGGGCTGGAATGTTGATGGACGGCTTGTTTGGCCAAGCCAAAATAATAGAAAAAATGTGAAAACAAGTTGCAATGTATCAAAGTTTTCACTGCAAGTAATTGTTTCAAAAACTCCAATTGTAATATTTTTGATAGCATTTGACAATATGGCAAGCCCTTACATGTTTGTTGGTTTATTACCAACTAGAGACTGTCAAAGGTGTTTTGCTGGAGTAGGCAGGGTGGGTGGGTGAAGCGGTCTGGAACGCAAGCCTGCATGAGGGGCGCTTTATAAATACAAGTTGCTGCTGTTGTTATATTCTAGAAGGAGGAGATCAAAGGGGCTGAATACAACATCAGTTTTTCACTTTTTTTTTACCAATTGCACATACAACAGCCAGTATATATTTGTTTTGTTACCACTATCTGGCTTTGAATCAGAGAGGGCATTGGATGCTATTCCTCTATAATGATGCCTAAAATGGTGTGAAAACAGATTTCAGACACAAGATTTTAGTCACAAGACACAAGCAAAGGCATGAAAAGGCACATCATTGGATTCATTTACAGGGAAATTTTAAGAAAGGGCAATAACCATTGGGGAGCTTCATCAGATAAAGACATGGCATGATAGCTTAAGCTTTCTTGTCAAATGATTTGCATAATAACCAACATAGGAGTGTTCAGTCATGATCACGAAAAACAAACGTTATTTTTGGAAGCTGTGGCATTTTGTTGGCTGCCGATGCACAATCTGATTCACTTAACTCTTCTTAACTCTAGTTAAGATCAAGTGTAGTTTTACCTGTTGGACTGGGGTGTGGGAGAGTAGAGAGGTAGGATGGCGACTGAAGGCACGGTTGAAAAGAAGGGTATAGAGGCCGGAATGGACAGGTCGATAGGGGGTCAGCAGGACAGAGAGATAGGAGGGGGCAAAGCTGTGGGAAAAAAACATGTCGCACCATTATCTCTGAATTGGATACCTGTCTCATCTGCCTGTTCAGATGGACATTAGAGATTCTACGGCACTGTTCAAAAAAGGAAAGGAGTTTCTCCCGGTGTCCTGGCCAACAATCCCCCAAATACAATTAGCTCTTCACTTTATGGCTGCTTGTGGAACATTGCTGTATACTAAGTGACTGCTGTGTTCAGCTGCAAAAATACAGTCACTGCCGTTTATAGTAAATCTTGTGAAGTGCTTTGCAATGTCCTCGTGATGCTATCTCAAGCTGCTATATCAAATGTAATTATTATGATTATTGAGAATGTAAATATATGATCTAAGCGACACTCCTTCATTTTCCACAGCTCGGTCTCTGTTCTTGCAAATTTAAAGCACTATCAAACTTGTGCTCAGAAGGAATAGAATAAAAACTTTGAATTATATAGTAGGACAACATCCCAGAATACTGTAAACCAGCGTAAACATGGGGCCGGATGTTGAGAGTGTTTCTAATTGGGTTATCTCACTATAATTTCACACTGGAGATGTTGCATTTACTGGTAGGTTGCCACACACAAGATGTAATTTAGCTACAAAAACAATAACAACAAATTCTATTTGTTGTTGTATTATAGCTACACAAACACTTTTTCAGATGTGGTATTTTGTAGTTTGTATTGCGAAAGGCAATAATCGACACCGCCAATTTAATGGTTCATTAATTTAGCATTTTATTTCATTCAGGCGAGGTGAAGTCACTATGTGGGGAGAAAAACAACAAGATCTATGCTATAATTATCAATGAGGATATTAAAACCTTTGAGATTGTCTGGGGCAACACCTAGTCTCTAGTTTGGGTGATACTTATAAACCATAAGCCAGAGCCAAAGACTCTTCTTACTGCTAACCCTGTTGAACTGCTTCGGAGCATGTTACAGTCTACTCACTTCCAGAATAATAATATAAAAATAATAATAATCCTTACATTTATATAGCGCTTCCCACGTTTAAAGAATGCAACCCTGACATGAAAGGTGTCACCTCTGTTAACAAGGGCCACTTTCGTACAGTGGAATTTGACTTTAGTGATTTACTGGTTGTGGTGATTTTATTCTTTCTTGCTCAGCCCATAACTAGGACTACTGGCTAAAAGCCTAGAGGCGACGGGGGAATGAGTTATTTCCTTGTTTTTAACATACCTTCACATGTGTCTAAACGTCACGTAATGTGAATAATGCCTACACTTGACCTCAAGTGACTGAATATTTCCTACTCTAAATTCAATCGATTCAGCTTCTGATTCCTGGGGTAAACATTTTTGTGTGCAAAGCAATCTCAAAGCATTAACCCGGGATATGTTTGCAATAGACTATAAGAACTTTGACAGTATGGATTTGTATTGCTGTTACAGAAAGGCTTGGTTATATATTTTGAGAAAACTCTAAACCCAAGGTTATCAACTACTCTTTGGAACACAAAGGTATTTGTTTCTGGTACCATTGTCATTCTTGGAGGAGAAGGGATAAAAATGGAGGTGTATCATGCCAATTTAGCCTGTGGTTAATTGATTATATGTTCTGGGAAAGTAGATGGTGTGATTCTATTTCTGATTACCTGTATATATCTGCGTATAAGGTGCACTTTTTTGCACGTCGGAAGATCTCGAAAGTTGGGGGTGCGCCCTATACGCGGATACAAGAAATTTTGAGCCTCGGAAATACAGTAAACGGGAGGGGCGGCTGGCGCGCTGTCAGCCGGGGTTTGGTCAGTGTCCGGCGGTGGTTGGGGGGGAGCGGGTGACGGGGCTTCGGCCTCGGCCGCCCGGGCAGCGGCAGCAGCAGCGGACTTCAGTGCTGTGCCTGCTGCCTGCCTTCTGCCTTACCCAGTCTGCCTGCCTCACTCCCTGCCGCTCTCTCTCCCTGCCTGCCTGCCTGCCTGCCTCTCTCCCTCTCTCCCTCTCTCTCTGCCTGCCTGCCTGCCTCTCCCTCCCTCCCTGCCTGCCTGCGTGCTTCCCTCCCTCCCTCCCTCCCTGCCTGCCTGCGTGCCTGCCTGCCTCTCTCTCTCCCTGCCTGCCTGCCTCTCCCTCCCTCCCTGCCTGCCTGCCTGCGTGCCTGCCTGCCTCTCTCCCTCTCTCTCTCTCCCTGGCTGCCTGCCTGCTTCCCTCTCTCTCTCCCTCCCTCCCTGGCTTCCTGCCTGCCTCTCTCCCTCCCTCCCTGTCTGCCTCCCTCCCTGCCTGCCTGCCTCTCTTCCTGTCTGCCTGCCTGCCTGCCTGTCTCCCTCTCTCCCTCGCTGCCTGCCTCTCTCTCTCCCTACCTACCTGTCTCTCCTGTCTCTCCTCCCTTCTGCCGGCAATATCATTGAAAATGCTTCCGTTTTTTTTTCACCAAGAAAAGGTCAAAAGTGGGGGGGGCGCCTTATACGCGGAGATATACGGTATGTGAATCACCGCACGAAAGATACTTTGGATGCTTTCTGCCTCTCTAGCATAAAGGTTTGAATGCCAATGTGTTGCAACATTACTTGCTCAGTTAGTGACGTGTGCTGCTCATCTGATAATTAAAAGCATCCTAATAAAGTGGCATTCAATAATGTAAACTGTCCAGATAAGGAAACAATAGTACAGTACTAAGTTATATGGGAACAGAAGGTATGCTCAACTACTTGTCCTGGTGCAACAGATATCTCTGGGATGTAATATCAAACTATGCAATGTTAGTAATTGTAGTAATTTTCTTGTTGACCAGATCAAGAGTGGCATGGATTATGAAAGCGGTAATTCCATGAAATTGGATCCTCGCTACTTTGGTGAACTGTTGGCTGAACTGAAGCACAAGACCAGTGAAGTCCACAGCATCCTGTCAGACAATGTACAGAAAATAAAAGGAAAGTAAGTACACACTTCATACCATCCTCTCTGGTTCAGAAATAAAACAGATTTTATTTTACAAACAAGTATGAAGCATCCAATATCGTGTTGGATTGCGTCAGGATGTTTTATGTATTTGTAGTCTTAACAACATCCACAAAGTAGGAAACTCTTATTTAGTTGATTAGTTGATCCCTTTTTGGGGGGAGGGAGGTCGGTAATAATTCCTTTAAAAAATAAAAATAATTTGGTTACTCAATCCACAACAGCTTGTGGGACACTGTTGTGCTCAATTGGCTGCTGCATTTCACCCACAAAATTCACTTTGCAGTATATTCTGAAGCGCTTTGAGACCTATTAAAGATGTGATAGGCACTACATCAAATGCGAAGATTATTGTTGTTATTAATGCAACTCTGTCACGAAAGGTGTCACCTCTGTTAGCACTTTAGTACAATGGAATTTGACGGATTTGTGCCGGTACTTCACTATCAAATGATGTAACAGCTCAGACATTAACTCTCTAAATTGTAGGTACGCAGTCTCTGCTCTCAACCTGACGCTCGAGGAATTGAAACAGGCACTTAGAAAATTCGTAGAACTACAGTAGTTGTTACAAAAGTGAGAGGGATAAAATGTGGCAAACTTGGAATTGATTACAATGCTGATTGCATTGTATGATTTGACTCAAATGAATTCAAGCTGTCAAATTCTGGATGAAAACGATCACTTGAAATAAATATATTGTGTGATGATCAATCGTACTGAACTCACCTGTCCTTTCGAGCAAGCCTCCACCCGAAATCCTAGTTATTGATTTTCATTTGTCCAGCGATTAGATGTTCATCCTTAATGCTAACCGTGGATTTTCTGGAGTACTTCAATTATATAATAATAATAATCCTTGCATTTGATATAGCGCTTTTCACATCTTCTAGACGTCTCAAAGCGCTTCGCAGAATATACTGTAAAGTGATTTGACTGCATATTTGTGGGCGAAACGCGGCAGCCATTTGTGCACAGCAGTGTCCCACAAACAGTTGTGAATTGAGTGACCAAATTATTATTGTTGTTTTTTAGAGAGGGATTATTATTAGGGGTGTAGAGTAAGGAAACTTGCTCAAGGTTTCGTACATTAGTTTAGTAATCTGTCAGGAGAACACTGCCCTTGTGTCTCGTATATACTATGAAGTTTGGAGATTCCTGCATGCATTGCAAATGTAAACTCTGTTTGCTAACTGATGTGCGAAACAGCTGAGACAAGCTGAAATTTTATTTGTACTAATTATGGCGGCCAATTTGGCAGAGAATTTAATGAGATGCTTTTGATGGGCTTGTAGAAGTTCTACAAATTAGTATCAAGTGGAGCATAAGTAATTGCAAACAATCTGCTGCTCTCTCTAAAATATTGAAAATATGAAGGTGAACATTCTGAATATGCAAATAACTTGCTACACATGTAAAACCTGCAAACCCAAATGAGCATTGGCAGTACACTAGTGTCTTGTGACACTGTGTTTCAATATGGTACTTGACTTCTGCAGCATTTGAATACATTTTACAAAACTTTACAAAGCATTTCCGGCATGGAAACAGGCCATTCGACCCAACTAGTCCGTGGCGATGTTTATACTCTAATCAAGTCTTCACCCATTCCTAACTCATTCCCATCATGCTTTATTTCCCTCCCCCTCATGTAAATGTCTAGCTTCCTCTGAAACGCATCCACAATTTCTGATTCAACCACTATTTCATGCAGTCTGTTCCAGAATCTCACTACCTTGAAATAGTTTCTTCTTAATTTTATTTATTTTGGATCCCATGGTTGTTATCTTGTATTTTTGACCACCATTTACAAACTCCCCTATGTTTAGGTTAACCTTATCAAACCCTTTTATAATTTTAAATTTTAACAACTGTTTGTTTTTCCATGAGAAAAATTACCTTAGGACCATGAGCCACAATCAGAGCAGATCACACAGTTTTATCCTAAGTGCTCCATCATGCACTATCTCAGTAAAGATTGACCAGCAGGCAAGAATGTGGCTTCCACCAGTCACTACAGATGTTTCTTGTCACCTTTTTAAATCCATTTTATTCTTTTATGTTACAAATTGTGGTTGTTGTGCAATCCCATTAAGCTCGTTCATACTCCACACATCCAGTATCAGGTATGCAGAGCCTCACTTGCAAAATAAATGGCTGTGAAGGAAGATGTATTCAACTATTTATTTAAGAGAAAGCTTGCTGACCCCCTTCATCACCCGTGACGACGGTGGGGCTGAATTCAAGGAATGACATGATAAGGAGTTCAGTTGGCAGGTTAGGCAAATATTCAGAGCATAAGGAAATCCATTGTAATTCATGTGTAAATAGGCAGTGAACCCAACAATCTTGTGGTCAATCATTGTTTTGCAGCAAATCTAGAGCAAATTATAGCAGATCTCAGTGTGCTCCAAGTCACTCAGATTTATCTGTTTTGTTGAAAACATTGTACAGTACTATACTAAGAATTCTCTTTGCAGTTCTCACCACATTGTAATTTGACTTGATATGCAGGCGCCAATCCATTCCTTAAATGGTTCACAACGTTTAGTCAAAACAATTTGGTTGATTCGGGTATTCCTGCACCTGAATCCCAAGCTTAGCACAAGATCTTCAGGATAGTATCAACTTGTGTGTAGGGTGAACATTCACTTTGTTGAGCCAATAAAGAAATCCGATATGTTGCTTTTTCCTTGACACACGGTTGTTATTTTAATGCCGACATCATGATGTTATCAGCATAATAATAGGTGCCAGCTGGGTCCTGCAAAAGCACCAATGATTCTCTAGTTCATGCTAGTTAATATCACAATGTAATTCACTTTATTACACTATGTTGCACATTGTAAAATAACTGCATCTGGTGTCCCACTAAAACCCCAGTCATTGTGTTAGACCTGTTGGGTTTCTTGAAGAAAATACTGAACAAGAGGCAAGCATTTTGTTGTTTGGGACAACTGCCAACCATGGCAGCAAGTTCACCATAATAGGGTGGAATATTCATTAATGGAATTTCATTTCATCGATATTCATTGCTTTTATCCTATTCATCAAATTAATTAATGTGTGAACAGATCGTCCTGTCTTATGGATAGTTTCCCCATTCTGTTAATACTTAATTGAGGCCTCTTCTGTTGAGGGAGAGAAATCAGGCACCACTACTGATAGCAACTGAAATAAGATACCCTATGCCACAATTTAGCATCTGCAGCACTAAGAAAGCTGTGCTGCTGTACGCTGTGTGGGAGGTGGATTGAGAGGATTCTCCTGATAGTGAGTTTGATGAACACCTGGATTTTTCATTCTTTCTCATCTAATTGTAGGGTTAACATGGCACTAGGTCCCAATACCTAAATATTCTAAATACACAAGCAGTCTGTGCAAATGCATCGTGCAATTTGTGGAAGGCAACTCTGCAACACATTTTTGCTCTTTGAAAGCACCTGACCGTCTCCAGCATAATGATAGTTAATTACCTGTTTGAACAGAGGTTTCATTATATGATGGCAACACACACTCCATTACACCCCCAACTTAAAAGCGCCATATTTGCAGTCTTCAGTCGCTCAGCTTAGGGCTAGTCTGTTTCTGCAGTCTATTGCAGCATCACATTACAGTATCTTAATTCTTTTTATCCTATTTAGTTTTTAATCAAGTATCAAATATGAACTGGAGTAGTGCAGCTCAATGGTTAGAGCACTCACCTTAAAAGCTGGGAGACCTGAGCTCAATTCCAGGCAGGGCAAAACCTTGGCCAAGTATATTATTATACGCCTAATAATAATCCCTTGTCAGCTGGTTCTGTGCTGACAAGAACAAAGATTCTAGGACCTCCTATGAAAACAACTTGCAGATTTAAAGAAACCTCAGACATGAAACATGTTGTTTCATGTTTGAGTTTCCTTTTCAAGCAGTAGGTGTGGGTTTTGGTGGGTAAATGAATGATGCCCATTAAGATAGAAATTAAACACATACTGTACTGTACTTAGTGTGTGAATTTCCTGTGGGAGTCTGAAGATTCAGTGTGTTGTTGGGGGTGCAGGTATAATAAGTGCAGGTATAAAACAGCAAATTATTTCCAGTCTTGGAATAAAATTGCCGTAAAATTTCCAGTCTTGGAACATTCAGCTGGAATACTGTGTTCAATTCTGGTCACCACACTACAGAAAGGATGTGAAGGCATTGGAAAGGGTACAACGAAGATTTACTAGGATGGTGCCAGGATTGAGGGACTTCAGCTATGAGGAGAGGCTAGATAGGCTAGGGTTATTCTCTCTGGAGCAGAGAAGATTGAGGGGAGACCTAATAGAGGTTTATAAGATCATGAGGGGTTTCGACAGGGCAAATAGAGAAAAATTGATTATTTTAAATCTGTGACTCGTGGTCACAGATTTAAAATAGTTTCAAGGCGCAGTAGAGGGGAGCTGAGGAGAAATGTTTTCACTCAGCGAGTTGTTCGAATCTGGAATGCATTGCCTGAAAAGGTGGTGGAGGCTGATTCGATAACAACTTTTAAAAGGGAATTAGATCTTTATTTAGGGAGAACGGGTCTGTTAGGCTATGGGGAGCGGGCAGGGCAGTGGGATTGAATCGCTCTTTTCAAAGAGCCGGCACAGACTAGATGGGCCGAATGGCCTCCTTTTGTGCCGTAAAATTTTATGATTCTATGATTCTATGATTCTATGATTCTTCGTAATTATATGAGCATATATTAATAATAACCAGTGATTTTAAATAATTGAAGTTTTCCCTCTATCTTTTCAACCCAGTTAGGTTAAATGTATTATATTTCTGACAGAGAAGGTCTTTAATTTGCCTTTTTTTTCAACAGGAAATACAGCTTGGAGTTGAGCAAGGAATACAGTGTAAGTGGCTGTGATTTCTATTTGATAACATATGCTCTTATTTACAATTACTTCACTGATGCAGATTTGTTTTGCTACTATGCAGGAGACCTAATACTTTAATACTAATATTAGAAACAAATCAAATAGCGAAAACACTGCACAGTTCTGCTATGATTCCTAATATATCCGCTGCTTTACATATTGAGACGTAAAATCCATTTACAATTATTTTATATTAACAACAAGCTATTGGTTTGGACCCACCACCTTCATGTTCCCAAGGCTGAGTACTGATGATTGATGGTTACTCTTCCCACATCCTCTTTGCCAACTGCTCAGTGAAAAGAGAGCTGGGAGATCAAATTGCAAAATTGGCAGAGTTTACACAAAATATGAACTCTTGTGTTCTTGCCGGCTCAGAAATTGGACACATCCAGCGGTGATTTTCAGAGCCCAGAGGTGGAAGGAAACATAACTGCTGGAAGGAAACAGCTGCTGCTCTCAGTCACTGACACAAACACTCCTATCGGGGCTTTGCCCCCGCCTATCCTGGCTGTTGTACAACACTGGCGCATGACATCTGGCATTCGAAAGCAAAGTGAAAAATTTACTACATTTCTTCACCGATTTCTAAACCTCCTAATACCAGGTTTCTTCGGATAAGCTATTGCTTCAAGCTGCTGGTATGCAAAGTGATTTTGTTTCTCAGCTGGCCTATCTATGTTCCATCTGGCTGCCTGGATTGATCTGTACATAACTGCTGGGAGCTGGCGAGAACTCATTCCATCTCCTTTCCTCTGGCAGAAGAAATATGATTGTAGAATTGGAGTCACAGTTAATGAATCAACATTGAAAGGCAATTCTTTAGTGTTTCTTAATGAGCTTCCTGAAATCCTGTTGACCCACAAACTCCACCCGATTATTAGATGGCGTTGAAGCGCAGTTCCTGTAGGTCAATATATTCTGTTTCCTGTAAGGAGTCTTCATTTGTGTGTAATATTTTGCAGGATTTTGATGAAGACATTGAGTTGCTGATACCAAAAGGAGTGTCTGAACTGACCAAACAACAGATACGCTACCTCTTACAGGTAAATTACAGGTTTTGCCCACAACAAGACATTCATTTCACTTTACAGTATATTCTGTGAAGCGCTTTCAGATGTCTCAAAGATACGAAAAGACACTTAAGATACCAAATGCAAGGATCATTATAAATATGTAACATGTATCCTCACCAACAGAAATATGGTAAAAGATGAGAATAGGGGCATTTGTTTGGGAGGATTGCATCAAAAGGCCAATTATCACTGTAGCAACCATTTTATTGACGTTCATTTCTGCCTTACCTTTGCACTGCGTATTTGGCAACAAGTCAAGAATAGTTTATGGTTTATCATCATTGCTAGCTGACGTTACAGGAGCATATTTATTGATTGAGGTAAAAGAGCGTTCAGTAATATCACAACATGCTTGCGTGCCATGCTAGCTACAAGTTTTAGTATCAAAATCTGCTGAGTTTTATAAGAGTAAAAATGAGACATCATCTCACAATGACTCAGATTGAATAGAGGAGTCATTACATCTAGTAAGAGAAGCTTGTTTGGATTTTGTTCTAATTTTACATTCAGATTCCGGTTCAGGTTTGAGCCTTATTCCTGAACTAAGATATCTTCTTTTGCTCGTCAACCATATACGTGCAAGTCCCAACCACCATTGTCATTCTTCAGATTTATGAGTTGACCTGCCCAAAAAATGATTTGCAGTTGTCGTGTAGCAAGTAATTCAATGAAAACAATTTGTAGATTGAGTGACTCACCTTTACACCTTTACAGTTCACTAACTAAGTCTCCTGTGAAGTGTCCTGTGCAGTGATGTGTTTGCCAACTTATTTCTTTAGATATTAACGGGACAAAAACTTCCACTTCTGACCCACCATTGGTCATTGTGTGGTTAGATATCAGAAGCCCGCAGTTTCGATGTTTAAAGTTCAGTGATTTGCCTTCAAGGAATCTGTACCTTGCTCAGAAACTATTATACAGTAGTTGACTTAATTGACTTTTCGTGCACTTGCTCTCTTTAGATGAGAATCTCTATGGACAAATCTCTCCGGTTGCTCCTGACCACATTTCGGAGCCTGCGTGAGGACCTCCAGCATCTACAAAATGACCTAAATGTACGTCTGAGAAGTTTAACTGTCTGAAATGCGAATAATGTTCCTGAAATGTTACAATTTACATAAACACACATCATATCAATGAGGCATTATGTAGCATTAGGTAGCTAGTATAGCCTGAATTTAAATCTACACCACATTTCTGGTTGCACGTCTCTGCCAAGCAATGGTCTTGAGCATTGAATAAAACAACAACAACTTGCATTTATATAGCTCTCTCATACAGGGCAGCGTTCCAGAGTGATTCCTATTTCTCCCAGAGTCCCAAAAAGCAGTTAAATTTAAAACATTTTTTATAAAATCATTCAGCAATTGAACTAAGTGTTCCCAAAAGTATGTAAATCTCTGATGATTCTTAATGTTTATTATTCCATTATCTCAAATATACAATCACTTTTATATTAAATTGAGATTTTTTTCCTCCCCTTGTTTTCTACACCAAGGCATTGATTCACATTAGGTATGTTGAGGTTTGCAAACTATTTGATACCATGTTTGACAAACCACTCCTCATATTCAAGTCAGGATAATAAAAGTTGGCAAGCTATGAAGCTGGGAGCTAATATTGAAACTCAGCTTATTTCTGTTTGCCTAAGGAAAGTGCAATTTCTGGCAAGGCATTAAATATTAATTAGGAATTAGATCCTTGTTACATTCTTCCCCTTCCTTTTTAGTTCAGGAAACATAAGCTACAATGTAGCATCACTAGTATTACTCTGGCTGGTACTAACTAACTTCCACAGCTCCACAACAGATACCATGTTGGGCCTTCCTGATTTGAATTGGCTCAGTGTCACAAAGGGCAGTTCATACTCACAGTGAGTTATCTTAAAGGTCCCCAAGTGAGCCGATACTCACTGTTGCATTGTGACGTTTATCACCCCTATTTTTCCCAATGTCAACGAAAAACCATACATTGTTATTTTCTTTTGAATTAAATGATTACCTTTTTGTTTCTGCAGAGACTTGCATCAGATAAAGAGATGCTCGAAAGAGATGTGAGCTTTAAATCTCAGCAGATAATGGAATATTTACAGATTTTGGAGACTGTGAGAGAAAGCAACCGATCACTGCAGGTAGAAAATCATGCAATTGTGCAGATGTGCTTATTTATTTTGTTACATTTTCTAAAATGCTAATTTACTTTGTATTTTTGGTTCAGAATTCCATTAAGGAGAACAGCATAAATAACCGATCTCTTGAGGAAATGATCTTGACTATGAGAAATTCAGAGGCGGATAAAGAGTTCCGCATGAAAGAGTTAGAATACAGCAAGCGAGGTTTGGAACAGGAGGTCGAGGCACTCCGACAACAGGTAGATAAAAGAATTACTTACTTTCACAGAATCGATTGTTTCATATGTCATTGAAGCAAAGTAGAAGTTGAAAGGAAAGAAACACAGCTTCTAGTTTGTTTGTTCGGTTATTTAACTGGGTTCGTCCACACCTTGTCTTACATGACTGTGGAAACATGAATTTGACTACAGCAGCCTAAACATGTTGGTAAATATTTCAGTACATACTTGGAACAAAGGCTTAACTTGGAACGGATGTCCTTTCGACGTGACAGGTGCTATATAAATGTAATTTTATAGTTGTTAAGATCATCAATTTGTTCTAAACTTAATTCTATGTTTTCTTAGAAATAATTAGAACAAATATATTTTTTAGAATGACGAAAATAACAATGTCACAGTTGATGGAGTTGTGATTTCTGAATGAATATATACCTTGTTACTTAATATATATATATTGTTACTCTCTTCCAAGCATTTTAATGCCAGCATGCAAAAGAGTGTTAACTCACAAACCAAAAAGCAATCTGGGATTCACTATTCAGTTTTACAACCGTTCTTACATGCACCTATGTCCGGGCATGACCTAATGATGTCTCTATCTGTGAAAGTGCTCATTTGTTTCAGATAAGGAAGCCTTATCTTGGGAACACTCGGCAATTGACTTATGGAAGTTGATAGTAGTACTGTATTTGCTTAGATGTTACACCCAACCCATAAATACTTCCCACCCCCATTTTTGTACAAAATTTTATTTAATTAATTGATGTCTTGGGGGAAGGAATATAAAGGTGTGGACCATATTTGGAAAAACAAAACAACAACAACAACAACAACAAAATTGTACTTATAAAGCGCCTTTCACGTTAGGAGGACGTCCCAAAGCGTGGAACAGTCAAGTCGGGACCCGAGCAGGGTGGGGGTAAGGTCGAGATAGGGGGAAGGAGAGGGGGAAGAGTTAGTCTTGAGACCGGCCTTGAAGGAGGAAAGGGAGGAAGCAAGGCAGGTTTTGAGGGAGAGATGGGAGGAGTGGGAGAGGGTGAGGTGTTCAAAGCATGGGAAGGAACCAGAGGAGTAGGGGGATAGGGCAAGTGGCGCCCTAGAGATGAGGGTCACAGCACCGCCGCGGCGGTTAGGGCGAGGGACGTGGTGGGAGGTGTAGCCAGGTGATGTGGCCTCTGTGAGGGGAAGATGTCCCCTGGGGTGATCCAGGTTTCAGTTAGGGCCATGATGTCAACGTTCTCATCGAGGATGAGATCATTGATGGCCAGGGTCTTGTTGCAGAGGGAGCGGACATTTTGGAGGCCAACGTGGAGGGAGCAGTTGGCAGAGGGATGTGAGGGGGGACTGGATTGGGCAGCAGGGGTGGAGGGGATTGGGATACGAGAGGAGAGGTTAGCCCCACCCCCGGATCTGTGTCCGGTGTGGCTGGTGGCGGTGATGGGGAATGGGGCAGTCAGTGTGGCTGCTGCTGGACAGCCAACGCCGAGTGCCACAGTGAGCCTGACGGAGGATTCCCAGGCTGGAGCAGAGAGAAGCTGTGGGAGGGTCGAGTGGGGATAGGAGGTGGGAAGGGCAGAGAGAGAGCAGGGTAGAGTGGGAGAGTTGTGGTGGGGGGATGGGTGGGTGGGTGCGGGGGGGGTAGGCAGGGGGGGAAATGGAGACAGGTTGGGAGTAGCGGATAGAGGAGATTGGAAGGACAGACATTTAGGGTGGTGGGGGAGGCTTGGGTCGGGGCGGCAGCTAAAGTGCGCACGGCATCCATATGGCATCCATAACATGGATCCTCAGAAATACAAAGTTTGATTAAAGATGTAGCAAGCAGACAGAGGACCTTCCCGAGGATGCCAGGAATTCTACACACAATTGCCAGAGATCAGTGACATAAATTACTGAAAAGCTCAGAGCAAAGCCAGTCCACTGATGCCGATCGTTTTTTTAAAAAAATCAGCATTTATTGCAGCACTGATTTCTAGATGTGGGCATCTGCCATCGCAATGAACAGTCACAATTTGATCATATGTTCCTATTTGCACATCATATATTTTTTAAAATGCAGTCAATTTGGCTTAAATTAAGCTTTAGTTTTTCAATGTAGAATATCCAATTTTGTTCTGTTCAGAGTCAGAATTCAGGACTCCGATTAACCCTAGATTGATCCATAGCTTCCTTACACACTACAACAACACTATTACACAGTCATGTGGAACAAGTCTGTGATAAAGCAAAGCCAAGTGCCCCAGCTGAATCTGAAGGCAAATGGCTGATTGATATTGCAATGAAATCATTGTGTAGTATCAGAGAGTGTATTTAGTCTACCTTGCATTGATTTGGCAGAATTCCGATTCAATAATCTTATTTGGCTCACCGTGAAAACCTTTTAAGGAAGCCTTGTCATTTTTTTAGTTCCTGTAAAAGCCTAGTGGAAAAACCAGTTGTCTGATTTATTGAATTGGCTACTAGTACCCTGACAGATGTCTGGCGAATTTCATTTACATTTTTGACAGAGCTGTGATTATTTTTTATACTGTTTAAAAATGACATCCCCGTCATTAATCCAAGCCCCAGTGGCTCCAACTTGCCAGTATGCTGAACACTAGCGGATTTGCATCATTGGCTAAAGACCCTGTGAAATACCGTTTTTTTCCCCTCAGATTTATATCCTACCAATTGATAAGACAAAGAAGATGTTAATCCAGATTGTGTTTAGTTCCAATTTGGATTAGTATCGTGCGGTGGACCGGATAAATCTACATATACACATGGCCCAAATCTCAGTGTAGGCTTTGTTCTTTGAATTTTAATTACAATATTTGATACTAAAATAAAAAGGGCAGAATAACTTATTTTGAAAGCCATTTCTTGCTGATTGTAACCCTTATTGTTTACAGTTGACCAGGAGCCCATCAAGTCAGTCAGTCAACTCATCATTTTCCCTGGAGGTTTCTAACAATTACTACGAAATGGTCAACAAACTCCGTGAAGAAAAGGACAAGGAGGTCAATGCTTTGAGGGTAAGGAAGTTTTTATTTATTTTGATAATGCAGTCCCTCTGCCCTTTGTATAGCAGTTTGCTGTAAGAACTCCTAATAATTTTCAGTTTTATGCGCACCTTCAGCAACAATGTCTTGACAAGTCTTTATTAACATGTGTATAAAATATGGTGTTACGGTGCATCTGATAAAGGTCAACTTTCACAACCCTGTAACCTGGAAAAAATAATCAGAATAATTGGTGTTGTAGTTGAGCTCCAATAAAGAAAGAATAAGTGAGGTGTTTACCACCTACGTATACTATTCCAACTGCCAGGGTGCTTATTGTATAACCTGCTTGATATTTTAGAAACTATATTACTTCCCTTGGCAGAATATTCAATGGAAGAATCTGTTTTTCGCCAGAGATGGACTTTCCTACAATTAATTGTCAAATGATTTGATGGAGTTTGCATTTATGCAATGCATTTTTCAGATGAACACTAATGAGTATAATAATAATCCTTGCATTTGACAGTGTCTTATCATTTCTCCAAGATGTTTCAAAGCGCTTCACACAATATACTGTAAAGTGAATTGATTGTATATTTTGTTGGCAAAACTGCAGTTTAATAGTGTGTTTCTTGCCCAAAAGGTTAGAGAATCCATGCTATTTGAACTTATTAATGCTCTTTGGGCATAGGTTATTCAGTTTGTTTCCATTTATTCAACTTTTTCCAGTTACAAATCGACAGTCTGAAGAAGAACATGAATTCAGAGGAAGATGGTTCAAACAGCTTAAAGATGAAACTGATGGAATACATGAACATGTTGACTGAGAAGGAGACCCGCATCAAACACCAGGAGGAGGTGAGTTTCAAGTCATTGCAGCTTCCATCTGAACTCATTAACTTTTATCAGGTCATATCTGATTTCCTCCCTGTGTATATGTGCAAGCTTTAATACACAGGACAGGGAAATGGGTGTTTTCTGACAAGCAGCAAGGTTTTCTTTCCATAATTATATTAGCATTACCAGCATATGTTGGATCTCAGTGTCTGTGGATCCATAACAGCACTGTAAGGCAAGCAGAGTACCTCCATGTACAGGTGTTAGTGAGGAACATATGAAGACTTGCACACTCTGACCCTCCAATAGGACCAGGATTAAGCTGGAATCTCCTTTGTTTGCCTGACAACAGATGGATGAACAGGTGATATCAAGTTCTGGAATCTGTCCTGCCTTTGCTGATTGATGAATGTTACTCAGTAGTGCTGTGAGGAGCAATATGAATATACACTGCTGATATTCCTGAGTCATTATCCTGCAGCAGATTAACTCGTGGTTCAAATATAAATGGTATATAACACCTTCTGAATTCAGTATCTCGGTGCTGCAACATATTATTTTCAGCTGCTATGAAACTCTGACCCTTTACTAAAGCCACTTTTACTTTCACAAGAATATACTTTAACCGAGGCAAATAGCTACACACAATTAGTTGTACATAATCGTGAATCTAATCTATTCAGTTCTATTGACTCACAAAACAAGTTTGTGTCAGGCAGAATTATCTAGAGGAGAAGAGAACAGGATCCAAGGTTGATCAGGATTATTTTAGGACAGAGAACAGGATGTATTTCTTTACACAATTAGAATGTATAACAAGGAAGTGCTTAAGGCTAAGATGCTGAAAGTTAAAGGAATATTGTAATGAGAGCTTCAATACTTTAATGTAGATTTGGTAATCTTGAAAGATGAGAACAAATGGGCAGGAGTGTGGGTAATTTTTACCTTACACACTCTTTGTCACATTTAGCAATTATTCCCACCTATATTTTCAAACAATTTTAACTTCACATTTGATTCTTTTAATTATCCCTGTTCCCAGGAAATCAGGAAACTAAAATCTTCATCATCACGTGGATCAGAAAAGAACATATCACAAACAATTATCACAAAACGGTAATGTACTTTATTAATATTACTGTATATAAAGTGAATAATTAATTGAATTGTTATCTTATGCAATTGACACAAACTGTCAAAATCTCGAACTGCTGGCAGTTTCAAGATTGGATTATGTCAAAGCAGACACATTATTTGTGTTTCTGATTGTTATTTTCTCTGCCCAAAAGCATGATAACCATTTCTCAAATTACTGCATTGAAACCATTGTCTTTTTAACACTTATAAGAGCTTTACTGTGTGCAACACATACATGACTGAGCATACAACATTTCAATGATGGGAAAAGCTTGATACTGGTACGTGCAAGAGCCTTGGGACGTCCTGCCAATGCAAATAGCACTACATAAATCCAATTTGTTATTGTGCTATGGAAAGCACTGAAGCTTGGTGAGATAAGAAAGTAAACTTTTTTTAAAGATTTATTCAGATGAATCCCCTGCGTATTGGCTGAATGTCCAGTATTCATGACATGAAATTGGTCTCCGACCTCTCGGAACTCAATTGGATTCACTTGGGTTTGGGTAATGTGATCACCAAAAGACTTGCTGACAGCAAATTAGCATGAAGTTTTGATCTCTGAATGAGAAGACTATAGGCTCAATTTGTATAGGCAACTAGATAAAATGTGTGCATATTTTGAGTGAGTTTTATTGCATTTGTGATTAAGACTAATAAATGATAAAAACATGTTTGTTTCTGACCAGTTGCTATCTGTCATTAGTTCTAAATTCTAAGCAAATCACAGGAATGCAAGTGATGTGAAAATTGTAATCCGTTGACATTTTGATGCAACATTGTATTGATGTCATTGAGAATGCAACACTAAATGTCAGACTATTCAAATGTATTCTAATACTGTTTTTAATTTACTTCCTGGATCCAGATACCTTGATTATCCCATACTTGGCCTCTTGAAAGACAACAAAGTAATTTCACCTAGTAAAGGAATGCAGACCATTTTCATTGACAAGATTGACAGAAAGTAGATAGGTATGATGGTTTATCTTTACCTATTGTTTTACATTCCCTTCAGTTGATGACCCCACTATTTTGGTCTCAAGATTTTACTCAATTTTGTCATTGTGTGGTTTAGTCAGCAGGGAATCATAGACAAGATGTTAAGGCTTCTAGGTAATGGGAATCAGATTTCTCTTCAGAACTTTCAACATCACAGGATATTATTCGCCGGCTCGAAGTGTATGCTTCACACATTGATGCTTTAGCCTTATTAACGTGAATAGTTTGGCAACTGCTGTGGGACTTTACAGTAAAGTATACTTTAAGGCACCAGTCTATGAACCGGTACCCAGGCTTATCTGAAATTATACAGGAAAATATTAATGGTTTCCTCATATTTGAAAATAACTCAACATTTCAGCCGTATGATTTTCACTGTTATGCTTCTGGAGCATGTGTGCATTTTACCACAATTGCTTGGTGTAGAGCCTCTAATTTCCTCATCTGAGAACTCATGGTCCCATGTCTGTTTCCTTTTGACAATTCCATTCAGTGATAAGTGCAGTGAATTGACGTTTTTAGAAAAATGATTACCAGCCTTGTAAAATATATGCTTTCCACTAAATCTAAGTATTCCAATAAAATGAGTTTAAATGGGACTTCACTTCTAACAGATGTTTTGAAATTATTTTAGCATTTCGGTCAGTTCAGCTGTCTTTCCACTGGCTTTATCATTAGGTAGTCTACAGATACATGGGTTACTGGTGGATTGGATCAGCATTGATATGCATGGTAATAGCAACTAGGAATCAGCTCACATAAAATGAATAATACCTACTGCTATCCTACACATATGTGTCTTAGATTCCAGAAGCCGTTAATGTAGACCTAACACATTATTCTGATCATCATTCCAATGTTCCAAATCATGCACTAAGGAAAATTGAGGTGATATTAGAATCAACGAGTTTAACCTGAAAGTATAGATATCTAGTTATTATTGTGCAGAAAAGTCTTAAAACCTTTTTTCCTTTTTCACATTAGGAATACAGCAGCTTTCATCAAACTCCAATGGTTTGGGAAGTCAAGAATTAGATTTTGACACAATACTTACAAGACTGTTCACTTGGCCATGTCCTTTCTTATGCTTGGATTAGAAGGTTGAGACATCTCAAACAGTATTTTTTTCATCTGGTTTTCTTTCAACATACTTACAAATACATTTATTGTTTTACTCCTGTTTTGGGGGTGTTTTGGCAGTTGTTATAAATTGATGTGGAAGTTTATACTGTATTAACTTCTGATGTGGGATGATTTGGGTGCGAGGGTTTCTTTATGCCATATATGAACTGAAATGAATTAAATAAAATGTGTTCCCTTTCTAGCTTTCGATTAAATAGGCATTTGTTGAAGGTTTAATCATGTAAAGTTGTGATTTAATTAAACTGTAGTAAGATATAAATTAAATAGGTATATTCTGAGCAGTCTATTTTATTTAATCTTTCATTTGTAATGAAAACTGGTACCAATGTTGCCAAAGGTGTGTACGTATGCTGACCATACCTGAAATTTGCATTACAGCGTTGGATGGGGTTTATTCTGAAATACTTTCACTGAATGTTAACCTTTTTATATAAAATAATTCTGGCGTACCAAGGAGCCATTCACGAATCAGTGGTTGCTGATTCAGCTGGCTGCAGGAATAGGATGTAAAAATGTATAGAATGCCATTGAAACTGAGCCGAATCTCTATGAATGTCCAAAGCAAGATTTGGTTTAAAACAATTATCATGAAAACATTTTGCAAGTAAAATCTTTGAAAAAGGGTAAATCTTAAGACACCATATCCATCTTACCTTCTGGAGGGTCAAACTCCATTCTGATTTACAGCACAGAAAGTCATTCTGTGTTCTGGGTTTTTTTAGAAGAGCAATCCAACATGGAAATACAATAGAAATGGTGTAGAAATACATCAATGTGTTTTACCTAATTACCATGCCATTAACTTTATTATCTGAGTACAGTACTGTGTTCTCAGCAAAGAGTTTTTACAATTGACCACATTCATTCCACCCCTCTTCCTTCCCTGGGTTCACCCACATTTATTAAACATGAAATGAATTGAGTTTGTCTTTCAAGTTTATGTAAATAGGCAAATATGTACATTTCATTGTAATTCTTCCAGCCTGAGTGACTTTTTATAGTCTGTCCAATTTACAGGCAACCTAACCCACAATGTGTTTTCTGTACTGAAACCCAATGTATCTGTAGAATACACTAAATAAAAAGGTTTGGCTCAATTTATTGTTTGCGTTTCTATAATTTTTCCGTCCCCCGACTCATTCCTTGCACCCTCTACCACACCATCTGAGGTCATAATACTTACAAGACAGCATGCCCCCAAACTCTGGAATACTCTCACTCAATCCCTCCGCCTTGCCCTCTCTCCCCCTTTTCAAGTCCTGCCTGAAAACCTTATCTTGTGCACCTTCACCTTGTTGATGGAATATTTGTTTTCTGTTTTTAGTTAATTCATCCAAACATTCGAAATAGATGTACAGTACCTGTAACATGTGGACACCAGATGCAATCTATCTCTTCGTGTGACATTTTATACTCATTGCTGCACCACCCATTTTAATGTCATTATTTACTCATTTTGTGCTTATGTTTTCAAATCATTCTCAGGTAACATGCTATACAGGTTTTTCCAGTTCTTGCAAACTGGCGTCTCTATCACGAGCCAATTTATTTGACTCTGTAACTAAACTGAACTTAAAATGTCTTGTATCACAAGTGTGTAAGATCACCTTGAAACACACCCAATAAAGAAAATAGTTCAACAATTTCAAGGTGTGCTACCTACCATACATAGTAATAGTAAAAACAATATTTTTCAAGGGTAGAATTGAAAGGTGTAGCACAAATTCTCATGACTGGAACACCAAGCAATACTATGCGAAAACTAAAAACACTTTAGGGGAATTGCTCTCCAGCTCAGTTTCGGAATGTATCCCATAGAAAGGTGGTTCTGAATGAATGATTAACTTATGGGTGTGTCAAGTGGAGAATTTAATACATGTATTCTGTACATAAAAGTTAAACTTGCAAGTGAGGATTGATTGGTAACTCACAATAGGTTTATATCTGGGTGTTATTTGATTGCCCAAGGTATTCATTGTTTCACTCAATTTTGTATTACTGCCTGATCTTAGTCAATGTATATATTCTCACTCATCCTATTTCTGTTCTCATCTTGGGTCTAAACACCAGCCTGTGCTGGCTGCTTCACACTGTACAACCCACATTTTATTGGCTGTTCAACATGCAACTCATATTCTCTATTACAGTCAATCGTGTCTTTTATGCTGCCCTTGCTCACTCTATCTTAAATCTTTGCCTTCCTTCGCGCACTCCCTTTCCTCCTTGGGTGCATTTGTTCTTTGCTCTTTCCTGGGGTTCAATCAGTCAATAAAAAGACGTGAATAAATTCTGTTCTGTCCAGACATTTGCTCACCAAAATTCTGCCTATTTGCAAAACTTAGCAACAATTTCACTGGTCACTGCTAGGCAGATGTTTAAATTTCAAACAAAGTGAAGGATCACAACCCAACATATCTCCCTCCTCCAAAAGCCATCGTAGAAAACACTAGGCAGGCAATTATTTAGGTTTAAAAGAACAAAGGAGTCCAAACTATGTAAAAATGGGTTCATTTTGTGAAATATTCTGGTAAAAACATAAATACGTACTAGGTGTGAGAATACACGTAGTGCAAGTAGTGCAAAGAAATTATGAAGTCCAATATCAACTCTATATTTAATTGAAATGGTTCTTAATCCTTTTTGTAAATAAATAATTTCCTCTCCTATACATTCCAGCCTCTTTGAGGTAAAAGCCAATATTGGCCTTTATCATAACCTTTTGTACCTGTGCTTTTTGCCCACCCAAACTGTTCCAAACAACTTTCTATATACAGTAGATGGTTCACAGAAATAGAAGTTTAAAACGTTGAGGTCGAACCTCACTACAACCTGAAACAGTTACATTTGTTTGTTCGTTTACAATAGGAACTAAATGCAAGTGCTGTTTTTTTCATTCCAGAAGGCACTTTTATTATCAAGTATAGTAACAATGCTATTTCCTAGTTGTAGTTAAAGCCTCTGCCACATGGTGGTCACAATGAGCAAGTCCAATTTGATAGTCCTCCACCTTGTGGCACATTAAACAATTGCATGGCTGGTGTATTCAATACAATATCAAAACACTCAACCCTTCGGATGATGGGGATATAAGTTACTTTTCCTATGTTTATTTCAATACCAATGCAATTAAGATTAAGAGAGCTTCTCCATTAAAAAAAAGATTACTCACGTTTGCTGCAGATGGTACTGTATGATATTTCAATGCCATTGTTTCAAATAAAGGAGTGCAACAACAAAATTACATTTATACATTGCCTTTCATATTGGGATTCGCCCGCCTACATACAGTCAATTTGCTTTACAGTATATTCTGTGAAGCGCTTTGAGATGCCTAGAAGACAGGAAAAGTTCTACATCAAATGCAAGGATTATCATTAAAGAGTGCCCTGATGTGAGTCTTGAAGGAGGCGAGGCGTGGAGGCCAACTAGGAAAGCATTAGGATTCGAATACCATTTGGAGAATTCAGTTCAAAACCTACTGTTTGCAGTATTTCACTCTGGAGGAGTTAGCACAGAACTGAATAAGTATGGATAGATAAGTAAACATGATTTACAAGAGCAGGTGAAACGCCTACTTGAACCAATGTAAGGACTTAAAATTAACGATTATTCACAAAATTTGAGAACGATAGATGGATGCCTTCATTTCTGAGTGCTCTGAACCACTGCCCAGAATGAAGGGCAATAAATTGCTGTTGTTAATTTAAAACTTACATCACTGCACATAATCTGATTTTCATTATATTGCATGGGCTGTGATTAAGGTAGACAACAATTGTTTAAAATATTTATACTTTAACATTGTTTGTGCTTAAGACATTTACCACATTTCTTTCCCATTGTGAGAATCCAATCCGTTCCAATCAGGCAAGAGCCTGGCCAAATAGAATAAGACTTCCTTCACACTGCCTAAAGAATGTTTAATATTTAATAGTTAACAGGATCCCCTATTGCATCACTGTGCATTATTCAATTTCTCACTTTGGTTCTGTCAATAAGACTATTAGTACAATATTAGCGGGACACGAATAGTAGCCAATGAGGTCCTTGAGACGCAGCAAGCAACTAAAAAACAATTAACAGGTTGAACAACGGGAAATCTGAAGGATGAACAATCTACCATCATCAACTTCCCACAAAGCAGCTGCAAATAGTATTCCTGATCAGAGTTTCTGGGTGAAATGGGTAACAGACTGTGAAAGAACTCTGTGCAACAGATGCAGTTTTATTTATATACTCATCACATTAAGAACAACATTTAGAAATTGTAATCCCACAGAACAGTGACAAAAGGTTTTCTCTTATATTACAGAGTGTACAATCTTTACAGCCACATGAAACACAAGTGTTTGATTATTCATCTAAGAGGCATTACTAAATTAATATTCTGAATTGTAGAAGTAAAACGTTTTGAATTCTCGAGCAACTGATTCTCATCTGGTGCAAAACAAAAAATTGACAACATTTGAAAAACACAAAAAACTACTACAGCACAATGAATAAAGTTAAAAATTCACAAAGTGAACAACCATTTGATGTGTGAGCAGTAAACAGCTAAAAAACTATTTCCATCATACCACTTCCTATACGTTATATGCATAACATTTCAAAACAAGATTTATATCCATTAAATAGCTCTGAACCAACCTGTTTTGATTCATAAAGCACTTCCATGTTATATAACTTATGAGATCCAAAGTATTTGCAAAGGGATTGCATGTAATCACCACACATACCCTGTAATAAAAAGTAGTCCAACTCTCAACAGTATGGCACCAATCCACACTGGCTGCATACATTTGCTGTGGTATTAAAATACAGGGATGTAATGAACTGCAGCAATTGTAAGGAGTGAACAAAAATAAACTTCCATCACACCTATTAAACTAATCTTTTCATGAAGGCTTTTGGAACGGTGATCTGCAGCTGCTAGACTATTTGTCACAAATCACTATTGGGGTTTATTTTTGGATTAAAAAGTTAAAAATAGATACTTCCAATGTCTGTTCCTGTAAATGGAATACTTATTAGATCTAAGTAAAATGAAAATAATTTTAAAGGGTTTAATTGTGAATTTCATAGCATAGCTGTAGCATACAATATTTTGCAACTGCATGTGAATTAAACTCGAGTTACCTGAAATTGTTAAAGAACAGAGAACTCACTGAATGGCTTCACAATTACGGCAACCTCAGAACACCTACTATTCAGATTGTATATAGAAATCAAAACATTGTACAACTGAACCCCCTCCCCAACTCTCATACCTTCTAAAACTTATAATACAAAGAATGAAAGATAGATCGAGAAACAACATTCAAGCTGAGACCAGGAGAAACAGTTCACGAGCCAGGCCAATTAACTGACAGTTATTTATGAAGTCTTTACGTGTAAAACATTTTCCCGCCTCCGCATTACATCACATGATAGCCTCTTTATGATGCCGCATTATGTGCTGGTTTTTCTCTGACGGCCTACGGAAGCCTTTCTTGCAAAACTCACATCTGTGAGGGTAGTCTTTTGTATGAATGGATATTACATGGCGCTTGAAGCCCGAAGCATCTGTCGTGCTATACTCACAATATTCACACTGATAAACCTTCTTTCCACTGTGTGCCTTCATGTGCTTCTTAAGCTCACTCTGCTGTCGAAACTCTCTCTTGCACCGTTTACATTTGAAAGGAAGATCCTTGGTGTGGACTGAAAGAATATGCCGGCTAAGTATAAAAGGATCTGCAATTTTGAAATCACAGTGCCTGCACTGATGAAGCTTTTTACCTTTGTGAGTTGACATGTGTTTCTTCAGCTCCGACGGGCGGTGAAACCCCTTGTCGCACACCTCACATTTGTGTGGGAATTCCTTGGTGTGCACAGATATTATATGACGTTTAAGGTCACTGGAGTTGGAGCTTCTGTGGTCACAATGTGGGCACTGGTGGGTCCTATGTGCCTGAAATAAAGTTGCATGCTTTTGCAAATCCTTATCATCCAAAAATGTTTGAGGGCAGTGGTCACATTTGTATGGCAACTCATCACTGTGCTTGGTTTTCACATGGGTCTTCAGGTTAGAGGCATCAGCAGACCTGTAGTCGCAGTACTGGCAGTGGTATGGCTTCTCGCCCGTGTGAGTCCGCATATGTTTCTTAAGTTCTGAAGGATGACGGAATCCCTTCCCGCACTCCACACAGATGTGAGGGAAATTCTTGCTGTGCACTGCCAACAGATGCCGGTTGAGAAGCCCCTGTTCAGCTGTCTCGTAATCACAAAACTTACACTTGTGCATTTTGTTGTCTTTATCCCTGTTGACTAGTTTATGAGCAGTCAGCGCTCCTGTCTGAGTAAATCTTTTTCCAACGTCATTATACTCAAATGTCTTCTCTCCCTTGTTCATTAGCTTGTGACTCTCGAGGTGATTGTGGAAACTTGCTTTTTTGTTTGTTGTGTAGTCACAATCTGTGCACTGGTATTTCTTCTTGGTGGTCTGCTCAGGGTGGTTTTTCATATGCCTTTTTAAAAAGCCCCTGGATTTGAACTTTTTCCCACAGATATGACAGGGGTAAACAGTTATAGGCTGTCCGTCAGGCCCTATGATAACAGCTAGATTTAAAATGAAACAAAAAAGCAATTAATATTTGATTCATTCAGTACATTTACTTTTAATGTTACAAATTGCAGCATTTTTGTAAAATAAAAACCATAATCATTCTGAACTTGCTCGTGGAAATGATTTGGTCTTTTATCAAAGAGAGAACAACATAAAATGAATATTAGAAAAAACACTATTCAGATTTTTTCCTACTATTTTAGTTCTAGTTGCAAAATAATACTGAATACAGTTAATCATAATCCTTCCATTTTATATAGAGCCTTATCAAGTCTTTGAGGCACCTCAATGTGCTTCACGGAATATACTGTAAAGTGAGTTGAGAGTATATATTTTATGGGCGAAAGGCCAACAAAATGCTGGTATGGCACAGCAGGTAACTCAATACTGAGATAGGAAGGTTAGGTTAACATTTTGGATGGAACTCTTCCAACAGGAACAGACTGAATGATTTGGAAAAATCTGTGTGTACGACTGTAAAAGGAAAATAATCCTTGACCAAGAACAGAAACACATTAGAAAGCAGTCCAGAATCAAATGTTCTATCTGCATTCATGCAGAGGCTGCTATGGGTTATCAACAGTTTATGAAATGCTGAAAACAAATGTTGGAAGTGGCATTATTTTACAGAGACGGTCGTAGATATAGATTATGGCAGATACTTAAGGGACAAAATTACATAATGGGAGGGTATGTGCCTTATATACAGTTATGTAACAATCATCTGGGTGATATTTTAGTTGTTGCCAAACCATTCAATAATTTGTATGGAATGTGGATTACAAGCATAAACACGAATGCAAATATCTCCTCTCAAGAAATCAACTCAATAAACAATCTTTATAAAAATGGACAATGTTTCCTTTCTTCCAACTTTGTTTTCTTGAATAAAATTCAGTGATACTAACTAGCAAACACTGATTTGTGATTTTGTAAACCACACTTCAAAACATTCTTTAACCTATTGCTACACAAGTTACTGTTACACTATTTTTAATCTCAATATTGGAAGGATGCAAGGTACCAAATGGAATAAACAGGTTTAGTACTAAATGTTAAAACTGCTGTAGGTCCTATTGAAAGATGCTAATCATGTTAAATATTAAAACAAAATCCACATTTCAGAAACTATTATCTATTTCTAATGCACGGCCACAAATTTATCTCGCAGCTTTTGATGGCTACACTCACCTGTATGCCACTGCCTGCTTTCATTTCTCCTCTTCTTTCTGCCCTTTTGCTTTAAAACTCTGGCAGTGCTTGTGCTGTCACTTATTTGTAGGAACTGGCTCGATGTACCATTCTTATTTTCTATCTTTGCCTCAAAATTATTACCTTCAACAAAGCAATAAGATGAAATTCAACACATTTGCACACCCTGCAGACATTTTGCAAATTGGACCACCAAACAACAGCAACGTACAGAAATAGGATCCAAATAAAGCCATAGCCAAGATTCAAATCAGTGCTGAGGAGTGACAGCATAATCAGATTGTTCATGCGCAGTGTAGCTTATCGATTAAATCGGATTTTATACGATTTCCGAGTTTCACTGTATAACCACCTCTCACAATGTGGAAAAAAAACGCATAATACTGCAGATCCTGGAAATCTGAAACAAAAATAGAAATCACTGGGAACACTCAGCAGGTCAGGCAGTATCTGTGGAGATGCTCCATGGATGTTGCCTGACCTGCTGAGTGTTCTCAACGATTTCTGTTTCACATTGGGAAGTTGCTTCAAAGTGCTTCTCATGGCGGACTGGGAGCTGCCCAAGCACGGAACCAAAATCTTACTGCTCTGTACAGCTAAACAACACTATCACATAGCCTATCATTACAATATTATGTGTGTTGATTAGTCAGCACCCATTAACTGTTAAGTAATTTCACTTGTTGAGAGGTTTTTCAGAAGCATCAAAGTATCAGATTTCTAAATACTTTTCCAAGTTATTTTTAAAACAATAAGACAAAACCAATAAATTAAAGCTTTTTTCTACCATATGCAGCAGCCCATGCAACTGGTACGAAGGCTTTACTGATGCCAGAATCCTCGATTTGTGTCTCATGGACAGTTGTTCCTTCTTCATCTCCTACGATGACTTCCATGTAAACCTCGTCAGCAATATCAGCACAGTCTGAATAATTAAACATCATTACTGAAGCAATCCTTTAATCCAAACAGAATTATTAGAAATCTTACAGAGGTTTTTTTTTAATATTGTTTCACAAAAAATAAGCGAATGTTACGAAAAATATCTATTCCCTGAGATACAGGTTCAGATAAAACTAACATTAAAGCTGCCAAAGCATGTGCAAGGCATTATATAACTATACATTAATTAAGCTTACAATAGTGTTACTTCTTTATTATGAAAAATCACAAAATCAAACCTACTAAGAATTGTTGGGGATTCTACAGAAAGGACTGTGCTGGCAATTAATTTGAAAAAGTTTACTTCTTCTGGCCTTCGATAAGCATTAAAAATGGAACAATAGACAAATATCTTACTGATGTCATCTTCTTGAGATGGATCTTTCACTGCCATGTAAACCATCTTTTCCCGAGTTATTCTACCAACATTCCCTTGGTCAAGCACTCCAGCTATAGCATGACCATTCTGATAATCACTCTCTGTGATAACTTCTGTTTCACCTTAAAAACAACAAACAAGCAAACAGCTATCAATGGACTAATCTGGAAATATTTTCTAAATTATTGGCATTGTTAAGTCCTAACAAAAATCCAATTGTGCTTTGGACAATTTTAACACATGATTTTACTTATTCTGAAATTATTCCACATAATTGTCAACAAGCACCAATATATATTTTTAAAAGCTCTCTGGGGATTACAGGCTTATTGTTCAATAATAATGCTTGTTAAAATTGTGTCCATCGCAAAAAACTATTTGGTTGTTAAGTTCACAAATATTCTCCCCATCACCACCCATAGTAACAAAACTTTACACACCACGATCCATTGGTATGATAAAGTTCACGATGGTGCTAAGTTGATTTGTTAAAATCCCATGGATGGTAACTTCATAATATTGAAAATGAAACAACAAAAAACATGTAGCTGTCTTTTATACAAAAGTATCGATTGACCACTGCTATTATGGACTAATCCAACGATGACATGGGGATTAATTGTAATACACGTATCTACATTACAATTAAGATCAAATAGGATTTATTTTCAAATCCTTGTTCCACCTCAAAACCCTCCTCTTCAATGGCCCTATCGGTCACCCCAAATCCCATCCTTTCCCTCCACCCTCCCTATTCCCGACCCCAGCTCGGGTCTGAAATACTGACTGTCCAGCGCCTTGGGACGTCCTCCCGATGTGAAAGGCGCTTCACAAATGTATTTTGTTGTTGTAAATGCACAAATGTTCAGAACAGCATAACAGGCCAAGTCTTATTCAGGCAAAACAAACTTTTGTAGTTCAATCGGAAAACTGTCATGAAATTGTCACAAAATTATCACATTACAGTAGATGTGCAATGTGAATGGATCATTTAAGTATAAAAAAAAGCAAAAGCATTTACCTATTTCCACATCATCTTCAGGTTCTGCTTTGAAAATGTACACTTTGATGACCTCAGGTCCAAACCCATCATCTTTTGAGGAATCATCTTGCTCAACGTCAGTGCTTATTTTAATTGGTGTGTTTCCCATATGGTCCAACTTCTCTCCAACATCATCCACTGCATCAAATTAACATTCAATTGTGAGCTTCAGTTCTATCACATCAGATGCATTCTCAACAAACCCTGACATCACATATACTTCAAAATACTAGATTTAATTTAAGTTCTTAGACCTTTTGCCTGCTGTTTGGGATAATAAAGCTTCAGGGCATCAAAGTACTTGCAAAAGACTTTCATGTTGGTTTCATTCCTTTCCCCAAAAAGTTTCATTACTAACTGCAATCTAATTTTCACTAGCTTGATTTTGAGTTCTTTGACTTCTTGTTTTCTTTCTCAGGGTCCTGCAGCACTCAAAAGCTCTGAAACAATTAAAAATATTTGTATTTATTAGATGGGAGTACACAGCTACAATTTCAAAAGGACCTGATATCAAGGCTGATGATGTCATGGCAACTACCTTTCTACAAAGAAGTTTAATGGTCAGTAGATAGTCATTAGCTTTAGGTGATTTGCTGAGTTTTGTGTTTTACCTAAATTGAGAGCCTAACATGAATCTTAAATTTAAGACAACTCAAATTATAGTGATCCTTAAAGTTCACATTAATGGACTGCAGCTCATGGAGTGCGTACATGGCCTGCTTACAGGCAACAGGACAAGAGAGCATGCAGGTTTGACTTTCCTTTATGATTTCCCTTTCTCATAGGTAGACACAGGAGCCACCGCTCCAGCCTCCCCAGGATCTCAATCTTAGCTATGTGCCATGAGAGGAAGGAACAATCAGAGGTTGTCACTTCTGTCTGCTCTCACCCACCTCCCAGTGGCCAGACCGAGTACGTGGGTCTTGGTCTGGCTGGGAGCAAGTGATCCGTACACATTCTTGACTGGGGACTAACATAAGGAGACCTAAAGAGAAAAAAAAGTAAACTACTTAAATGGGGAGTAATAAAAAAAAATTAAGTGAAAACAAATTGGCAAATCTTACCAATGTACAACTGTATTAGACTCTACTATTACAAAAAATGTAATTTGTATTATGAACTTCCAATAAATATACCTCTCATTTGAATCCAACTGTATGACAAACACTTTAATCCTTTGAAAGTATTCAACGACTACTGCTCAGTACCTTGTAGTATATAATCTGCAGTGCAACTAATTTACTGCATTGACACAAATTGTTTGCTCTGATCATCTGAATGTATTGCCTGTATGCAGCCTAATCCTATGATGCCCATCTATTATTGTATTTGCATTCTACAAGTATACAAAAATAAACAGAAACCAATTTCGTTATTGTATCATTGTTACAGATACTATTAAAAGGTTGGTAAATCAGTTGGTAGACAAAAAACTGTAAAGAAACAATTCTAAGATTCCAACATTAATATAAACAGAACTTTCTTAATTTCCACTTACAGGATATCATTAAGTAATCTTCAGATGTATCTTTTCCATCGATATGAGTTGCAATTGTCAACGCTGGACAAGAAACAGTCTCTTGACATAAATCATGAGTTTGGATTACGGTCTCTGACACAGCATCTGCTTCCATAACTTCCTCTGATTCCATCCCTGGTGAAAGATCATTTGTAACCGAATCCTGAACCACATGTTCAAACTGTTCCTCATCCTGCACAGAAACAAGGTCTGATACCAGCACTTGATCTGGAACTCCAACTGTCTCGGTTATAAGATCTGAAGCCAGAACTTGGTCAGGAACTGAAGTAGTGTCCAAGTCTTCTTCAATGGCAACATCGGTCTCTAATACTGAATCAGAGACAATCACTGCTTCTGTAACAACATCACTTTCAGTTATGATATCTGGACCCTGAACAACTTCATGAACATCAGTTGCCAGCTCATCTTCTAGTGTAACATCTTCCCCAGCAACATCAGAGACCAGCACTGCTTCAGGCACAGTTACAATAATGTGATCACCGTCAATATGAGCTGCACCAGCCATCCCCGTCACTGCAAAATAAACCAAGAGATTAAGACTGTGCATATTAATAAAAATTCTGTCAATTCAGATATCTAATTATCCTTGTCCTAGCATCGGGTTGTCTGTCCATGCCATACAAGTTCATCTGACACAATATTACAGATCATGTTATACAGAGAAAATGCCAATGCTGATAATATTAAAGTATAGGCTTGACCTTAATTTAATCCATGCATTTTGATATCGTGCGTTTCATATCTTATCGACATCTCAAAGCACTTCACAGAATATACTGTAAAGTGAATTGACTGTATAATTGTGGGCGAAACTGGTTCAAGCTGTTTGATTCATCTATTACAGCTTTGAGGCTGGACCAATAGAATAACCACCCTTAAAGGTTATTAACTGAAATTGAACTGCACTCCTTAAAATAGTTACACTAGAGTTTATGTGAACCTGATACAAACTCTGCAGTAATGGATTTGGGTCAAATCCAAATTAACGATCCATCAGCTGATTTGCCTTGACCACACCAAGATCTACCGCTCACCCCTCACCTCTGCCAAATCTCTCTCCAAGATTATCTTGGAGGCCATGGATAACCCCAGGCTCCTCTTCTCCACCACTAACCATCTCCTCCTTCCACCTCCCCACACTTCGCCCATCCTTTCCTCCAATTCCAACTGCAAGATGCTGGACTTCCTCAAAGCCAAAATCGTTGGCCACCTCTACCCCATCTACCGCTGCCCCCTCATTATCTCTCCCTCATAAGCCACCCATCCCACCCCGTACACCTTCCACCCTATCTCTCCCTCCTCCGTTATCGCTATCATCTCCAAAATGAAACTAACCACCTGCTCCCTCGACCTCATCTCTCCTCTCTCATCTTCCACCTTTTGGCTCCTATCCTAGCCAGCATCATCAACCTCTCCTCTTCCACTGGCGCTGTTCTCACCCCACTAAAAATAGCTGCCATCATCCCTATTCTGAAAAAAACCTTCCCTGGATCGATCCCTACACTCCAGTTACCGCCCCGTTTCCAACCTCCAATTCCTCTCCAAGGCCCTTGAACAAGTCATTGCGTCCCAGCTTTGCTCCTTTCCCTCTTTGAACCCCTCCAATCCAGTTTCCATGCAGACCTGGTCAAAGTCTCTAATGACACTCTAAAGATCTTCAATCAAGGCTCTCTGCTTCCCTGTCCTCCTCAACTTCTCTTCCTCCTGCGACACTGTCGACCACTCAATTTTCCTGCACCGCCCTCCTCTCAGCTCAATCTTTGTGGACCTGCCCTTTCCTGATTCAACTCCTATCTCCACCACCGTCTCCACTTTGTCGCCACCAATGGCTTCTCCTCCAGGACCCGCACTGTCAGGTGCATCATCCAGGGCTCTGTCGTTGGCCCTCTCCTTTCCAACATCTATATGCTCCCCCTTGGTGACATCATCGGCAGACACGGGGTGAACTTCCATAAGTATGTGGATGTCAACAAACTCTTTATCTTTCTGCCTCCAACCTCGATTCCAGGACCATTCCTGTCCTGTCAGACTGCCTGTCAGACATCAAGTCCTGGATGAGAGCTAACTTTCTACAGCTGAATGTCAACAAGACCAAGATCGTCCAGATTCAACACGTCCATGCTCGACTATGCTAATGCCCTGCTTGTCATCCTTCCCGACTCCTCCCTCCATAGGCTGCAGATCATCTAGAACTCTGCAGCCCGTGTCCTCTCCCACACCAAGCTCCGCGACCCTATCTCCCACCATTATCCCCCGACTCCATTGGCTTCTCATCATTCAGAGGATTGAATTCAAGATGCTGGTCCTCATCTTTAAAGTCCCCCATGGCATGCCCCACCCTACCTCTGTGACCTGCTAACCCCCTACCATCCTGACCACTCCCTCCGCTCAGCAGGCTCCAGCCTGCTCCATGTACCCCGACCCACCTTCACCACCATTGGTGGGCGAGCCTTCAGCCACTCTGTCCCCAACCTTTGGAATTCCATTCCGCAATCCCTCCGCCTTGTTTCCTCCTCAAGATCCTCCTCTTCGATTTTGCTCTCGGTCATCCCCACCTTCCCCTCCCTACTCCTCAATCCTGACCCCAGCTCAAGTCCGAAACGTAACCTGAAAGTGCCATTGGACGTCCTCCCTAATTGAAAGGCACTATACAAATATAACTTTATTGTTGGTGTTGAAATGCAGTAATTCGGACACTTCCTAGTTGGTCTATAATTTTCCAATAACATTCTCTTAACTTTCTAACATACAGACTGTCATGTTGATTTAGCAAATAACTGCTAAATAATAAATAAAACTACCTACCAAAGTCCTGCATAATCATAGCATGAGAGATTTTTGAATCCTGTGATTGCAGCTCAAGGCCTCCCCCACCTTGATCCATGATGTGCAGCTCATCAGTGTAGAAGTCTAAACAAAAACAAAATTGTAATATTTTGATTAAAGTAATGCAATATTTTTCATGTTGATAGTTAAAGAAGATTCAAAATAACTACATTTTTTTTTACCAGTTAATGAATACAACAGCTGCATTGGTTATTTTTTTCATGACAACTTCATGTTTTTGAGTTGCTTCTGTTCAGAGAATACAGCAATAAGGAATGTTCTAATAATAAAGTTCATACAGTAGTTCAATAGTTTTGGTTTGTTAATTGATACCGTAGATATCCTATATACCGGTAAATCCTGTTTGACAAGAAATGAAAATAAATTGAAAATGTCATTTCACCAGGGTTTTAAAGTTGCCAATGTGATGCTTTTGCAACAAAGTCCAACATTGTCAAAGCCGATTGCTTTTTATATGATATAAAATAATGCTACCCCATTTATTTATTTACCCCAAAAGCTAAATTCTGAGTTTTAGGATTTTGAGTTCTGGCTCCAATATGTGATCTGTTTATACAGTTCTCTCAATGGGCTGAAGATGGTGAGAAAAGGGTATCCGTCCTGCGTATCCAACCTCCTGTGCTTGGTGTACGACCCCTTCCTTGTAAAAGTATTATAATTATAATAATAATAATGTTTGCAGTTGGTACAGAGCTGTACCACGACGTCGAATGTCTCACAGAATGCTTCACAGAATATAATTTAAAACAAAATGACAGTATATTTTATGGGTGAAACATGGCAGCCAATTGTGCACAGCAGAGTCCCACAGACAGGCATTGATCAAATTATATATTATTTCAAAAGGGATTATTACTCCCAGAAAAGAGATTCGACAACTGACTCACAATCTGGTTCCTACTTACTGCTAGGTAAACAGAGGTGTATGGAGTAAGGAAATTTACAAGTCCAATAATAAGATCAATTCCCTGTGCCTTGCTCACTCCACCATTGCTCACCCCAAGTCCTTCCTCTTCGACCATGCCTTCTGCCATCCTCCCACCTCCACACCCCTTACCCTCCAACCACCTTGACTCCAAGTCCCAGCTTGGGTGCAAACCCATCACTGTCCAGCGCCTTGGAATGTCCTCCATATATGATAGGCACTACATAAATGTTGTTGTTGTTGTAATTATTGTAGTTTTTTTACTGTTGCACCAAATGCTCAATTTCATCTGAATCAGCTGTTAAAGGAAGCAATCACCCAATACTGTGCTGAAGCCCACAAAATTAATATGCCAGATCATATTTGTAATTAGTTTCTATAGGAACTATTTGAATAACGAGCATTTTGACATTATTATTTAATCTCTCAGTACCCACCATTTTAGATATATCTGAAGATAAATGTTTTTGTTTACAATTGCAGAATTAGCAAGATGTTTTAAAGCTATGGCTAGCTAAAAAAAACATTAGAATTCACAAATACTTCCTGTAGGCAAATCAAAACCACACTAATCACTTCAACTTTGTACAGTGTGCTGTGAGTACATTACTCCTGCCATAAAGTGCCAAACTTGGAAACATTACAATATAGTACTGCAATTACAGAACTGAAACAGTAAACTAATAGTTTATTTCCACCTAGCTATCAACAGCAAATGTTAAGATATAATAATATGTGCTGAATTTGTTTATTTACTTTTGGGACTCTCTCTGCTGATGCATACTAAAGAATATTGGGTGATGGCTTTGTATTATCCATTCTTTATATGGAAGAACAAAATTGAACCTAAAAATGAGTTCCTTCATGAAACATTAATTATTTATAAAGGAACAATACGTTTGGTTGCGCTGACCAATTAGACCAAAAGGTCACAAGTTTAGGAATGTAAAGGACAATTTCAGGACACACATCAGGAAATATTCCTTTAACCAGTGAGTACATTTCTTTAACCAGTGGGTAATTAACAACTGGAATTGGTTACCCAGAAGGGTAGTTGAGGCCATGGCATTTAATCAACAGATTGATACTGTGATGGAAGGTCAGAGGGGTATTCTGGAAAGATAAGATCAAGTGAGCCATTGAGGTTTCTTCATCCGAACCTCGCTTGTGAAATCAATTAAGCTCAATCAGTATTTGGCTTCTAAAACTATTTTTGTAAAAAAATATTCATGTGATAAGAGCAAAGAATCTTTTGGCATCAAGAATTTATTTAGAAATTGAACGGCTGGGAACAATGCATAAAATGAGGATACTGAAATTATATTTGGCCCATTTCACATGCTTCTTCCAATTGGCAGTGCAACATTTGGCATTGGTCCAAGTCCAAAATTACTTATGGAATCAGGGAATATTCAATTATATTTGAAGTTTTAATCAATTTACATTTACCAACTTTTTCCTAATGGTTCTTAAAATTTGTGTTTTTAGCAAACCAGAGGACAAGGCTTTATCAAAACAAAACACTCATCTTAAATGGTATGAATAATAATCCCTCCAAAAAAAAAAAAAATTGGTCATTTCAATCCTCGACTGTTTGTGGGATACTGCTGTGCGCAATTGGCTGCCGTGTTTCACCCACAAGTAAACAGTCAATTTACATTCTGTGAAGCACTTTGAGACGTCTAGAAGACGTAAAAAACGCTATATCAAATGCAAGAATTATGATATTATTATGAACTGTGCAGAAATCATTGCATTCTTTGGAACATAATTCCATGCTATTTGCAAAGCTTATGTACAAAATATCCTACTGAGGCACTCATTGATAAAAATATTACAGTATTAAAAGGTTAAAAATGCACTACAAGGAAATCTAATGGTTAAACTACTACAGTTGCCTTCTCTAATCCAATTGAAAATTCATAATTCATAGCGAAAATAACATCAATTCAACAAAGCACAAACGCAATCTCATCACTTTTGGCAGCTTGTTGCACAAGATGACTAGGGGGGGGGGGGGGAAGGGACCCACGGGAAGGAAGCAAATGTTACTGTAAGCAATAGAAATACTATATTAACAGATACTCGTGCAGGATTTGAATAATCCACATTGCACCAAAAGAAGTCAACTGCAATTTGCCACACTTCAAATGAAAACAAAATGATTTTTTTTAAAATCAGCACAATTCATTGATTTTGATCAAGTCACACAAAACTCGATGAAAAGCCACTGAATTAGCACAAGCGACCTGGTCCAACCAACTAATGCTGAGCACTGAGCGGCAGGTCAGCACTGAAGTCACGTAAACTTGCATGTAGTAATAATAATAATAATCATCATGGCATTTGATATAGCATCTCATCACGTCATTGAGACGTCTCAAAGCACTTCACAGGATATAATGTAAAAGTTGTGGAGTATATTGGCCGCCGCGTTTTGTCCACACAACACACTGTCGATCCGCTTTACAGTGCATCATGTGAAGCACTTTGAGACGTCTCAGCGGCCTGTTCACAACAAAATTGCATTTTTGGAGCGCCTTTCGCGTCCGGAGGACGTCCCGAGGCGTTAAGGTGCTACATCGAATGCAAGGATTATCAATACAATCACTGCCATTGAGGTCGGAAAGGATTTTGTTCAGAAAGATTGACACGGTCTGTACTGTATCGTACACAGCACGTACTTCTTTCTGGCAAATCGAAAGAGAGAGAGAGAGAGAGTGAGAATGAAGATGAAAGAGAGGGAATAGCACCCATAGGTTTTACAAGAATATTCTCCTCCTCCCCTCCCTCCACACACCCACCCCCGCCCCCATAATTTAAAACAACCTGGGGTTGGTTGGTGGGAAAGGGAATGAAACAATGTGTTGTTGTTATTGTTGACAATAAATAATTAGAAGTGGGGATTGTAAATAAATTAAAGCGGCCTTTCTGCATCAATGAACGAATGGCTGCCCCGGCCTGTGTGTGTGTGTGTCTGTATGTACAGTGAGCCAGGGGAAAGGATTCCCCGCCATCAGCTGCTGCTCATGGCCGACATGTTGTGTGGCCGCCATTAACTCCTCCCGTCCTCTCCCTTCGCCCGGCTCCTTGTTCAAACCGTGACTGGAGGCCCCGACATGTTTAAAGGGGGGCCCAGCTCTATCTATCTCTCTCTCTCTCACACACACACATACACACACCTCCCCCTCTACATTAAAAAAATTTGGGGAAAAAAATCCCCCCAAAAGCAAAAATAAAAACGATGTTTTGATTGTTTAAATACATCTTTTAAATACAGCTGGATTTTCTATTTTTTTCAAAAAAGGGAGGGAAGACATTTTTTTTCCCTCCCTTTCTCTTGTTTTCTTTCTTTATTTTCTCACTCTTCTCCTCCACCTCCTCTTCCCACCCCAAACTTGTTCCTCTCTCTCTCTCTCCCCCATTTTATACACACACATTTATATATATATATATATATATATAATAAACACACAACACTCCCCGAGGCTGCCAAGGTAACTAGGCCTCTCTGTGGCAGTTTAGAGTTAGAGCCAGGCCGCGGCCTAGGTGGGGCCTGAGCTCGGCCTAAAGCCGTCGCCTCCCTCACACCCGAGCGCCGCGCCTTCCCCTCGGCCTCTGTCGGCGGCCGACACTTGCCTGGTCTGTGGCGGGTTTATTCCTCCTCCTCCTCCTTCTCTCTCTTTCTCCTCTTCGCCGCCTTCTCCACACTGGGGTGGGGGGGGGGGGGGGGGGGTGTTGAGGGATGAGGGGGGTGTGGAGGGAAGGGGAAAGGGGGGGTGGGGGCGAGTTCTTCTTCCTCCTTCTTCTCCTCCTCCTCCTTCTTTCTCTCCCTTCCTCCGTCCCTCTCTCCTCCTCCTCCTTCTTCTTCTTCTTCTTCTTCCCGCCGCTGCTTCTCCCTCCGCCGCTGCCGCCTTGCGGTTCCTCCGGGCCTGGGTGTAGCGGTGGCTGCGCTCCCCGTCCCTCCCTCTCCCTCCCTCCCCGGCTTCTCGGGCTTACGTCAGAGCCAGAGCAGCGCAGCAGCTGAGCGGCAGCCCGAGCTGCGGCCTCCAGCGCTGTGCAGAGAGCGGCGACAGCAACATGAGCACAGACAGAGGCCAGGCACACAGCCTGCAGCAGCCCCTCATCGGGGGGCGGGGGGAGAGAGAGAGAGAGTGGGAGAGAGGAACAGAGAAAAAAAGGGGGTTAAAAAAAAGTGGTATTATTGTGTGTGGGCTTCTAATAACCCCAGCAGAGCAAGAGCTGCACTAAGGTAGCGAGGCCTCCAAAGCTTATTGTCAAAGAGATTCACTCACTCACTCACTCACTCACTAACTTCACTCACTCATTGACTTCACTCACTCATTGACTTCACTCACTCATTGACTTCACTCACTCACTGACTTACTTCACTCACTCATACATTGACCTAACTCACTGACTGACTTCCCTCACTCATTGACTTCACTCATTCACTAACTTGGCTCACTCATTGACTTCACTCACTCAACTCACTGACTTCACTCACTCATACATTGACTTCACTGACTTCACTCACTCATACATTGACTTCACTTACTCATACGTTGACTTCACTCATTCACTAACTTGGCTCACTCATTGACTTCACTCACTCACTCACTCAACTCACTGACTTCACTCACTCATACATTGACTTCACTTACTCATACGTTGACTTCACTCATTCACTAACTTGGCTTACTCATTGACTTCACTCACTCACTCACTCAGGATTGGGAGCTTTACCAGCAAAGAAGACAATAACTTCCTCACCTATGAACTACTGGGAGCTATGGGCCGAAAAGCCCCTTAGAACAAGCTTCTCAACCCATTGGATTCAACATTTCAACCACACTGAGGCTTTGGGGGCTGAAAAGAGGGGTAATGGACACCCTCCCTACAGCTTCTCAACCACCAAAGGCTAAAACAAAAAAAAGGAGCTGCACTCAAATAAATGTCTCCAAACTTCTCGTTCAGAGAAGACAAGAACTGAGGGTAAAGCACTGTGACTTCAACCCCAATAAAGACAAGAGCCTCACTGGAGATTGTGAGTTGTGTGGGGGCGAGGTAAAGCCCGGAGTGAGTGAGGTGCTCTGACCTCTTTAGGAGCTTCAAAGGCCCCACCCTGTGAATGTCCCTTTTATTTTGGTTAGCCTGGTGTTTTGACACATGGACAAACCCATCACCAAGTTTTAAGAGAATCCAAACCACACATGTACAAACTCATCACCATGTTTTAAGGGTATCCAAACGAGACTGAGCTTCCACACATGCCGCCTACACTTGGCAATTTCTGCGTTTGGAATGGAATGCGCATTTTCACCCTGCAGGGAAACACTCTGCTTACCTAATGCTGGAGAGTATCAGGTTCAGGTTGCGAGAGTAATGGTTTGGGTGATCCCAAAATGTGTGTTGGTAACATAATGGCCACTTATTTTTTGTTGTAACAATGTCTGAAATATTGGACACGGACAACTGCTTAAACTAGTTTTCCTGTAGTAACACCATCATATTGACTACTGCTCTTAATAGTAAGATTCCACCGTAAATACAAAGTAAGTTTCCCCAACCCTTGACTCCCACCTCCCAATTTGAGTGCCAAGCCAGAATTGTTAAGCACTAAATGTAAATCTGTATTGTATAATAAAGGCCAATTATATCTGACTACAATGCAGTACATTAATGCAATATAATACAAAGTTCAGATGCAATCCATGTGAGTGAAGCACAAAATCAGTATCACCTGGCCTTCAAGATACTTTTGGTGAGTTTTTTGTGAACAATGGATGTCATCGCAGATACCAATGTGTGGTTGGTCTCCAATTGAAATCTGAAAATAGTGATATTATCACTAAACATTATCGAGAAAAAATGAACCTCTGTATAATAAAACCATAACAATACCAAACATTTGTGAAGAGCTACATAAGAGCAGTGACTCTGGACAATTCTTACTCTTACCATCAGCTACAAGACCACTGCTCTCCAGATGGAAATATTCTGTAGTCTTTTCTACATTATAAATGTTTAATGAACATTAGCTTAGTGCCATTTTCATTTTGAATCATTCATTGTCTGTAACAGTTTTTTTGCGGGGAAGGGGGGGCATTTTTATTATTTTCAAGAAAATTTAAGGTGCAGGTCCTTGACAAACATCTGAATGTAAGGTCTCACATGGACCATGAATGTCAAATGTGGTACTCGATCTCCAAAGAGCTCTGGCTGAAGCAGTGATATATACAGAAGTCCCCCTTCTACACAGAGCTATGGTTAACCTGAAGCAGTTTTTGGACAAAAATTATTCCCGGACCAGATGTGTTTTTATTAGGGTTTTGTTGCATCTACAACAATAACAAAATTACATTTATCTTTGTGTTTCATGAGCACTTGTATCAACTTTGCTAATAGTATTTAAGATATTAGTTTAGGTACACAATTAACAATCCATATTTTTAAATACCAATAAACCTTTACTGAGTGGAATTTAACACTTTTGTAACCGTCATTTGAAAGCTCAAAAACGTTTTAAACTGTCCAGACGATGGCTATCTGTTCACCTGCGTTCCATTAGAAACAATTGATCTTGTTCTCAAAGTATTTAGTAAGGATGACAATACTTTGGATGTTAAAGTAAATCAAGCATCATAAAATAATAGGCAATGATAGCTATCACTGGGGAAGCACACGTAAGAATCCAATCTTCAAGTCAGGAGGAGAATAGTAAAGGAGACTATAAAATAATTGTAGACTCCCAACTATGGATGAAGTGTATCTCACCTGATCTTCCATTCATTGTTCAAACTTTATTTATGTTGAAATGCCATTTCTTTTGACAGCCAATAGTGTTTCCTGAATGTTTATTAAATTCAGACACCGATTTGTTTACTCATTGTAAAGATTCAGGTAAATACAAAGACAAAGCCAAAGTCTTGTGATATTGACAGTAATGGAATCCATTACTATGAATCTATAACTGAATTTAGAAGTTAAGATTAGTTGCAATGTCCTTAACCGACCAAGTAAGACAAATGTTGCAAACACGTCCATGGACGTACAATTAATTACTGCATTAAAGCTCATGGAATCTCTCAGGATAGGGCTTTATAATACTCCAGTTTCATTTGTATGGTATATCTTCTGTAAGGAATGACTTAATCTAACACGCATCAACCAAATGTGATTGATGCACAATAAGCGACAACAGGTCAAAATACAGATTGATCCATGGGTCTTCTCCAAAATGTATTTCACATGTCACTCCAGCACACAACTGACCGCAGTCCCATTTCCCAACGTATTTGTGTCATTAACATTGACCCACACCCAGCTTCTACCTGTGAAGTTGATCTATGCAGGAGATAAATGCCAAGTTCTGGCATGCTTAAACTCCCACTGTGAGCATGATGGCAGGTGCCAAGCATTAACTGCTGTTATTTACTTAGATTGCCAAATCAGTCTTCCTGATTAGCATTAATTTTCAGCTGTCATTGGCAGGTTAGGGATGGATATTATTTTTAAGTGCTATTGAGTTTTAGCAGTTTCATTACCAGAAATATTAGTGATTTTATGAGAAGTATGTTTTCAAAAACTCAGCATAAAAGGTCTGTCCACCGTAAAGTCATATCCCCTTTGGTACACTTCAGAAATGGTTTGAAATCAGAAGCACATTCTTTGTTTCGTATGCGTTTATAGCTCTATTTTACAGTACTATTAGTCATTTACGATATATATATTTTAGCAGCCTGTGTAAAAGCAAAGACGTGAAAACGGATGACAGCTACAAGTCTTATATAGATTACATTGCTCAACCTATCAAATATTTGAGATAATAAAAACAATTGCTTGAGATTTTTTAATATGACACATGTTACAAATGATGCAAACATTCATAGTGCCCATTTCGTTGGGCATATTTTGCGTAAAAACTCTACAAACACACACTAATCAATAGATTTTGTTTTACGCTCCCATTTCTCCCAGAGCGGCGTGTCGGGATTCAAAACCGCTTTGAACTAGGGCATTTGGAGCTTAAAAGCCACATTATGCAATATTTATGCTGCCTGTTAATTCTGAGAGCAGATGTATCAACAACACAACAATTAGATTTTTTGGGGGGGGTCTCGACACTTTTCACTGCGTTTCTATTTGAAGCAAATTGTGGGTTTCAGTTCACATGGCTCCCAAATGATCCTTTTGATGTGTTCTGATTTGTAAATTCTGATTCATAGCAAAGAGATTCATAGCCAATACATCTCAGTTCTTTTATACTACAGGAGTTCCCTCATTTTAATAAAGCCGCCATGTTGGGGGCTGTATTACTGTAATACAAGCTATATAAGTGACAGCTGTGCCTGGAGCATTTCAATGTGTGTCAAACACAGCCTGCTGGTGAGCAGCAAGTACAATTACTGGACAACTTTCCACTCATCAGTAAATAGAAATCGCGGAAAATCAAGTCTACTGCAACAAGAGATTTATTATCATTAGGGAAACAGTAGGAGTCTGCAATGTTGACACTCACAAGCACATAGAGAGACACTCACACACACAGACATACTCACAGACACAGAGAGAGACACACACACAACACAGGACATACTCAGACGCATGGAGAGAGAGAGACAAACAATCACAGACACACACACATAGACACTCACAGACACAGAGAACACAAATACTCACCCACAGACACTCAAAGAGACACATAAGTACACATACAGACCCTTGCAAACACAAAGAGAGCGCACAGACACCTCACGCAGAGATGCTCACGCAGTGACACGCTCACACACAGACTCACAGACTCACACAGACACTCAAACACACACAGACACAGAGCGACACGCTCACGTTAAAATACACATAAAACACGGGGAGACAGACGCAAAGCACGCAGAGTTGAATGACACTCACACAGAGACACACTCACAAGCACATTAAGAGAGACACACGAAGAGAGACACACACACACATACAGAGGAGAGACACACACTCAGAGAGATAGATAGATAGATAGATAGATAGATAGATAGATAGATAGATAGATAGATAGATAGATAGATAGATAGATAGATAGATAGATAGATAGATAGATAGATAGATAGATAGATAGATAGATAGATAGATAGATAGATAGATAGATAGATAGATAGATAGATAGATAGAGAGAGAGAGAAAAATAGAGAGAGAGATAGAGATAGATAGATAGATAGATAGATAGATAGATAGATAGATAGATAGATAGATAGATAGATAGATAGATAGATAGATAGATAGATAGATAGATAGATAGATAGATAGATAGATAGATAGATAGATAGATAGATAGATAGATAGATAGATAGATAGATAGATAGATAGATAGATAGATAGATAGATAGATAGATAGATAGATAGATAGATAGATAGATAGATAGATAGATAGATAGATAGATAGATAGATAGATAGATAGATAGATAGATAGATAGATAGATAGATAGATTCAGACAATCACAACAGCGGGGTCTCTGAGTGCAGTGAAGCTAATTTGTGGCTTGCTCCACACCTCGCATCCTTGTCCAGAGCTCTGTGCAATACTCTGATCACAATGAAGTTCATTCATTTTTTTCCGCCTCTAGCAGCTTGATCACAGCCCGGGCAGCCGGCACTGCCCACTGGAACCCGCACATTTCAATGAATATGATCCTCAAGCAATGATTGTGGAGGCAGACACGTGCTTTGTGCGCAATGTGCCATTTATTCATCCACCAAAGTCCACCAAAGCAACGCGTCGTCGATAGTGGATTCGAAACGACGCGACTAAAAATTACCGGATTAAATACATTCACAGGCTTCATTGGGATAGGCGTCGCAATCAGTGAATCCGTGTGGCGGGGTACCAGACCGCCTCAGCGATGGGCAATCTCAGTGGCTGCATTTTGAAGGGTTGTAATGTCACAGTGTTACTGACAGTGAGAAGGTCATGGATGTCTCTCAAGGGAATAACAAAAGGCCGCAGCAACTCGTGGGTAAAGAGACAACCATAGAATAGAACAGGGGAGATGAAGCTGTTCATTTTCAGCTACCTGATCTACCAACTCGGATCACTGCTTAAAACCGAGCAGGCTGGGATACCGTTACCGTTTAACCCTTTCTAAGCTAATGGATTTCTTCACACGAGTTGAATCTATTAGAGCTGCTGCACCGTGCTCACGTTGCTTTTTCAAAGTCTTAGCCTTGGATTGGAAAAGATAACGACCTGATGTTGGTGGCATTGCCCAGTTATTTCTCCTTGAAATTACAGAAGTATTTCCCGCACGTAATATAGGGAATATCGGTTGTTTTCCGATGGCACAATCAGTGTGAGCCTTGCCGAGAAGCGAGAATCGGTTTAACGTGGTGGCATACGGACTCTTGGGTTGGCTTCTGGTCTTGGAAACATTTTTGGTTCGTGTGCAAATAGTATCACCGTCAACAACAACAACAACTTCAATTTATATAGCGCCCCCCACGCCGGACAGCGTCTCAGAGCGCTTTAAATATCATCGCAGCAGAAACATAATCTGAAATTTAACAGTTACACTAAATCATATTGAAAAACAATCTTCTCCCCCCCCCCCAATCTTTTTTTTAATCTCCCCGCTTTTTGTACAGCTGGTGGTTTATGCTGGGCTGAAAATCCTGTCCAGAATCCTGTGCAAATGGCTCCAATCGACTCTGACTGATACTTAATTGGCAAACTGGCCTGGAGATTGTGTTACCTGGAGAGCTGTGGGAATGTCAAGCTTCTGAGGTTGGGCTGAGAGAGGTTGCGCACATAGTTGGGTATAATCTGACCTTGGCATGTTCCACGCCACCTTACTGTATAATTATTCACCCTCCCACAGCCCTATCCTCCCATCAACAACTTCTCTCAGCACAGTCTGTGATCTTTATTGTCATTCTCAATGTGATTGCTTATTGATGCATCGATTTTATTGATTAGGAAGCAGCTAATTGTTCTCTCTGAACTATGTATGTCATCAATGACACCCAGATAGATTTGTTTGTGCAGCAAGTTTCCACTCAGTAATGGGATCTTCCATAATTGTGGGATCCCAATTGACTCGGATCATGATGAATTCGAGGCAATCCTTGTACTCTCATCCCCTGCAAAGCAAAAGGACATCAGTGTAACAAGACTTTTCAGAAATAAAAAAAATGCCGCTTTATTAAAATCTAACACCGTTCCTCACAAACTATTTTCTTCACAAACCAATGAACAATCTCAATTCACTTTACAGTATATTCTGTGAAGCGCTTTGAGACACCTAGAAGACGTGAAAAGCGCTACTATCAAACGCAATGATTATTATTATTAATAATCCCAAATAACAAAGGACAATCAACAAAATCTGCTACATACAAACTATGTAACCATGTCAGGACCAAACCTGTCCTATGCCCCCACATTCAAGTTCATAGCAAAATTAGTGCAACACATTTCCTGTCACAGTTTTAGCTTCAAAATAAACCTTTTGCTCCAGTTTTTATGTGAGAGTTTGAAGATTCCCAAATCTTTATTAAATCTTTATCTTTATTAAAGTTATGACATTGTCTCAGGAAGCACATTGTTTTCAGAAGGCATTTTCTTTTTTTAAAAAAAAGTTATTTTGCAATGATGATACAACAAGTAAAGTAATATTCCTTGGAGTGGATATATATATACACCACTTTATCTCATTGAATCATCTCAAAGAGCTTTATAAGGTTTACTGTATAATGTAGTGACTGTGTATTGGTGGGTAAATGTGGCAGCAATTTGTTCACTGCATTGTTTCACTAAAAGCCATAAAGTTAATTTTATTCAGGGGATTGTTGGTCAGGTCACCAGGAGAAAGTTACTTCTCTTTTGGAATAGTGTGTTTATTTGTGTAACATCCATGCTTTAATGTGTTAATATCCACCCTTTAATATATTTAATGTCCACCTGAATAGGCAGATGGGAGTTCAGATCTGAAGAATGGCAACTCTGATAATTTGGATGCCAGGAACAGAGGCTTGAAGTATTTCAGAAAGCCATTGGCTGCTTACCTGAAATGCATTATTGCCTGGGAAAGGTTGTGAATAATCCATCTTGGGATTCATGCCTTGTTGGAATTGTGCTGGTTGGGAGTGGAGAGAACTAAGTTGCCGTTCATCTTGTGCATGGTGCAGAGGGTTTGAAAAAGTCGATTCAGACATATGCATCTGAGGTTGATTGAAGCTGAATAAAAGAAAGCAATTATTGATAAATACCATCAGAGTATCACTATCAATCGAACTGTTTAGTTAAAAACACTCCGCAAATTAAAATGTATTTTAAAAATATTGTATATAATACATTTTATATTTATATACCACCTTTCATATCAGGAAGATGTCCTAATACACTTGATACTGCTGCCCTGCCACCCAAGCGAAGAACTCAAGTTAACATTATCATCTGAAGGTGACTGACTGTGTGGTATATAAGGTGTGAGTCGGAAGGACTCTGGGATGTAAATTCTGAAAGCTGATAGTTATTGCAATACATTTAGTCAAAATATTTACTTTCCTGATCAAATACTTTGGAGCAGACACACAGGAAAACACAGCTAGATAGGCCAGGTAATATTTAACAACATTTTGTGGGTATATGTTAATGTTCTGGCTAACTTTTCTCCACTGGAGGGCGATCGGTGCAGTAAAATGTCATTGCTATTAAAAGCAGAGTGAGGGCAAAAAGAGTTGGGAGATTAGAAAGCATTCACTGCAGCTAGAAGTGAAGTAGGCTAAATCAATGGAACTATTCCAAAATTAATCACTTAAAAAGTGCCAACATGAAGAGTATGGGAAAAGAGCTATAAAATGGCATTAATAAAATTGAGTACTTAAATAAACAAAGCTGGCAAGCAGAAACAGATAAAATATAATGGGGCAAATGGCTTTTCTGCTGAAAATTCTATCTTTCTATTCTTGTGTTAAAATTTGAGCTGAAACAGTAGCAAACAGTGTTAAGAATAGATATTGTATTTAGAGACGATAGCAACAACAAAAGTTATGCTCCCAGTATATTGTTTTTGGGGGTCAGCCAGGTGTCTGCTATACGCAGAAACCTATCACCAAGCATAAGAATAGCTGTAGCTACTGTAACTCAGTGGTTAGAGCACTTGCCTTACAAGTATGAGACCTGGGTTCAATTACAGGCAGGGCAAAACCTTGGGCAAGCTTTCTACTCCACATTCTTAATAATAAAAGCTCACAAAAAAAATTGCCCATTTTCAATCTACGACTGTTTGTCGGACACTGCTGTGCACAATTGGCTGCCGCGTTTCACCCACATATATACAGTCAATTCATTTTACACTGTGAAGTGCTTTGAGACGTCCAGCAGACATCCAATGCAAGGTTTATTATTATTATCATTATTATTATTAAGAGTAGCAAATGAGAATTCCACACATCTCTCGCTGTCTTTGTTGCACAAGCAACATTTACATAAGTAACTTTGCATGTAATATAGTTGCAAGCAGTTTGCATGTTTCCAATCAGGTTATAAAGATGCAGAGGCAAATGATTCTTCTTGCTAATCATAGTTTATTTCTTTTGGGAAACATAAAAAAAGAGGCAAACCTGCTGTTAATTCTAGGTATCCACGAAACTGGTTCATAATTGGATTGTTCCACTGGGTGCATGGAATGCATGTGAGACTTTTCCTAAAGAGACGGTCAGGTCATGTCAAAAGAAAGTGAAACAATACAAAATTGCCAAAACAATTAGTCTTTCCACAGAAGCTCTCCTTATACAAATGGCACAGTCATTGAAAAAAAGAAAGGGCAGTGAGGTGATAACATGAACCAAACAAATCCAGATCAGTCCTGGAATAATTATTTTATCTTGATTTCTAATAAAGAAATTGATGGGACTTGATGTGTGACCTTGTGTAAGGCAAAGCCTGCTAAACATCAACTGCATAATTAATTTAGAAAAAAACTCTTCTGAGCTGATCATGTTGGTCGTCCTCCCGATGCGAAAGGCGCTCTATAAATGTAATTTTGTTGTTGTTGCACAAAGTGAAATTCAAAATTTAAATGAATGTCCAGTGATTTGTTAGTTGGAAGTGATTCCAGATTATGAACTGCTCCATAAATACAGTACATTGTGTCTGAGCAGTTACCATGGATCCCTTTCATTATTGAAAGGAGACGTGATTTGAATCCTCAGTGAGGAATCCCATCAATTATTGTAAATTGTACCTGAGTAATTACTTTCTATAAGATAAAAAAAGATACTTTGAACACATTACTCATGGGTAAAGTGAGCACCTGAAGGGTTCACTGTTGATTTCAAACGTTGGGGATTTTTAAAAAAAAAAATTTAAATTGGAGATTAGATCTAATTTGCAAGATAAACGAAAGCGAGGAAGAACCTTTATGATATAGCAATCTATTCCTGTGCATGTGGATTTGTGTTGTTGTGGTATACCAGAGAGTGGATGAGCAAGCTTGGTATGATTCATTGTGGCTGTTATTGGATGGGTCAGGCCATTGTAAATTCCTCTTAAAATTACATTCTTAGCTGATTAGAACAACAATACCAAAATATGTACTTTTATCTCATGTGTCCAGAGATCCAAACTACATTATCTGGACACGTATAAAAATGTACGTGTATGATTTTAGGAGTTCAGTTCATTTCGATATTCTGAATTGCGTCGTAGAATCTAGTCACCAGACACCAGTAATCAGTCAATGAAGAAGAAATGCGGTGTGACATTGATTTGAGTTTTGTTAAAAATACTACTTGAAACTAGTTCTCAATGCAGTACTTAAAGGGATACAAGTGAATTAGCTAAGCTAACATATTTAAAGCCTTACCATTCCCTGCTGTGGGATGTGGGGGTTCCTGTAGTTAATTCCACTATCCGCATATGCTCTGTTCATGTGCTTGCTGTTTGGCACAGGATAAATTAAGTTAGAGTTTACATTTCCAGTTGAATTTTGTTTGTTTTAATCATACAGCAGAAACAAAGATCATTCAAGTGAAAATAATTAATGTACTATCCACAAGATGCAATCAATCAAGAAACAGAGCACTGCTGGAACCATAGCATAATATTATTTCTTACCACATCTTATTTTAGCAATTGTGTAAAAAAAATGATGAAGAAATGTGTCTGGTAGTAATGATACCGGATTGCAATGATTAATTCTTGCGAGGGACAAGATTTTGCAGCAAACGAATCTGTTAAACAGATTAAATGTTAATCTAAAAATGTTTAACATTGTACCTAAAATCCTGTGGATCAAAGCGAACAAAGAACACAATTCGCTGCAATGGCAGAACTATTCAGTTTATTTTCACTGATGAAAATTCTTCGAAATGAACCCAGGAAATAAAGAAATAATAATCCCTGTGTTTGATAACAACAACATTGATATAGTGCCTTTCTCACAAGGAGGGCATCTCAGAGCATTTCACAGGATTTACTGGGTATTTGGTGACTGGGTATTTTGTAGGCAGATGTAGCAGTCAATATGTTACAATGTTAAACAAGTAGCCATGTAGTGAATCACTCATTTTTTTGTGGGGGGGATTCTTGGCGAGGACATCAAGATAAACTCCCTTCAATTTGTTCCCTGTTACTGTCTGTTGGTGGCAAAAATGTTTTCTCTCTTGAGGGTTCTGATCTTTGCTGGAGTATGGCGCCAAAGCCCCTTGATACCTTATCAAGCTTCATATTTGAATAATCAAGAATTTAGCTTCTTCATAGAATCGAGTTGAAGATATTAACTATCATTTCAAATGTAATTCTATTGACTGATTCTGCTTTGTAATATCTCATTTTGAAAAATTACTGTATTATAATAATCCTTACATTTGATATAATGCCTCTCATGTTAAGAGAAAGTCTCAAAGCATTTCACATGATATACTGCAAAATGGAGTAACTGTTTTGCAGGCAAATGAGTGTATCAAAGAGGAAAAGGCACATCTATTCTTCCAAAAAGAGATTCACTGAAGAGATGTTCCTAAATACAGTATCAGATATTGGTTCAATATTCCGACACACAAAACAGCAAACACTGTTGCAAAAATAGGAGAAGTGCATTTCAAAACATTGAATCCATCAGATGCAATAATATTACTTATTGAACTCGATTAGTTCTGGGCAATTTACTATTATGCACACCAGTTCATGGTTAATCCTATGAAGACTAGTAACCACTGATGCACAACTCACGTTTTATTGACTTTTGCCAAGGCATCCCGTTTCCGTTTGCTGTATACACAGTGCATAATGATGGCAACAATAAGAGTGAGACTTATACCAGGAAGGACAGCCACTAAAATCAAATCAAGAAAGTTCCATTCTTGCTCACAGTTAGAGCCCATATACCAATAATCTCCGAATCTGCCTTTAAAATTTGGACACCTGGAAAATAGAATAAAAAATGTCACAATTTAAAATCTTATTGAATTTAAAAATACAGTATTTTGTTTTGAGAAAGCCACGAATGTGAGTTGAATGATAGTTAGAAAAATAAAGATGTCACCGACTGAGTGGCAATGTACAGTTGTTTGTCTACTCACCTGGGAATGTTATTTGCAGTTTTACTACTTGCATCCTTTTTTTAAAAAATTGCACCTTTTTTTTTACACAGCATTGAAAATAACATTTTGTTATCTTATTCCGTTGTTTATTTACAATGCATATTTACCTGCAGTATGGTTTGCCATCCTTGCAATAACAAGGCATATGCTTTGGGCAACTGTCGTACTTGCACGGTTCATAGTCAAGGATGCCTGTGCAGTTTACTGAAAGTGAATTATATAAAAAAGATGAGGAATTATCAATGGGAAATTATCAATATAGTGAAAGTCACTTCTTAAAAACCCTGAAGAATACAGCACCTCTCAATTTATTCCAGATTATAAGAACCTAGAGTACATTGTGTCCCAAATCATTGGCACCCCCTAAATTTATTTAAGATAAAGTATCAGTGAACTAAATATTTACACATAAAATTAGCGTTACTGTTTATGTAACCAACTGCGCTCTTTATACAAATCGTTCCGATAAACACTTTGATAAGCTTAGGCAAGTATATTACTGATTGATTGTGATTAATTGTTACTCTTTCAAGGTAGCGTTTTATTTTTGTTCTTTTCTCATGAATTGCCTCAACCATTGCAACCAACACCCTGGGAGGCAGCCCCTTTTGTGTATGGTATATCACTTTTTGATTATGAATAGCCATGGTATTGAATAAAATGAGCAAAGAGAAGAGAAAATCACCACACTCTTGGTCTGTTCTGTAGTGGTTGGCGTGCACAAGTGAGAGGACCTGGGTTCGATTCCCAAGTAGGACAAAACCTCTCCTTACTCCATTCGTCCCTTACTTAACAGTAAGTAGGAATCCGATTGTTAGTTGATTGGTGGATTGCTTTCCAGTGGTAATAAAAAACAATGGTTATTCACTCCATTTCTGATTATGGGACACTGTTGTGCGCAATTGGCTGCTGTGTTTCTCCCATGAAATATACAGTCAACCCACTTTACAATATATAACATATTCTGTGAAGGGCTTCAATGATGTAATAAGCTGCTACACCAAATGTAAGGATTATTATTATTATTGTTAGAGCAATATTTTGGGAAAAGTATCAGATTTACAGCACAGAAACAGGATTTTCACTGGTGTTTTTCCAATAATCCCCACTATTATTTAAAAAAGCAGGGAGAAATCATTTACAATGTATCTCATGCAGCAAATACTTTTTGAAAAATAACATTCCAATAAATTGACCTGGTCTTCGCATTGCAGTCGGATTATTTAAGGTATAATAATAATCCTTGCATTTGATATACTTTATCATGTTGTTGACACACCTCAAAGGGCTTCACAGAATATACTGTAAAATGAATTGACTGTACTGTATGTATATATTTTTAATGGCCCGATAAACGACAGCCAATTAATTGCACACAGCAGTCATGGATTGTGTGACCACTTCTTTCTTGGAGGGATTATTAGTGATCCGCCAATCGACTAATAACTAGGTTCCTACTTGTTCCAAGGTAAACAGAGGTTTGTGGAGTAAGGAAACTTGTTTACGTTTTTGCCCTGCCCATGAATCAAACCCAGGTCCTCTCACTTGAGAGACAAGTGCTATAACTAACTCATTCCAGAATTCCAAGCTCTCATTAACCTGATTGATTAATTGTTGAGTAGGCTTGATACTTGCGAAGAGAACCCTCAATGAAGCAAGTTTAATTGAACATTAACGTTTACTATCTTCTAGGTACTTTAATGTCAACTTTTTCCATAATGGATTTAATATCCAATTACAGTATTCTGAATATAATTGAGCCAAATCCAGACAAAGATATAAAATCATCACACACCCGATGGTTGTCAGATACACAAGTATATCAAAATTCCCCAAAGATTTCGAAAACAAGAAAAAAATAAATTACAAATGACAGAACGTTTGTGAAGCACTTGAAGACGGTTGATCTTATAGGCAGTATATTAATATTATTATTCATCATGATGTGCAGGGCTCACCTGAAGAACTGCTCCTGATAACTTGGTTTTCAGGTGAAGGCCCATCAGTCTGCTCAGTAACTGCTGCACTGGCAAACAGAACCAAGAATACTGGGAAGGCACCACACAAAATCCACATTGTGTACGAACACCAAGTCTTACAATGCAACTCAATTACAATCCAATGTTCCTACACTGTGACAGCAGCCAATGCGTGTGCCACTGAAACAAAGATGCCTCTCTAAATAGACTACTTAAAGCAGTTTGAAGTCCACTGGGCTCGTCCCTGCCCAAATTATCAGCAGAACAATCAATTTCAGGCAATCGTTTGTTACGTTACCCGTACAACCCAGCCACACCTACTATTGAAAGAGCAATAGCAGTATTTTACCTTACCAAAGAAAAAAAGCATTTAGAGGAATGTTATTCCTGAGAAGGAAGTGATCCTATTCTGATGCGCGTTAAAATATCATCTGGTATGATCTGCAGCATTTCCTCCCATCAATTTTGCACAACACACCATTTGGTGCTCTATAACATCAACAACGGGGGTAATAATACCTGTTTGCGGGATGCTGCTGTCATTCGTTGCAGTGTTGAATTATGTTGGAGAGAAAGGTGCATGTGTGTGTGTACAGGTGGGTGAGGGGTTGGTGGTGGGAAGGAGAGATGGAGAGAAAGAGGCAGGAAAGTTATTTGACTTTTCTTTCACCTTCAAAGCCCTCCATGCCTTTGTTCACCCCCATGCCCTCAACCCACCTCTGCGATCTCCTAACCCCCTGTCAACCTGTCCGCTGCCTCCGCTCGGAGGGCTCCGGGCTGCTCCTTGTCCCCTGACCCACCTACCCCACCATCGGTGGGCAAGCCATCAGCCACTCTGCCCCCACCCAACCTTCAGAATTTCATCCCGCAATCCCTCTGCCTCACGTCCTCCCTCGCCTCCTTCAAGTCCTGCCTCAAAGCCCTCTTCTTCGACCAACTATGCCATCAATCACCTCCCTTCCCCTCCCTTCCCTCCATCCTCCCTGATCCTGACCCAGCTCGGGTCCCAAACACAGACTGTCCAGTGCCTTGGGACCGCTTCCTGACATGAAAGATGCTGCACAAATGTAATTTTGTTGTTATTGTTGGTTAGATCTGAATATAGTTATATGAAGCATAATGATTGTAGGGGGCTGCCCAGGTCAAGGAGGAAGTGCAGATTAGAGTAACAAGTATGATTCTCAGTGGTAGATTAATGAATTATGAGAAAATACTTCCCTGTTAATGTAAATCATAGATCTTGTCACACTGGGGAAAGAAAAGAATGAGTCAATAAGATGCGAGCGATTAGGTAAATAAAGCAAGAGAGTGAAGGTGAGTAGACTACGAGAAAAAATTAAAACAACAAAAGCCGGAAAAGAAAAGAAATTTAGAAGTGAGAAAACATCAAAATGAAGATTGATTAAAGCAAAGCATATGTACATATATAGTCAATTCACTTATCGAATTCAAGATTCTCGTCCTTACTCAGGGACCTGACCCCTGACTGTCCAACACCTTGGGACATCCTCCCGATGTGAAAAGCGCTCTATAAATGTAATTTAGTTGTTGTTATTGTTGTTTACAGTATATTCTGTGAAGCGCTTTGAGCCGTTTAGAAGATGTGAAAAGCGCTGTCTCAAGAATTATTATTATTATTTCACAACAACATTTATATAGCGTCCTTCACCTGGCTAGCCACGCTATTTACAGCAAGTTGTAAAGATTGCATATCATTTACTTATCTTGTGCACTTTGCCTAGAATATAGTAAATCTACGGAAAGAAAAGCTTTGAGACTTCCTCCTAATGCCGTATCAAACATATTTTCTTCCTGGTTTTCCTGCAGTCATATGTCTTGGGGTGTTACATCTCAACAGCAACCCCCCCCCCCCCACCCCACCCCTGTCTTTCCTCACTTTCCTGAAGACTGTGGCTGAATGTCGGCATGGGTGTTGACCTGCCTTCAGTGCCTTAATACCAGCCTTTGCTTAACATTCGCAGTTTCCAAAAAATATCACTCAATAGTTACCAGTATTGGAATCAACTCCCCACCCAGCACAGGCATACGTAAGCCAATTGCATTTACTGCTAGCACAAACTACATACAGTCCAAACTACTGAACAGAATGTCACAGGCTTCTTAGTTTTGAGCAAATAAAATCAAGAATGCAATAGTCGATTTAAGGCACATGTTCCTTTGATGCAATCTGTTTCAGCCAATTGTTGATCTTGGACGCGTTTAAGAAATATCTGGTGTAATTGTTGTCATGCAAGTCATGTTACAATTGCTTTTCTGTATTGATTTGCAGTTTAGGATGGAAAATTATTCGAGTAAATCATGTGTTATGTTTTCATACCTACTTTGTAACTAACCTGATGTAATTGATACTGATAAATAATTCGACATTTTTACAAACGTGCCCCAGAACAAAGTTTGATTTTCTATACATTTCTAGATCATGGTATTGGTTTACGATGCTGAGCACATTTTGATGACGGATGTCTGAACAATAATAATATTCCCTACATTTGATATCATACCATGCTGTTGTTGAGATGTCTCAAAAGTGTTTTACAGGTGCTTACTATAAATTGCACAATGTAAAGTGCTTTGTCATCCCTGTGAATTAATTACATTGTGTTACAGAGCGTTAGATATCTCCAAGTGGAGCAATATAGATTTGGAAGATCCCCATGGCATAGAATTTGAAGATTCATAGAATTCATAGATTCATAGAATTTTACGGCACAAAAGGAGGCCATTCGGCCCATCTAGTCTGTGCCGGCTCTTTGAAAAGAGCGATTCAATCCCACTGCCCTGCCTGCTCCCCATAGCCTAATAGACCTGTTCTCCCTAAATAAAGATCTAATTCCCTTTTAAAAGTTGTTATCGAATCAGCCTCCACCACCTTTTCACGCAATGCATTCCAGATTCGAACAACTCGCTGAGTGAAAAAATGTCTCCTCAGCTCCCCTCTACTTCGCCTTGAAACTATTTTAAATCTGTGACCACGAGTCACAGATTCGCCCACGAGTGGAAATAGTTTTTCTCTATTTGCCCCGTCGAAACCCCTCATGATCTTATAAACCTCTATTAGGTCTCCCCTCAATCTTCTCTGCTCCAGAGAGAATAACCCTAGCCTATCTAGCCTCTCCTCATAGCTGAAGTCCCTCAATCCTGGCACCATCCTAGTAAATCTTTGTTGTACCCTTTCCAATGCCTTCACATCCTTTCTGTAGTGTGGTGACCAGAATTGTACACAGTATTCCAGCTGAGGCCTCACCAAAGTTTTATAGAGGTTAGTCAGCACTTCCTGACTTTTGTATTCTATACCCCTATTTATAAAGCCTAGTATCCCATATGCCTTCTTAACAGCCTTGTCTACCTGTTCTGCCACCTTCAACGAGTCACTAACACAAATCCCAGGTCTCTCTGTTCCTTCACACCATTTAAAATTGTACTATCTACTAGCTAGCCTATATTGCCTCCCTTCATTTCTTCTCCCAAAATGCATCACCTCACACTTCTCTGCATTAAACTTCATCTGCCATGTGTCTGCCCACTTTACCAATTTGTCTATATCCTCTTGCAGATGGCTACTATCCTCCTCACTGTTTACTATTCTCCCTAACTTAGTGTCATCTGCAAACTTGGAAACTGTACTCCCTACACCCAAGTCCAGATAATTGATGTAGATTACAAAGAGCAATGGTCCCAAAACCGATCCCTATGGCATACCACTGCTCACTTCCCTCCAGTCTGAAAAACAGCCGCTCACTACAACTCTCTGCTTTCTGTCTCGCAGCCAGTTGTGGATCCACTCTGCCACTGTCCCTTTTACGCCATGGGCCTTTAATTTCCTAATAAGTCTCTCATGTGGCACTTTGTCAAATGCCTTTTGAAAGTCCATGTAAACTACATCAACTGCGCTACCATTATCCACCCATTCCGTTACCTCATCAAAAAATTCTATCAGATTTGTAAGGCAAGATTTGCCTTTAACAAATCCATGTTGACTGTCCTTTATTAGCCTATATCTTTCTAAGTGAAGATCTATCTTGTCCCTAATTATGGACTCTAGAAATTTGCCCACTACCGACATTAGACTGACTGGTCTATAGTTACCAGGATTGTCCTTCTGAGAGCCCAAGAAACAAACAAAACGGAAAAAATAGTTGCTAACAAAAATAAAAACAAACCAAGTTATCATTTGTTTTTCCTATCATAAAATCATAGAATTTTACGGCACAAAAGGAGGCCATTCGGCCCATCTAGTTCTGTGCCAGCTCTTTGAAAACAGCAACTCAATCCCACTGCCCCGCTCTCTCCCCATAACCTAACAGACCTGTTCTCCCTAAATAAAGATCTAGTTCCCTTTTAAAAGCTGTTATGGAATTGGCCTCCACCCCTTTTCAGGCAATGCATTCCAGATTCGAACAACCCGCTGAGTGAAAACATTTCTCCTCAGCTCCCCTCTGCTTCGTTTTGAAACTATTTTAAATCTGTGACCACGAGTCACTGATTCGCCCACCAGTGGAAAGTTTTTCCTTATTCACCGTGTCAAATACCCTCATGATTTTATAAACCTCTATTAGGTCTTCTCTCAACCTTCTCTATTCCAAAGAGAATAAACCTAGCCTATCTAACCTTTCCCCATAACTGAAGTCCCTCAATCCTGGTACCATTCGAGTAAACCTTCTTTGCACCCTTTCCAATGCCTTAACATCCTTTCTATAGTGTGGTGACCAGAATTGTGCACATTACTTCAGCTGAGGCCGAGCCAAAGTTTTATAGAAGTTAGTCAGCACTTCCTGACTTTTGTACTCTATACCCCTATTTATAAAGCCTAGTATCCCATATGCCTTCTTAACGGCTTTGTCTACCTGTCCTGCCACCTTCAAAGAGTCGCTAATACAAATCCCTAGGTCTCTCTGTTCCCTCACACCCATTAAAATTGTACTATCTAGCCTATATTGCCTCCCCTCATTTCTTCTCCGAAAATGTATCACCACACACTTCTCTGCATTATTTAGCATTTTGCATTATTATATATTTTGTTGTATTTTTGAATTGCAAAACCCAGGCCCGTGGAATTGTGAGTACAACACAATTAGCAACTGAAACCAGTTTGCGAATAAATCACACTTTAGACACACACATCAAAGCTTAAGGATTAAGATTGTTATAAGGTACTACTGTAAATAGCTTAACTTAATCATCAAGCAGGAATGCTACAATCTCTGATAAGATATTGATGATAAATTAAGCTTGGTTCCATTTCCCTAAAGATTCTCACAACAACATTTCAATGAAAGTTACTTGGAATAAGATTGTATGTTTCCCTTTGAGTTTGATTTAATGAGGTAAAAAATGCAGGATGTGTAACAGAAACGACAAAGGATTCAGATATCCTAACCAGATGAACACCCAGTTACTTGGTTACTTTAGAGTAAAGTTCCACAGCTTGGTATGACAAACATTCAGTTACCAATGTTTACAAATCCATACAATAGGCTGTTTCCAAGTTGAAGGGGTGTAAGTATAATATAGCAAGTAGTAGTATTTCTAAAATGGAGTATAGGAGGAATTCCTACCTGCAGAGAGTAGTGAAAATGTGAAACTCACTCCTGAAGTTGTGGCTGAAGCAAAAAAATTATATATACAGTATTTATGAGGACATTTGATATATACAAGAGGGAGAGTGTAATAGATGGGATGCATCAAGTTGAATTAATTGTATAAGAACCAACATAAAGGAAATTTTGAAAAACATTGCCCAGATGGTACAGATTAGAACTCTGGACCAACAGTGCATACAGTCACTTCTGTTCTATTTTCCTGAACTGATTTTAATCCTTTGTATTACATGTTAGCCTGGTTTCCACAATAAGGAATAATGTCATAGAAACTCAGATAATTGCTTAACCTTGCCTTTTTCTGGTGATGTTATCCACTACTTAGTTTCTCTTACTGCTGTCTCTGAGTCAACAGATGTAATAGAGCATTCAACTATACAGTATTTAGGTCTGGTTTCATTATTCTGTTAAATTAATTTATACCATGACTAATTGACATGGATTCTAAGATACACTAACTGATGGCACTATTGGACCTATAATCAACGTTTCGCCTTTCGTAACTTGGGAGTGGCAATAGTGGTTCAAGGTACAGATGTGTTCATCGCTCTATGACTAGTAGAAAATGCACATTAGATGAATTCTGATGAAGCGTGCCATGTTGTAAATCATGTGGCTCAATCTACAAGCTGCCAATGTGAGTATGGAGGCAGTCAATTTTTCTTTGTGTGATCTAAAGGGGGAGGGATGCCATTGTTGGAACACTTTCAAAAACGGCATCACATATGAGGACTGCTAGGACACTTATAATCTTGTGTGCTGTAAAACTTCCATTAAATCCCTCTTCCTTAATGTACCTTGACCTGAAAATAGAACACCCTGACACCAATGTTAGACATGTTCATTTCAGTAGTTGTCCTTAGAATTCCTTCTAACATGATATTGCAAATGTTAGTACAAAGTTGTGCTGAAGTAAGAAGTTTTATGATGCTGATCCACATTCAATGTCCAAATCTTTCCACTTCGTACATTCATAGATCACAGCGAGAGGAGACTGTCAGCCCACCATTCTCCTTTTGTATTTCAATACAGGCCTATGATTGTAGTGGTTCCTGCTTTCAATAGGGGTGTGGGTAGACACAGGCTAAAAAGAATTACATATGACATGATGAATTTGATGTGTGTCAGTGGTTAATCGTCTTAAGTATTTTTTTTAACAGTTTCACTTGTTTTTATGCAATAATTTATCATTGAGGTGGGTTAAATATGTCTAGTCTTAATAATTTAGTAAACTGCTATACCTTGAAGCAGATAAGCAGGCAAGCACTTGAATTATATATAAATGCTTGTATACGTGGTACTGTATAATATATTCAAAACCTTCTGAAGACACATAAAGGAGAGATATATACGTGGTGTAATCGTAGTCTTTTCCAATTAAAAAAAAGAATGATCCTTTCTCAAATGCAAGGATTATGCAAACAATTACCACAGTTAAATGTTTCCGGAACACGCTTTATTCTAGTATTGAAGGTTCCACATACACCATTAAAACGATGAACACATCGTCCTATGTTCAGAGAATCACAGAAAACAAATGACGTATATTCTCGGGTAACCTGCACCACAGCATCTTGAAATTTAGATGAAACCGCTGCTAAGAAGTTTCAAAGTTTCTCGCTTATTGAGAGCAGAGTCAACGACAGTCCAGTGTTGAAGTTTTGCTACAAACCGAGCAGCTGCACTTGAATATGTTTGGATAGTCACATGCTCTTGGAACCTATCCTGCATGAGTTGTGCAATATAAATGCATTATAGTTGTTGTTGTACTCTTACGCTTGGCGATGGGTTTCTGCAGGTGTCAGACATCTGGCTGTCCAAAAAAAACAAAAACTTGAACATGGATAAGAAATCAATTTCGTCAGACAAAGTGTGACTCCAGAAGCATGCATCTGCCTGTATTTGGAATACGGTATATTTAACCTTATTAGGTTCTTATAATTACTTTCCATTCCCTCTCTATTTGTATTTACATTTTCAGTCTTATCTGACTTAATTTCAGAATTTATACTTGTGTAATATCCATGGTACATGTAATGAATTCTAAGTGCACTTGCTGCTTTCAAAATATTAACTAAATTGGCATTAATTTAGGGTTTGGGTCAGGTATGTACTTGTTTAACAATAATGCAAATTTTAATAAACAAGTCCTTCAAGATAATTGCAACCTGTTTGTACTTGCTGTGCACAACTGGTTGCTGCATTTTGCCCACAAAATATAGTAAATTCACTTTACAGTAGGGTCCGTCGTAGGGAACGGCGATATGGGAATTTCCCGATATATCCATATCGGTCGGCTCATATCGAGATATACCGAAATATCGACATTTTCAGTTTTGTCGTACTGCGCATGCGCGCGTATCGGAGCGCGCGCGCATTTCGGATGCGCGCGCATTCGGGGCCTATCTTCTCAGGAGGTAAATATCTTTCTCTCTCTGTGTCTCTCACTCTCTCCATCTCTGTGTTTTTCTGTCTGTGTCTCTCTATGTCTCTCTCCCTCTCTCCTATCTCACATCCCCCCCCATCTCTATCTGTATATTATCACATCCACCCCGTCTCTCCCCCCCCCCCACGCCCCCGCCATCCCTCTCTCGCACCCCCCACCCCCGTCGTCTCTCTCCCCCACCACCCCCCCAGCCGTCTCTTTCTCCCTCCCTCCCCCCTCCCCGCCGCCTCTCTCTCTCCCTCCCCCCCCGGCCGTCTCTCTCCCCCTCCACCCAGACGTCTCTCTCCCCCTCACCCCCCCCACAGCCGTCTCTCTCCCGCTCACCCCCCCCCACCCACAGCCGTCTCTCTCCCCCCACCCTTTGCATACCTGTAAATTGTATTCGAGGACTATGAATACAAGATGGTGGCTTTGCACCTCGGTCTGTGCATTGTGTATAGAGATGAGCATTCTGGGTCTTGTAGTTGATTGTGCTCGCATCCCGATTTTTTACCTCGATATACCGTTTTCGATATATTGATATTTTTTAAATGTCTATATCGGCATATCGATACGAAAATCGTATCGGGTTTTAGCGATATACCGATATATCGTCGTTCCCTAGTCCGTCGATATGGAAAATTTTCCGATTAGATATATAGACGGGCTCATATCGAGATATACCGAAATATCGATATTTTGGGTTTTTTCGTACTGCGCATGCGTGCGCGCATCGGGGGTGCGCGCGCATTCCGGGTGCGTGCGCATTCGGGGCCTATCTTCTCAGCAGGTAAATATCTTTCTCTCCCTGAGTCTCTCACTCTCTCCATCTCTGTTTTTTCTGTCTGTGTGTCTCTATGTCTCTCTCCCTCTCTCCTCTCTCACATCCCCCCCATCTCTATCTATCTGTATATTATCACATCTCCCTCTCTCCTCTCTCACATCCCCCCCATCTCTATCTATCTGTATATTATCACATCCACCCCGTCTCTCCCACCCCCCCCCCCCGCCATCCCTCTCTCACACCCCCCACCCCCGTCGTCTCTCTCCCCTACCACCCCCCCAGCCGTCTCTTTCTCCCCCCCCCCGCCGTCTCTCTCTCCCTCCCCCCCCAGCCGTCTCTCCCGCTCTCCTCCGCCCCCCCCAGCCATCTCTCTCACCCCCCCCCCGGCCGTCTCTCCCCCACTCCTCTCCCCCCAGCCGTCTCTTTCCCCCTCTCCCCCCCCCCAGCCGTCTCTCTCTCTCCCGCTCCCCCCAGCCGTCTCTCTCCCACTCTCCTCCCTCCCCAGCCGTCTCTCTCCCACTCTCCCCCCCCCAGCCGTCTCTCTCCCCCCCCCAGCCGTCTCTCTCCCCCTTTGCCCCCCCAGCCGTCTCTCTCCCCCTCTCCCCCCCCCAGCCGTCTCTCTCCCCCTCTCCCCCCCCCAGCCGTCTCTCTCCCCCTCTCCCCCCCCCTCAGCCGTCTATCTCCCCCTTCCCCCAGCCGTCTCTCTCCCCCTCTCCCCCCCCCAGCCGTCTATCTCCCCCTCCCCCCAGCCGTCTCTCTCCCCCTCAGCCGTCTCTCTCCCCCTCTCCCCCCCCAGCCGTCTATATCCCCCTCCCCCCAGCTGTATCTCTCCCCATCCCCCAGCCGTCTCTCTCCCCCTCACCCCCCCTCCCCCAGCCGTCTCTCTCCCACTCACAACCCTCCACCCCCAGCAGTCTCTCCCACCCTCACCCCCCCACCCCCAGCTGTCTCTCTCCCCCCCTCACCCCTTGTATACCTGTATATTGTATTCGAGGACTGTGAATACAATATGGCGGCTTTGCACCTCGGTCTGTGCATTGTGTATAGAGATGAGCATTCTGGGTCTTGTAGTTCAGTGTGCTCGCATCCCGATTTTTTACCTCGATAGATAGTTTTTTCGATATATCGATATTTTTAAAATGTCTATATCGGCATATCGATATGAAAATTATATCGGATTTTAGCGATATATCGATGTATCGCCGGACCCTACTTTACAGTATATTCTGTTAGAATTATTATTAGGATGCTGGCATTATTAATATAGAAAAAGGAACACAAAGTCTTAAATTCTCTGCAACATGAGTCTACAGGTATTTGATGTTTTATTTTTTATACAAGGTGGATTCTGTTAAAGTGACAACAGAGGGAGACTTCAAACAAAAGCATGCATCACTTCAAACATACAATTGTTTTCAAGTGCTAGATTCATAATTGACTTTTGTTTTGATTACATCACAGATAAATAGGCACAGCATAGTAAAGGAACTTGTACATAGCAAAGGACTGTCACACCAATTGATGGGTTATTCGTGTACTGATTATTCCATTGCTGGGGACTCCCTAAATATTGTAAAACATTTTGTGCAGTCATTGAGAGCCTTAACTTCGGGTACTGTACAAGTCTTTATCTTCAGGATGGGACTGACCATGGTCCATCAAGTTAGGGTCAAGTATTTTATTCTCCTTTCCTGCCATATGGAAAAGAAAGATCTGGTTATCATTTCACAACAACTGTAGTTTTTAATTATTTTGTAGCTATACACCTATTTTTCAGATATTCTACTTAAAAAATTCAAGCCATGTTAAAAATGGATGAGAAAATAGATGGTGCAACAGCAGCATTATGTACATAGATATATATATATATATGTACATATATATGTACATATATATACGTGTGCATGAATATATATATATATATATATATACATATTCATGCACACATGGTTCCAGATTTTCCTCCTGAACCTTAACATATCTCTCACTGTGTAGGTCACAAAAGTGATCATAGGAGATTAGCTTCTCTAGATTGGATGATCATTATCCAGTATGGGGTAAAAGGCAAGGTGTGATCATTACTCGAACAAAGCTGCACTCAACAACAACAAAATTACACTTGTATAGCGCCTTTCGCATTACGAGGACATCCCAAGGCGCTGGACAGTCATTGTTTCAGACCCAAACTGGGTACAGAGTGGGGAGGGAAGGGGGGGATTAGGAGTTGCCGATGGGACCATCGACAAGGCCGACAAGACTCTGGAATAAAAACGGCAAGTCTTTTGGCATGGACAAATGGATTAACCTTTGGGAAGACACTCTATATTGTAAATGTATATGAATCAGGATACCTACAGTTGGGTAAAATGTATAGAATGATTTTAAATGAGATTTATACTTCTAATTGCTAACTGTTCTTGCCCAGGGCTAAGGAGAGTTCTGCCCAAATAAAGGTTTTGTCTAAATATTACTAAAGAAGCCAGTCACTTGAGTTATACCTTGCCAAAATAACTTTTAAAGTAGTCACGGTAAATGGGCCCTATCATAAATTTGCTTTACATTTACATGACTCAACCCATTTTACAATGCTTGATTTGCAACGAATCACTAAAAAGCATGGAATAATCGGGGCATAAGGTACTATGTTAATACTGAAGATGATTAAGAAGAGTTTAAAGATAAGTTACCTTTTGTTGGCACAAAAGAACTTTCTGTTTTGACTGATTTTTGAGATAAAACTTCTGATGCAGGTGCTGTTTCGGATTTGGTGCTTCCCATATTATTAAGTGTCTCCTGCTTTGGCGGTTCCTTCTGTGTAGTGAGCTAAACACACAATACTAAAATTACAATTTCAAGATCACTTGAACATGACGGAATATTTAAATAATAGGCAAGAGTAACTGAGTATCTTTGTTAACTGACCATTCAACTTCCTCGAACTACAAAATGATCATGTTGACCAGTTTAGTAATTGCTTCATGAATTATTCAATAGTGTAATTGCATTTTTAATCTTGTGTATAAAGCTAAATGGTATTACAATTTTGCATATTTTGAAAAAAAATGTTTTACTGTTTATGGAGGCTATCAAAACTTGATGAAATGATTTATTAGTAAAGATTTAGTTTAGGCCAGTAATGGTTTTTCTGCAAAAAAAACTAAATTAACTTTGGAAAGTTCAAAGTTCTCATTACAATAGAAGTTACAATAATCCTTGTATTTGATATAGCACCTTATCATGTCATCGAGGCATCTCAAAGAGCTACTGTGAAGTGTAGTGACCGTGTATTTTGTGGGAGAAATGCAGCAATTGTGAACAGTACACTTTCAACTGTTTATAGAAAGGAGGTGATGGGACACATTATCAAGTAAATGTGCTTTCATTTCTTTTTAGTATTGCCCCTCCATCTCTCGACTCCAACCCACAGCTCACATGCAAACACTTTCTAGCACCTTTGGACCACCCCACAACATGAAAGTCATTATATAAATGCAATTTGATGTTGGTTGCCAGTCGGTTTATTAAATGTAGTAGATGTTCTTTAATCTATACATTTTATTGTGCTTCGAGAACCATAGTCATGATTGTGAAAAATGATAATGAAATGAAACTTCTGCCATTAAAGTTACAGACAAATCATTCTCATTACGTGAACTGATGTACCAATATTTATCCATCAGTTAAAATATTCAATGAGTTTCTCTATCAATCAATCAAAGCCAAAAAGGGTAAATGTTTTTTGCATTTAGTCACTTAGTAAAATTACTCTTTCATTCCACATGGCTCCATCTGCAAGTGCACTAGGTGATTGGCTGATTGTGCCAAAACTCTTTCGACTTTGACAAATGGGTTGAACCACTCTTCTCTCCAATGATCTTTAAGCAGTTAAAGTGATTAGAATGCGGGCAATTTTAATTTGAGTTCAAAAAAGGGGAAAGATTTGATCCAAGCATCTTACACTATTTGGTGTGAATTTACAACAACAACAGCAAACAACAGCAAAATTACATTCACGTCAGGAGGATTTGGACAGTCAATGTTTCAGACCCGAGCTGCGGCGGGATCAGGGAGGGTGGAGGGCATTTGGGGTGACCGATGGGACCGTTGAAGAGGAGGGTCTCGAGGTGCGACTTGAAGGAGGCTAGGGAGAGGTTGAGGCGGAGGGACTGCGGGATGGAATTCCAGAGGTTTGGGGCAGTGGTAAAAAAAGGCTCGCCTGCTGATGGTGGGGCAGGTGGGTCAGGGGACATGGTGCAGGCCGGAGTCCGCTGAGCGGAGGGAGCGAGCAAGTTTCTGGGGGGTTAGAAGGTCGCAGATGTAGGATGGGGCAAGGCCACGGAGGGCTTTATTAGTTTTGCTTAGAAATGGATAAATCACAATTCAGTTTTCATCTGTGATTAAAGTAGCAGAAAGTTGTTGGAAAAATAGTTGCATTGAATTGCATCTTTGCGATAGAGTTGAAACATCAGGACTCTGTCACTACATAAAAAGAAAAAGTCTGCAAACCAGTGAGAAAGTATGGTGTAAAAACATTAGCAGTTAAGATTATTCCATAAAATACTTGTCATTCCTGAAAAGTGTGATTGGATATTACAAACTGGAATCAATTTAATTGTCATGTACATGATTTCTGATTTAATAATTTGTTTGGTCGGGTTACTGACTGAGTTCCAGACTTACCTTCTTTTTAGTTTCCTTTTTAGCGTTGCCTTTCCAGAGAGATCCAACAGTGTCATAGCCCCATTGGCCGGCTGCAGTCACCTTCTTGCCAGAAAACTGAAGGAAAAATAAACAATTATGCTATTCACCAATGTATCCCAGCAGAAAACCTGGTCTATTGATACATGTGCAAAATATGTGTAGTCAACGCTAAGTTACTTCACAAGATGAACACTGTAAAATATTAGACAGAATTGTAATATGACTTTTGTTTTTTCAGTTACGTGCAATAATGACAATGCTGATAACCTAATATATGCTGATGCCCCTTTAGTTCTGCATTTTATTTGTTCCAATAGAAGTCTTCTCACCCACTTTCACTGTTTGTCAAGTATGTCCCAGTACATTAAAATTAGGCTTTATTTTCTGAAATATAACATATAATGTAAATGTAGGAAAGTTACCTTTGCTGCTGCAATTGCTTGTTGAGGGTAACAAATGGCCATTCCTACAGTAGCTAGTCCTGAAGGATACAACACCTTCTTAAACCGTGAGCCTGTTGAAATTGCAGGCATTTAATACAATCATATTACAGATTGGTCGTACCACAATTTTCAAGGTCTATCCTTAAGCTGAACGAGAATTCTGTTAATTTAAAAAACTATATTTACAAGGGTAATTGTTGTTGTTAATTTCTGGAAGATAAAATTAAAAGAAACTATACTTTTCTGTGAAGCAAAGATAGAACTGATAGTAAAATGTATGGGTAGTTTCTCAGCAGATAAAATATAGTCAATTCACTTTACAGTATATTCTGTAAAGTGCTTTGAGACATCCCAAAGATGTGACAAGGCACTATAACAAATGTAAGGATTATTATTATTATTAGAGGAATGGTTTCACAAATAGATTTGTTGAACAAAATATTTTATCTAATTAAGATACACCAATCTACACACACACACTACACAAGTTTAAACATTTGCATTCTGTGCCTGTTTTATTTGCCTCTATGTGACTATTATGTTGCAACTGCTGTATGACCCACCTCTTGATGCCAGGATCAATCCAGCTAATCCAGAAACTGTTATCATGCTGACTCTTGGCAAAAATCCTGTAGGTGGGTTCTTGAGGAAGACGTATGCATCTTAAATTAAAACAAATGAGTGTTACAGTGTAGCTCCAGAATTGTGGGCTAATCTGTTCTTTTGCCAGCAGAACAATACTCTACTGCAACATGTTTTCTGAAGAACTGATGTTCATGGGATTGCACTGTAAATCCTGTTAGATTCATAAAGCCACACTTACCTTTTCCAAATGCAGCAGTATTTTGTGCACCAATTTTAACAGTAGCATATGCACCCTAGAAAAATAAAGATGGAAAGTGTCAATTAATCTTCCTTTTTTTTAATAAAAGGTTTCCTCATTCTCATGCACATGCATTTCTTATATAGAAACAAATATAACCTGAATTTATGGCAGCCAAGGTAAATTCAGTTTGCTATTCGAAACTACCCAGAGTTTAACTTCAAAATCAGGTCTGGTGCAATGAGACCTATTTTAGGGTCATATCTCCCTCAAGAGACTGATTAGGAAGTAAGCAGGCAGACAGATCAACCCAAACTATCATTTAGATTAAATTCACAATTACCTAATTTGGGGGTCTGGTACAATCAAATGCAAGATATTTTCTAAGAACAGCCGAGTTCATTAAAAAAAAGTAGGGTTCAGTTTCAAGTATAGGTCCGATGCTAGTATTAAACTCTTAACTTTTTACTTATTACTACAAATATATACCACAGGTCTGGAAAAATACATTAATTTGCATTAATAATTTACACTAAGACCAGACAACATTAATAATGTGAAAATTATATCAGTTTATTTGGGCTTTCAAGCCCTTAATTTTCACAGGCCAAGTAACATCTACCCCACTTTTACCCAACCTATTTTATTTCTTGAAGGAGATAAGTAACCACAGGCAAAACATACAGATAAATCACTGTAAAGTTGCTTCTTGATTTCCAAAGATAATCGAGTGAAAAATTACTCTAACATTATAACCTATATTACTCAACCCTAATCACATGCATTTTCACAGTCCCAGAAGCACTAGATCATTTGCATCCAATAGAATATTTGATCATCCTTGTCTAAGCTTATACTGTACTTATAATCTTCATTGCCATTCTTATTCACACATGTATCCAGCTGGTCTTCACAAGAATTTCATTCATGTAACACACAATCTTTTGGGTGGCAATATGGAAAATGACCTTCCTCCCATTTCCCACATAAACCTGAATCCTAAGTGTTGTACAGTACTTTGATACATGTTTTCCCCCACTGTTTAACACCTCAACGTGTTACTACCTTGTAACAATTTTACATTTAATAGCGCCTTTCATGTCTGGAGGACGTCTCAAAGAGCTTCACAGAGATGCTGGAGCCTGAGCTGGGGCTGGGCGTGTGCAAACATGTGACACACACAAAAAAATGCTTCCAAGTGCAAGCCACCTTGTGAGTCAAGACTTTAGGTTCAGGTTCTGATTAATTAATATACTGTTGAGAGTCCTTTTGAAGGGTCAGCACAGGAAGGCGTATAACTGTACTCTGTGTTATGAAAGAGAGAGAATTTAAAAAATCTTAGTACGTATATCAGTGTAGAAATCTTCCTTATAAACATTTTGTGTCTCAGAAATAATGTTATAGTACACAGTACAGTACATACTGAACAAGATCACAAGAACAGAACCTTGCACTTTGCTGCATATGGTTGAACTGTTTGCCTTACGACAGAAAGACCCTCTTGAAGACGACCGGGCTGTTCCTGTACGTACTTGAAGTTTGTGTGTGATGCAGTGTAAACTGAAAGCTGAAAAGCAAGACAAACATTTGAGGAATACCTATTCATAGGAAACTCGAGGCTTGACATGGTTTCTTTCCAGCAAAATACTGAAATTAATTTATCAGCATAATATGCAATGTTATTTATATATTCTAGGCTCAAGCTTAAATATTGTGGTTAGTCTACTTTAATAGTTAAGGAAAAGTTACAAAATAAAGACATTTAAAATAAAAAGCTGGCAAACTAGTAGAGATCAAATTTAATATTTGTTCCCTCTTTATATAATATTCTACTTTAAATGGTAAATCATGTGCACTAATTTAAAATGATAGTACTGTACTCTATTCCAAACCAAAATTGCTTTATTGTAAGCTTATGTGTAAGAGAATTTAAAAAGAATGGTTTCTCCTCATTGTTCAGTCAGAAATTAAAAAAAACATGTTTCATGGTAAGTTATTAATTTATATTCATCCCCCCCACCTCCCCCCACCACAAGCACACAGTATTAAAACATTCAGGATGTATGAGAATGAGCAATATTGCTGTAATTTGCCTAAGGGCAGAAAGGACATAATCTATAAGATGTACTCGCATGAAAAATGACATCAACTGAATCCCTTGTGTGTTCTGACCTGCAATATACCTGCGGCTAATGTTTATTTTCTGTAATAACCTTTCAACTGAAATAACAATTGTGGATAATCAGCAGTCCTATGAGAGAAGCAATTTAGGTATTTTTGTGGTCTGAAGGGTAATTTGGGGCACTCAGAAGTATTTCTTTACACAAAGAATTACCGCCAAGTGGAACTGGTTGTAGGAAAGAGTAGAAAGGAAATAATGCTGGATTCATTTAAAGCGAAGCTTGATACAGTATTTGGAAAAAGGAAGGGTTGGTATTCTGGAAGTATAAAATCAAATGGTCTGAAGATAGATAGACTGGGCAAATATTTGGTTGACTATGTTTAACGGTGTATAAATTTGATTAATCCTCAAAACAGTTGAATAATTGTTTGTTAATCTATTCATTGGTGGAAATAGTGTAAAAATTGCAAGCAGGATTTCCAATACATGCGATTCTCTGTATTACCATGTTTGGTTAAATAGTACCATACCTTTATTAGACTATTGTAGATTTCAATCCCACTTCCTACTTATTCTCCATATCCTAACATCCTTACTGTTTCTCTATGTGTACATCTCAATTAAACATCTCAATTGATTCTGCATGTGCAGCCTTCTGAGTTTGAATTACATAAAAAAGAAAATCATAATTTCTTTAAGGCTTATTAGACATTGTAATGGTATCATGGCTGTTTAGTCTCCCTGTGGACAGGTCTAGTCCTGATTATCAGGTGAAGTGAGAGACCTGGATTCAATTCCAGTCAGGGTGAAACCTTGAGCAAGTTTCCTTACTCCACATGCCTAATAATAATCCCTCACAAACAAAATTGGTCGTGTCAATCCACTGATTGTGGGATACTGCTGTGTACAATTGGGCTGCCGCATTTTGCCCACATATTTACAGTCCATTCACTTTACAGTATAGTTTGTGAAATGCTTAGAAGACGTGAAAAGCGCTACATCAAATGCAAGCATTATTATTATTATCATGTGGTGCATTCTACATTGTCAGAAGCTTTTGCGTGAAGAACATACGTGGTTTTACTTCTAAATAATTTGCAGCTCTGTATAAATTATGCATTCAAATTGAAAATTAACTTTTGCATGTCGTACAAAAATAAGGCATGTATTTTAGAAAACTTACAAAGGAAATTGAGTTATAGTTAAATAACTCACCTGTTCAGGCCTAATTAGTTGTTTCTCTTGTTTGCTTTCATTGGAAGCATACACATGGAATGGAATTAGCCCCAGGCTGACTGGAAGGGCTGTAAGTTTGACAAACTGAAAAGAAAACAAAATCCACAAATGTTCACCCACAGGACTTCCACTAATTATTCTCATTTTTCAACCTCAACTACCAGACTCATACTAGCTGGATGAGCAATTAAATCATTTCACACTTTCTTTTCAATCAATACTATTTTTTAAAGAAATGCATCAATACTTAGTAATACAGTGAAAGCCCGTTTATCCGGCACCCGATCAACCGTAACTTCCGTATAACCGGCATCGCAAAAAAAGGTCTGCATTTGATTAACTGAAATTTATCCGGAAAAATGCATTTAATTTTTTTTGTTTGTTTTCAGCCGAATATCCGGCAGGTGCTTTAACCGGCATTGGCCAGGTCCCGAGGGTGCCAGATAAACGGGCTTTTACTGTATTGTGTTTGTGTTCTAACTGAACAATGATTTTTTTTTCCCGTGCAGTACTAACATCATGTTCTTTTCAATTATTTTCATAAGATTATTGCATTATGCACGTTTCAACATTTAAATGAAAGGGGTTTCAAATAACAACAACTGCACTTTAGGGATCATTTAATGGCTACACCAAATTGGAAAAGCCAGCACCAAGATACGCTTATTTTCAATATAATTCTTTGTAATGTAATTCAAGATCATTTGTTATCATTGATTTGGAATTGGAAAATAATTCTGAACTTGATATCGGTTTTAACGAGCCAAAACTTCAGATGTGGTAAAGCTACAATGAAAATACTATGTCTATTTTTTCTAAAGCATTTGAACTCTTAGTGAAGTTTACATGTCTCTCAGAAGTTATTAAAATCTTTTGTAGAAAGCTCATGATTCATGATTATAGTCATGTGGACATACTATGAAATGATCAATTGAAGGGTGTGAGTATTACTTTTTCCAAATCATTGTGGACTGGATTTCAACTGTGAACAAAAAAATGACTAAATCCACTGAGTGACCAAGTCTCCTACATATTAATGACTGAACTATTACTGCAGTCTTGAGAGAATTAAATAAACAATGGAGTTTACCTCTTAGTAACTTATCTTTATGTATATTTTCTATTAGATGTGTATTCATTTTATTGATACAATGTTTCTCATCTTGAATTACCATTCCCCTTCCCCTTACATAACAAAATATTTAACTTAACAATATTATTTGCTATTTTCTTCCTGTTAATTGCCTATTATTGAGCATGAATGATGCTTAAGTGCTTTTGTAACTATTATGGGTGTTTAGGGAAATTATATCTTGAAGAACACAGTTTTAGGGGAATTAAATGAAAAGCAGACAGCCTCTCTGCTCCAACCCTTTGGAATGCCATCCCATAGTCCCTTCACGTGGCTCTCTTCCCAGCCTCCTTCAAGGTACGGCTCAAGGCCATCCTTTTTGATCATGCCTTCAGCTGTCCTCCTACCTCTCTGCCCTCCAACTTCTCAACCCTGCCACCCCACACTCAGGTCCTAATCCCCCACTGCTCAGTGCCCTGGGATGTCCTCCCTATGTGAAAGGGAGGACATCCCAAATTAACAAATGTTAATTGTTGTTGTTGTTATTGAACACTCCTCTGCAAATGGATGATTTGTATTTTTCCAGTTTAGTTTGTGTGGTGTATTCTCAGGATAGGTGACCACCTTAGGTCATCTTAGGACCTAAAAGATGTATAGGACATGAAAGATGTATAAATTTGTATTGTACAGTAATGTGTTAAATAGAAAAATTGAAGCCGTTAAAAACTATAGTTAAATACTCCCACATATTAATAAATCAGAAACAGGCACTCACAGCGCTTCTGAATGATCAAGGCAAAACAAAAACATTGGCTCTTCTGCAGCATCCAACATAGTTTAGTTACTTCCTTGTAAAGTAGAAGCCTGTTTATCTGTGACCCGATCAACCGTAACTTCCGTATAACTGGCACCGCAAAATAAAGGTCCGCATTCGATAAACCAGAATTTATCCAGAAAAACACATTTTTTTTAGTGTTTTGTGTTGCGTCAGTATTTTGGAATGCTGCTACTAGGTGCCTGATGGTGGCGCTAGCTCAGAATGCTACCGGTATTGTAAAGCAATTCACTCTCCGGAGTGTACTCTTTGAGAAGCAGAGCGGTTGAGTTGATTAATTTAGATTTAATTTAGCCACAAAACAGCAAAACATACACCCACCCTGAGCAAAGCTTGCAGATCAATTCATTGTTTTATATTTTAATAAAAAGACTCATCCCTGCAATGCTCGTTTGCATCGCAAGGCTTTTTGGAAAAAAAAGTTAACTGAACTGAGCGGCTGCCGCTCACTCTCTGCTTTCTCAATAACTTTCCTCTCTTCTACCCCCAATGAGAACAGTGTCATTCAGACGTGTAACTTTTGCACTGGTTTAAAGATCTCTCTGAACTGCCTGGTCGCTGTGTGTAAAAGGATTATTATAATTATTTATATGTTATATAAATGATTATTTAGTCTATTATTAATATTTAAAAAAATTAAAAGAAAAATTTGTGTTGGGTTTTCTGCCGAATATCCAGCAGGCGCTTTAACCGGCACTGGCCAGGTCCCGAGGGTGCCGGATAAACGGGCTTCTACTGTAGTTCTATTGCAAACTAGGTCAACTTATCTGGAAGAAAGTTAAACCTCAGTATATCATGTTGACATAAATACAACAGTCGAGTCAGCTTTTTGGGCTGGGAAGTCTAAAGGGATAACACAAATATTGCACTACATCTTCAACGTTCCACTTTTCCAATGAAGCAAATCAATTTCTAATCAGAAAATTCTATGTGAATTGAATAAGATGCTCTTAAATCTTTAGGACTGTCCTGATGTGCACCCAAGTCCCTGAAGTCATTTCAACCGATTCCTTTCATATGAACATTGAATTTGAAGGATTCCTTTCACATCAAATCTCATGGATTTGAAGATTATAATCATAGATGGGAACTCTTCAAGTAATATTGTTACTGTGATATTAATAATTCTTCAAAGCATTTTTACTTAGTAAATTAAATACAAGTATTTTATTTACACATCACATTTCAGTATTTACTTGCTCCCTCTGCAACCAGTCAGCAATTGTTTCATCCGACTCTTTTGAAGCTATTCAACTACTTTTTGTTCTAATGGGCCAGTTCCACTTTGCCTAAATGTGCATTATACAAATACACCTTGACAGAAAGCTATCCAATCTTGTCAAATCTGATTATGATCTTGCCTGCCCAATATCCACGCATGTAAATATAATAGATGAGCTGATTTTTCCCAATGTAATTTAGGTACTGAGATGGATTACATCACTCATACCATTGTTCCAGTTCACATCATCTTAAATCAGGACATAATTCTGATGGGAAGCTGGGTCCTACACAATTAAATATTAACCCTTGCATTTGACATTGTGGAGTGTTTTTAGACATCCCAAAGTGCTTCACAGAATATACTGTAAAGTGAATTGACTGCATATTTGTGGGCGAAATGCAGCAGGCAATTGCACACAGTAGTGTCTCACAAACAGTTGTGTACTGAAGTGACCAATTCATTATTTTTTTTCTCGAGGGATTATTATCAGGAATGCCGAGTAAGAAAACTTGACCAAGGTTTTGCCCTGCCAGGAATCAAACCCAGGTCTCTCGCTTGTGAGGCTAACCACTGAGCTACAGGGCTCCATTAGTATAACTCAGCCTCACATTGGCTAAATTACTGAGGCATTAGGAGAGCTTTATATGGAATGTCCTTTTTCCAAGCCAGAAAATTTCTCTGGATATATTGTCAGCATCTTTCCCAAACATGATTCCTCAATATGAGGATAGAAATACTACAATGCTCTTCTTTTTCCAAATTCACTCGAGGAAAACACGAAAAAAATTAACATTTTTTTAAGTAAAAGTAAAAGAAAAAGTCACTGGTAAATTTTCAATGTCAGCCATCCATTAAATCCTCCCTTGACCTTATAATTGTGGAGAAATCCCTGAACATGTAAGCTGGTTCTAATCTTGTTTACCTTTTCAGAAAAAGGAAATATTGGCAAGCAGTGAATATTTACAGTGCTTACACAAACCTGCAGTGAGTTTGTTTTTAAACCTATGACACAGTTCTCAATTTACCCTATTATTCTCATAATGTCAAGTCTAAAATTTACCTCCAAAAATGAAACAATGCTTATACAGTAAAAGCCTGTTTATCCGGCACCCTCGGGATCTGGCCAATGCCAGTTAAAGTGCGTGCCAGATACTCAGGCGAAAACACACAAAAAAATACATTGTGCCAGATAAATTCTGGTTAATCGAATGGGGACTTTTTTTTTGAGATGCCGGTTATACAGAAGGTACGGTTGATCGGATAAACGGATAAATTGCCTTTTACTGTATAACCATTTCATCTTAAACATGCCATTTTAAAATGTGCTCAAGACCAGCAATAGAAACACTTCAAAATGAAAGGAAGGTCAACAACACAACAAAACTAACATGACTATGAAAGGCTTTTTCTGAAAAAGTAAACCCTTTTCACACATTCCCAAATAATAATATACAGAAATACTATACGATATGCTAAAAAAAGAAATGTATTCATATTTTTCATGTCAATATTTTCCAGATTCAATTTTTAACACAAAATCTAAAGTAATAAAACTAAACAATGGACAATAAAGTAGGATTTATATGTGCGTCTAGTGTTACTATATATTTAGTAAACCCACCTAGAGGTAGAAAGGATTCTCCAATAAATTCTTACTATAGTAAATACATTCATATATGACAATGAATCTTGCAATACTCTAGCCTCATCAAATTTAAGAACGTAATTCGTGGGAGCAGGAGTAGGCCATTCAGCCCCTCGAGCCTGCCCCTGCATTTAATAAGATCACGGCTGATCTTCTACCCTAATTCCATTTACCCGCCCTATCCCCATATCTCCATTTACAGCACAATCATCCAACATGAAGATCAGCACAAGGTGCAGCAATGAAGACGGCCTTTGCTATCAACAAGTTGAATAAAATTATACCCAAGTTACAGGCAGCACACAAAGCAAACGGCAGCAAATACCAAGGAGGGATCTTAAGTCTGTAGACTAATCTTCAAATGGATCAAAGTCATATACCAAGACACCTTTATGGGATTACGGGGACACATATATGATCGGCAGGTGATCACTGTTCTCCATTTAATATCCAGGAGGGTTTCATTAATCTGCTCACCCTGTCAGTATCTGAAATGCTGGCAACACTTCCAAAGTTACTCAAAAAAAAGCTAACAGATGGATGGCTAGCTGCCGTGCAGTGAGGGTGAAGCCAAAGTGGGGAGCCCCAGGCAAAACCTGTTTAAAATGTGGGTGTGGGTGTGGGTAAGGGGGGTGGGGGGGGGGGGGGGGGGGGCAATCTTCTCAAAGTGTCTGTCTCTAATTAGTTTTCCAGATAAGTAGAACCTCCCCCACCCCACCCTCTGATCACTGAGCCCCTGATGTGAACCCACAGGAGGGAGTTGCCTGGCTGTCATTGCGACTCCCATCGACAGCCAAACTGTCAACAACCTGTCATGGATGGTTCTCTCCCCCACCCTCCCTCTCTCTCTCGCCCACTCCCTTCTCTCCCTCCTCACCCCCCCCCCCCTCACCACCAACTGTCCTCTCTCCACCCCCACTCCATCCCTCCCCTTATCTCCTCCCCCCACCACCCTCTCTCCCTTCTCCCTCTCTCACCCCTCCCTCCCTCCCTCTAATTGTACCAAGTTACCCTCCCCCCCCCCCCGCCCCCTCTCCTCACTCCCTCTCCCCCAACCCTCTCTCCTCTCCTCCCTCCCGGGTGTCGAGGGAGGGGGGAGGGGGGGGGGCGCGGGCTGTCAATGTCAGACAGGCCTCGGCCTCGCACTGATCCCTGTGGGAGATCCTCCTCTTATCCTGAGCCTGGCTGTGAGCCTCCGCCCCTCCCCTCCCGCCCGGCCCGCCGGCAAACACAGTCAAACCGCAGCAGCCCCCAGGCCGCGGCGTGACCTCCCCTCCCCAGCCCCGATTCCCCGGTAACGAGGAGCCTCTGACCTGAGCAGCCATAGCGACGGCACCGGCGTCATCCCCACCCCCCACCTCCCATCCCCCGGCGAGCCTGCGCACAGCACAGCTCAGCTCCACACCGCCCCGCAGAGGGCCGGCCCGGTACTGCAGCTCCACACCGCCCCGCAGAGGCCGGCCCGGTACTGCAGCTCCACACCGCCCCGCAGAGGACCAGCCCGGTACTGCAGCTCCACACCGCTTCACCGTGTATGATACAGGCTGCCAAGGCTCCAGTCAGCAACTCCCCACTGGCTCAGGACACTGTATATAACAACAGTAAACTGTATATACAATAATATCTGTATAAAACAATAATAAATTGGTCATTTCAATCCACGACTGTTTGAGGGAAACCTCTGTGCGCAATTGGCTGCCACGTTTAGCCCACAAATATACAGTCAATTCAACTTTACATTCTGTGAAGCGCTTTGAGATTTGAAAAGTGCTAAGCAGTATATCAAATGCGAGGATTATTATTATTATTATTACTATATAATACAGGCTCTCTGTTCAGCTACAGATCCACACTGTCTCGGTGACACTGCACTGCTATATCAAATGCCAGGATTATTAATATTATACAAGTACAACCAAAGAACAGTAAACACACATAAGCAGTGATTACCTCTGAAGTTGAGATGATTTGATTTTACGGATACCATAACAAATGCAAACATGATTATAGTTAAATCTCATTTGCAGATAATAATAAATATTGATTTTAGCAGATCCGTTAGAATGGCTATCGTGAAAACTGCCAGACTTTTTAAGTGTGTCTACAAATACCCCCAATGGTATTGTAAATTATTTAGAACCATAATGCATGACATCTTCCATGTAAATTTCTATACAATGCGACATGATGTAAATAAAATAGAAGAATAAAGGATCTTGTTTGTGTAGTCAATGTAATAATAATCAATAATCCTTGCATTGATATAGCGCTTTCATGACTTCTGGACATTTCAAAGCGCTTCACAGAATTTTACTGTAAAGTAAATGATGGAATGGAATGTTATTGTTATGGATTATGTGATCCTCTGAACATCATGTGTCTTATTGTCTTGTCGATATAGAAACAGAAATTTTCAGAAAAGCAAGAGGCCATTCGCTCCAACATGCATATGATTGCTTACTAGGGAACGGCGATATGGGAATTTCCCGATGTATCCATATCGGTTGGCTCATATCGAGATATACCGAAATATCGACATTTTCAGTTTTTTCGTACCGCGCATTTGAGATGCGCGCGCGTTCCGGTGCGCGCGCATTCGGGGCCTATCTTCTCAGGAGGTAAATATCTTTCTCTCTCTGTGTCTCTCACTCTCTCCATCTCTGTGTTTTTCTGTCTGTGTCTCTCTATGTCTCTCTCCCTCTCTCCTCTCTCAATCCCCGCCCATCTCTATCTATCTGTATATTATCACATCCACCCCGTCTCTCCCCCCCCCCCCCCCCCACCCCCCGTCGTCTCTCTCCCCCACCACCCCCCACCGTCTCTTTCTCCCCTCCCCCCCTCCCCCCCCCACCCGCCGTCTCTCTCTCCCTCCCCCCCCAGGCGTCTCTCTCCCCTCCCCCCAGCCGTCTCTCTCCCCCCTCTCCTCCCCCCCCCCCCCGCTGTCTCTCTCCTCCCCCTCCCCCCAGCCGTCTCTTTTCCCCTCTCCCCCCCCCCCCCTCCCCAGCCGTCTCTCTCCCCCTCTCCCCCCCCCAGCTGTCTCTCTCCCCCCCCCCCCCACCGTCTCTCTCTCCCTCCCCCCCCAGCCGTCTCTCTCCCCCTCTACCCCCAGCCGTCTCTCTCCCCCTCTCTCTCCCCCACCCCGCCTGTCTCTCTCTCCCCTCCCCCAGCCGTCTCTTTTCCCCCTCTCCCCCCCCCCCCAGCCGTCTCTCTCCCCTCTCCCCCCCCCCAGCCATCTCTCTCCCCCTCTCCCCCCCAGCCGTCTCTCTCCCCCTCTCCCCCCCCCCAGCCGTCTCTCTCCCCCTCCCCCCAGCCATCTCTCTCCCCCTCTCCTCCTCCCCCCCAGCCGTCTCTCACTCCCCTCTCCTCCCCCCCCCCAGCCGTCTCTCCCCCTCTCCTCCCCCCCCAGCCGTCTCTCCCCCTCTCCTCCCCCCCCCCAGCCGTCCTCTCTCCCCCTCTCCCCCCCCAGCCGTTTCTCTCCCCCTCTCCCCCCCAGCCGTCTATCTCCCCCTCCCCCCAGCTGTCTCTCTCCCCCTCACCCCCCCCCCCCCCCAGCCGTCTCTCTGTATAGAGATTGTGTATAGAGATGAGCATTCTGGGTCTTGTGGTTGATTGTGCTCGCATCCCGATTTTTTACCTCGATACACCGTTTTTCGATAATATCGATATTTTTAGATGTATATATCGGTATATCGATATGAAAATCATATCGGGTTTTTAGCGATATACCGATATATCGCCGTTCCCTATTGCTTACTAAATCTTTTTAAATCACTCTAATGTATTATTCTTATTTTCCAGCTGTTGTGATATAAGTGAAAGTATAGTGGCAAATGTTGCCAGTAATTTCAAAAGTTTCTATATATCAAAGTGTTTTAATATATTAATTGAATCCATTGACTCAATGAAGTCACTGTGCAATTTTTTCTTTCACTCCACTGTGTTGATTCCAATTGTATTGAAACATCCCTTTGAGAATCTATTTATTTATCCCCACAGAGCATTAGGAGGAAGTTTCACTTTTTGTCCATTTTAATATGAAAGACAGTGGAAAGCCCTCCATATACACACATTGTTAAGTGCTCTGAGATGCTGTCCGGCATGGAGGGCGCTATATAAATCAAAGTTGTTGTTGTTGTTCTTGTGTGTGGGCCACAATGTTAATGTTTTGTTTAAATAAATTACCAGTGAATGTAATTATTTGTATAATTTGTGCTGAAAGCAATAACTTGTTGGTGGATTTTCCACTGTTAATAAGTATTACTATTTTTTAAACTCGTGTTGAAAAGAGAAGGGATCTTTTTTGCTTTTCCAAAAATCCTGAATTTCATTCATATTCCTTTTAGCCCGCTGTACTCAGAGGAAATTCTGATAAATGTAGTCAATGAAATGGCAGCTACATTGCAGAAACCATGTGGAATTTAATTGCAGAGTTGTAAGGGGAATATAGCTTGTCACCATTCGAACTCAAATTTATGGAAACGCCATCTCATTTTCCCGAAATGCTAAAGTAAAATGAAAGGTTCATGTTGTGCCTTTTTACTATATTCCTTATTACATCAGATGGGACAGACCTCTCCTTTCCCAGCTAAAAAGAAATACTGCATCTTGCATTAGATAGGAATGAACAAGAATACTGTATACCAATAGTGACTAAATTGGAACAAACTGGGTTACCAGTTAACGGATATCTCAATCCAAAGTATGATTACATAAATTAATGAAAAGGCCATTCATTCTTTAGAATTTGTTTAACGACAATGATTGGTGAAACTGATTGTTGTTTTTTACATGGTCTTCTCATCAAAAAAAAATCTTCAACCATGTTAAGAGTTTTTGTTTAAATATAATTTGAATATTAAACAAGGCAGACACAAATGAACGCTACCTCTGTGGCAGGAATATTAAAATAGTCAAAGAAGATACTGTATCATGGACAGTTTAATTTAATGAAGTTAAAAGTTTCACAAATCAGACTTACAGCTTGGTCAAAAAAGACTAGCTTTTTAATTATGAAGAATAATTGCTGCTTTTAGTGATGTAAAGATTGCATGTTAATATTTAACCATATCATTGCAAAAAAAGAGTAAATTGTTTCTTTTTATTGTTGCGGTGCAACATACATCTCATACATCTGTGCAATGTACCATGAGGTATACACCCAGTGAGAAACATACAATGAAAACATATATGCCAAAAATCTTACAGTTGTAGTCACAAAAAGCAAAAAGATGAGATAAATGCAGTCAGTAACTGATGTACATTTTTCATTAATTCGAAAGAAAACTCAAGACTAAATATACATTCTCAATATGCATGAATAAAATGACTCAAAGAGGTTTCTAAACACTAATAAGGAAGTCGGTTGACGTTAAGTGATCCCAATGGGTATCATCACAGTTTCAGTACACCCCCCATCGCTGCAGCCTACAGTTTAAGTGCAAGCAATAGAGATCATAAATGGCAACAGAATAATGGATTAAGATAAGTTTAACTATTGTGTGTTTTCAAAGGTACACTGTGGTCTAACAAGTCTTCTGTCTACTTGCATATAGTTAGAACAATTACCCCGGGAACCAGGATAAACTTTCAAACCATTCTTAATAATGGTTAGTCATTTCATCAGTGAAGCAGACCCATAATTCTGGAGAATCATCTTGAACATGTCAGTACTGGGTCCGTCAAATCCTGGGCACTGGGTATATGAGTTTTTCAATTAATGTCTTCTCTTTAACAAGCAACTGTATAAAAAAATTGTGAGGAGGGAGTCATATAAATATTAATACTTGTATATTCTCAGTAGTTTCAATATACAGCTTTTAGCTATAATTTTAATAAAAGCTGGTTGTTTTCAAAGGGACATCAAAAATTACTTTTGTTCATTCAGTGATACACTAGCAAAACTTTACATACTTTACATACATTCAGCAGTTTGTTTGTATGTTCAATGCTTACATTGGGACGTCCTCCCGACGTGAAAGGCTCTAATATAAACGCAATTTATTCTCGTTACATAAAAATGAATGTTTTCCTAAAACGGTGAGTAAATTAAGACATTCGCTCTTGTTAATTAGAGATGGCTACCAATCACTTTAGCTACTCTCTACCTTGTAATCCATTAGATGTGATGGCAGGGTGAGTTAATTTAGGCAGTCATAAATATAAAAACATTGGACCATGTGGCTGCTGTTGACTAAAAGCTTAGCTTTTTAGTACAACATATACAGTATGTGTGTACTTGTATCATCATAAATACTATCTTCTGCACTGCCTGTCTTTTCAAATGCAAGGTTTTAAAGCACACAGTGTTTGACAACAGAAAATAAAAGATTGTTGAAAGAACAGAATACAGACTTTATCTCATGCACATTTAGGCATCCTGTGGCACTATTTTGTTATCCAATTTATGTACAAGAATACTGTTGAATACATTATGTACAAATATACAGTGTCTATGCTAAACATTTTGTTTGTTGCCTGATGAGAATTACAGTTAAGATGCTGCTGTCTGCTGGGATGTGTGTGCCAGTTGCAAACTGCTTCACACGTGTGTTTCAATGAATGAGTGTGTATGTGCCAGAAGAGGTGCCGGTGATCCCAGTTCAGATGCACCGTTCTGTGGTTTCATAACAGCACTATATCCACAAATGTCCAAGAAAAACTCATGATTCATTCTCTTCCACTCCTTAAATTTTTTAGATGTCAGCCTTGGATCTTCAAGAATCTGATTAATAATTGCCAAGTCTCCTTCTTTTGCCTGAGGGAGAGAAAAACATATTTGCAAAACGATGTAAAATAAAAAGGTTGGTTCTAACACATGAGCTGTGATCATGGGGACAATGTGTCCAAGTTACAAAGTGAAAATTGTACAAGTAGCTTGAATATTTGGAAGGCTTGAGGAATTTTTTAAAATAAGGAAATCAAAATGATTCTAACACCATCCTAGGTGTACCTGTAAATACACTACAGAAGTTCTAAAAGGATGATCAAATAAACTCAAAGGGTTGGACAAGATCAATACCGACCCACCATACAAGGATTCTATAAAAGGCACTGATCACTAAATACAAAGTAAATCGTCATTACATTCTACACTAAATCCCGTGAAGCATTTTGAGATGTAACCTTAACATCAAAGATGTTATATCAAATGCAAGGATTATTATTATGACATGCTGGGTAATACATAGTGAAAGCATGTTTAAGTGAATTTTTGTCTCTACATGTTTTTCCAAATAGAGTTTAAAATAAACAATACTTCCAATGTTACAAGTACATGATGTCTGTCCAAAGGTGTTCCTGATAGCATAGGGAGCTATAGAATGAGAAATGTCCATTGTTCTTACCAATCCCACTGCTTCCACACTACCCTACTTACTGAATCTCCTGAAAGAAAGGAGAAACAGCACCTTTCATCGGGAATCCTAGGTCTCTTATGCACTGTATGATAAATGGACAAATTCACTATTGTATCAGCCACTATAGCCGGCAAGGAGCTAGAGTTGATGCTAGCTTAATCCTCTTCAAAATAACTTTAGAAATGTTTATTTATTTAGGTTTAAAAGAGTTGTCTAAAGTCAAAAGAAAAGAAACAAAGCTTTACCGGTTATTTTAAACATATTACTACATTTAAATATAAGTAAACGTCAACAAGCATTTAAAATCCTACAATATTTGTAGTTCTCAAAGATTTAATGTTTAAATTATTAAACTTGTCTTACCTAATCTCTCCTTGAATATCTCAAATATGATATTATAATAAAATAATAATCCTTGCATTTGATATAGTGCATTATCACGTCGGTAAAACATCTCAAAGTGCTTCACGGAATATACTATGTATTTTGTGGGCCAAATTCACTGTTGATAATTCATTGTTTGGTGAACAAGTTTCCTACAGGTTTTTTTTGTGAACTCCTCTCTGTTTGTGTGTATCTTCTTGCTCCCTTTACCTCTTTCGATATCATTTTGGACAGTTATTGCATACGAACACTAGGTGGCTGACTTGTATAAAGCACTGGCCTTACCTCGAAAGATAAGCATTAACATAAACACATAGGAGATACTGTAAAAATCCCTCCTTGCTGATAGACATTAAATGAAATGATTCAAGTATGTTCCAGTTCAAGGTGACTTGATTCCAAAGCATTAAATTGTACACCTTTTATAGTGTCAGTTCCAAGAGGTGCAGAAATTATATAATATTGTCATTGGTGTTGTGGTTATGAATACTAAATAATGTTATACAGAGGGAGTTGGTGGGAGATTATAGTGGAGATGTCTCCACTCATAGGCTAGAGGATTAGAATGTATTATTGGACAATGATACATTGCACATCTCAGTTCTAGAAATGCCAAATCCTTTATTCTTCTATGAAGCATGTGAAGATTTGTTGCTGTCACTGGTCACTGAGTGCAACATCTACCATTCTTTAAAACTGCCTTACCCCACTAAATCTGCTCCCAGGTGCATTAAAATGTAAGACATTTTAGTCGCAGGAAAAGTTAATTCAGCACAAGACAGTTTCTTTTTGATTGATTTCAATTTTATCCACTGCCTTTTCACCATATCCCTTAATCCCTTCTCTCTCTGTGGATCCTCGTCTAATTGCCTTTTGAACCAATTTATACTCTTCACTTCAATGGCCTGGTAACTTCTTTTAACAAGTCCACCCAATGGATAACGTTTTCTTTGACTTTTCTTTTTACTCTTCCCAACTTTTAAAATTGTCCCTCAAGCTGTTTTTTTTTCAATATGCTAAATAATTTCCTTGGCAAACTGAATAATATCAACAATAAGATCAAATTAAAGTGTAGGTTTCACCCTGCACTTTCCTCACAAGACACATTTTCAAATCCTGGGAGAAAAGTGCATCTCTCTAAGAAGGATGACAAATTGTAAGGGAATCATTCCTCGGTGACTTGTATGGTTGTAACAGCCGGTTACAGAGTGGGATTGAAGCTTGGAAGAGAGTTGTATGTTAATTCTCCAGCCAGTTATGTGCCATGGTCAAGATCCGTGGGGAAAATTCTAAAAGGCAGATTTTTAAAACATAATCCCAGTAGATATTTGTCGTTTGTTAGTAATGTACCATCTGTTAAGGTGAACTGCATTTTAATATGTTTTATATAATTCAATGTCTTATTCATCCCGTAAATATTTTCAATGGAGAACCCTTACCTTTAGAGTACTCTTAAGCATCCTAATGTGGTGTAATTTTTCATTGATGACTGGATCATTACATCTTTTTATAAATGACCTTCTGAATTCTTGCTTAGTGGAAGGTCGCTGCTCTCCTATTGCAGAGAGACTGGCCTGCTCCAGGGACTTGTACAACTCCTGAAGCCCATCTGTAGAGTGTCTGTTTTCTATTGTGTTTTCTGGAAAGAAATGTCAAAACCATTTGAGTTCTTGAATGCTCCTCCACCCAAATCAGATGTTTGGTCTTCGTAAGTATTACATTTAAAACCAAATAACCTTATATTGTGATTTGCTTGTAAAGCTTTCTGCACAAATAGATTATTACAAACAGGTAAGTCTTGCTGTGTGTGGGTATGAACTTGTCTTGTTGATTTGTTAATGATACAATCAGTGGATTCATGTAAAAAGCAAAGATCTTTGAAACATCTCAGTTTCTGAATACTGTAGCTTTAATTTAAATAACTCAACAATATCAATATTCAAGTACTTATGGAGATGTTTTATGTAACAGAGATTGCTGAATAAAGCTGCCGAATACTATTATTATGTTATATTCCATTTAGTTCATAGAAAGGATAGAACATTTAAAAGATAATAAATATGGAATCAAAATTATTATATATTATAATTATAACAATATTTAACATTATTGTTTGCTTCCTGACTAGGTTGACTCTTTTTTTAAAAAAAAGAACACTTTAAAGGAGAATTGACAGACTCGTGTCAACAGTACTAAACAATGCTGGAAAACAGTATACAATAAACTTGCATTCACCAATAGTCATCAATTTGCAGAGAAGCAGAGCCATCAACTGTCTATTAAAAAAGACCACAGTTTCTCTTTCATGCTGCTGAGTGCTCAGTACTTAATGAATTACATGCATGAGGTTAAGTGAAAGTGCCATTATCGGCAGGACTGTTGCATGGAAGATTTGATATATAACATCATTCATCAAACTGATTGCTGCAGGTGCATGTGGGTATATCAATTGACTGTTACCCGAAATAGACACCAATTAAAAGCTAAAGAAATATTAAAATATGATAAACAAATCATTAAGAGTAAGTATCCTGCATTGACAATAGTCAGGACAATCAATTTAACTACTAATAAAAAAAAATTTGAGATGGGATGGCCATGATGGATGTTAAACATTACACGGCAATCAAATTTATTCACAACATATTAAATATTGGATATTTACATTTACAAGGCATTCAGTACGGAATATTCTATACAAGACACTTTCTAGATTAGTGTGATACAGTCAGAAAAAAAAGATGAAAAATTTAATTTCAGCCAAATCTATAGATTGCAAAGCAAAATCAAATGGATGATTGAAGCGTTACCTTTTATGAAATGTATGACATGTGCACTAAGGTCAAAACCCACCCGAGAATTTAACAATTATTAATCAGTCACTGCTCCCTCTTACCTTATAAATTCTCCATTCTTGTGCTGTTTCCACTGTTTTCAGACATAAACAATGTAATCTTACGAGATTACATTATTTACGTCATGAGACTGTGGCCTTGCTGATCGGCCTGAAACAGGGAACAGGGATTTTTTTAAAGTAAGAGGGGCAACACTTATTTTTCCACTGCCCAACCATCAAATCTTTAATTGACTACAGCTGTAGTTGTTTAATGACTGATTAACTAAGTTACATAGAATTACACAGAATTACATATCACACAGAATTACACAGAATTACATAGACTGTACAGCACCAAAACAGGCCATTCAGCCCAACTAGTCCGTGCCAGTGTTTATACTCCACACGAGCCTTCACCCATCCTAATCCCCTTTCCCTAGCCTCTCCCCATTATCCTTTATTCTCTTCCCCTTCATGTATGTATTTTATCTTTTATCCATTCACTGAATATTACTGCTAGCATTTGCTCTTGCAGAAGAATTCAGTCAAGCTGAAGGTGGATGTCCTTAATGAGAGAAATTATGATAAACAGAAATTCAACGTAATAAATTAATCTTGTAAAATACAATTAAAAATTGAGTTTTCATCTTTAATTAAGAAAATCAATTAGGCTGCACAATAGACTACGGTGAACATGAAAAAGTAACTTCAGCAAATTCTGTAATATTCTCTCTAATGATTAGAAATAAAATTATGATTTGTTTCCAGGACTAAAAGCATTATGGGATGTGCAAATTAATTTTGTAATTAATGTTTTTATTTTCTGGGAGAAAACAGTTTTATGCTTTATGGCCCATGGTCCCGATAGCCTGTTGTCAGAAATGATTTAAATAAAACCCTTCCTCAGCTCATTGCATTTACTGAAATACTTATATTGGAACATTAATATTCTACCACTGGAAAGTTCTTGACAAAAAATATGAGACACGGTGAGGCAAACTGTGTAGTACTGATAACCTAACCATGGCAGGGAATAGTTTCTCTCCTGTGGAGAAATGCTAGGAGAAGATTCTGAAGTCAGGAGTATAGAATGAACTCCAGCATTAATAATGATAATAATCCTTGCGTTTGATTTAGGGTCTTATCATGCCATGGGGAGACGTCTCAAAGAACTTCACAGAATATACTCTAAAGTGACTGTGTATTTTTGTGGGCAAAACTCAACAGCCAATTGTTCACAAACAGTCGTGGATTGAGTGAAGCAAATTTTGTTTCCAGCGATTCTCATGACAAGGTGCTGGCAGCCACTGGCTGCCAATCACTGGCATATTAATTGAACATCAAATTTCAGAATTATAATAGGAATGAATAAGAATATATTTAAAACATCAAATCTATTGCTAATCTTGTGCAAACGTGTAATTTAAGTTGTTTGCTTATTGCACAAATAGATTTTACAACAGAGTCTAGTTTAGGCCAATCGCTAGGAATAATAATCTTTTCGCATTGTCTTTACAATGGAATCCCTACTGTAAAGACCAAGCAGAAATCTCTTATTTTACCATGTCACAATATGAGTAGAGTTAAGTGAGCCAGTATTGTTTGAAAGGGAACCAATATTACATATCCCAAGCTTATGCTGAAATGAAAATGATGCAACAAGATTGGTTGTGTTTGCTTTTATAGAGATCAGGAACTGAATGATTTATTAAAAGGTCAGGTTCATATTCCATGCGCTTTTCTTCATTTATAGTGATAAGTTCTTTGGATTCTCTTGTGATATAAAATTGCTCAGCTAATACCTTGCAGTCCTCAGTCACAGGAGAATCCTTCACAGAGAACTATATGCACATCAAACAGAACAATTAAAGATTTTTTGGTGTTTATGCTGGTGAAAGGATTCCTATGCTCTGAAATCATCAAAGTTCATACACAATAATATTGTGTGTTTTTTATTCTGCAACAATAGTAAAAGTATACGTCCTCTTCGTTTTAGTTTTAAAAATATATTTATCTCCAACGGGAAACTATAGTATTTTCTTGTCTCTAGAGCTTTTCACATCCTGCATCATTTCTCAACTGTGAGCAGACAGCTGACCTGCTTATCTTCTACCGTGTTAATACCTAGCTGCTAAGTAAAGGCGGGGGAATGGTGTAGGCACAAGGGAATAGGCTAATTTGACCTTGTGCCTCCCCTGCCCACGATTTCAGCTTTATCGGGTGGTTAATCTGCAGATTGTTTCTCTTGTAAGCAAAGGCATTTTGTTTTCATCACAAAGGCGATTTTCTTAATCCTAATTTTGCCATTCACCAAAATAAAGAAATGCACTTTTGCTTTTCATTCTAAAAAAAGAACAGGGTGAACTATTTTTACACACGCGACACATGACTACTAAAAATGTCCACAATTGCTGTATCACCTACGAACCCAGAACACAGTCTATTGTAGGTACATGAGATAATGTGACAAATAATGTGATCATTTGTGGAAATGAATCCTCACCAGAATTTGGACTCGGACTTCAAAATTAGCAAAAATGAAAACAGCAAGGCAGAATTAGGATGAAGAGTTATTTCTGTCGGTTCACCATAAATACCACAATTTCAGTGTACAATTCATATAGCAATCGGACAACACACATAAGTATTTAACAAGTGCTTTTTGTTCCTTTATATTGAGTAATGAAACAAAACCTTCAATCGGCCTTTGACCCACACATATAATATGTTGCCCTTTGGCCTAAGTTGACCTCTGAATATTTAATACTTAAAGCTCACAAGGGAATTTTGAAGGTAGTGGTCACTTTCTTTTGGAGAAATATCAGAAGCTGCTTATCAAGTGACCTACCAAGGGCTAGTAAAACACCCTGTCAACTTATAATAATTGAAAAATATATATTTATAAAATATCTGTGTTGTATAAATAAAATATTCAATGGAGGCACTCATGGAATATATAATGTTTTCAATAAACGAAAAACAGTTGGATAATATTGGGTGGCATCTTTGTTTCAGCGTTATTCGAGAATGAGATAGATATGTGAAAGGAATCATTTTGGAAGTTGGAAGACTAGGTGAGACAATGCCTGTTACTTCTTTGCTCTCTTCTGGTTTGACCAACTCTTCCTCACACATACAATAAATTCCGTATTTCCAACCATCAAGATTCAGCGTCTTCTGATTATAACATATTTGCGAACTTTGTGAACTGACCTCGTTTGCTTGCACCATTTTGTTTGACACCTTGGATCTCATCATCTTCTGACTTTTCCTCGGAAGGTCCGGGAGGCAGTGTGTGGCCTTTGATTCTAACATCCCTATTTCTCGGTAAGCTCTGGCTCCGCTGCTTGCATCCTCTACTGTGAGATCCAGATCCTCTGTCACATTCCACTAATGGAAAAGGTCCATCGCGGTCATGGTGGTGACGTCTCTGAACAGGCAACGTTGCCTGCCGCCTTTGTTCAGGTGACATCAGTCCTGATCTACCAGGCATATAATCTGTTTCTGGGGGGACAGTCTGCAGGAAGTGCAACCCTGAACTTGTGAGAGGCGTTTCAATCAGATCCTGCCAAGATCGTCTCTCTCTGTACGATGATCTACAGCCAGACGAATGCGTACTTCCTGACATTTCGTGTCTTGAATCCTCAGCGGATGAATGGGAATATGTTGATTCACTTGAGAAATGCCGTCCATGTTTGGGTTCAGGGAAAGGACTTGAAGAATTGACCTAATGAAACGGACAGACAGCAATTAGGCTCTGGAAAAACCAAATCATTACCAGCAATAGATTGCTTTTTACAAAGACATTTTCAAGGCACGCTTACTGATGGTGTTCGGGGATACGTATCACATAGGGATGAAGGGCCCTCCTGTTTTAAAGTTAAGGACATTTCTGCATCCTCTTGATCGCTTTCACTCCAGTAATCTGGAAAAGATGAACACAATTCTCAGCATTCTCTGTGTAACAAATGTCCGTCTGAAACCATTTTTTTTAACTAAAAAAATGTAAGAGTTTTGCCTTATTGGAAACGGCTATGGATCTAGAGCTTTTTGTGAAAGACGGCATTCATTTCAACCAGGTTGTATGTTCAAAAATACAACTCCTGTATATGTAAGATACAAAACACAGTACTATTCTTTCACTAACCCCTACATACTTTCAAAAATATATAATAAATATTTAAACAATGAAAAGTGTTTATTAATGAAAGGTGAATTAGTGTTGCTATCAAATTTCTCATTTTAATGGCTCCAGTGCTACTTCAAGCATATTTACAAGATGCGTGCTTTGTGTTTGGATAGGACGGGAAAACTAACACCCATTAACGCCAAAAATGTTCTGTCATGCTTTGTAATTCTTGAATTCTCTGTGATCTCCTTCAACCTCACAGAAATGGATGCTCCCACTGCTCAGCGAATAATGGTCTGCTTCATGTCCCCTGCCATATTTCAATAACAACAATAAAATTGTTGGGAAGGAATCCCACCCCACATTTGACATGCAAACGTTCAGTCATTCTAGCCTCACTCTCTGGAACTCTATCTAATCCGAAACAGTGATGGATCACGACCTGAAGAATGATTCCTTGTCTAGGAGTTCCTCTGACTCATTCCCTTCCTCCTGACTGTGCTTCCAATCATCTTTACCTTCCACACCATCCTTGATTCCCACCCAGCTCCCACAACCAGCAGTGCCAAGCTTTGAGATGGCCTCCTGACTTGAAAGGCATTGTAAATTGTATTGTATCCATGCATGTGTCAATCAAATATAATTCAGGATCTCAAAACAGTCTCGTGTGTATATAATTGTATGTTTCATTCAAAATGCTTTTTTTTTCCTGCTGTGAATTCAATTGTGTTATCGAGCAACATCTCTGATGTTTGTATTTGATAACCGCAGCTAAATCCCTGAGCTGTACCTTGTCCAAAAACTGAAAAGCATTATTGTTACTGTTTGTCAGTGTCCAACTGAGTGATCCGACCCTCAAAGCTGTCTATGTGTTGAAAGTAGGTCAACACTGCTTCACTCTCTTGCTATGTGGTAACATTGTGGCATAAGACTGGATTTTCTTGCAACTGGCGATGGTTTTACAGTAGTGTAGTACAGTGCTGTACTTTCAATACTTGTTGACGGCCAACATCATATGTTTTAATTCAATCAAATGATGTTTTAAAAATATATATCTAGTAGGGAACGGCGATATGGGATTTTTCCGGATATGGATATATCGGTTTGCTCATACCTGCTTAAACCGATCTATCGAGTTTTTATACTGCGCATGCGCGTGCATTCGAAGTACGCGTGCATTGATGGCGCGCGCGCATCTATGGTGCGCGCTCAGTCACGGTGTGCGCGCATTGACGGTGCGTCCGCACTGACGATGCGCGCGCAGTTGCGGTGCGCGCACATTTCGAAATGCGTGCTCTAGGTCCAGATAGTTTGTAATGTTGGTGTCAAGGTCTGTTGAATTATACGATGCTGTTTGCTCCCTACCTCCCCCTCTCCTTCTCTCCCTCCTCTCCTCTCTCCTTCTCTCCCTCCTTTCCCCTCTCCTTCTCTCCCTCCCCCTCCACTCTCCCTCTCTCCTCTCCCTCCTCCCTGTCTCCTCTCCCTCCTTTCCCCCCTCTCCTTCTCTCCCTCCCTCCCTCCCCTCTCTCCTTCTCTCCCTCCCTCCCTCCCTCCCCTCTCTCCTTCTCTCCCTCCCCTCTCTCCTTCTGTCCCTCCCTCCCTCCCTCCCTCCCTCCCTCCCCGCTCTCCTTCTCTCCCTCCTTTCCCCCTCTCCTTCTCTCCCAACTTTCCCCCTCTCCTTCTCTCCCAACTTTCCCCCTCTCCCTCCCTCCCCTCTCTCCCTCCTTTCCCCTCGCTCCTTCTCTCCCTCCTTTCCCCCTCTCCTTCTCTCCGTCCCTCCCTCTTCTCTCTCCTTCTCTCCCTCCTTTCCCCTCGCTCCTTCTCTCCCTCCTTTCACCCTCTCCTTCTCTCCCTCCCTCTTCTCTCTTCCTCTCTCCTTCTCTCCCAACTTTCCCCCTCTCCTTCTGTCCCTCTCTCCCTCGCCTCTCTCCTTCTCTCCCTCCTTTCCCCTCGCTCCTTCTTTCCCCCTCTCATTCTCTCCCTCCCTCTCCTCTCTTCCTCTCTCCTTCTCCCAACTTTCCCCCTCTCCTTCTCTCCCTCCATCTCTAAACACAAAATAGAACACACACACACCAAAAACAAAATCTAGAGATTTATTCTCCTCCATTTCTTGCTTGAAAGTAGCATGTAATGTCCACGTGTAAATGAGATCTATTACAATAGAAAAGAGAGAGACAGACAGTCTGACTGTTAGAGTTAGAAGCCAGATTATCACTGCTGTGTGTGTCTGACTAGACACACACATAGAAACAGTGATAATCTGGCTTCTAACTCTCACACACAAAAATAACACTTACAGCCACAAAATGCCACTTCTTTTTATGTAGTCTGAAATCTGAATTAATGTCCTTCGCCATTGGCAAGCTCTCCTTTGCTATGCAAAAAGTGACAGCGTTCGTGATACTTTGCCACTTTTTGTCCCCTCTCTGGTACAATGTTCTCCTCTTAAATAAAGCAGGAATTGTTTGAGCTGCACTGGCCCCACTACCTGTCGCTTTCTCCGAAGCGCTGGTTCGACTTCCTGCTGTTGTCGACAATGATTTCGCTCTGAGGGCAGCGTGCTGGGCGGGGTGGTGCTGCTTAATGTGATGTCGCAGGTTGCTCGTGCTCGAATCAGATGTCTTAACCAAGACCTTGCAAACTGTACATCTATACACACCATTACTGACTGCATTGTTTTCAAAGTAGTCCCATACGGGGCTTCTTTTCCCCATGATGAGAAAGGTAAATTTTCAAACTACAATTTTCAGCGATGCGACTTTGTTAAGACGCCACGACTCACGTCGAGTATACACAGTAAAGTGTGCGCGCGCATCGGATGTGCGCGCCCGTTAATTGTGCGCGCGCACCGAATGTACGCGCATTCCATGCTCTAGATCTAGGAGGTTGCAATGCCGGCGACAAGGTAAGCTGGAAAAGATCGCATTACACTGATAATACCAACAATATTGATATATTGCCAGGAACGATATTAAAAATATATCGATGTATATTTTTAAAATCGAACCTCTCGATATAACAGTTTTTTTAGAATCACCATATCGGCATACCGATCTGAAAATCATATCGGGTTTAATCGAAAAACCGATTAATCGCCGTTCCCTAATATCTAGTTGCCCCAGGAATTTGTTTCGGAATAAAATTGTCCTAGGTTAGAAATAATACAGAATATTACAGATTGCAATCTTCAATTTTGTTTAAAAAACCCACCTATTTTCTTAGAAATTTGGCAATGGTAGTTGTTTATAGTACAAAGGACGTGTCTTTTAAATCTACATTTATCATTCGGCTCCTTAAGAGACCAGAAAAGTGTTGACCTAGTTTTCATAAACCTTGATGAACAGAATGCAGTTTGCAGTAACATTATCCAGTTAGTGGAAAAAATGACTTAAATGCTAAGTGACCATTCTGCCCACACACTGTTGTAATTTAGGTTTAGTTGCCCTTTAAATTCAAGAGATTAGAAAGCTTCTTCTGGGCACTTTGAACACATGGGGATACTAGTGCCTGCTGGAGATTGTAGCTGGTTATATAATTTCTCATGCATAATCATTATGTTTGCCTCCAGTCCAATATATTTTTCTCTAATACTGGTAGACACAGTTGTTTGAAATTTCTATAGGTAATATTACTAATGAATATGTGAAGAAAAACTTCATGGGAGGATGGTGGTGAATTGTTAAAGTTTTCATCCTCATTATTTTAATAAACTAAATTATCTTGGGTGGTCGTCTTGTGAATAACTACTGTTTAAGAAAGCATATTCTCAATGTGATTTCCATCATCTTCCATCGTGAGAATTTCAGATCCCAAGGCACTACTTGAAAAGAGAAAGGATTTTCCCCTGGTATCCCAGCCAACAACACTCTCCAGATTAAAAAAATGGTAATTTACTTCATGGCTGTTGGTGAGACATTACTGTGTGCAAATTGGTTATTGTGTTCATCTATAGATACACAGTCACTGCCGCTACAGAAAAAAAATCATATTTTGACATGATAAGCGGCTATACCAAATGCACATTTAGGGACTATATCAGAAGCAAGAAATGTCACAATATTTTGCTGGAAAGATAGATTTTCGGTGAAGCCATTCCTTTGACCATATCATACACTTTCCTCTCAACCTAATTAATGTCAAAGCCTCCAATCTGCATTCCTTTGGTTTACAGCAAAGTGCGCACACTTATTTCAGTTGACAGAGATGTGGCATAATTTTTCTTTGGAAGTATGTGCAAAATGGTGAATTATCCATACAAGGATCAAAAATCGTGAGTACTCCCCTTGTCCCATCAACACCACTCAGTCAATGTGAATAAGGCTGTGGATGTTAGTTTCACATAAGAAATGTGAGGATAAGATTGATTATTTGTTCCAAGCAGCTTGTGATCCTCGCAACCCAAGCTTGCTAAGTAGATCGGTGCATTAATTAAATGGACTAAAAAGATAGTGTTGAAAGGAATGGCTTCACCATTGGGTTTTAGTTCCCCTTTAAGTAGCTTATTTTATTTGGCAGGATTAGGCAGGGATATACCCAGGAGTATTAAGTTTGCAGTTGCTGGTTAGAATAGATGCACATTCTCACCAAGTCTAGTGCAAAATGGCTTTGATTCTTTTCTTGCCTGGGGAAATAAAGTAGCTGGTGTAACATAGAGAATGAATATTGTTAAGGGCATCACTGGATCCAACAAACTTCAACTATAATTACTTCAGAACAGAAGACACTCTTTCAAGTCAACAATGTCCACTAACTAAAACACAATCATGCCTTGTACAGTTTGTGTTTTTATGTCTCTTGTGAGAAGAATACTTCCACTGGGAAGGATGATTGCTGACTGATTCATGTTTGTGCAGACCACAGTTAACCACAGCAGTAATATAGTGTTTTGCTAATAGCCTAAAGTCAAAAAACATATTTTATAAAATATTTGTCACCGGAAGATCAGTGTGATCCTATTTATAAGTGTTACTATGGAGAGAATGCACATTCCATTCCAGACACAGGATATTTCTATGGCTAAGTGGCATACATATGTTGACGTCTGTCTTGCTTGGATACTCGTAAGGATGGTGATGGGTTTCCGCATTTGTCAGGGAAAAATGGATATACCCGTATTAGGTATCTGTGTTCAGGTTAAAGAGATGTTGAATGAGAAGCATTCTTGTTCCTTGTTCCCTATCCACATCTCTCCTGTTGGATATAGTGTGAAGATTGGCTAAACACAGAGTTAGACTTTACTTCTAGTAAAGTAGAGGAATGGGTCAGTAATAACCTAGGAGCCATTCTGTGCACTACTTATTTATCGTACATGACTCTTGACGATGTTGCACAATAATATCCATACCAGCAAACCAGACTTTCCTACCTTCTCTATTCCAGAACAACTACTTCTAACCCTCCCTCTGAAATACATTCCTTTTAATTACAGTGTTTATCGATTGCCATTCTGTTCATTTCAACCAGAAATTGGAATTATAGATACATTTTCTTATATCCTACACACATCATTACTCCAGTATGAAATACCCTCTGGCTCACCTTCATCTGGCCTGGTCACCTTATCATCAGGTGCATATCCGATAGCTGCTAATCCCAGTCGATTCATCCACCTACAAAAGTAATGGAAATATTGAGAAAGATGTATCTGACATGAGGAACAAGCACTTTAAAACCCACTCTGTTTTTTACAGCAACAGTGAGTCATTCTAAAAACAAGTAAATGTGTTTTTACGAAACTTATAACAGGCAAAACATGGTAAATATTTGACATGGGATGCAAATGGTTTAATAGACATATTTTTGAGGAATCTAATTTTAATTTGATTAAACCTGAAACACTTAGAAGCAACCATTACTAATAATAGTCCTTTAATTTGGTATAGTCTTTAATGTCAGGAGGATATACTGTAAAGTGCAGTGACTGCGTACTTTATGGGTGAACACAGCAGTCAATTTACGCACAGCAATGTCTCACGCACACAGCCTTCAATTATTCTACTTTAGGCTGAGGAATTAAATAGTCCTCTCCGTCATACACTGCTGATCCAGTTTGTATTACTTGCATCTTCTTCATATGTAGTCGCTTCCACTTCATATACCTTCTCTTGCAGCCAGTTATATCAGTTTCCACTTAACTGCTTTCCAACCTATTATTCCGTCACACTTTGAGCAGTGTGAGTCTATGTGAAATGTGCTATCACTGAATGATTTCCTGCACAGCCATTTCCCTGCTACAGAGAAAGAATGCAATAATTTATTTTCCTCTGGAAAACTAACAGCTCTATTGAATGTTTACAAATAACCTTTCTTGTGGTTCAATTAGCCTCTTACAGTACTTATCTTGTGCGACTCAAGGATGTTTAAAATCTGTATTTTAATCTGAATAAAACACTTACAAAATACAGTATCTTACTGCTAACCGGCCTGCATGTTTTATGAGGAAAAGTTTATCCTGCATTTTCCCAAAAGACTTCATATTTTTGAAACTAGCATTCATAGTGCAGTACCAACAAATATGTACTGATAGGTTAATAAGTACAGCACAAACCTACACAATGTTATAAACCTACAGTATATACCCATTTTGCAAAGCTACAACCAGTAAGTCAGAATAAACAGCATATTTGATTGCTGAAAGGCTGAAATGAATTAAAAATGAATGAAATAATAAATAATTAAAGATGGAACAAATTATTAAAAACGTAGAAGAACTAAAAAAACTAGAGTGAATTAAACAAGGCTAGCTGGTTCCTCTCTTATTAACGTAATATTTTTGCCCTAAACCAAATAATATTTACAATTTCTGTAGAGATGAGTAATCCTTATTGTTCCATATTTTAAATAATATGAGCCAGTTTTTGACAGCTTCCATTGAGAAAATTGTTCTGCTCAGGAAAAACGTCTACAGCAGTTCTACCTGATGATTGGGAAACAGCATATCCCGATTGCTATAAATCAATAGTTCTGTATTAGCTCAATCGCACACAGTAAATGGATCAACAACTAATGTAGGTGCAATGTTCCATACAGAAGCTGTGCAATGCTCTACAAATATAGTCGCACTGGTGCATTTTAATGAATGTCATAGGATATGTGCTCCGAGACGCCATCCAATGTGAAGGGTGCTATACAGTCGCAAGTTATTGTTGTTGATGTACCCTATTGAATAAAGCATATACTTGTAGTTACGTATAAATCAGTAAACAGACTTTACATTTTCCAAATAACAATCCATCATGGGCAATACGGAAGATTACTTTTGGTTGCTATGTTCCATTGAAACTAAAGAATCAATTCTGCTCAAGTAATCTGAGCAGAATTCTGAAATTCTGCTCAATCAATTTTAAAAAGCGGTCAGGTGAAATTCCGTTTGGTGGGTGATTGGATGTAGCTTGCACCAATAACACGATTTTCCGATTTCTAAGGATGTAATGCCAAGGTTAGTGGTTTTACTAACCAACAGAATTCTTTCCCTATTCACTGAGCAAATCAATTACACAATACTAGGTGCTTATTCCATCAAAATGCAAAACCTGATTGAATGGTTCTTATCTTCTAACAGACAGAAGTACTGAGAGAGTGAAGGTGCACATGCAGAAAGCTCCTCCCAACTGATGATCGTTCACTATCCAAGTCACAATACAGCCATTAGGGATCAAACTAAATTGCTCCAAGCTTGTTATGTTAGGAAAGTGAATAATAATAATAATAATAATCATAATAATAATAATCCTTGCATTTGTTAACACGTCTTTGAGACGCCTCAAAATGCTTCATAGAATATACTGCAAAGTGAATAATGTGGGTAACTCAGCTCAGGTTCTTTGGTTAAAAAACTTCAGTTACTCCCAGGTGGCTTATTCACATTGGATGGTCCCAGGTTTGATCCCTGTTCTTTGTTGAGTTGGCTGATCTCAAGCAGAGCATCACTTTAGGAGGAGAGGAAGAGTATGCTATTAATATCAAACCTTGGGCTGAGTGGGGTGAGGCGTCCCATTCCTGTTCATTCTGGCAGTACCTGTATTTGACCTGAACAAGGTCAAAGTGGGCTTGTCCAATCTACTTTTCACAGTAGTTTCATATGAATCGTAATACTGTACTATTAGCAGAAGCCAATGGATTCGCCAACTCTTTGCTCGCTGACCACCTCAGCTGATGTGGCAAAACTTCCCAGAGAAAATGCACTAGAGAGCACCAGTTGAAACCTATCTGTACATCGATAGACATGTTAATCCTTTCACTGAACCCTATCTATCCATATGTGCTGAGGTTGGCTCTGCCTCATAAGACTGTTGCCACTGACATGTAAATGTCCAAATGAGAACTGAAGGAGCAAAGCAATTTTCTGAGTACGAGATCCAATCAACACATTTCTCTGGCATTTTCACAACAGGTGACTGGGCACACCTATTATCAGAGATTAATTAAAGTTATCGACACATACTTTGGCGGATTCAATTTGAAATACTTGTCAGCGATTTCCAACACGAGATTTACTGCATGTAGCTTTGCACTCTTATGATGCAGAATTTTTTTGAATGAGCTAATCAATTGCAGTTGAACCTTTAGGATCTGGTTTTGAATGTAGCCGAGACAAAGGAATGGAACTCACCTTGATCAAAAGTGAAATTGATTTGAGCTGTCTCAATTTCGTTTCTAGTCGCCACAGGTCTCCAGCACAATTATTTGGCAATCGATTGGCATGCTCACTGGTGTTGCTTTGTGATGATAATAATAATCCTTGCATTTGATATAGCGCTTTTCATGTCTTCTACATGTCTCAAAGTTCTTCACAGAATATACTGTAAAGTGAATTGACTGTATATTTGTGGGCGAAAAGCGGCAGCCAATTGCGCAGAGTAATGTCCCACAAACAGTCGTGGATTGAAATGACAAATTTTTTTGAAGGATTATTTGCAGGCATGTGGAGTAAGGAAAGTTGCCCAAGGTTTCATCCTGCTGGGAATCAAACCCAGGTCTCCTGCGTGCAAGGCCAGTGCTCTAACCACTGAGCTACAGGACTCCACCTTCACATGGTGGAATGCAGCAGAAGCAGTTAAACAGTGGAAGGCAGTGACATTTGAAGTGGTTTCACTGCTTTAAAAGCAACATGGATTCCTGAATTAGGAAAGAGAAATTTCAAATTGCTGCAGGGGAAGCATCAACAAGGTTGGGCCTCACCGTTGGGCTCAAAAGCTGGAACTCTGTCGTGCATTTGATACATGATTTATCAAATCTGGGACTGTTAGATGCTGTAAGTGAGTCCCAAAAGTGAATGGAGTCCATTTCATGCACTGACATCCATCGCCTTAATGAGCACAAAAAACACAGAAAATATAAAACTCAAACTGGGTGGGAGATTATTAATTTAACGTTTTTTCAGAAGTTATGTTCAAATAATGAACACAATTTTTACATTTTATAAAGACCTATATTTCTTGGTGGTTATTAATATCATTTATTTTTAAAATTCAGTCAAGGGGCCCCGGATGGCTCATTTGGGAAAGCTGCTGCCTGCTTCTGAATCTAGGATGAACAGAATAGATCCAAGATTAGTTCCCGCTCTGTGCTGACTGGGCTAAACTTTGCCAGCGTCATAGATGCCATGACTGGTCACAGTGCCCTAAGGGTTATGATGAAACTGGGTACAGTTTATTTCATATTGCTCACATTGATATTTTTCCCAATTTACATGAAAATTGCCTACTCAGAAGCTGGAACTTTGCCATGCATTCGATCCACCATTTATCAAATATGGGATTGTTCGATGCTGTAAATGATTCTCAAAGGAACTCTGTAAGGGAATTCCCCCCGACATGAAAGCTCCCTATACAAATGTAATTTTGTACTGTATTGTATTCTAAAAGATCATTCTTTTCATGTAAACATCTGCAGTGGGCCTTTCTGTCTCCACCCTTTGGACCTCCATCCTACATTCCCCTCACCTCGCTCCTTCCCTCAAAACCCTCCACTTCCACTGCGCCTTCGACTACCCGCCAACCAGCCGTGCCCTCCACCCTCCCCAATCCCGACCCCCAGTTCGGGGACAAATCCCTGACACTCCAGCACCTTGAGACGTCTTTAGGTTGTAGACAAGGTTTATAGCAGAGTTAAGGCCCAAATATAATGAAATCTATCCAACACTGTTCTCTCTCACTTGAAGAAGAATCCAGACTAGTTTCTGTCTTTCTTTCACTGAAATATGTGTGAGTGTGGATGGATGTATCAAATTACACAAAATGTGATCTTCAAACCCGAGAACATGAAGAATTGGGAATGCTCGTGACCTCTTTCTAAATTAGTATTATTTGCTATTGATATTAAATATTTAATAGATTCAATTGTTCCCGATTCAGATGGTATTGGTTGTGTTTTTTTTCCCCCTAACATATTGAAAACAAAATCATCTTGGCAATATTTCTGCCTTTCTGACATGAAATGCTTGATGGATCCTTCACAATACTGAATCCTTCACAGTTTTAGGCTACCTCATGCTCTATTAAATTTGTTGTTGAGCTAAACCTGGACAAATTCAAGAAACGCATCTTTGCTGAAGCTAGCTACTGGTACTGAGTGACAAAGCCAAAGCAGCATACTAATTACAAAGTAGGTACTGACAACTGGATATATTTACAATAAAACACGTTCTTGAAATATTTCTACCAAAGACAAAAGTAACATTTCCAAGCTCAAAGAAGACTGAATATCTCATGTGCCTACATTGAGTGGCACGTTTTCAATTGGCATCAAAAAACAATCTTGATGCTCTTAAAATGTAAGATAAACCAGCTGAATAAATATGGTAATGTAAAAGCTGAATTTTATTTAAATAATACTGCCAATTAGAATACCTTTTTATATTAGCTATGGACGTGAGTATAATCACATTCAGGAGCACATCAGCCAGTGATGTATTACTTGTCTCAGGCCAAGACTCTCCAATGCCATGATTCTGCAAACTGAATCCTTATGAATGCAGAATTTCTTCTTTAAGAAGTCTGGGGTCAACAATATGATATTTCAAAACAAAATCAATTGTTTGTTTCGAAGTTGAATCTGTTATAAAGCATTGCATGCTTACCCCCCGGTTTCTTTATGGAATCATTTGGCTCATATTTGCTTTATTTATTTATAGTGGCACCATGTTATTTATGATTAAAAACTATGAAATGAAATAACAGCAACAAACTTGTTCAAACAAATACTTTCCAGCAAAACAACACCACATTGTTTCATCTAATTCTCCTTATTATTTTATTCTTCCCAGACCTTTTGAAACCTTTACTTTCAGTATCCGATTGTGATTCACTGACACAATATGTTTCTAATAAGGTATTTTGAATTCAATGAGTATCTGGAAAGTCATTCACAAACAAATGGCACATTCAATGCCGAGTTTGAATAAATTGGAACTATCATATTGATCAATATTCATTTGTTTTCTACTTTTGAAACACAAATTGGCTCATTGGCATTCATCAAAGTTGCAACTGCTTCTATATTACATGAATAAAGACTGGTCCTCACATATAAAACATCAATAAACTCGAGTTTAAAAGGATTGTTACATAGCAACCTGCATCCACTTTTGGTGTACACCTTGGTATGTTAGCCTACTGATGCTCAAGCGTATTGTTCAAAAATACTAACTCTGTGTTATGTACTGCTAATTAGACTTCAGCTGGGATACCAGCAAAGGGTCAGAGCACTTTGATGGTTCTTGAATGTCTGGAAGATATGAAAGTGCAATACATACACTTCAAAATACTTTTGATAAAATTAAGTTGTTTTGCTGTCAATTTACTGCTTCCAAAGAAAAAAATGTTGCCCTCATCTTAACAGAAATGGCAACTTAGTATTAAAGCACCAGTGAATAAACAGTCCAGCCATGAGTTGGATTTTGCTCTTTTGATGGAGATAATCCTTCTTTTTCCCTTCAAGATCATACTTTCCATTCAACTATTTTTAGTAGTCTATTAAAGCTTAAACATTTCAGTTCTCCCTTACCAGGAAAAGTCGGTGATTAGTTTAGCACATATTTTACACTGGGAGATGTTTCCCTGGGCATTTAGACTCAGTCACACGTATTACTGTAAATGTTGGAGTTTGAATAGTTGCAATTCAAAAAATAGTGTCGGTGCCGCAGGAGCCTTGTAATTAGATCTATATCGGGCGTAACCGGAGCTCTAAGACTGATTGACAGAAATAGAAAAGAAAACCGCAGGTTGAAATCTGAGGATCAAATTATCACAGTCTTGAGCTTACGGCCGTTGTCTTAAAATGTACAATTGTGCGCAATATTGGAAAATTATTTAATGCTAATATGTGAGCTAGTTTCCGCAGTTCTATAGATCCCTTCATACCTCTCTACCGATCCGATTTGCTTATCACCCACTCATCCACCTGCTGCCTCCACTTAACTGGCTCCAGTGTTCAGTCTCCTGTGTGTCCCCTCCATCCACCATCGGTGATTGTGCCTTCAGCTACTACACCCTGAAACTCTGGAACTCTCCCTCAATCCCTCCACCTTACCCCCTCCTTCTCCACTTTCAAATCTATACACCTTTCTTGATCACGCTTACGATCATTTCCCCCCCATCTCTCTCTCCCTGGGTTGGGTCAGACTCTGTCACTTTCAAGCGCTCCGGGATACTAGACAGAGTGAAGGACGCTATGTAAATGCAAGTTGTTATTCTTTCAGATTATATTTTATTTTGAAATGGAGTGGAAAACAGACATATCACATGGTATAAGCGACATATCCTTACAGCGCTCTCCAAAGCACAAAAGAAAAGCAAATCAGAATGAGAAAAATCTTTTAAGGGGTTGTTTGGAATGATGCCATCTGCATGATAAGATTTTGATGAGCTAATTTTATATTTCTGGAGAAGAAGTCGTAAGCCATTCTCATTACCGCAACTATTTTTCGTTAAAAAACTTGTTTGAAGATAATGTTCAAAGTATAAGTATTGTACACAATAGCCTAATTAGTGCCTGTATAGCCTCCAGAGGTACAAAAACCAAACTGCAAAGGAATAAATTTTAATCATTCAACTCAGAGAAAATATGCCCGATTAATGTTTGACATATGGTGCACATGATGTAGGTTGTGAAGACCTATGGGTTAGGATTGATGCACCAATCTTAATTTATTCATGATTCTGTCACTCATAAATTATCAGGTGAAATGGCACGTCACCTTCTAGATGCGATGTCCAAGAAGTTCACAGTTAAGATGTATCAAAAACACTACTATTAAAAAACAGTGTTAATAAACTGTCCGTTCTCCAGAAGAGGAGAGGTCGAGAAACAACCTGATAGGGGCGTTGCAAAATTATTCAGGCATTTGAAGAAAGACAACAACAGCAACATGAACAACTATCACTTACATAGCGCCCTTCACATAGGTAGCACCCGTGTAACTGATTGTTACACAGAGGGTGTTGCTTTATCTAGATCTAGAACAATGGTTAAGGCAGAATCCACGCAAGCTATTAGGAGCGTTTTAAAATAAATTCACAAGATTAGGTTGGATGAAGAAAGTCCTTAGGTTCATCTAATATCCTTCTAGAATATCCACCCTATCAACCTTACTTTATGAGATCAAGCTGCTTTTAATGAATCTAGATGTCCTGCCCTCAACCACCCTTCCTGGCAACTTGTTGCCGTCATTAACTACTCTTCTGGCAAAGAAAAGCTTCCTGTTTTTTGTCCTGAAACTACCCTTAACAACTCCAAACCTGCACTCTCTTGTTCTATTTATTATCTTGGTGCAGTCTGTTATTCTGGGATTACTTATTCAATCTCATTTAAATTTTTAAACATCTCCATAAGGTCCCCTCTGAGTTGTCTCCTCTCAAGACTAGAATATCTAAAAATGAAGGCAGATGAATCAACTAAATGGATAGCTGTTTCAAAGATCCATCATGCACACAAAGGGTCAAACGGCCTTTGTCAACGCTAATAATTTCTAATGGTACTACAACAGTATAAACTTACCAATATTAATGAACAGAATTGATCAAAATTGAACATGTTTACCTGTTCATTTCTTCCAAGCAGTCAGTTGCAAAGTAGAAGCTCTTAATTTTGGGATGGCAAGCCTTGAATGCACTTAAGGGGAAACAAAAACACAGTCAGAACATTCAGAGCAACATAAAGAAAGTTAATAATTTACTCAGTATACTTATCCATTTTTAGAAATGGATATCTCTTAATTGCAGAAACTTGTCCGATGGATTGAAAAAAATCTGCTAGCACCACTTGATAATAATAGATGCTTAAAACTTTTCCCAAATTAATTTTCTAGTTGCTCCTGATTTTTTCAGAAAAATCATACAGCCAGACTTATGTAAGTTAATACTTACTGTTTCCTTCTGCACTCAACAGCTCTGTCTATCCTAAACTCAGGCAAGCTGATAAATCCTTCAGCCTTTTCATCCTTCAAAAAAAAAGCAGAGTGCTCAGTGATTATCCTTGTATGTAAAACGAGCTTTGCTTTTGCAGAAGAGCTGTAATTTCTTATTTTAATAATATCTACCTTTCCGTTTCTCTTAAGCTGCAAAATATGCCATTGAATGTTAAAGCATATAGATTTAGATACAAATATGGAATATTGGAACCTCATGAATTCCTGACATATCACCCCTCTGGTACTTCAAATAATTCTGATTTTAAAGCACAAAGTATTGCAGTCATCAGCTGAGCCAATGAAAAAGTGGGGCTGCAATTTTTCAGTGGAATCTGTTATAAACAACATCCTCCTCTATAAACACTCACTTGCTGTTTATAGCTGCTGCGATTTTTGCAAAATATGTCAACTTTCCCCACAACCATCTCCATATTTCCCCGCTATTTAGGGCAAATATTTCAGCAATTTTCTACTGGCCCTGGTCATGAGTTACCTTTCAAATGCATATTATCTTTGTGCTTTTTGTATGACAAGCCCCAACTATTATAATTAGATCTCCACCAAATAATTTTGTTCCATTTTGACTTGTGTTCTTTCTTACATGTTACAATGGGTGCTTCTGATGCAATGCATTGACAGGAGACATGTGAATGAGTACGCACACTAAGCAGATTTATAGAAAGGATTTTTCGTGCCTTTGTTACTGGTGACCATTACATCTTTAATGCTTTTATCTTGATAATCATACACCAGCATTGATGCACTTTCTTGTGTTTGAACCAATGATAACAGCATTAAAAAAAACCATTGAATTCCAGATGTATTCATCAAGATACATTTATCAAGCAGAAATATATCAAAGCCAATCTATATTTCATTGAAATGTCATGCAACTGATGGTTGCTCACCATTTTAGTACCAAATTTTAGATTCACAGCATTATTTGTTCTGGTTTTTCATGCAGCAATCAAACGGCAGATCGAAACTCTCATCCACTAAGGTATTTGGACTCAAAAGAGACCAATACCCTATTCAGAGTTTAACACACAGGAGGAGAGATCAGTGCAGTTAACGGGGTATAAGACAAAGAAACTAAGGTGAAAAACAGCAATATTACATGAGGGCCAATCGTTGAATAGGCACGAATGTCTTGAGCATAATCAACTGCACTTATGACACACATCACATTAAGGTTTCAATTCAATAACTCAAGCTATTAAACACATGACTGCTTTAGAGTTCTGATCAGATGGGGGTAACTGCCTTCATAAACGGCATCACCATGAAAGGAAACCGCTGTCGATTTGTAAATTGAGCACCTTACATGAATCATTTCACTTTTAATACCCTTAATGGGCAAGGGTCGGGAGCATTGTTCCCAAAGTCACTTTACTTCAATCTTAAAACAACGCTTGCTACTCCATCAGTTCAATTTAGCACTTGCCGACAAATTATCCTCGTTTCTCCCAAGATCTCATCTGGCAAAACGTAGGGCTTATCACTGAGTTCCTGAGCTTGCCCATACGACACAGAAATTAGTTATGTTTCTTTCATGTCTTGAAGCAATGATAATTAAGATAATATTGCACACACAATACTGACCATTATTTACTTATTTTTGAATAAACCTCCTTGCAGGGGGTTGCAAATCAATATTTATTTTGACTGCTTTGAAAAACGAAGAGAATGAAGGAAGGATAGTATTCCTTACATTTTGGTTTGTGTACCAATAAAGTGATGCTTCCTTCAGAATAAACCAATATTTCTTCCATTTCTGAGTGAAGTATCCTTTGGCATCTTTTTTCTTCCATAACCAACCCTCACAGTCCCCGTGGCCTAAGTCCTTGCAGGAAATCCGCCTTCTGCTTCCACTGGTCAAAGAACCTGACAGCAATAATTAAGCAATATAAAGGGAATGAACATACCAATGAACAACACAATATTAATGAATTATTTTATATGAATTCACTAAGACCGTTACTAAGTATTGGTCTCATTTGTCCAATGGAAATCACTACCTACTAAGTACTGTAATAATAATAATACTAATGATCCTTATAGACGTCTCAAAGTGCTTCACAGAATATACAATAAAGTGAATTGACTGTATATTTGTGGATGAAACGCAGCAGCCGATTGCACATAGCAGTGTCCCACAAACAGTCATTGATTGAAATTACCAATTTATTATCGGTTTTCTTCAAAGGATTATTATCAGGCATGTGGAGTAAGGAAACTTGCCTAAGGTTTTGCACTGCTGGAATTGAACCCAGGTCTCTCACTTGCAAGACGAGTGCTCTAACCACTGACTCCATGGAGTACATATTGCATGTTCTTTGCTAACTTTGATGCACGTAATACATTTTCTGTACAGAAATTTCTGAATTCTATAAATTTCTAGAGATACCTGATATATGACCTTTAAAATCAGTGCCTTCAAAAAAAACACATGGATAGGACATTCATTTTGCTGGTATATACGGAAGATGAATGATATCAAAATCAACCAATAATAAAATAATAATCTTTGCGTTTGAGCCTCTCAAGTCATCAAAATGTTTCAAAGTGCTTCACAGGATTTACTGTAAAGAGAAGTGGCTGTATATTTTGTTGGCAAAGTTTTTATTTGGAATATTTCCATAACCTAACAACTTTAGATATTTATTCTAAATATCTATTGCAATATTCTCCAATGACTGCTAACATTTACCACAGCTATTGTCAATTTTAACCTACATGACAAAAGCTGAATGTCAACACATTAATTAATTCCCATCTGACAACAGATTAGAAAAACAAATGTCAATATCATAGATTTCGGATCAACTGTTCCAAACATACAATCAAACAAAGCAAGTAAAGGATACCAACATACTTCAGAGCCGAATATTAAAAAGCAATTTAATGAGAAAACAGTCACCTATTCCATGAGGTACGGTTGCCAGTTAACACAGGTTAACTTGTGCAGCAAACAAGGAGATATGCTATTGGTGTTGGGCTTTGTTATATATTTTAACCTTTTTTTGAATAGAAAATTATTGTTTTGAATCACTAGTTGCATGCATGGATGGCAGGAGATTGCAGGATGATGTCATGCTACGCTACTATAGTACAGATAGGTTGCTGTCAGGTTGCGTTCTGCTGCCAGGGTATTTTGATGAAATATGGACTGTGGGGAGGGGGACTTCATTCGTGAAGGATGGAGCAGCTGCTTCACGCATGCACTAATGGGTTTGTCTGTTCAGTTCACAGCGTTGTCAGTCTGCAATCTTGTTCCATTTAGTGACCATACCCACAGTATATCGCATGTGTTTATGATCACTCATGACCGAGACCAATAGAAAATTGTGGAACTATGTGCAGAATTTGCAGACATGCTCAGAAACACACTCATAGGTACAGACAGACACACACACACACTCACACTCACAAAAGCATGGTCATCAATGATGGAGGGGTTGAGGGACAGGGAGGAGGCTGGAGCAAGCTGAGTGGAGGCAATGAGTAGTGGAATGGGGTGTAAGCAGGTCGGACAGCTAGGGATAATAACCCCCTGCATTTGATATCGCACTTTCCACATCTTCTAAACATGACAAAGTGCTTCGCAGAATGTACTGTAAAGTAAATTAACTGTATGAACGGCGCTATACAAGTGTAATTCTGTTGTTGTTGTTGTATATTTGTGGGTGAAGTGCGGCAGCCAATTGTGCACAGCAGTGTCCCACAAAGAGTCATGGTTTGAGTAACCAACATTATTGTTGTCTTTGTTTTGAGGGATTATTATTAGCTTTGTGGAGTAAGGAAACTTGCCCAAGGTTTCACCCTAGCTGGAATTAAACCCAGGTCTCTTGCTTGCGAGGCAAGTGCTCTAACCGCTAAGCTACAGGACTCCACACATCCACATGACTCCACTGCTCCAGGGATTTGCCAGGGCATGAAGCAATTCGTCTTCAAGTGTGAGGATCTTAAAATTGATCCGTTCTGTGATAGGGAGTCAGTGGAGCCCATCAAGTACTTGAGTGATGTCGGTAATACTAAAGTCAATTCACTTTACAGTATATCTCTGTGAAGCGCTTTGAAACATATTTCAACTTTCTTACATATTTCCTACCTTTGGTTCTCTTTTTGGTTTTAGACCTCAGAGAAGCATAATGAAAAGACTGCAAAAAGAAACAAACAAGTAGATTGAATATTTATAAGTAGCACACAGATATTTCATACAAAAAAAATCAAATATGCTAATGAAAAACAAAGAATATTAATTTTGAAACTGTCAATGTTTCTAAAAGATCGCACCGTTTATTTTACGTTCCATAATGTATTCATCCCACTCATTCTTGTTCACAGACTTTAAAGAAACAGGAGGCATAAAACCGACAATGCTAAGGCATGCTAATATTGCTTTCTAGTATAAATGCTGCAGTGACCACTGTTGGGAACCGAGAGGTTGGAAGACATCACTGCATGCTGGAAACAACTGTGCGGATCTGTGTGGTGACATGCGAGGATCATTCATCAAGGCTGCATGAGAAATGTTAGTGGCGTTCAACACTGAGAAGATCAGTAGGTGAAATAACAACTGCACAATATCAAAGAGCAGCATAATCAGTAATGTAACAGCCCTTCAAATTCACCCATAGCTTCTCTAAGATCTGCCTTGAAACTACTTCAAGTTTTCACTCGTAGTGGTATGTGAAACATTATTGTTCAGTTTTATTGTGAAAATAGGTGTAAAATTAGATCGCTAAAATTTCACAACTAAAATTAGTTGTGAAAAACATATTCGGCAAATAAAATTCCCCTGAAATATTTAGGAAATTATGTATTTGCGTTTGCAAAACACGAGTAAATGTCTCCCTAAAAGAACCACACCCCCACCAAAAAAAAACACAGCAATTGAAGCAATTGCACACAATGCGTAAACATTAATCTTTGTGCCTGACTCTTAATGCAGCAAACAGAAAATTAATTCCTATATTATGCCGTTTAACTGAGATGGATTTTTTTCCCTGGACTGCAAGTCTACATATGTTTTCATTGGAATTCCAAAAACAACCACGCATATATAATGGAGAAGGGGATGCATACATGATGGGGGAAGAGAATAAAGGGGTATGGGGGGAAGTGATTAAAAGGGGTGGGGGTTTGTGTGGAATATAAATCCTGGCACGGCCCGTTTCCATGCTGCAGAATGGCTTCTTTCTGTGCTGCAATGTTCCATGTAATACCAAACTCTGTTTAAAGAATGGATGGGTTAAACCCTGGAAGAATGACTGGGTAATCCATCACAAAAAGCAAATCTTAAAGTGTCCTTTTAATAAAAAGTGTGGAGGCATTTATTCCACAAACACTATTTCAGATTATGCAAGATCGGAAGCCAACAGATCAGAACCTTTTAGAAGTATCTACAAGCAATGCATGTTATAAATAAAAAATAAGTAGCTCTCGTGTGAGGTACAGCACACAGCTGGAGTCCAACATTTCTTTGATCAAACGCTTTCCGGATAGTTTGCAGGACTTTCTGGCTTGTCAGAAAGAAAACGTGTAAGAACAGAGTGCTTTATCCACTGAGTGTTTCCTGCCTTTGTTAACATTATGCAGAAAAGCTTGCATTAATCATTTAGAAATGCCATCAAGCTCCTGACACACTACAACCTGCAACTTTCCGCAGAACTGCGATTGATTTCTGTGTTTTGCTGTGGTGACTATCTGCACAAAACAGTAAATAGAACTGTTTGTTTCAGTGAAGTGTGGCATTAACTGCAATCATTAAGCTCCATGTCACATCCTGATTCAATGAGTTTATTCCCTACACAGAATAGACAAAATAATGCTGCAGAAATCTCAGCCGTAAGGAGATATGCAAGCCTAATAAAGTTGACACATTTGCTATGAATTTGGCTCTGCCCCACAAACAAGATGTGAAGCCTCCACTTTGCACATCACAGCTATAGACAGATCAGGGATTCAGAAGAATGGGGCTCTGGAAATTGCAGATCTCCATTCTGCACATTGATGCTGAGAATAAAGAGGTTGGATTGCATCCAAGCAAGGCACCTGGTGGTAGTCAGATCTGTGTAAATCATGGTAAATTGGAAATCGAATTTCATCGGGTTGGCCGGAGAGACATCTAGGATTTTTGATTTTCACATACTAACGCCCCACCCCACCATGTCTCAGAGTGAATTATTCCTATTGCATAACACCTGAATTTTTTTCCCCACCATAAAATTAAGTTGGTCCTGTATCCTCACAACATCTGAAACTTGTTGCTTGGACTTGTCAGCTTCAGGATCTATCCTCCCGTGGATATTGAAGTCAATGATTTGTCAGATTTGGAGCAATTTATTTTAATATTCTGCTGATTGAAGAATTGCTCCTTTAATCCTGAAGAATGTGATTTAAGCATGTGTTCCCTCAACTAATTGGATTTGACAGAAAAATGTTGGCGCTCTCTGAAAATGCAGTTGTTAGACATTTGATGTTAAAATAATTAATCCTCTCTTTATCTTTTCGCTGTGTTTAGGGAAATGGAGTGTGACAAGGTACAATTATTACCCTACATTTTGCTGATTTGATATAAGAACACTGTATTAAATATACTGCTACTTACAGGTCATTATGATGGAAAACTATGGATTGGAGTACATTTATATAAAAGACCATATTTTCTGCAAAGTATTCCCAAACATTTAAATGCTGTTGGACGAATTTCTATTACTTTAGAAGCATTTATCGCTGACAGTCACTCACAAAATGTAATGACCTCTTTTTTGTGCAAGTGTGGCAATATTTTCCCTTGATCTCGTGCTCACTTTTTCCACGGTGGTGTGAGTACAAGATGGGGACTGTGTCAATCTAGTCCCATTTAGTTTTAAAAAGCTGTCTTTGTTCCTACCTCTCCTGGCAATGCCATTCACAAAAATGTATTAATCTTTTTAAACAATTATTAACTCGACTGATGAAACACATATTGTAAAAAATATTTTGAAAAGCTGCATTTTTTGTTTCATGTGGAAGAAAATGGCCTCGGGTTTGGGAATACTCTATGTATTGCACTCTCATTGTCTTCCCAAGGAAGAGAGCAAATATTTTCCTCTAATGATTTAATTTGTATTCATTCAATGACACAAATGGGTCTTTTGTGTAAGTATATTAACTTTTCAAAAGGATGCCTCAAGCTACAACACAGCTCCAGTGATTTGGTGGCCACACGCTGATTCATTCTTAAAATAATTGAGGTAAGATATTCAGCTGACCGATGAATAATGTTTAGGAGGCCGTTAAGTATCTTCCTGTTGTGAAAGGTGTTACTTAAAATAAAACTGTTGTTCTTGTTGTATGTGTATAATACGGTTTCAACTATATGCTGCAAACTGTGGCAACTTCACATAACAGAGAACACAATTTAATTCCAGAGATTTGGCCTTGCATTTCTTAAATATCAGGTTGTCACATTTATTTAGTAGATGTTCCAGATAATTTATACCCACCTCAAGATACATCTACATCTTATTATTCACACTGATATAGCATAGATAGATTTGTTTTACAATTATGAATAATGGTTTTGCTGACGCTTTAAGTTATTCTCCTGGACGTCTAGAGTTATGTTCATAAAGATTATCATTATGGCAGATTCTTGAGCAAGACAAGCCATTTATCTTCTAAGACAGTTTAATTTTTTTTCCCAATAAATAATAGATTTTATGGAAGTCACATTAAATGGGAAGCAGATTGTCATCTGAGGCCTGAATTATTAAAGTTAAACAATTTTAGTTTTCTGACGTAGAGAGAAAGATACCTGAACTGTACGACAGACTGCTAATTCTGCTATAAGAATTGCCCTGTGCCATGGTACATTTTATAAGGCTGAAGGTGATATACAACTTTGAACAGTCGCTGAGCAATACACAAAGAGAGCACGGATTGACTATTTAATGTTCCAGTAGATTGTAAAAAGAGGTGAGCAAAAGTCATAGATTACGTCTAAGTTTAGCACCACAACATTGGGGTGTTATTGGCAAACAGGAGCTACATTGTGGTACACAAATGTTACAAAGAGATGAACAATTAATGGAAATATAATGTGTTTTGAACCATGTTGGTATGTGCTCCTAAGATTCAAGAATTTAACATAGATGAACTCAGCACATCAGGACTCCCTCAAGCTGAGCTGCTAAGTGGTGCAATGCTGCCTTGTGTTCTCTGTTCCTGTTCCCGCACCCCCACACAGTGAGATATCAATTTCAGGTGTACTATCATGGGAAGGTGCTGAGCAGAGGCATGGTACCTGCAAGCCTTGAACTGAATGCTTTGTCAAGTGGTCAAGAATATGTAAAGCCTCAACAATGTCAGGTAGTAATTGAAGCTGGGAGTCCTTGTTTTTTTCTTCTGTAAAAACTACTGGGGCTCTTTAGTAGGAATTCTCTTATTATGAAGAGTTTGCTGATTTATTTATTGACTGTGTATTTGTTGGCGAATACGGCAGGCAGTACGCACACAGCAATTTCAAGTCTTTGCAGGAAGAAAGAAAAAGTATGTGGCATTGTCACAAGTGATATTCTTCCAGCTTTTTATTATCATGAAGTCGTTAATATTGTGCAACCATCATTTTACATCCAAACAAACTGCATCAAACAGATGCATCATATAAGCAATAATTTAAACTGTGCATCTCATACAGAATTGGCTCACCTTCCTCATCGATGTACCTCCTTGTCTGTCAACACCAGCACTCGCATACCTGCATAAACGTATCAGAAAACAATACTGTTAAAAAGCATTACACATTCAGGTGATGAGAGAACTGTCACAATGTATTCTTTTTTAGAAGCACTGAAGTACGCTTGCTTTGATGTATTGTGGATTGGTGCATGTTTATTTAAGGAAAATGAATCATTTGATGCCAAGATTGTTGGCTCAGAGTATCCAAATAAGGCAGCGGTGCCTTGATAATCAGACGGTGGTTGTGACAAGAAACTAAATAAAGAATCCCAACATGAGTGGCTGCTTCAATTGCCTTGATGGGTGAAGGTACAACCACTGTCATGAAGCCAGAAAATCAACAGGTCCCTGATCCATGCTGAGCGAGCTGCTATCAGCTGGGGAACAAATAGCTTCATTCACCTTTGGCTGGGGGAGGTAAAGAAAAGATCAGCCATGATGCCTGGTTGAAGTAGGTATCCAGTGAAATCTCCTAGAAAATGTCGCCTTGTGGCTGTTGATCAACAACAGGGTTGAATTTAGCTGTGATGCCCTCCGACGGTTGAATGAACGCCTGTTGATAGCCACCTAACTGGATTCATAATGGACCCTTAGGTAAGAGATCGGCAGGCGGCAGACTTCATGAATATGGGGACAATATTCATGAACTGGACCCTGTGTGTGTCAGCAGCCTACTCTTGTCCCGAGACTCAAGCAGCCAGGAAGCAAAATAAACATGGAAGCAAAATCTGGGAAAGAAAAGATGGTCAATGACATTTCTACATATTATAAGGAAATGCGCATGGAACTGTCGAGGCTTAAGTAAGATAAATAAACTGTTTGATCTTTGCTCTTCCAGTTTCTGAAGTCATCCTTGATGTTTAAACACACAGCAGTCTATGTGGTAGACAACACAGTATGTATATATTGTAAAGTTAGTGGCGGACTTATACTCCATTTTCTGTCTGTGTTTTTGTAGTACAGTAGTAGCGGTTTTGTGTGGGGCTGGTGATCAAAATAGTTGAGAAGTGATGACGCTCATACTAAAGAGCTGAGTTGTAATTGCAATCAATACCAGCTGATCAAATGAAAATCAGCAGTAAAACGACATCTTCATGCGCACATTAATGTAAGAAAGACATACTTAATTGAACACTGTTGCTCCAAAAGAAAAGATAAGTAACATATTTGCTGTTATGGCAATTAATATAACAACCATTCTGACATTAAGCAAATTTTACTTTACTAAGAAGGAAGCTAGCGTCCTTTTATGGTACCTCTGATAGCATGAAAGGGTATGACACAAAATGTAGAGATTCACTTCGCCGATTTATTACTATGTTTTTCTCCCATTTAATTTGCCTCAGCAGCTTCATAAGATCCCACTACCAAATTCATTACAAACATAAATCAAGCAAATCAATATCCAATTTTGTTCATATTTTCTGGTTGTAATAGACAAATGTTAAGTATAATCTAGATGCATGTAGGTGTTATTCAGTTGAGTGCAGAACAATCATAGTTGTTGCACATTTTGCCCAGTCCTTCTATTTGGAATCAAAATTTGATTTGTTTCTCAATGCTTCCATTTCTTCTTTGGGTAAGACTGAGGCATTCAGCCCCAGTCGCTGATTGTGGCTGTCAATCAGAGGCATCGATCGCTGTAGGCCATAGCAAACTCAGCCGAATAGCATAGAGTAGAAGCAGGGCCAAGAACAAAGTGGCAGCCAGCATATTGACGGTGCTATCAGCCAGCCCAATTTCCTTAAGCCTATTTTACTGTTGCTTCCAGAGATGGAATGAAGAACCAGCTTTTGGACCATGTTTTGGGTATATACAACAACAAGTCACATTTATAGAGCGCCTTTCATTTTGGGAGGATGTCTCAAGGCACCTACAGCTAGGTCGGGACCCGAGCAGTGTTGGTTGGGGTGGGGGGGGGGGGGGGGGGGGGGTGTAGAGGGAAGGAGAGTAGGGAAGGGGGAGAGCAGTAGGCACGGTCGAAGAGGAAGGTCTTGAGACCGGCTTTAAAGGAGGAAAGGGAGGAAGCGAGGCGAAGGGATTGCGAGATAGAGATCCAGAGTGTGGGGGCAGAGAGGCTGATAGCCCGGCCAACGATTGTAGGACGGTTTGGGTGAGGGACATGGAGCAGGCCAGAGCCCGCTGAACAAAGGGGACGGGCAGGCTGATAGGGAGACAGCAGGTTTGAGAGATAGGCAGGGGCAAGGCCGTGAATGGCCTTGAAAGTGAGGACGAGGATCTTGAATTCGACCCTCTGGGAGATGAGGAACCAGTGGAGACAACATTGTGGAAGGAATTTTATGCAGGAACGTGATGGTACCCCAACCAAACCCTGGTTATTGAGAACAGTCGAGGACAAGAGCTGTCCCTGAATGTGTCCTTGTTTCTCCTATTGTGCTCTGCCATTGTTATTTGGGGTTCAGGACAGTTGGAGGAATTGCACATTGTCATTCCGGAGAGAGTTCTAACCCTATGAATGAACTCATGCTGAGCACTGATGCTTTGTAATCAGCATTCATACAAATTGCTGAAAAAATAAGCCCCAAACAATTATGTTTTATTTTTAAATATTCCAATTGGCTCAACAAACTTTGCTAGAAGGATATCAGTAAATAAGTAATCCTGAGAGCTTGATACATCACTAGCAAAAATCTGCTGTTTCTGCACTAAAAAAAACCAAAATGTCTTAATCAGTTCAGGATAAAACATATTCAGCTCTCATTCATTTCATGAATTCAATTTTATGTGTCAAATTTTTTGACAAATGTACATTCTGATTTATAGTACTGTATGTAGAACTGGAGGTGAATGTACAGTTTCAATTTTAGAGTATTGTCAAAATACAGTTTTATACATGTATGTAATGCTCCACAATATTTTAAAAATAACTATCGATGTTTTATTTCACAAGGTACAATTAAACTCAGGAAAAGTATTAAGTAATTGCTTTGAATTGCATTGAGCAAGATCCTTTGCAAACAAAAAGTGATTGTATATCAAAGGGAGAATAATACAAGGTCAAATGGATTGTAATAAGACCAGGAAAGAGGAAACACTTCAGCTAAAATCTAAATTCTGTTCGAATAATGGAGCACTGTTCCCAGAATTCCCAGAAATTCATTCAATAGTAATTTGACTGTCCAGCAATTTCATTCAGTTCAGTTTTAAATATACTTTTTTCCTATACCCCAATTAGCTAACCCAAGCTGGCACTGGGGGGGAAAAAGAATGGTGTAAATGTAGGGAGGTAGCCAATGTTTCTTGTCACTATTACATTTATTTTGCTGTGGTTCCTGGCTAGGACCTCAAGAATGCAAGGATGGGAATGGAAGTAGCTTACAGAAAATATGGGCACTTTTGAAAGAATTTGTAGCACATTTCAAATGGCTTACTTTTGTCTGACCTTTAAAGATAATGTCAAGATGTTGCTTGCCTGACTGCGGTAAATAGTGATGGCTGATTGATAATGAAAGACAAAAGGAGAAGCTACTGTCAAAAGAGGACATTGAGGAGGTGGAAAGCCTCAAAGCCCAAGGAATGCTACTGAACTAATTTTAGAAGCAACCATTTCCTGTGGTGTCCCTAGAAACCGGCTCCTCATCTCATCTGTAAAGAGCAGCATAAATGGTTTGTGTTTTAAAGTGTAATTAAAGCGGGTATGTTGCTCTTGCTCTAACCTGACCTCAACATTGGAAGGTGGGACTCCAGCAAAAGCATCAGCCCCAGGGATCCAATATGCAGGCTGTGCGTAACTACATGTGAACCTGCATAAAGGCCTACGAAGACCAGAGAAAGGCATTAGTTAGAAGTGAAGGAAACCCTTGGTTATTTGATGAGTCTAACGATAAGCAACATATCTGACCACTCTGTGAAGAAGTTACTCGGTTTAAGAGCCCCGAGATAGCACCTGTTGTGAAGGGCACTATATAAATGCAAACTGTTGGGGTTGTTTTCATTCTGTTCGCATCAGACATTAGTTGGCCATTGGGAATTCATGACATTAAAACTGAAAGTTGGACTATGTATATAGTGAGGTATGTGTATATATAAACAGTATGTGGTTCCAGGATGGAACAGAATTTTACCAAGACACTGTCAGTACTATTGGATACATAAACAGTATATAACTGTCAGCAACAAATAAACTATCTCTTTTGTACCAACAGCTGTACCATCCATATAGACCTTGGCATTTGGTTTCACTCTATCAGCTAAACTGCCTGGATGGCTGTTGCACCATACAATTTCTCTCACTATAAAAGCAAAGCAAAGTCTCATCCTCTGTCTGGACTTCAGTGTTCAGTGGGGGTTTTGACAGGTTCTCGTAGTGAGGTAATAAGACTTTTTCATTCTTTGATAAGTGCCAATGCATTAGCGCTATGAAAAAGCAATACAATCTAAGAATAAAGTGCAGGTATAGGAAAGAGAAATGAAGTAGTAGCGTTATCCAACACCAATTGCATTTGACGATCTGAGGATCAAATATATATAGTGCCTCTGCATCTGCAATGTCACAGTTCAAGGATTATAGTTTTGCCTCAGCTATTGGTGATATGGTCTGAATGTCCCAATTTTGCACATGTGCTGGAAGGATATTAGAATAACTAAAAAGTTTTGTTTGAATTTGTACTCTTTGCATGTTAAAACCCACATATCAAGGCAGTTCTTTTACAGTTTCAACAATGAAGCATATATAATCAATCCTTTCAAAGAATGTCAGAAGATAAAGATTACCTTTCTGTTTCCCCAACAATAGAATCCCCTGCTCGCTGCAACAACAAAAGATGAAAAATGTTCCATTAAATCACCTTTTACCAGAAATTAAACAACCCCCATTTCCCATTAAGCTGATGCTCATTGACGTTGTTCTAACATGCAGGAAATATGACGTTAAATTGCGTACCAGGTTATTAGCAACTCTCATTTCACACAAACAAGCAGATGCAATTCTGCTTCAAGTCAAATGATTTGCCTCTCGTATCCATAATCTCAAGATCACATTTCCAGCGAAAGCTGGCACTCTATTCTATTTGTGATCTGTCATAGACGTTTGATCTGTTTTTAGGCAGAGGTTGTGGCGGCTTTGGGAGGGGAGAAGACTAGCCCACCTACACGTTTGGCAGTTGACAGCAGTTCTGGTTGCTCATACTTTTAGTACAAGTCAAGGCAGAAGATTTGGGAGAACAGAAGGAAAGGGATCAAATGAAAAGAAAACTAATAACAATAATAATCCTTGCATTTGATATAGCGCTTTCAATGGCTTCTAGACATGAAAGTGTCTCGAATTAAAATGTTTAAAATGTATGAATGAGCTGTATAATTTAGCTCTGTGCTTTCCTGCAGTGTTTCCTACCCTAAGCTAGTCTGTGCTACTTTCTCTTTCTGGGGAGAAACAATTTCTCCATCAGGTTTTGTACATTTCTCCCTCTCTAGTCCCAGGGATCCAATAAAGAACACTTTCCTGCTATTGCGACTAATTAAGCCCAGAACGGGGAAAATATTCTTTTGAAGACACCACTAGTGATAAACACTAATTAGGAAATGGGCTGACTTGAATGATGACTAAGACACGCATGACTAAGAAGAAAAAAAAGGATTGAAAATAAATATCTCTTGGGAGATAAACCGCCTTGCCCCTTTCCAAGACTGGAAGGCCTCAAAGTGGAAGAGAAGTGGACGAAGGGAAACCAGACATGGTCTGAGGATTGCAGTTTCTATATACAGTGGAAACACATGTGAGTAATATAATGAGCGAAAAGGGAAAACCAGACACAATCAATCCTCTTTGCTCTACATTGGATAAATAAACCCCAAAAGGCAACACGACCTCCAGAGTATAAAACAGGATTCTTTAAGATTAAGCTATGACATTTTAACATGCAGCTCACACTGATTCCAGATAACACATCATTATTTCTATTATGCAAATAAGGTGGAACAATTATGGGATCACTTGTTGCAAACAATAACCTTGGAGTGCCTTTCCAATCATCTTGTATTAACTCTCAGGCACATTTTGATGTTAGTAGATCTCATACTATCTACTCACTGAAGTCACTCCAGAAAGATCTGAGAATTTCTGAAAAACACTAAGCCACCTGGAGTTTACAGTGTGGATAAATAACAAGTGGAAGTGCGCACAACGTAAACAAGGTAGGAGGGAATAAAAGATACAAACACACCTTTAAGGTTCAGCTAAAATAGTTAAGGCATGAAATGACACAATCTAACGTACGTATCGACAGTATGACAACCTGATACAGCCCTCCTTTTCTATTAGTTTACCTGATTATATTTGCACAATTGTTAATGAGTGCTGAACCCTCCTTACTAAAATGGGTCACAGCACTGCCTGAACTATTGTATAAGTATTGCTTCATTTATACTCCACTCTCCTTCAGCTATCTCCCAAGTGCTTGTGCTTCATATTACCTCTGGTTGGAAGAATGAGAATGATGATCTTTTCTGCGTGTAATTCTGCAGCTTTTATTGTAATAGTGTAAGCTTTATTGTAACCTGATACTGTATATAAAATATGTAAAACAAGTAAAAAAAAACTGGTCATTCATTTGCCGTGCTTGCTTTGAAATACAGTATAACATCACCTGTATCACGGATTAACTTCCAGAATAGAAAAACAGTCCAGTAAAATGTAGTTTTTAGTGTTCACCTTGTGTACGTCATTCACATTCTCTTTCTGGTAGCTTGAACCCTTGCCCCATGAGACCACCACCTCAACAACAAACAAAATTACACTTATATGGTGCCTTTCACATCAGTAGGATTTCCCAAGGCGCTGGACAACATACAAAATACAGACAGCAAAGTACCCATCAGTATACTAAGGTTAAACTACAGCTATTGAAAATTTTGCCCACATTTGTACAGTCAATCCACTACACAATATATTCTAGGAAGCACTTTGAGACATCTCAACAACTTGATGGGGAGTTACATCAAATGCAAGGTATATTATTATTAAATTGTGTTAAGTCCAATGATATGCCCTCAACATCAAACAGGCTCTATCAAATGCAAGGATAATTGTTATTACTGTTCCCCATTTCTGACAACGAAAGACTTGATAAAATGAAGATTACCAGTAACTGTAAAATATACTGGGAGAGTGCTCATTTGGAGCAAAAGGAGTATTTTGCTTCTTTGATTATAATCAGTATTTTACTTAATGTAAAAATGCTGCTCAATAAAAACACAATTGGCTTTGTTTGTATACTATGCATTAATATTCTATGAACATCAACTAGATTCATTATGATCAAAAGACAATCTAAAGGGGCTATTCTGCTTTGCAACGTTTCCACGACACTACAAAGCTCCTTATAAACCTTTATATGCAACCACTGATATTCAAAATTACAATCAAATCTAAGTATTTTGGGGAGATAATTAAAGCAAAAGTGTCATCTTCATATTTAGCGTAAATAAAAGATTATTATTAGCCTCAATGTGGTTGAAAATAATACAGTACAGTATTCTCAAAACACTACACGCTCAATAAGTTCAAGTGCCATTTAAAGATTCTAAGCTCATGCATTTATTTTCAGGACTAAAAATCTTATTCATTGTATCTCATGGGCAAGTGAAAATCACTCATTGCTCTTGCTACAGAATAAGCATGTGAGTTTATCTCTTGTCCTTCTTTGAGAACCCCAGACTCAACAGTATAGATTTACTGATAGCGTTCCACACATCATTACCAATAATATTTGAATATTATCCTGACACCTTGATTGTTCTCCTACATCTAACAATATTGACACTCGCAGCATCCCTGTAATTAACATTGAAGGTTTGATTTTAAACTGGGCACTTATACAGATTTTTAAATAATAGTCTTTACAATACTGTGGAAGGGCTTGTCGCTTCAAAATGTAGCTCCCTATAATGATTCTTGTGTGAAATACTAGTTTAATGAGGAGCTTTTAAACTCTGTACTTCCTGCTTATAAATAAACCCCAAGGCATTGTTCTGGCTATGTGGATACGCTATGTTGGAATGTCAGACAGATAGTTAATTGAAACGTGCGCCAATTGTTGAGGGCTTTGATGCGCTAAAACACATATTTCAGATTAGATGCTTTGTGCTGTTTACCACACTCTACCAAAATGCAGATCAGATCATAGCCTTTTTAAAAAAAAAACATACAACAAGCTAATTATTTAATTAAAATGTTAGACTATGTCACTTTACAGGAAATTATTTTGAAAGTCGACAACCTATTGATAATCAACTCTCTTCTCATGTTGGATATAATAATAATCCTTGCATTTGATATAGCACTTTTCGTGTCTTCCAGATGTCTCAAAGCACTTCACAAAATATACTGTAAAGTGAATTGACTGTACATATATGGGTGAAACATGACAGCCAATTGCGCACAGCAGTGTCCGACAAACAACCATGGATTGAAATGACCAATTTATTATTGTGTTTTGGGGTGGTATTATTATTAGGCTTGTGGAGTAATGAAACTTGCCCATGGTTTCACCCTGCCTGGAATACATCCTTTCCTTTCAAATAATACCGATTGACAGGCTTGGAAGGATAAGGGAGTAGGATAGACAATGAGATAGAATAAAAAAACTTCCTGAGACTCAGTGCAGACTCAATGGGTGAAATGGCCTCCTTCTGTGGGATCCTACCCTTCATGAAGAGCCAGAATAAATGCAAGTTGTTGCTGTTGTTGTAAATGTCTATGATTGTATTTAATCTTATCAGGAATTTAAGAAAAAATTTAAACAGATGCTTGTTAGAGACACTGATCAATGTAAATAATTTGATGTAGACTCTTGATTGTCAATGTACTCTCCTGGCTGGCATCATTAATCACATTCCACCTCTGCAGTTGCAGCATAGCAAATGTGAGCATCAAATATGTTGTGACACCGGTTTTCCCAAGAGTACGTATCTTCTTTGATTTGTTCTTCGTCTACCACAAAATAATTGACACTGCCACACCAGAAAATAAAACATAATGCTACATTACCAGAGGTGAAATTGTTGAAATGGGATTGGGATTGTATTCAGGGTGTATTTTCCAGCATTAGATTGGGCTGCCTCCATCTATGGCTGCACATGTCATTCCTAATAAGTTATTTATACCAAGATATCGATAGACGAAAGGCAAGACTCAAAAGATGTTTATAGCGCCTAGCTTTAGAAAGCCCCTTGAGACATCCTTTGACGTAAAAGGCACTATACAAATGTAATTTTGTTGCTGTTGTAAGGAGCATAGGGCTACTAATGCGGGTTACCTCTCATTTTGTATGAATGTTCCACACAGATGAGTCAAAGATACTGATAATAATAATAATCCTTGCATTTGGTATAGCGCTTTTCACGTCTTCTGGACGTCTCAAAACTCTTCACAGAGTATAATGTAAAGTGAATTGTGGGCGAAATATGGCAGCCAACTGCACACAATCCCACAAACAGTCGTGGTCTGAGTGCCCCAATTTTTTTTCCCCAAGCGATTATTTGCAGGCATGCGGAGTAAGGAAACTTGCCCAATATTTTGCCCTGCCAGCGAGTGCTCTCACTATTGAACCACAGGACCCACATCCTTCTGATATGTTTAAGGTTCATATTCTTGAAAAAATATACTTTATTTAGTTTAATTGCTTATACTTTTCATCACATCTACTTGTAACAGGAACACAAATGCAACAGGCCCCACTAACTTGGTTCTATGGGGGGATTTCTGCTTTGTTGGCTATATGAAATGAATCTACGATACGTACTTTGAATTGAACACTCCATTATGAGGTAACGCTTAACCAATTATGAGCTAAGGCCCCCAAAATGTTGCAAAATCTTATGTGGGGAGGGAGGTTTGCAATCCCAAATTATATTTGTATATTGCCTTTCATGTGAGGAGGATGTCCCAAAGCGCTGGACATTCACTGATTTGGACACGAGCTAGGGATACGCCTTGTAATTGATGGAATATTTCAGTATTTCAACTGTTCCCTATCAGTTTTTCTACGAGGGATTACAAACATGACCTATTTGCCTAACTCCCGCCACTTAAGAAAATTGAATTAATAAGTACTGGTGAAAAATGTGATGTTTCATAACAGATTTAATGTGGTAATTATCAGAACAATTCCTTTTTTCACCCTTTTAGAGCTCAGGTTAGCTACTTAACAATAAAGGAGTGCAATTGCCTTTCCAAACCATTATCCTATCAGAGATAAGAGTGTTGTCATGAACTTTGTTTTACGGGTACAAATATGCAAATGGTTGGTAAAGCATTGCCTCGACACCATCACCAACAAATGAACTGTGGGCAGCTTCAAGTCAAAGCCTGTACAAAAACAATTTCACGGTTCCAGAGCCTGGTTGCACAAGGCTTATTTAGCTTGTCATTGAAGAAGGATTAATAATAATAATAGTAATAATAATATTATGATTAATAATAATAATTAATATAATAATAATAATAATCTTGCATTGATGCATTTGATACTTGCAGATTTCACATCTTCTAGACTTCTCAAAGCGCTTCACAGAATCTACTGTAAAGCGAACTGACCGTATATTTGTGGGCGGAATGCGGCAGCCAATTTGCAAATTGCTAATTCATTGCAAAGACAATATTGTTCATACTAGTGAACTGCTTTGAAGCGGGAAGCCTGAGTGATGTTTATTAAGCCAGTATGATTCATAATGAGTGCTTATATGTAATAATAAAATAATAATCCTTGCAAAATGGTTTGATATAGTACCTTATCGCATCTCAAAGCGCTTCACCGAATATATTGTAAAGTGAATCAACTATACATTTTAGGGGCCAATTGCACCCTGTGGGACATGGAATGAATATCAGATTTTTTTTAGGGAGTTATTACCCATGGGAAGTGACAATTAACTAAATGCTGGGTTCCTATTTACTGCTAGGTAATCCAAGGAGTGTGGACTAAAGAAACTTGCCTAAGTTTTTTCCGGACTGGGAATCGAACTCTGGTCCTCTCACTTGTGGGGCGAGTTCTCCAAACCAATTAGAACACCAATACCACACGATAGTTTAATCCGGTACCCGGCACTTTCATAACGTTTAAAGATAGGTTCCTTGAACATTTTACTCTGGTTCAGCCGATCACCCAAGAAAATTAGGGGATCATCTGGGAGCAAAAACGCCAACCATTTAACACTTAGATGTTTTGAATGACACTGCTCCACCAGGTATATTCTGCACACTTAGCAAGAAATTGCTTGAAACGGGTTTCATTTAATTGCAATGATTCAGCATGGAAAGTGGAAAACATACAACATTTTTAAACTCACAACACAACTCGCACGTATATAATGGGCTCCATGCAGTGTAGAGTCTCAAAGCGCTTAAGAGTGGCGGAGCCCGACTCCGAGCCAGGTGGGTGTAAGCACAAGTTTTCAAATGGAATTTGAAAAGTGGGAGAGAGGAGGCACCTCCAGATACACTTGACTGCCTAGAATAAACATCAATTTTTTTTTTAACCAGCCTGATTTCTTAAAAATGTGTTCAATGTTAAGTATCACTTAACAATACACAGGAAAAAAAAAAAAGTGGATCAACAGCTAGAATTGATTACCAGGAAGAGAGGCAGAAATCCAGACACTAGATTAATATAAGAAACATCTTGGAATCTATAATGCGAAAACTGCAAGAAACATCAATGAAGGGGGAGATCAAATGGGCTGAGATTCTTCACTTCAATGTTTTTCATGATGTTGTGATTGGTATTAAACTGCAGAGCTATGACATTAAAGGCACACAGACATGCAGACATAATCTCTCGCTGTTCTGATGATAGAAATTCCATGTTTTGCAAAGCAGAAAGCTGCTTTTTATTTGAGGAAATACAAACTTGTGTCGCTTTTACTATATTTCTATTTATTTGCTTACATTAAATACACCCACAGACAGGAAACAATACCACCTCTTCTTGTGAATGGAATTTATGATGATACAACTACTGTAATTTGTAGACTGCAAAAGTTAGTCTTTGATGCACTTTCCACTAATAATTTCGCTAAACAAACAGAATGTGTTAATTTTAGAACCCACCCACCCAAAGGCATGCTTAAGACCACCCAGCTTTCATCTTTCATGTCATTGCACAAGTTAGATAAGTTATTATATCTTGAGGTTCATGGGGAAACTTGTCGATTGAAGCATTGAAAAGGTCATTCTATTTAAATCTACATTACCACTTCCGCCCAATCAAAAATTCTGAGGTTAAAAATCCAGAGCTAAAGGACTAATGAATGCTATATATTCTAAAATAAATACCATCAGGATATTGCCATTCACCCATCAAATCCTGGTTTGAATTGAGCCTGGACTGAAAGGGTGAAAAGTATTTTGCCTACAAAATACACAGTCGATTCACTTTACAGTGTGTTGTGTGAAATGCTTTGAGACATCTCGAAGAAGTGATAAGGCCCTATATCAAATCCAAGGATTATTATTAGATAGTGATCTTCACGCGGGTCAGTGTCTCGGAACACTTTTCTGTGTACAATGGCAAAAATCCTAAAGTTTATTTACTCTCTTGAGGCTGAAATTGACTTTTTAAGGTATGCAGGATGTAGATTGTGCAGCTTCTTTGTCTGCTGAGTTCCAGTAACTTCCATTGAGTTCAACTAAGTAATGCCCCTAAGGTACCAGCCCCACCCAAAATTTGGTGAAAGGAAGCTCTCATGAGGCAATTCTTTTATTTCGGAATGATGCTAGTCACTCTTTAGCCAAGTTGTACATCACATCTGAACAGCTTTATCATTCATCATCAATGCAAATTGTACACAGTTAAGTGTTAGGTACTTCAACTTGCTATGAATTATTGGGCAACATCGCTCTATAGATTATTTTGCAAGGAGCATTTTACCATAACTATTTATACTCTGGTTACATTGAGGATGTCAAAGCATAATTTATTCGTATCTGGTGGCAACTAAGACGTTCCTCAGATCTAAGACACATATAGAAAAAGATCTATACAAGTCTTACCATTGGAGGGCTCATTAAGCCTGTTTTTTTTAAAGTGTATCAAGTGCACGTTTATATCTGAATTAAAGTTCTGGTAAATTGGTGTGGTGTCAAAACCCACTTAGATTTCAATTTGCCATCACCCTGCCTTCCAATATGCAGACATTCACCACTTACTTCACAGTTTGAGGCCTCATCTCAAGCCAAGGACACTGAGCTTGAATTTCAATGTTGGTAAACTGAGGAGGATAAAAACGGGCTCAATTTTCTAACTTGCAAGAGTTCAGTACTCTGGGGTCTTCCTTTAACGACTTGGTGCCGAACAACAATCTGTGTGATCTAAGTGGTGACCTGTCATTTTAACGGACAGTCATGGCCATCTTCATGGCACAAATTGTCTTTTGATGCTTCTTTTCTGATATATTTCTGATATACTTGCTTATTAGCATTTGCTCACATGTGTGAGACATTTATATTGGACTTGTCAAGCACATTGACAAGGCATACTGTATTTTTTTTTTACAAAGTAATCTTCTGCAGCAGAACACAGAGATGCTGAGGAGTGCACCAGACTTGATAATGGATTCCAGCAAAAGAGACTGAGCAATAGAAACTAGGTGGCCTGATGCCAGAGACGAGAGAGAAGCAGAGACTCCGCAGATTCTGACTCTCAGTCAAGTCAGAGTAGATTTGTTATGGAGAGCTACCACAATTGCACTCAGTGAAAGCAACATGATCCAATCAAGTCCAGCTGTACTTAAATACTTGAAGGAAATCTTCTGTTCAGAGACCATATCAATAAGATGTTGAAGGTGCGGGTCTTTGCAGTATTGAAGCTTATCACTTAGAGAGAAACATCTAGGTTGCAGTGTATCACAAGGCAGGAACACAATTAAATAATTAGGATTAACCTTAGATCATGGGACTAAAATTTCAATGCTTAGTGATTCTATTTTAATCACGAAAGAAAGATGGTTTGACAAAATGATATGGCCACAGAATCATTACTTCATAGAAAGAGCCTCTTGCTGACAGACAATGCAACAATACTCTTGTATTAATATAAGAGTAAAATATACACCCAATAACAAATGATGTGTTTCATGAAAAAGGCAGAAACCAGTGACCACAATTCCGTGATGAGGACAGCACTATTACTGAGTAGGCAGCTGTGGTTTGTGAAATTAATTATCAGAATTTTAACAATACTAGAATGTCACAGTGCACACCATGTTGGTGGAACAAAATAAATCTTGCAACCACTATTCCTGCTTACCTTCCCTCCCACCCTGTTTTTTTAAAAAAAACTATCAGTTCAAGTATCCCAATGTGTTTCCTTTAAATTTAGAAATCAGTATTGCTTGAATATCTAACCACTTGGTTCATTGCTCTGAAGATCAGTCAATTTCATTACTTCAAGTGAACGAGCCTTACAGGGGGTGATGGCCATTAAATCACTATGCATTACATCCACTTGGTGGAAACACCTGAAGAATATGATTATGAAGTAAAAATTAAATTAAACCAATTTATTAATACCTAGGATGCTTAATCTTGTTGCTAGGATACAATACTTTATTGAACCTTTTGACTGATGGAAAATTATTTAATTCCATTCTTGATGGATATCAGAACACTGGCCGATTCTGCCACACAATGCAGCAGTATATATCCTGAATACTGATTGAGTGAATTTCCAGGACAGCTAATTATTTAACCATAATATTCTGTCAGACACAACACGTTTCAGAATTTTCACAGCAGCACACCCACACAATCTGGTTTTGCGAACACTGGCAACATTGCTATTATTAGTTCCTTAATCCTTCTTCATTATAGATTTGTAGCAAGTCTGCATTCCTGTTATAAACTAAACTAGGCCGCACTGTAATGGACATCAGCACGTGAGCATCTTGTTCAAAATCAGCTTCTTATCTCTCTCCCTTTCGTGACGCTGGCCTTCATTGCCCAAGTGGCTATCGTACAGATTTGAGGTAAGGCATTCGTTTCACACAGACTCACCGTGACGCAGCTCGCTGGTTTAAAGGGACATAAATTGCATCCTAACAGCAAAGGGGCCCAGTTGTGTCTCAGCTAATTAAAGCAATTAAACCAGAAATTTTAAAACAAATAAGTTTGAATACTTTGCTTATCTCAGACTTGGCAATTGGGACACTATAATTGATGACACTGCTGTTTCTGTGCAGATGTTGGGTGAGCACAGGCTCCTCTGTAATGCCACACTCGGTAAATGGCCAGCTGTCCGGGACAGGCTTACATGGTCCAGTCATTTAAATGAGGTTAACAGAGAACTGCTCTCTTCCAGATTTGCTTCTTTTAAAAAAAACATTTACGCAATTACTCCTTCCGAGATCATTCCTCCATTTTTAAAGCACATTCCCAGTGGCATGTAGTGTGATGCGCTGTGATGCTGATGTGCTGGGGCACGAAATGACTGGCTGCAAATTTTAGCTCACGGTTCCCTACGTGGCGCCTGGTAAAATGTAAAATGTAGATGCGTCTTCAGGGCAAAGGCAGCAGATGAAGGATAGGCAGTTCTCCACAGGGAGAGAGGAAATATCAGAAGGCAAATCTCGATGGGTCACTCTCCCACATCTCTTAGCAGCACAGCTGAAAATCTGTATTTACAAGGTTTTAGGAGTCATTCACCAGCTTACCTATCTGAGGAGTGTTACACGGATGGGTTAAGTGAAAAATAGAGGTGAGTGGGGGAGGAAGCAGATGAAAATGTTAAATGAATAGAATGAATTATTAAATAAATAATAATGGGGTCCTGTATCTCAGTGGTTAGAGCACTCATTGTTACAAGCGAGACACCTGGGTTCAATTCCAGGTAGGGCGAAACCTTGGACAAGTTTCATTACTTCACTGGTGATAATAATAATCCCTCTGGAAAAGCAATAATAATAAATTGCTCATTTCAATCCATGACTTGGACACTGCTGTGCGCAATTGGCTGCCTGTTTTGCCCACAAATACACAGTCAATTCACTTTACAGTATATTCTGTGAAGCGTTTTGAGTTGTCTAGAAGACATGAAAAGTGCTGTATCAAATGCAAGGCTTATTATTATTATTAAATACTACACACAATTTACCAAGTTTAACTAGAAGCAATCTGTGTAAAAACGTGTAAGCTGCTGACAATGCAGTAGTAGTAGTAGTAGTAGTTAAGAACACCATATACATTTAATTTAACAATAAAATACTTTGGAGGCATGACTTAAGAACAAGTCTCAATGTCACTTTGATATTGAAAAAAGTCAATGAAGGATTTTCACTAATTTTTCCTACAGCAGTCAGACAATAAAAGACGAGAGGTTATCTGAACCATCCTTGTCAAGAGAGTATAAAACGCTCGTTCTCTGAAATTATACCGATGGCCAAATCTAATAGCTTTTTCAGTATGAACAATATGTTACAGAGAAAAGCTGATGTCTGTTCCAGAAATACAATGTGCAACCTAATTTTGGGATGAATAGCTGCAGAGCATAACAGGATTTGTCATGGTGCTGCTCTGTTCTTTTTGACACAGTTCAATGGCATTTTTAACAGAAAGAAGTTGGAAGGGATGACCTACTGTGCATTAGCAGTGTAAAACCAGCCATCATCAATAGGTGAGACAGGCTGCCAAATTGTTGAAATGTATGAGGTTCATTCAACAGACAGTTTGATGCCTCAGCCCACTCAATGACAAAAGACCCGTTCTGCACCGGAGATAAGATATGAATTTCCTGGTGGTGCAGAGGTATCAGATCTAATCTGAAAGATGACTAACGTGCAACTTTCCCAAAGGTTTATTTTTTGATAATGATGCCATCTTTCTTCTGATTTCAATTTGTGGTGAATTCTGAAACCATTCCAAGTTGAAAATATTTTCTGCTTCTTGCAGTTTTCAGTTGCCTTTGAAGTAAATTACTCAGACATTAATGGATTGACTAGTTTGCAACTGTTTTAAGAGCACGTTTTGGTACAGTGAGTATTTCCCACCAGATAAGTCCGTTCAACATTGCAGTTACTTTCTCAAATCGTACCTAAATAATGACACCTAACCAGTTCCTGGGAGTATTCTTTCTCTCTCCCAAAATCCAATGAGACCTATGTCTCTGAGGCTAACCTAACATTTGTGAAGGTCACCGTCCTGATCTTTTATTATTGCTCCTTTCAAATCAGTGTGGAACTGAGGTAGGTTTTAACTCTTCAAGCAAACTCCTTGATGACTTTCAAAACTTGCCCGCAGTGTAGAATTCTTTTGGTTTGCCGAGAGCGCTGGCATTGCAATGCTCTCTGCCAAACTTAGTTATCCAGAGCTTTTCTAACAAAGAAGCTAACTTCAATCCTTGTAAAGGTGATGCACAAGATTTATATGACATTACATTGAGCAGGCAAAGGGAAATCCATGTAACAAGGCACGAGCAGTGGGAATGCCGTTTTATAATTATTTCAGTGCTGGAGGCACTGCTATAGGCCTGATAGCTTTGACAGGACCATGTAGGAAGTATTATAGCATCAGGCAGCGTTCTTGCAGCATTCTCATCACTCACAAACATGGCTTAAAAAATTCATGCAGCATTTGCAAGGTTATTAAAGAGTTTGATTGCATAATGGCCCCTTAATAAGGTTAAAAATAAACACCCGATGATCTGCTCTGTGCATGCTGCCTGCCACATGGGCAAAAATCAGGCATTTGATTTTTTTTTGTAATCGAGAGATAAGAATTATAATCCTTACATTTGATGTGGCACGTTTCACATCAGGAAGGTATCCAAAGAGCTTCACAAGATTTACGTTAAACTGTAGTCTGCCTGTTACTTAAGGGGAAAGCTGCAGCCAATTTGCACTCAGCAGTCTCTCACAAACAATCACGAGGTGAAAGACAAATTTGTTCTGTGGCTTGTTGACCACGACACCCGGGGAAACCTCGCTTCCTTTTGGAATGGTTTAATAAGAACTTTAGGGCCCATCTGAACAGGCAGAAGGGACTTTGGTTTGACATCTCAGCTGAAGGATGGCACTTCTAATAATGTGGTGCTGTTTCAGCACTGTATTGTAGTGGCAGTCAAGACATTCAATACAAAATCCTGATGTGGTTGTGTGTAGTATAAATACAGCCTCCCACTCGACTTCCTTATAATATAGTGCTCTTGTCAGTAAAACCGCCACACAAGTCTCCCAACAAATCCCCCTATGACGCACCTATCCCTACGAGGAAAATCAAACAAAATCCCACCACATCTATCTGATCTGACATTCCTAAATTCGACATTCCTCAGCAGTTCAAGAGCCACATTGTTTCACAAAGCACCTGATTACCTCAGGCTGTGTGACTGACTCTCAATCCTGTTCTGAGAAAAAAATATTCGCTCATATCTTTCCCGAAAGAGTCGAACGCTTTAGCGTTAATTGTGTTAGCGCGAGCCTTTGTTCGGACCTCTTAGGTTTGATTTTCGATTGAGGAATGAGGGCGGGCGCTGAGAAAAAGAGTGTTAAAAAATGAAAAGGACCTATTCTGCTGTCACTGGCAGAAATGTTAGAGGAATCCAGAAATATTTAATATTTTGTGAAGTTTAAATGTCTGAACATGAAACGGTGTGTATTTTTTCTTAGTTTTTCTGTCATTCGTTCATGCCCCCATTATTAGAAATTTAAGATCAAAGCATTTCACGGTAATTTCTACTGCTATTTATCTCACTGGATTGATAGTAATCCCGATATACTGGAGCTGTTTAGCTTTCACTGGGGAATTGCCATAAAGCCATTCTGCAACCTCTATACCTGAGGGCCCAGCTCATCAGTCTATTTCAGCAATCTGGCTATACAGCACTTGCAGATTTATTACACTGAAGCTAAAAATAGCTGTAGCCAGTGAACTGAGACTGATGTTCTGGTTCTTTTCTCCTGAGGATATTGCACCAGAAACAGGAAAGCGAGTTCCAAATCACATGTCAACGGAACATCATTCCAGTTGTTTTGCATAAATTATTTAATATACAGCACTACTACTTTTTTGCCAAAGCACTTGCCTTTTTTTTTACTTAATAAAATGTTGTAAGTGACTGATCTTGTGTATCCTGTGAGTGCAAGGACAACAAAATGACTTGCTTTCATCAGTGATTGCTGGGAAGGATGGACGTGCTATTGAGCATAGTGCTTTGAAAGCAAATAAGTCAGAAAAAAAAGAACACAACACACCAACACAAGCTTTGAACAAAAGGAAATTTGCAGTTTAGATAATAGCCGAGGACTGCTCTAAAGCATCGCATAACAGTCTGAGAGTAGGCACCATATATTAATAGTGCATGTGGTAAAGGTTAAAATGAGTAGAAATTCTGAGATTTACAGAGTCCAATCTCATAATCTTCACCATTCGCTCATAGTGTCTGTAAAACTGGCTCGACTATTAAAATCTGGAAAGGATTCCCATCACTTCAATGGTTAATAAGAAAGGAGTTTAGCAGAAATCTGTTGTTGCAATGTGACAGTAATGTGCGATTTTGCTCTCTGCTATTAGTGTAATGTATTAATGTGCCACTGGAAGCACAGCCAATGTTATTTTAAACAATTTTTTTTATTGTGATACATCTATCGCAGAATTTAGCCCATTGTTGCCATTTGCTGTTTGACTTAAGTTCCACCCATTTGTAAATATTTTCTGGTTCCTGGTCTCTCTGTGCCCTACTGTTATTTTATTTCTACCCGTTCAATATATTCACCCTCCAGTTCTTTCCTCCATTTTCATTCGAGATGTTTTAACTGATCTATTTCACACTAATTTGTACCCTTCTGGCAGTTTCTGTTTGCACCATCATTCTGAAATCATAGCCTCAAGAGTAGAATTATCTTATAGCTTCAGCTTACATTGAGCCTCTATCAATTTGTTCCTCAGCCTGCTCCTGTAGTGCTATAATACTAAGAACAAGATGTTTCATATTTGGCAGAATCCAGTTTAGGAATTGCATTGAAATGTAAAACAGGTCCTTAAGTCTCGAGTATTCGTGAAAAAGAGCAAAAGGTGGTATGGTATCGTTTGTAGGAGAAAAGCGTGCTACTTCAGTTACAAGTTCATGATGTATACCACAAACTAGCTTAGAATAGTACTGGGCTAGCCACAATGTACACAAGCAGTAAATAACATAACTGCAGTGCTTTGTAACTGCTTTAAGTTTGTGCAACAGAAAAGGAAATTAGCTTCAAAGTTTTCGGGGATTAAATTCTGAAACATCTACAGATAAGGTGAACTGCATGTGCTGCAATGGAAATTATGACGACAAAAGAGAACGTTCCCATAAGTATTACAGCCACATGCAGTATTACTTTGGCTCATTCAATTCAAGAATAGTCATTAAACTTTGAATGAACACACTAATGAAAGGCAATCTGCTGGAAACAAAATTTCAATCAAGCTTCACAATATATTCTTTATAACGGATATCAAAGGGGAATCTTCAACACGATTGACATTCAACAAATTCTGCTGTGCAAATTAAGGTGTCTCTCCCAATAAAAAAGGCTGACGAAAGGCAATGAATAAATAATAATAATTGTAATAATAAATAACCTTGCGTTGGATATAGTGCCTTGTCACGACAACATGTCTCAAAACACTTCACAGGATTTACTGTGAAAAGGAGTGACTGGATCTTTTCAGGCAAATGTAGCAGCACAATTGCGAAGAGCAATGTCCCAAAACAGCCCTTGAAACAAGGGCCCATTTTAATTTGGGGAATTGTTGACGAGGACTCCCTTCTTTTCCAAATAGTGCCATGGAATCTTTTAACATCCACCTGAAAGGCAGACTGGACTTTAGATTTTTTAACATCTCATCTGCAGGTCGGCTACTCTGACAATGCAACAAATCCCCAGTGTTCACAACCGAAGGATAGCGCCTCTGACGTTGGTCTTCCAGCATTGCACAACAACAACTTGCACTTATATAGCGCTATCCGCACAGGGTAGTGTCTCCGAGCACTTAACAGTGTTGGAGCCTGATCCCTGAGCCGGTTGAAGAGGAAGGTTTTCAGGCACAGGAGTGTTCGCCTACAAAACGTACAGTCAATACATCTCACAGTAAAATCATATGATACGGTTTGAGATATCCTCTCAACTGAAAGACGCTAAATCAACTACAAAGGATTATTTTATTATTATTGGTGTGAGCTCGACTAATCACAGCAGAGCAGCAATGTTTACCACATTTGGATTTTCCATTTGAAACCATTGCAACTGAGGTTGGGTACAGTATTCCTAACTTTGCTCATATTTGCCGGCCTTTGCATTATATAACCCATTAAAAACCAGCTATAGACATGGAGCCTTACATCAAATTGAAAGATTGCACATATTTGTTGAGTGGGGATTGACGATTGTTTTAAAGGGCAACTCTACTCTAATTATTATTGTGGATAGGCTGAAAGGTCACTTGCAATTAAAGTGATATTTTGGTTTGGGCCCAGCTGGGCAAAGCTGTTGGTATCATAAATTACAGTCACATCTGCTTGCAGGCAACGTCTCTCTTGTTCTTCAACGATCAGACACCCATATTATTTTTAGTCTGTGGCTGCCCTGGCAGTTTGGTTAGACGGGTGAAACCTACTCCAACAGCAGTGGTTTAATGCAAATATACACTGTATGGCATTTCAGTATCTGCTATGTGTCTTACCTCAACACGTTAGCTCAGATCAAGGGCTGTAATCGTGGCTGTAAATTTGTATCCTGTCAGAACTGATACCATTCATTCAAACCACCACATCCAGTATTTCATTGGCAATTGGCATCTAACTTATAACCAACCCAGTGGCTAAAAGATTGGATCCAGTCAACCATGTTAGAGCAAGGTTTCCCACTCGTCAAAGTTTACAGGGACATTGATACAGAGCAGGGGGATAATTGATGAGGATTGTTGTCATAGAACAGTACAAATGGCATCAACAGGATGCAGATGGATTTCCTGTTTGTATGGCAAAAATGTCACTTCCTACTTCTGACATTGGGTGCTGCTTACTCAAACTGAGAATTCTCAGATCAATAAAGTGCCTCGACTATGTTGTTTGTTGCACTATTCTCCAGACTGTGCTGCCATTTTTGGCTCGTCTGTGAAATGAATGGGTTTCAGTTGAAACATATTTGCTTTTTAAACACGAAGGTACGCTGTGATATGAATATCTCGAAATACTCAGTGTTTGGGTTTGGTCTGAAGATAAGGCATAAGTTATAAAATAACAGAAAACACTTTCTGAAGTATGCCTGAAATGGATTCCAGCCCCAGTCAGAAGAAATAATAGTTTCCGAAGGGGAAGCCAGCCAGGGAAATAATAATCTGAATGTGAATCGAAAGTTCAGCTTCTGGGTTTCCAAATCCATATTTCACTGCAGTTATTTTCCCAGCACTGGTTTTGATCTGCAAAATAATACCTGGCTGTACTTACTCCAATCGGCCAGTGGGTGTCGACCAAAGAATGAACTCAGCAAATCCCCATCAAAAAATGTATGGTTCGAATTACACCCGAAAGTGTAGAAAGACAAAAGCCCATTCAGCCCATTAACACCCATGAATGCACAGACTATTGCCAGATTCCACTATCATGAACTTTATAGTCAATTTGTTTCACCCTCAAGAGAAATTAGGTGAACTGGCCCTCAAATGTGTGAGCAAAGTTCAAGATATATAGGCTAGGGTTATTCTCTCTGGAGCAGAGAAGATTGAGGGGAGACCTAATAGAGGTTTATAAGATCATGAGGGGTTTCGACAGGGCAAATAGAGAAAAACTATTTCCACTCGTGGGTGAATCTGTGACTCGTGGTCACAGATTTAAAATAGTTTCAACACGAAGTAGAGGGGAGCTGAGGAGAATTTTTTTCACTCAGCGAGTTGTTCGAATCTGGAATGCATTGCCTGAAAAGGTGGTGGAGGCTGATTCGATAACAACTTTTAAAAGGGAATTAGATCTTTATTTAGGGAGAACAGGTCTATTAGGCTATGGGGAGCGGGCAGGGCAGTGGGATTGAATCGCTCTTTTCAAAGAGCCGGCACAGACTAGATGGGCCGAATGGCCTCCTTTTGTGCCGTAAAATTCTATGAATCTATATCTATCTAGCCATACATTCAATTCAATCCAGATCAGTTGGATTCTACAAGTGATGTTTCCATGCTCTCAGCTGTCCAGCCACTGTATGTGTTCAACAGAAGGTCTGTGCATATGGTTTTGAGTGTAAATCACAATCTTAATCAGATATTTATCATCTAGCTCTTTTTCAAAAGAGTTAATTGCAGATTGGCTCAATGTGTAGTTAGGAACAACTGGAAGCACTCCACCCCCCACCCCCCACCCGCTCCCTGATGTGCCGTGTCTTAAGATTTCTGCTGCACTTGGTTGTTTATGCATCCACCCTGAGGAATTCACGAGCAAACCGTCTCTAATAAATCTGCATTCTTATGAGGTTTGCAGGGTTGCCACTTTGAGCTGCTCATTACAGCGAAGTCTACAATCCTGTAAGCTGACTTTCAATGAGGTGTGACTTTGACTGAAGCAGCGTGATACTGTATGGAACAGATGCTGAATTGGACCCAGCCTACATGCAAAATCACTACAATACGCGTCCTAAAGACTTATCACAACATTTCATTCATACCTGTGTTCCAGCTGGAATCTTCCCTCTAATACAAATAGTATGTTTTTAAAAATCCAGTTTGTAAAGGCATCACTATCCATTGAAATAACCTGCCAGACTACAGCCAAAAAATTCAACCTAATCTTAGCCTTTGAAATCATTTCGCATTAAAGGTTAAGATTACGTAGAATTATGAAAAATACTAAAGTTCCATCTAACTTTGAAAGCCAGTTTTCTGCACTTATTAAAAATAACCTTTCTCCCCCACCCACCCAATGCCTGTGCACAAAACAAAATTGTCTCCACATCCCAATTGAACAGTTAAATTAGCTGTAGCAGGAGAAATAATGAGACCAGGCAGCATTTTCCCTGCAATGGGGATTGAGAGCTGAAATGTTTGATACAGGATACCCTCAAAAGTCATGTTTTCTTTAAGTAAACAGCTTGAACTAATGAAGACAATATGAGTCATTTGTTTCAACAACAACTTGGATTTATATAGCTCCTTCCATGCCGGACGGCGCCTCAGAACGCTTCACAATAATAGATCCCGGGGCCAAGCCATAGGGTGGGGGAAAAAGGTGACCAAAAGCGCGGTCAAAAAGAAAGGTCTTTAGCTGTGACCTGAAAATAGGAAAAGAGGGGGAGAGGTGAAGAAAGTGAGGAAGGGAGTTCCAGAGACTCGGGCCATAGTGGCTGAAGGCACGGCTGCCGATGGTGGAATGGAGGAGTCGCTAGACAAGGAGGAGGCCAGATCCGGTAGAGCAAAGGCAACGGTTGCTGTTGTGAGGAGCGAGGAGGTCAGAGAGGTAGGGGGTTGCAGGGGAGTGGAGGGATTTGAAAACAATCATGAGGATCCTGAAATCAATCCACTCCAAGACAGGGAGCCAGTGAAGTCTGGCACAGACTGGGGTAATCAGGGAGCAAAGTTTGGTATGGGTGAGGATGCGGGCGGCAGAATTTTGGATAACCTGGATTTTGTGAATGGTGGCGGAGGGGAGACCGGTGAGGAGGGCATTGGAATAGTCCAGCTGAGAGATGACATAGGCATGGACCAGGGTTTCGGCGGCTTTTGGGGTGAGATGTTGGCGGAGACGGGTGATGTATCGGAGATGCAAGAAAGCAGTGTTGGTGAGGGACCGGATGTGGGGGAGGAAGAATAATTGGGGGTCGAACCTGACGCCTACATTGCTTACGGGTTTGGAGAGTTTTAGGGGCAGGTCGGGTAGGTGGAGGAGGTGAGAGCCGTGGGAATGAAGACGTTGACGAGAGTCAAAGAGTATGGCTTGTCTTGTCAACATTGAACTGAAGGAAATACGCACCCATCCAGCTCCTGATGTCTGACAAGCAGGCTGCCAGAACATCAGGGGACTGGGGGGTCGCAAATTGAGGTGGAAAAATAGAGTTGGGTGTCATCCACATATGTGTTTGCGGATTTCATCACCAAGATGGAACATGTAGATAAGGAAGAGAAGGGGGCCAAGGATGGATCCTTGGGGTATCCCATGGAGAGTCAGGTTTCCGTAAGCCCAAGAATATCAATTTGCTCATCCAGGATGAGGTCATGGATGGTGAGGGGTTTATTTGAGAGGGAAAGGACATTTTCAAAGGCTCAGAATTTGTCTGCAGTGTACGGTGACTCGAATTTAAAGAAACAGGAACAGCACAAGCAACAGACCATCCCATTCTCTCCAACAATTAGGACTATATTCAGTGACTAGACTAACTGATTTCATCTTCTCACCAGCTGATATTGCCTGTGTGCCAAACAAGCAAGTATTCAAGCAAATGTCCCTAAATAGTCGATGTACAGATTTGCTTGCAGGTATTTTATTAATATCTTCACTGTAGAGACACCTCAATTTTCCAGAACAGACCAAAGCATTACAAAAAGCAATTCAATAATTATGAGCTCTATTCTGTGAGTTGTGTAAACCAATGTGCGGAGACTTAATTGGATGTTAATCACATTATATATATATATATATATATATATTATTATTATTTAGAACACCTTTAATCCCCTTTGTACACATATATTTAAGCAATGCAGATAATGGACCTCCTTCCCTAATTTTTGTTTGGTTCATTCACTGAACACAGAATTATTGTCTTGAATGTAAATAACTTTAGTTTCTTCCCAGGGATTCATTTGCTAAGCATTTAAATGATTAGGGTGTTTTTTCTTATACAACTTTGGCAGACTAGAATGGTATGATTAACCTTGTTTTTACAAAAAAAAAATCACACAAGAAATAGAACATAAACAGAAGATGACCTTCCTCAGAAAACTCTCAGATTATGAATGAGAGTGGCAAATGAAATTGAGAAAAGAAAATTCAGGCACCAGTCAATAAAGTTTTGGTCTTATGTTTTTAAGTATCTGCTGTATTATACAAGAACTAGTGTGAATTATTTATTTAATGCACTTTAGGAGCAAATGAAATGAATATTCAGATAGCCAAATTGAGACATGTAACTATAGTTCTGCCAATGTTAAGACAGAACATTGGGGCTGGAAGGGACAGGACTTCAAATATTTCACATCTAATTCCTTGATATTTATGCAAATTGAGATTATTCAATAAATCAATTCACCATCATGGAAGGTCTGAGCTCATGTCTCTTCTCGTGGGTCGCAATGTAAAATTATTATTGCACAGTTCAGTGTGGGAGAACTGTACAATATCAGAAAGATACTATTTAATAAGCATTGTACTGTGAATGACCTTCAGAGAGAAAGGACAAGCAACAAGCAAAAACTCTAATATGAAATACTAGGGGCACACGAAATTAATTGAAAGGTGCAATCCACTTTCAATACTGGAGTTGTAATTCAACTATTTCACATTCGATGCAGGCTGTGATCATTTCATTACAATAAAATCACTTTATACCTTGGCCACCATCTTGAATCAGTCCGTTCACGCAGGTGTTAGTCTGTAACATCAACATTCACTCAGGGCACCACAGTAGTTGCTGATTTTAACTCTCAGCATTTTCGGCACTCTGAGCGAAGTGATTAATAAAAGAGAAGGCGCTAATTTGACTAATGGAGTCCTCACCTATTTTATCAATGTCGAGCTAAACTGCACAATTTTAGTGATCTCAGTGAGTGCCAAAGATGCAAGATTTGGAATTTAATTTTGCCTCATATTAATGGGTTTCTGCTCAATACAATGAATCATTTTAGTTTACAGATTGCAAACGGCTATTCGCTGTAATTTATTCATTGCTGATGAATTTCCGTGAGATTCAATAAATACTATTGAAAAGTGTACCTTGGCCGTCTTTTTTTTTATTAGGATTAAAAGATCAACTTGACTCTTAAAACCTGAATCAATTAGTGAATGTTATAACTCTAATTTATCCCTTTATAAACATTCTTTTTTTCACATTACGTTTACTTAGATGAACAATTTTCCTGATAAGTCTCTCATATTTTTGATTAAAAGCAAAACCCAACTATTACTGATATGAAATTTCAAACATTTTATCTGATTTCTAGTAGATTTAGCAACCTGGAAACTTCTGTTTGCAAAATCAAGCCTCCTCCTAATTTTGCAATTTCCTTTTATTTAGTTTGTTGCGCTAAGATGTTTTCTGACTGAAAATCTTTTATGTATCCAAAGGAATGAAAACCTACTCCTAACTTGTTACACTTTCCTGATACATCATAGGGGTGATAACTCTGCAAGCCAAAGCCCTAACAGGTAGGATGGTCCAAGCTGGATAAGCAGGAGGAAACTTGCCAGACAGTGTTTGCAATGGCAAGTTAATTATTAAAGTTCTGATTACAATCCAGGCTGTGATAAATAGAAAATGTATTGTATATTAACAAATAGTAAAATCACTCATCCCACACAATAGCTTGAAGGATAATGTGTATAAACATAGTATCATACACACTGTTGAAGAAAGAATATGGATGAAAACTGTGTTAAGACAAATCTGTGCCTTGCTTTTAGGCATTCTCTTTTGTACAGGGTTATCAGTCAAAGTAAGAACATAATATTGTCATACAGCAGTTTATCATTATAATTGTTAAATGCATGACTCATTCCTGCATCTTTCCCAGACGTCTGGCACAAAAATAGTAATTTTACAGATCTCCAGTAGGGACAAGTCACTACCAAATGATACCAGGCACAGTTGGAATTCAAATGTCTGCACCTGGTTAAATCACTGGCAAACAGGGGCACCGTTTGGTCTTTGCTTAACGACTGCTTCTTGCTATAGTCGCTCTGCTTTAATCACTGAGACTTCACGACTTCATTCCAAAATTATCATCTTTCTCACTGAACCCAGGAGCTGGAAGAAGCATTCTATCTGTACTTCACGCATTTTATGACCACATGTGAGCTACTGATAAGTCTCACATGGTCATTGATCTGATATAAATCTTTTGGTTTATTATTGACAAGATGCCTTTACCAGTAAAATGTAATCTTGGACGGTGGAATGATATCATTAAACAATTCCAATGCATCAGAGAATAGTCAGCAAAGTGCAAGTGTTCTTTTTTTCAAATGAACCTCTGCGTCATCTGCCACGTGACGAGAGCCCACACACAGGTGGATGCAGTAAACCATCCTGTTTTGTTATTACGTGATTAATTTTTATAAAAATCAGAAATCGTTCACGGCTGTGTCCGAAGCAGTATCCAAAGAGCTATCATCTTCAACACAAAAATACAAACTAGGGTGGGAAACCTCATTGAAGAGAACCCCCTCCTCGCTCCACACACATACATATATACAAGAAAATAAGCCAATTGTCTATTAGCAACAAATGCTGTATTTTGGGGGGGGAAAGTATTACCAGCTGTGACATTCTATACCAAGGTAAAAAATGCTATCAGCCTTTGCTGTTAATCTCTAAGTCATCTCTTTCCCAAACATCCTGGTTATCTGCTTTAGAACCGTATTTGTTTCCGTTCCCATTCTTTTTAGTGCGACGGCCCCAAATCTCCAACTCTTAATTTGCAGCCCTATATTTCCTACCAATCGCACTGTGTTGGACCTGGTTACTGTAATTAAAAACAAGTGTTAATTTATCTAGTATTCAGGCCCATTTCATTTCAAAGAAAGGAGTCCGAGCACGATGAGAGCAAAATTAAACAAACCACCAACAATACTGGTTAAAAAGTGTACAATAATAGATTGCCCATTGATTTATTGGTCCTGTTTAATTCATGAGCACATCTGATCAATCCTCTTGTTGCACACCATCAACTTGTTATTGAGAACTCCATTTAAAATAAGCTTTGTTAGATCTGGATATTTTGTGAAATGTACAAAGTCTGTCAAATATATATTGTGTATATATATATATATACACACACATACAAAATATCAGTTTTGTTCCTGTTTCTATGCTAAATCAAGTGATGCATGACAGCACTTTAGCTTTTTGAGCAACAGTAAGATCCATCCAACCACACAGAACACAGGTTTTTCACAGAAACTTGGGTAGAATTATACAGTGTTAAATCCCTTTAATTCTGCCTACATTACTACTCAAAATTTTCTTCATGCTTCAAATAGAACTGATTTAAGAATAGTCAATTAAACTATTGTGCATACCAAGCAGTCAACAATGTCACTGACTGGCTATTAAAACATAAGTTTGGATGCATTTGACACAGACATAAGTCACCCCTGATTAATGTCTCTTAAAGAGGAGGAAAACTGCTACCTGTTTACTTACAAAATACGTGGCGATCTTAGCTTTTAACTGAAGATTTAAAATTAGCATTTTGTATTCCTTTGCAACATTTCCAAGGGCCTTAAAGTAGAAAATTACTATTGATCGAAACAGTTTCTGACACTGAATGCAGAGTATGAATGTATTCCATTAACGGTCACAGTTAAAACCTTACTCTGCTGGATTTAATGGAGGTCTGTTATGATTTTCCATGAAGTGAACAGATATACTTTAGAACATAGTTGTAAATGTAAGATCCAAACATGCTATTTAAATTCATCAAAATGTTGTACCGGAATCTTGGAAATCCATTGGGCTGCTAATCTTGACATGAAATGAAACCTGAATAACAGTATTTGAACACTTACATGGTAGAGGGGCACAGTGTTGCTTTCAGGCAGTGGAAAGTTTAAGATGTCTTGTGAAGCAGGGTCAAGTCGAACAGTAGTTGCCAGCACCGCGGGACTAATAGGGTAACTGGGGCTTCCCGGGTTCTTACTCTTCTTTCTGGATCTCCTGCCTGTGTCTCTTTTGCTGTCCCTCTGTGTCACTGGCTCCTCTTGAATAATCAGGATCTTATCATCACTCAGGTACCGTAGAAGTGAATTGTCTGAGTCAAATGAGGATAAAACCAAAAAGAGGTAAGTTCAAATGCAGACAGTTTCTCGATGCTTACTCTAAAAATGATAGTTGGTTTGTCACTTCCTTTAAGCTATTCAGACAACCACAAAGTGACATCAATGTTCTTAATCGTCTAAACTGAATGAAGGCAAGTATGACTAAGTCAAGGAACATTTCAGAATAACTTATTTGCAGTATCAATTAAATTTAATCTAGTCCGAGAACTCGAGCGTATTGTACTCTATTCTATCTTTAAAAAAAAGGAACAGATTAATCACATGTGGGAGATATGTTTCTATTTTGTCAGTTATGCAACCCACTTCCTGTTACACGGCCACATCAAAGAGCAATACTTTTACATTTTGCAAGCATGAACTTGTATGTTTTGGTCATGTAATACCGATTAAACAAATCCATTGTTTGGGTAATATTGAATGATTTAAAGTTATTTTCTTTAAATGTTCGAATAACAGTCAAATAATCAATCCTCGGGTATTGATGTCAATATCTCTAGGATGTCAATGTTTCTAAATAGACAGCACCTTGACTTGAAAAGATTTGTTTCACAGGATCTTTAATGCCCACCTAAACAAGCAAACAAGACCTGTTTAATGTCTCATCTGCAGAACGGTCCCTGCTATTATGTTGCATTCCCTAAGTAATTCACTAGAGTGTCAGCCTATACTGTGAGTCTCAGTGTGGGTGTCTGAACTCACAACCTTCTGACCTAAAACTAAACCAAGCTGACACCTTGTGGCTAAGGTTGACATCATTTTTATTATCTGATCCTTGGGGGAAGAAATTCAGATCCTCAAATCATTTGGACAGGTATTGTCGAGTCGTGGAAATCAATGATAATTCAGACATATCTCCCTAAAGGACACTTCAATGTATAACCACCCGAAACATGAAATTCGGGCTTGTAGGGGAGTAGGATGCACATGTCTGGCCCTGTGCTGTGGCCGTAACTTCAATTATTTCACCGCTAACCGACGGTATATTCAATCAGGATTGAGTATATTGAACTGCCCTTAACAATCACATCCCATGTACTAAGAATGATAACTGGCAAGCAGTAGAGCAATCTATTGTGTGAATTTCTTATTCACCTGTTTGAACACCAAACGGGAGGAACGCCTTCCACAATAGGATAGTCTTAAGTCAAATCAAATGAATTTGCCATTCTTTCTAAAACAAAAGACACTATGGACTGTCTAACAAGAAAAGCAGATGCTCTGATGGATTATTCTAATCGTTGCCAGATGTCAAAGTCTTCTCTCCCAACTAATCATTTTACTCTCAGTAGTAAACTGGAAGCACTGCAACATCTTGCACATCATCTTTCAGTGGCGTCTCTGACAGAATGTGCACAAAATCAGATTGAGGGGAGGACTCCAGAGATGGTGATTACAGATGTTGGCAGTGGAGTGCATTCTCTGAACTTGACACACACTGTCTGACAGGCAGGTGAGGTTGGAGTCTGAAAATGAAACTTCCAAACTCCCTCCTGAAAACCTCTGCACACATTGACAAAATATCAGGATTACCAAAAAGTCAAGTAAATAATTTGATTGAATAATTTTGCACTAAATATAGAATGCAAATGTTTTATTCTCACACAATTCAAAATCTTATCGAGTTATGTTTGACCATATTAATATGACACAAGTGGCTTTCTACATGGAAAATAGCTAATATTAATTATAATTTCATGTTAATAAGGTGGGTTATTATTTTAAAGACAGACAAGCAAACATATACTTTTTCTCATATGACATTCAACATTATGCAAAAAAGAAACAAGCATTCAGAATGGACCATATTATCTTTTAACTGTTACGACAACTTTTCTGTCAGGACTATGGATACTCTCAGGCCAGGATAGGAGATGACACTCTCTATACATCTCCAAGATAACTTCCTTTTACATCACACTCTTTTCACATTGAGTTGTAAATTCAGCATCAACTTTAGTTGAAACAATTTTGATGTTTTCAAATACTACTGTGAAGTGTTTAAAACCAGGTCCATGTCATCTAGAGATGCCCATTGAAGTCAGTTCCCAAAAGCTTGACAACAAATACCGGAACAGGTGAAGCTGGACAAGGCAAAGTACCGGTAGTTTGTAACATTTCCGAACCACATGGTAGTCTTTGCAGCAATTTGCTGCATAGTTCAATGACAAGAGATTGAGGTAATTTTAGAAGAACAATACTAAACATTTCAGAAGAACAACACTAAAGAATACTAAACCAATACATCACCGCAACACCCTCAGTATACGTATTAACATGCAACTTTTTTTTTAATGAATAATCAACAAGCTTTTAAAAAATGGAAATGATAGATATGATGCATTTGTTGCATGGAATTAACATCAAGGTACTGTACATCAGTCCAACCAGTTTAAAAAATGTAAACGCAATTATGAAAGAGATATGAAACTAGAGACAATGATGGATTGAAATGTGCATCGTTGAAGCGAATCGTGAAGCAGCTAAAGGGATGTCCATTTGCAAAGATGAAAACAGAAAGGAATTTCGGACGTGATTATTGATAGTTTACTGTGAATTTAAAGCAAATGATATATCACAAGGAAATATGGCTGTAAGTTAATAGAAGCAATTTTCTCATCATGGCTATAGAGAGAATGATGGCAGAAACCTGGACTTTGTTGTATTGTAAAAATTATAAAATTAAACAATATGTCTGTACCTTGCTATTACAAGACTGAACTGCCATGTCATTTCCATACAAAATCCGATATCCTCAGCACAGCTTCATAGTTATAACTGAGTAGAACTATTTTACAAGCTATGGTATTCAGGTAAAATTACACCTATTATAGCAATATTCTTTATGCTGATTCCAGAGCTAATTGGATCAGACTGCATGGTGCCTGTTTACTGCTGCTGGTATCCCATGACTTCACTGTTGTGTATTTCCATGTATTTGGCACCAGGAAAAAAACAACAATAGTATCACAACATATTTGGAGAAGCAGGTGGCACTTTCTCTCATGTCAGGAAACATCATGCAGTGAACATCTCTCTTATGCTGCTGCAAACATGGTGAATAAAATGGGGACCGAGCTGTTAATAGGATAAGTGTCCTTTCTGGTGTTTAATGACTTAACATGTTGGAAACAAATATCACAGTAAGTAAGCCTGCTAGACTGCATTAGCGACCGCAGGGTTGTTTCCACCTTGCACTGATTAAATTGAGTTGGCTCCATACGTATCCATAAACATTTGCAGTTAGAACAATAGTGGGTTTGATATTAGAAATCCCATTTAGATAATGATTTTGATCAAATATGATATGCTATTTACATCAGACATATATATGTGAGTGGCCATGTGGAACTATGTTTATAGCATCCTCATCTCATCTAATGCTTTTCACTTTGAAGATGTTGGAAGTTCTTTGCCCCCATGGCCTACGTTGCAGAATTCAATGCTGGTATGTGCCGAATTAGCTGATCTCAGACAGGGCACCTTTTTGGGCAATACAAATAGACCCCAGGTAGACAGGTTAAGAGATAAGAACATCAGCAATTATGCTGCTGAAATGTTTGTGCATATAGATGGAAAGAGACGAGAGGATTGGGATTACATGTTTTGCTCGTTGCCAGAGACAAAATTGAAAAGCAGCAAAATTGCAAAAATACTTCTAAAGTATATCAGAAACTGATTCACATTGCTGGTGTCTTAATGTATTTCACCAATAATGGACCTCCATTTCACTGCACTGAAGCTTGACCATCAATAATTCCAGGCCCAGTAAATATCACTTTTTATTAATAATGGATGGTACCTTGCAATATTGTTAAGATACTTCTTCCCTCTGCTATCGATACCGGAGGTTGTTGACTAGCTATTGTGGTACAAACGTGTTACATGCACATGAGTTCTGTCAATCAGAATGTTCTGATTGATAATTAAATTCCTTGTTTGGGTCTACATGTTACAATTAATTAATTGTAATATATGCAGTACTTTGAGGTGTCTTCCCAACTTGAAAAGCGTGAATTGATGCTATTATTGCTATTGTTTATCACACGTTTTCATAATTCAGTAATAGGAATTTTAGACCATGCCGACCTTATACGATGCCCATCTAGGCTCCCTAGTCAAAAGAATATCAGAATGGAAAGATACATTTAAAAGGGTCACTTCTTCTCCCTCCAGTTAAATTGCAAATAAGCAAAAATTCAGCTCAGCAGTTAAAGTAAGTTAAGATTTAGAGAGCAGAAGCAGATGGCTAAATGTCTAAGGAGACTGAAGTGAACATTAACACAAATAAATCATTGGTCTGAGCTCGGCTGGACAGACTCATGAGAAATAAGATGGTTATTTGACCTCTGTCAAAGCTACCTTTTAATTATTCTGCTTTGGAATGGAGTCCTGTAGCTCAGTGGCTAGAGCACTCGCCTTACAAGCGAGAGACCTTGATTCAATTCCAGGCAGGGTGTAACCTTGGGCAAGTTTCCTTACTCGATATGTCTAATAATAATCCCTCAAAATACAATAATAAATTCATAATTTTAATCCACGGCTATTTGTGGGACACTGCTATGCGCAATTGGTTGCCGCGTTTCACCCACATATATACAGTCAATTTACAGCATATTCTGTGAAGCACTTTGAGATGTCTCCTGAAAACGTGAAAGGCGCTATATCAAATGCATGAATTATTATTGATGAAACAATGCTTTAGATTTTCCTCCTTTGTGCTTTATTCCTTCCATTGGAAAAACAATGATAAATGTAACTTTAAAAAAGGTAACATTTTTAGATTTAAATAAATGTTTAAATACAGTGATGTTCTTTATCAGGAATCTAGTTTCAAGAGCACCTGCAAAAGAAATATTAATGACTTTGATCCTATCTTTGGACTGAGTTATAGGGATACTGAGGAGACTGCAAACTGGATGAATAAAAGACAACCAGTTTGTTTAGTCTTTTCCTTAGTCTGACTGCATTGAAAATGTGTACTTCCATACTGTATGTACCTGCACACTATATATATATATTTATATATATATATATATATACTTGATGATGAATGCTTTAGATAATTTTTAGAAGGTGTTCAGCAGCTGGAAACTGGAAGATGTGCCAAATGAATAGCATGATACTAAATGGACTCAGGTTTGCTAAGAAGTCAGTGTGTCAGCTTTTCTTTCATTAACTGGTGAAATTGTGGACTGCTTTGTCTTGAATCACCCCTGAAATCTATCACAAAATTCATATAATAATAATCCTTTAATTTGATATAGCGTTTTTTACGTGTTCTGGATGTCTCAAAGCACTCCACAGTGAATCGACCGTATAGTTGTGGACGAAACACGGCAGTCAATTGTGCACAGTGGTTCCCACAAACACAGCTGAAAAAGTCATGACGGATGGGAAGACAGCAATCCACTTAAGTTCCTGTGAGAGTTTAAGGTTGGGACTTGTGTTACGTGACAAATACCAAATACAATTCAAGGAAACTTAACAAGCTAAAACGGAATAAGGATTTGATTAGTACTACTGTATTTTTCTTTTTTTTTTAATTAGTCCTATTTGCATATGCCTAATAAGAACGGAATCAAATAATTTCAGCATAATTATTCATCAGTGGAATGAGCAAATTATGCATTAGGCCTGAATCATTTTTACATCCGATGATTCCTAATTGTGGTACAATATTTTGGAAAGCCCATTTCCAATATAGTTCAGGCTATTGGACATGCCAATTGTACAATGGTTTACAAAGATAAAATACAGATTGTGCTGTATTGAATAGGATAGGATAGCATCATATTGAAAGAACATTTTTAAGCAGGGTGGAAATTCGTGGGTAACTTAGGTTGAGTGTTCTTTTTAAAACGTTGAATTAAAGATGTATATTACACTTGTAATATGACATAACACTTGTACCTAATGTACTAAGTAGCTGATAGAAAGCTATGCTTGGTATAATTAAAAAAGAAACTGTACGGCCTTGAGCTGTGTGGCTCACTGCAATCTAAAATATCACACCCCACTGAGCAGTAAAAACATGAAGCAAATCTAGCCTGATTGCACAAATGTCCAAATATGTCTTGGGGAAAAAAAAGCAAACTGCAATAATTCTGAACTGCAGCTTTAGGAAAGCACAGGCAAACAAATGGTGTGTCACTAGGAAGCCTGGAGAAAGAAACAAAAACTTCCATTATTCATGAATGGCCTTGTACTTTACTCTTCACTGCTCATGCCATAAAATCTCACCCTGATATATTGAAAAGGAAATCTTTAATATTGAAGGAGTTCATTATTTTTACTGCCAAGAAGCAGGAGGCAGCAAAACAACAACCACCCCCACCCCATCTTCACACCACACAATTCAACTTTAGGCTACTTTAGCCAACTTTATGCTATTCATATTTGTGTAGCACAAAGTGGTTTTATGGCACACAACAGAATCTATTTTAACCCGGAAAGCTAATCAGATGTTAAGTTGGTGCCTTTACAACATAATGATTCCCGAACTCAAAAATGTTTGTGCAAATTAAAGACAACACATTTTCTGAACAGCCTCTCCTTTCTCCTTTCAGACATGTCTTCAGTGGAGCAAGATCCTTGCCAGGTTTTCAGGCAACAGTGAAAACACGGGGACAATGCGAGAACGCTGTTGGAACCTGGCCATCAACTCCCACCACATTGGATCTCATTGCCACAAGCAGCATTTGCTCTGTAGCAATAAGTACAATGAAAAAAAGTCAACAAATGGTATTTGAATCTACTTGTTGCGTTCAAAATAATTACAATACAATTTATATTTGTAGCACCTTTCACGTCGAGAAGATGTCCCAAAGTGCTTGAGCATTCCAGCAGTGCAAAATGCATCAATAATTCATAGATATATTCAGTGCCAAATCATCATTTTGATGTTACTTGGCACTAATTAAAATTGGTAGTGTTGCCACACAAAGCTCTAAACAACAGCATTAATGGCGAAATAAATACTGGCTCTAAGATGCAAAATGAAATGTCGCAGACTGTCTTGCCCTACCCACAATTATTAACAGCAGAGATACTCACCTCTGCTACCTCTCTTATACATGTTGGGCTCCTTGGATTCTCCCAACCAACTGTACTCTGTTGGCATGGATACAGGCCTCAAGTCACCTAGAAGCAACCCAATAAGCAATTGCAATAAGCAGTAAGCGTATGAATGCACTAAGAATGTTCTTGCAGTTACAATAATTACATTTTGGGCACAGTTCCATATTTCAGTAGCTTTGATAAAGATGTCATTGTGAAATACTATCATCATGAAATACCTTATTATTTCCAGTAGCTAAAAGACAGATATTTAGTAAATTTCCTCAGTACTGTTCACTTACCACAGAGGCAGCTCACCTACTAACTTCAAACTGATATATTAACCTCTGATATTCCAGTATATGGCAGGTAAGCCATTTGGAGCATCTTATAATTGATTTTTTTAAAAATCACAAAGTATTAAATAACAATATTTGAAATGGAAGGCACCTCTACATTTCAATTCTGGTGCAAATTGTTCTCATAGTTCCTACTTTTGCAGATCAGACAGTAAGAGACTACGGCAACCATACCTAAAGACTTGGGAATTGTAAGCTTGAACAGGCACAATTGTGTTTGAATTGGCAGATCAAGACCCTGTAGAAATCTGAGTTTCAGTGCTCTGACTTGGGCTCCCAGGAATTCACTTCCATATGCGAAGGGTCATTATCTTAGCAGTATATGTATCATCAGAATGCAGATGGCCTATAAAAGGTTCAGGATGCTGGAAATTGCCACAGACCCCAAGGAGAGCAGTGGACTGAGCACGATGAAGAGAAAGAAGCAGCCAAGTGGAACAACAAATTGGGGTCTTACTGAACATTAGAGCTCCCACGCAATAATGATTTAGGAAGCGAGCAAACCTAAATGTAGCAATAGAGCAAAGAGGAAAGTTAAGCATTCTAATCCAACAAAAGCAATCAAAAGGGGAAGTACAGTCATTAGCACTTGCTAGAGGTGATAATACTATCAGAAAGAGATTTGTTTCATATCTGTACTGTGCTGTGCAACAGAAGACATATAAATGTGAATTGCTAACTTGTTATGTGGCATTTCTCTGCATTCTTCCCAATTGCCTGACTTAACCATTTTTCTGGAAGGTGCAAAACCAAACCTACAGTGACATTATGCATCAAAGTCGGTCAGCCCTATTGGAATAAAGATAATTATTTTTAAAGCAAGTACGGCAAGTAGGAATGTGATTATTGTAAAAATATGGGGCACAATTCAAGTTACTTGCAATGTAACAATTTAGCTGGAATATGCCCAGCACTACTGAAGTGAATGGATTCTTATTATAAGTTCTTTTCAGCAGGTACTCGAGTAGAATATTTTATTGAGGATTCACTGTAGTGTAACAGTGTATTCAAAGTTCTGAAACACATGAATTGTTATGTGGCACTACAATGGATCATTGCTTGCAAGATGGGCAACGCAAGTAAAATACTGGAGTAAACCACACATTTTGAATTAAGAATAATGAAGGATCTGTAAACTAGTATCAGTATATGAAAGACGGAATCAAACTCAGCTTGAGTAATGGAACAGAAATAAGACAACATGTACAAAAGGGTAAAGCAACCTGAGCATATTTTACGTTAGATGTGAAGATTGTTTATAAGGCAGTGTACTAGTCAGACACATCTCGTGGATTTTAACATTGTTGTGTAGGGCAACAGAGCATCATAAATATTTTTATCAGCCTATTTTTATCCGAGAATGTAACAAGCTCCATTTATAATTCATAAAGATTAAATTTAAGGCCAATGTCCTAATGGCGTAGGAAATGCATATGTCAAACCCTCCGATTCAACCTATGGTGAATTTAATGAATATCAATGAAACATGATGAAGCAACTTCTGTGTAAGATTCTGTGACAAATTGTAGGGAGGGACGTTTTGACGCAAATCAAAGGACTGAAGATCAGGAGATGGAAGCTTAACAGATTTGATATAATTACCTTACATAGAAATTGGTGACTATGAGGAATTGACTAGTAGTGAGGAGCTGGAAGCAGACTCTGTCAGCAAATTCAAGAAGGAATTAGATAATGGTTTGTTAAAGAGATTGATTGAGAGATATCAAAGTACACTTTTTTTTCTTTGGGACCAGCTTGATAAGACAATGGACTGTTTGTGTCCTGTCGATTCCTGTTCGCTTTGACCCTGCTCATGACCCACAAGATTTCTGTAAATAGCATCTTTGAAAATGCTTAGATCTTACAATAATTTATCAACCAAACTGCTAAAACAGAGTTTCCCTGGCACAGTCGCTTACAAATGACAAAAGGTAGTATGAAAGAAATGGCAATACATTTTTCAATGTATTATTCAGTTTTACTGTAGATTAACCTAATAATAATAATAATCCTTGCATTTGATATAGCACTTTAAGGAATATGCTGTAAAGTTAAATGACTATATTTGTGGGCGAAATGCTGTAGCCAATTGCACATAGCAGCGTATCTACATTTATGTTTATTTTTTATCTATATTGACAGTGATATGGGGTCAGGTTACTGAGGTTGAAAATGTGGCTTGTTCTGAGCTGTCTTGATGGGCTGAGTAGAAGCTCCTATACATAGTATATTGGATTAACTGCTAGATAATAAAATGCTTACTGTGTAGACTGTTAACTGTTTGTATTTAGGAAGTCATTGCTAAAGATAGCCCCAAGAATTGCCTTTGCCTTTTGCATGGTGCAGCTTTGTTAGTACTACACAGTTAGCATCCATTCCGTGTGTTTTTGTATCAAACTCAACACTAAAAGTGCATCATACATTAAATTTCATAGACAGCGAGAAGACTTTGAGACTTCCTCTCAAAACTGCCGCTGCTTAAAGAATAAAATTAATCCATCCCCTGGCTGCAGTGTATAAATCAAGTTTTTACTGCATTCAATTTAAAATAGCATTCAAATTTAATTAAAAATTACATAAGAAGATAGGAACTGGAGTAGACCATTCAGTCTATTGAGCCTGCTCCATTATTTTTTTTAAAAAAAATCTGTAACTTAAATAATTTATCTGCCCTTTCACCATATTCCTTGATATTTCCACATACCACATGGTTATCTATCTATCTCTCTCTTACATATTTCAGTTGACCCAATATATAAAAATGTAATAATAATCCTTGCATTTGATATAGCACCTCATCATGTCTTTGAGACATTTTAAAGCACGACACAAAATATACTGTAACGTGAATCAACTGTATATTTTGTGGACGAAACGTGGCAAACAATTGCGCACGGCAGTGTCCACATTAAAAATGGACAGATCATTTAGTGTTTCATGTTTGAAAGCTACAAGGGAATATATTGAGGTGTGAAGATGTTCTTCGTGATAAACCAAAATAAATCAAATATAGAGCATTATTATAAGATAAGGAAATGCTGAGCTAAGGCATAACTGAGGAGCAGTGGCAAACTTTGAATTGCAGTCTAGCAAATAGACTGGTACATAGAGAAGTGAGGGCAGATGAGTCTGAAACATTCAGAAAAGATTCTCAATACAGATTTGGGACTGACATTTAAACACTGACCTAAACAACTGCAAATAGCATATTCTTGTTCCTTCCTTTTCATATGTGGAGTCCTGTAGCTCAGTGGTTAGAGCACTTGCCTCGCAAAGAAAAGATCTGGGTTCGATTCCCAGGAGGGCGAAACCTTGAGTAAGTTTCCTTACTCCACACGCATGATAATAATCCATCAACAAAAATTTTTTTAAAAAAATTGGTTACTTCAATCCATGACTATTTATGGGACATTGCTGTGTACATTAGCTGCCACGTTTCGCCCACAAATATAAAGTGGATTCACTGTACAGTATATTCTGCGAAGCGCTTTGAGGTGTCTAGAAGATGTGAAAAGTGTTATATCAAATGCAAGGATTATTATTATTATTATATACTGATGTAATAACACACATATAGGATCTTAACAAGGCTAAATTGATTGTAGAGAATTATTATGTCCAGAAGCGACGTTGCATTCTAGTTATCAGGCCACTGAAGAAGAGCTTTAGAACTCGTGATCTTATGCATCCTTCACAATTGTGAAAGAATAGAAGCATCAGGACACAAGTCCAATATCCTGCAGTTTGTTTTTAATTAAATTCTTGTTTGACATTTTATATCTGATTTGAATCAATAAGTTAGTTGTCATCATTAAGCAGTACGGTACTCCAGGCAAAAACTTCACAACAAACACCATTAGGGCAGTCACGCTGTAACCCTGTTGATCAAAATATACGTGATTTCCTCTGTATGTAGATTTGCCTGTGGCATGAATATCATCTTCAAATTATAATTTGCTGAGATCACGTTGGCATTAAATAGCTCTGCCATCATCACATTCTAAAGCAAGTGAAGTGTTTTTTTTTAAGTTGAGAGTGATGTGGGGAAGCCATGGTGTGCACTGGAGGATAACAATAGAATGACGAGCATACAAAAGATACTTTTATTGTGGAACATGGAAAGCACCAATTTGGGCATCATCTAGGCCTTTGCAACATACTCTTGCAATGTAATTACAAGAGATTGGGATAAAATTCCACCTGGTCTAGATTTTAAAGAAACATTTAGAATATCCAAAATTTGGCCAATTGTTGCATTTATTCTTAACTTTGATGTAGGCTATCGGTAGTCTTCAAAATACCTTATAGGTAGTCGCTTTCAAAATTAAGGCTGCAATAGACAATTTGCCAAATGCTGAATGCTTTGAAATGTTATGTAAATAGAGTAAATATAGACTCAGGTGGAATTTCTACCCGTAAACCAAAGAAATTATTAAAGACACAGTTGGGAAGTGACAGTGTGTGAAAAACTGCTTACTGTGCTCAAATTATTGTACCATCATGGAAAGGTAGGAAACTCGAAGATTAATTTGCTGTTTGAGACATCCTCATGTTGCTGTACAAATGCAAGTTGTTTAAATAATTCTTGCCTTTGATACAGTGCCTTTTTAAGTTTGAAATAATAAAAACCTGCTGAAAGCAGAATAGCTGACAGCATACTGAAATATACAGAAAGTTGAACTGGGAAAGATATATTCAGATTGCAGAGATTAGAGATTTTTAAAAAAAAAAAAACCTTTAAAAAGATACAGCTTTTCTGAGAGAAGGTAAAAGCAGAGACAGCCAGAAAGAATAATGGAGATAAAAATGCCAAAATCTATCACGAGTGAGGGAGATAAAACAACACAAAAAGAGGAAAGGTGCCTGCAGATAGAAAACTTTAGAATTTGACACATTTTGGTTTACTTGATGCGTATGTGGGACATGTGGGACAAAGAAAGTTCACTTTGAGCAAGAAAATAATGACCCTTTTTTTAAAAAAAATTAAAGGTAGATAACAAGCAATAGATAGAATCCTGTCAAGGAATATGATGGAGAAAAAAGAGCTAGAGAGAGAAATTATTTCAGATTCCCAAAATATTCTGAGAACACATGAGAAGGAAAAGAGACACCAAACGAAAATAAAAAGTAACTGAATGACAAGTAGATGGAAAATGCAAAGAAAGACTGAAGGATCAAAGCGATTCTGGAGAGAAATCTTAAGGTTATCTGACTAAGGCAAATAATTTGTTACCAATGGAGAGGTCTGACAGAAAGCATTTTAATAATTTTGAATTGTAATGATGACAAGGCCGACTGAAAAGGAAAAGAAGACACCCAAGCAAAGTAGATGTGATTCAAAAGCTGAGATGAAGCCATCTGCAAAATTACACTTTTTTTTTTGTCAGGCTACAGGCTAATGATGAAAAGAAAAGATGATTTTACAGGCTAATGATGAAAAGAAAAACAAAATACACTATTACAACATTGAGAGAGAAACAGGATCTTATTTGGAAACAATTATCATGCCCAAACCAGAAGCTGAAACACTAACGCTTGAAGTGGATCAACTCAAGAGAAAAACTCACAGGATGATATGTTGTAGCAGAGGGTTGGATCACTTTGATGACAAGGGAAGGGTGAAAAGGCAACATTGCGATTAAAAATAAAGGACACATCAAAACAGAATTGTGGCAAATCCTTCACTTCAGCCTTAACATGCGAGCCAGCTTTTCACAGTTCTTGAAAAGACCCATCCTCCAAATTGACACTGAACTCAGAATTCTAATAGAATTTTGTCACAATTGTCTTGCAGGCTTAAAACTAGATGAAATCACAGTCTAAAATTGGATTAACTACACTTCTGGATTTCTAATGTACTTTCATGTTCTTGCTGTTATTCTGTATCTGGGCCTTGCCTTCCACCTAAATGAGAAAACATATCTTAAGGGTTTGGTTCATTCTGTCATGCTCTATGGAAGGAAGCGGATGAGAGATAGAAAATTAGATGAATGGTGGTATTCTTTATGAAAGGCTTCTCCAGTAGCAGAGTCTCTGAAGGACCTCCTTGCTCATTATAAATATGTCTGTTTTATATAAATCCCTGAAAGACAATGATTTGTTTGGTAGGTCAACACTCAGCTGGCCATGTTAACAGTCAAAGGGTTAGGCTTAGTATGACAATTGTACAGTTCTGAACAAACAGAGCCAAATAAACGGTAGGTGCATCTACTTGTACGTTAATTTCACTTATTTTTCCTTCTCAAATGATTTTGCTTCAGGAGGTCTCCCCACAAATCACAACAACTCCAGGAGACAGAAAACACAGTTACTTAAAAAACAAAGAAACAAGGTATGTAACCTAACCGTGAGTCGGCGTTTTCTCTCTTCTCCGGACTCCCGTTGCTCTCCCTCTTTCATACTCAGACGTCATGGGCAATCCTTCTCCTTCAATTAGTGTGTAATATTTCCCGCTTTCATGATCAAGAAAGTAGCTGGAAGACTCAGAGCCTTTGATGCCAGGTTTTCCCATCCCATACTTGCCAATGTCTTCACATGGCAAAATCCCCATTTCATCCCTTAAATAAGAACAGAAACGATTTGTTGAATTTAACAATGGTAAATATTTATATTATCTTTGCAGGTGAAAAGGCACAAACTTGAAGAAACATGGACGGGACTTTTTAAAAAAAAAGAAAATAAGAATGATGTAGAGAATTGATCTGTGTTTCACAGAGAGTATGAAATGACTGGTTTGAACATTTACCTGGGACCATAGATTCCTGAAAGGGGAGATAGAATAAAAACATCGTGGAGTGTTGAGCTATCATACTTTGATGACATGCCAATAGTGCTTGTTGGTGTTGTGGAGTTGCTTGTAGGACTTGTTGGAATAACTGGCTGGAGAAGATGAAAGAAATGTACAATTACTGCCAGATACAAATTGCTTTGTGGTATATATGGTATATATACCATTACATAGTAACACTTTACAGAAAATCCCCTTACAATTCATTCTGCTATAATTCAGGTTCGCTTATAATGTAACCGGATTAAAGACTTTCCCTTTTTTTAAAAAAAACCTGAAAATTGAAAACATGCTATCCTTATCCCATTAATGTGTAAAAAACATTGACTTGTGTTTGTGAGGCCAGGAGAGCGTCACTTCCTGCATGCTGTATATGTGTGCTGACTTAAGGTGATTGGCAAACTATTTTCTCTATCACTAAACAACCTCTTTTCTGGCTCTTTAGAATTCTGATTGGTATATTTGTCAACCTCTGGTATTAAATTATACGTATAGCAAATTTAATTTACTATAAACTTGAGGGTGATTCAGTGACTTAAAAATAATCGATTTACCTCTTGGTACTAGATTCACATTAAGTGAAATACCAGACTTCCCTTTTCTGCTGTCTATATAGGGATGAAAGATCAACAACAACAAAATTACCATTATAGAGAACCTTTCACGTTGGGACGACATCCCAAGGCACTGAAAGATTAATCAACTTGAACAGTCTAATCTTACATTTTATTTTAAAGAAATTACAAAAGTTATGTCCCTTGTATACCTTTGGTTTCCTGAAGGAAAACTAAAGCATGATCTCATTTTCTCACCTGTAGCAGCAGTATTATGAATTTTAACGCACCAAGTTCCAGACAATACTCTATATAGAGTAATATATTATTCAAAGCACATTTTCTATTTTCCCAACTACCATCTAATTTCTCTTTGTTTCCCTTTTATTGCTACTGTGGACAAATGTATCGATAACGGAGGCTGATATTTTCACACAAAGCAACATTTCAGTCATTATTGTGGCCAGGGGTCTTGTCTTTGTTCTACAATGTGCTAAATAATAATAAAATGTCAAGGCAACAAAATTAAAACCTGAAACACTTGAGATCATTGGGTGCTCGATTTTCTTTTCCAATTACTGAGGAGAATAACCACAAATATACAGTCAATTCTCCTACTCTCCTTCATCCTGCCCCGACCCCTCCTTCCTCCCCCCCTGCTCTTGTCCCTATCTAACTGTACAGTGCCTTTGGACGTCCTCTCGATGTGAAAGGCGCTATATAAATGTAAGTTTTGATTTGGATTGATTGAACGACCATCTCATGGGAATTTCATGATTTACAATATACTGTAGCTTGATTATTTTAAGCATGGTGTGTTTCCACATGTGCCAGACACTCGGTTGACCACAATCCCTCCCAAAATACCATCTCTCGATGTGTGAAAAATATCTACATGTGAGGGAGTGTGAGTGATTGCTGGTAATTCCACGCCCAGGCAACCTGGGTAAATTGCAAGTATGATGCTTAACTCTGCGGAATTCCACACCTCTTATAATTTGGATCAATGTGTAATTCATTTCAAACTGTTTTAAGAATTGGACACAGCCAACAGATTAATTTTTACTTCAGAAATTATCTTACATCATGCTTGAATCCAATTAATTAATCTGTGAAAAACTAATGACCTGAGACACATCAATCTACAATTTGAAGCTTTGCAAACACACATTTTAAAAATATTTGCTATGATTATAGTTCTTTAGTAATCATTTATACCTGTAAATTGTAGAAAACAAATAATTTAATCTCTGAGTTCAAAACTGGAATAAATATTGATAGTAAATGGTATAATTAAAGCCAAAGGAATCACCATACACATATATTATGATTGATTCCAATGAATCAAATCAATGAGCAATATCACTATGAATCATAGCAATTTATGTAAATAAAGCTTTATAAAACTAAGATTATCTTAATATGGTTATTTGAGTTTTCAGTTTACATTTGCTACTGCTACTACATAAAGTGAAAACAGATTAATCATACAATTGCATTTTTGAATTATGAATATAAAATGAGTGTTGAACAAACCCCCCAAATTGGTGGCCATCAATTTATTCAATTTCTTCCAAACATCTGATCTTTGTTTTGCTGCAGCAGCGGAAACCCCACTTTTACATCAATAAGTGAAAGTCGGTGAATGCTGGCACAGCGTTGGGAAAATGACATTTATATGGAGACGAGGAGACAGGAAAATGCTCAGAATTGGCCCCTCAATATTTTATATTAAATGATACACACTTCAGCACAGAAGAAACCATTGTGCCTGTGGTGAGGCATTAGCACGAAAAGACACTGAGTATCTATTTAAAATGAGTGGTCAGAACATCACCATTTGACAGTGTTAAATGAATCCATTGTACGATGGTTGTACTCTTTACTACTGAAGCATGGTTTCCATATGCGACCGTGAATTACTGAACATAGCGCAGTTCTGTAAATGAAGACTGTATGAAGATGAACAAGATTAAATGAGACCCCAGGGAATCATGACCCGAGTTCATCAGTACAAGAAAATATTTTTAATATATATTTTAGTCTTTAGGATCATAAAATTGTTCCATAACCTAAAGGCAAATGTATGAGTTATTAAATGGATCAAATTACTCTGCTGCTATTGAAATGTGTGCCAAAATGGGCTCAACTCAAATTATCCTTAAGATCTTGGATAATCTAAAAGTGCATTTAAATGGCATGAAAATGCAACAGTATGTAGTGTAATAGTAATTCAGCAAAGATATGTAGCTAAAAGGCTAGAGGCAGACTCTTGGAGGTCAAGTTTTCACTCATTATCAGCCATAAATAGCAAAAAGAATCGAAACTTTAGCGTTTGATAGATGAATCACTAGATTAATTAAAACACTGACAGAAATTACCATATATTTCTCAAATATTTGTAACCAAGAATACAAAGAATAAAGGTTAAGTGCTGACCGTTGATCTGCATTTCAAATGAAATAGAAAGTCCTGTCTAAAAATAGATTACATGCAAGGAATCCTTCATAATTGGTTACCATGGCGCATTTAACAAACCATTTAGCCTTTTGTATTCAAACTGAACTTGTCAGCAGTTTGTATTGGATGCATTTGTTATGTGGACAGAACCTCAATGGGAGAACACTGAATTGCAATCAAATTAGGGCTCTGTTTACCTGAAGTGCAAGGGGCTTCCATCTCACATTCTTCAGCAAAGCAGGGGCAGAAGTAAGTGTATTTTGTGGACGTTTTTTCAAAGTGAGTATGACCCCGCTTGGATCCTCTCGGAGTGCATTTACAAGGTTCTTCAGCTGCCACCCCACCTAAGACCCCAAATAAAATATTATTCCATTTTCCAAAAAGATGTTTTGGAGAAAATAAAAGCAGCAACAATTTAAGAACAGTGCCGGCGAATATAACTACAGTACATGTTATTTAGACCTTCTGCCTCCTGCACAATTGACAATAGATTTGCCTACGCTTGAATGTTGCACAACAATACAGAGTTAGAAATTATTCAATCAATATCACGTCACTAAAAATAGACTGCAAGGAATGGTCACTATTGTGTAAATGATTCATAATCAGCAGCACAATGCTGCACAGTATAAAGGCACCAGCATGACATCAGATGCGCTACCTGACATGTTAGAATGAGCTGTAAGATCCAACCTGAATCTGGTGTCAAAACAATAGTGAAGGTGAACTTAATTGCTCACCCACCCTCGGGGCAAGATGGCAGGGATAGGGAGAGAGAGAAAAACCCTATGCTGTGTTTAGAGATCACTTATGGCGCTGACCTGTTACAATTTTGGCAGCGATTCTCCACCACATATGCGGTATAAACGGGGATTGTTGTAGTGTGAATAACGCTGGAGCCCTACTCCTGATACCACTTGGAGGAGATGGTTTCAGAGCAATTCACACCCAAAGCTTCAACCTGGGAATGCTGAACTAATTGTCTTTTCTTAACGTAAATGCAAAGGCATTGATACAAATTGAATCTTTAACAAGGGAGAAAAACAAAGTGTTTGCACAAAACAACATTAACAACAACAAATGACATTTGTATAGCATCCTTCATGCCGGAAAGACGTCCCAGGGTGCTGGACAGTCAGGGGTTTTTGGACCCGAGCTGGGAGTTGTGGTCAGGAGGGGTGAAGGGCACGGGAGTTTGGGGTTGGGAGGGTGACCGAAGGCATGGTCAAGGAGAGAGGTCTTTAGAAGGGACTTGAAGGAGGCAAGAGAGAAGATTTGGCTGAGGCATTGCGGATAGTGTTCCAAAGTGTGGGGGCAGAGATGCTGAATGCGCGACCAACAAAACTCCAAAATAAGGTTAAAAGAAAATGCAGATGCTGGAAATCAGATACATATATCTACAATTATCATTATACTAATATCATTTTTTTTTACACACAGTTTACAAACCAAATAACAATCCTGCAACATAATACTGCAGTTTGGAGTTGTGCCAATTTGATTTACAGTATGTGTACTACATCCAAACTGCAACTTATTCCCATTTCCCAGGCAACTTACAGGAAAATGACAAACATGACAAACAAACATGCTCATCTCATCATTGTAATTCACCATGTGGATGTTTTGCCAACTAGTTGATTCGAACATTGATTGCTTACCTATTTAAAAATAAGATACAGTATAGACCATTTAAAAACAATTGGCACAATAAACATGTATTTAGAAAGTTCTCCAGTTGTTCTGATTCTTATATGACAAGACCAGGTTTATAGTGAATTCAGTCTGCTTAAATTGTATTTTATTCACACAAAGAATTATTGATTGTATAATGTAGGAACCCAGCAATGCAAATCAATAGATGTTTTTCTTTCATCATCTGAGACTGAATAAATGAAGGCTGCATCCACAACAGAAAAGCATGTTGTTACTTTTAGGTGGTATTGATTTACAGTTTTCTATTTAGCACATTTAATGGTAATCCTTTCTTTTGATATAACACATTTTACAACAGGAGGATATCTCAAAGTGCGTCACACGATTTAATAATAATAATATAATAATCATCCTTGCATTTGATGGTTTAACACACGCCTTTGAGCGGTTTAACAAAAATGGTAATTTAGGTTTCCCTATGTAATCTCCAAAATGATGGGGGAAAATAGAAAATCAGGGGAATGTTAAGCGCTCTGAGACTGGCCCTACATCAATCCAAGTGTTGCTATTATTTTACCACGTTGTAGTGGATGGACAGGCATCACATTTAGAGAGCACTGAATGAGAAATGTTGAATATAGAGTAAGATTTTATGCTACATATTAATGCTCGCTGCCTCTGTCAGAGTGCATGATTTGATTAATCTTTCCACTATTTACATTCATTGAATTATCACCATATATAGCATTCTGTTGGGCTGCTTGCCACATCAAAGTTCTGTTCAGTTCCAGCTGTTAAGTCCCACAGCAGTCAAGGATTTGAAAGAACTGTATACCACTTTACATTATTAATGAGAGGAAGATGTAACCATGGCAACTAAAATCACTGCACAGAAAGAATCGCTGAGTTGTGACTTGACAGTTCAGTGGAGACTTGTGGGATACTCCATGCATAATACATACAACAATCTTGTTTCAGTACGTCAAGGTATCGCAACTTCCTTCATCAAAAAAAAAGGCTGTAATTGTATTTAAAAGGTGTTTCTGTTCATTAGCTTTCATCATTCTTTCTCCCCAAAGCTGACTCAAAGCATGAGGCTTGAAACTCTCTGAGCACAAGGAAACAGTGCTCACTGCTAGAGTTTTGTTATAATCAGTTAATTTGAAAAGACCTTGATCACAAAAATATCAAGCAAAAAAAAATCACGAAATCCCTTGTGATGGAGACACTGCCCATGAAGAGAAGACATTTTCAGGTTCTTATCATGCAAGACGTGATATACGTGAAGCACCCAATGTTAAGTTATTGGGATGCTACATTTGTCCTGGGTTGGAGAAGGAGCAATCATCTAGTGTTACTGCTCCTGATCACTACTTTTGCTAGAACTTCAACATGTGGGGGCTTCAGATGAAGGCAGGATTGGCCTGGTTGAGATGCCCTCTATGACTGAACTAATCCTGATTCAAAACTCAAACATGAATGGCTACTTGATGAGGAACTGGAGGATGTCTGTCACCAGAAGAACCTTACGCCAGCTAAATGTGAAAAGCAGGAAAGGATAACAGTTCTGAGGATAACAGAAAGAAACAGAACTGGGTCTTTGTTGTTGTGAGTACAATACTTTTCCCCTTTGTTTCCAACTTCAACTTGATGCACTGTGGGCTAGCTACGACTAGCTTTCACACCTTGTTATACTTAAAGCTGTCATGAGTCAGGCATTTGAATCACACTTCCTTAACATTGGCCAGGTTGAATTTGTTACAGTCTGTGTAACAGACGTACAGTTTATTACACAGTCAGCGTAACATGAGTCTGCTGGCCGAGAGAGGAACACAGATCTGTGCTGGTGAGCGCTTAGGGAAAATGTAATCAGCCATCATGCTCTCATTGTTTACATTGGACTCAGCTGTTGTGCCAGCTCCAGCTGTTATACTGGAGTTGACCCAATCCCAAGCTACCTTAGCTTGGTGATACGCACAAGAGGTGGAGAACTGAATCAGAAAGGATTATAACACAGGCAGTAGAGGTAGTTTGAGAGATCCTTCAAGCTAGACTGTTTCAAATCCAAGAACACAAGCCTATCCCTGCATGCGTCAAGTGATATTTTCATGTGACACCCCGATCATTTTGGATGAGATAAGCAATTAGCAATTATGGGCAATTTTGTTGTGTGGGTAAGGAAATAAAGTGAGTCTTTGAATCATTAATATTTAGGAGGATGGAAGGTCTTCATTCCATTCATCTGCAACATATTCAAACCCAGACCAAGAAATATCACTGAAATATCCTATGCTCTTTTCAACTAGAATAGAATATTAGAGTGCTAACACTCCAAGTAATATAATAAAAATCTAATAGAATTACATTGCACAAATATATCTAAACTCTGGCAAGAATTCAGCATGGATGTGTACTAAATCAAAATTACAAGGTGCTATGGGAAAACAGAATGAAAACCATATGATGTAATTGTTTAATAACACTTTACATTGAAAGAGAACATTAAAATTGGCTAATGATGTTGTGGAATAAGCATTGAGATAGTATAAATATTTAATGGATACTGTACAATTGGGGTTTAGACTAGAGCTGCAAATTCATACTAAGATTTTCATACTTTCAATTACAAGGATAAACATGTGGATTTTCACTCGATCACTGTGGTTGATTCTGGCTTTTTAAGGAAATATTAACAACAACAACAAAATTACACTTGTGTAGCACTTTTCATGTCAGGAGGACATCCCAAGGCGCTGGACAGTCATTGTTTCATACGCAAGCTGGGGTCGGGGATGGGGAGGGTGGAGGGAAAGGGAGGGATTTGGCGTGACCGATGGAACTTTCAAAGAGGAGGGTCTTGAGGCGGGACTTGAAGGAGGTCAGGGTGAGTGTGAGGCAGAGGGACTGCGGGATGAAGTTCCTGAGGTTGGGGGCAGAGTGGCTAAAGGCTTGCCAGCCAATGGTGGAGTGGGTGGGTCAGTGGACGTGGAGCAGACTGGAACCTGCTGAGTGGAGGGGATGGGCAGGTTGGTAGGGGGTTAGGAGGTCGCAGAGGTGGGGCAGAGGTGGGGCGAGGCCGTGGAGGGCTTTGAATGTGAGGACCAGGATCCTGAATTGGTTCCTCGGGGTGATGGGGAGCCAATGGAGTTGGGCGAGGATGGGGACATGAAGCTTGGACCAGTAGAGGACATAGACCACCAAGCTCTGGATTATCTGCAACCTATAGTGGGAGGAATTGGGAAGGTCAACAAGCAGGGAATTGGGCCGACAACTTGAGATGGGTTGTAATGAAGATGTGAATGAGAGTTTCAGGCGGCCTGGGGTTTGAGATAATGGTGGAGTTGGGCAATATTGAAGAGGTGAGGGAAGGCAGAGCGGATCATTGCTTGGATGTGGGAGAGGAAAGACAATTGAGGATTGAACAAGACACCTAGGATCCTGACTGGCTTGGTGAGGTGGAGTGAGCAACCATGGAGGTTGATGTTGCCAGAGCCTGTTGCGTGAAGGCGCTGGCGTGAGCCAATCAGTAGGGCCTCTGTCTTGTTGACATTCAACTGTAGAAAGTTAGCTCTCATCCAGGACTTGATGTCTGACAGGCAGTCTGTCAGGAAGGACAGTGGTGATACTGGATTCGAGGGTAGAGGCAGAAAGATAGAGTTGGGTGTTATCCACACTTGAAAAAGAAACTAGCTTTTTAATCACTTCACTATTTCATGGACTATAAGAAAATCCAATACAGTAAAATGCTAACACTGAATGCATCAAAGAAGGTATGGTTTAGCTCATTCAATATTCTCTCACTTCCAGGTCTTGCTTCAGGACTAATCTGACCATCTTTCATCTTCTTCCTACCACAAACGTATCTCCCCCCACTTTTTCTTGAAACTGTAATCTGCACCAGTATCGCTGATTGGAATTACAGCCCAAAAGACTGCGACGCTATTACCAACATGATTTCAGCATAAATATCCTAATCAACGATGGCTTTGGTTTGGTTGTGTTTTTTCTCCACCATAAACCACCAAATACATGGTTCATTATTGTACTTGTATTCTCCAAATTCAAAAGCACGTGTGCATAGCACAACAACAACAATATACTGTATTACATTTGGATGGCGCCTTTCACATCTTGGGACTCATGCACACTCAATATGCTTAAGCACATAATGTGCATGCATTATGTAATACTGTACTTTGATTCTCTCCATATGGTCATTGTCATTTTTTTGAAGCAGGCTGACTTGAATGAACTCTGAATGTGATAGATTTGGCTATTTTATGATTTCAACTGCGCTGGTCATATTCAGGTCAAGTCAGTTCAGAGATTAACAAGCGGGGCAACAATTGATGTGTGATATCATACATGACCTCTGCTGTATCAAACCAAAGTAACTCACTCGGATTTCAGAGCTCAATAATGCCCCATATTGTAAATTATGAACAACTCAATGAATAGCAAGCTTCACTTTGATCCGTACTTACCTTTATATACAAAAGCGCCACGAAGCAAATGTCTGAATCCAGAAAACATAAGGGAAATCCCAAACTGGCTTGTTCAGGACTCACCTAAATTCAAGCAATCAGGAGGATTTCGAGAATAGATTGTGGACTCGGTGAGTGCCTGCGGTGTACAGGGATTCAATGTCCACTTAGTTGTAGCTTCAGTGGTTTCAAATATCACAAGCTGCTGGGAAAATGAGCTTTTTTGTCAATTGAGTGAGGCCTTTTGTTTCTGAGCAATTTTCAATGACAAAAAGCTTTCTCCAGCACAATGACAGGGTTTAATATGAAACCCCTCGGCAAATTTTTCTTCAACACTTCCACTCAAAACTACTCAGCTGGCTTACACTCCAAATCTGCCACTGTCTTGTCAAGTGTTGTGCTAGCTTCAATGGTTTCATTGATTTCTTAGATGACACATCCTTGCAACTAGCACTCGGGGCTTAGTTTGACCGTCACATTCAAGAAATTGAAGCCACATTTCAAACCATTTCCATTGTGGTACTTCTGATTGGACCATTGCTCAATTTAATTTTGTTTGTAATGCCATTATTGCTTCCATGACTCGCTCTTTCCAAATGTAATAATAATAATCCTTGCATTTGATATAGCACTTTCCATGTCTTCTAGACATCTCAAAGCGCTTCACAGAATATCCCAGGGCAGTGGGATTGAATCGCTCTTTTCAAAGAGCCGGCACAGACTAGATGGGCCGAATGGCCTCCTTTTATGCCGTAAAATTCTATGATTCTATGATTCTATACTGTAAAGGGAATTGATTGTATATATGTGGGTGAATCGCCGCAGCCAATTGCAGTGTCCCACAACCAATCGTGGATTGAAATGACCAAATATATTATAGTTTGTTTTGGAGGGATTATTATTATGCATGTGGTATAAAGAAATTTGCCTTGACTTACCTGGATTATGAAACACATTATGAGCACTCTTGTAAGGCGAGTGCTCTACCCACTGAGCTACATGACTCCACCATTTAACGCACTTTCAAACTGCATCTCACTTTTATATATCTACCGTATTTCCTTTATTTCAGTTTCCCAAAGGGGATTCTGATGAAAGTGTTCTCGAAGCTTGTTTCTGCATCATGTCAGATAAGTAAAGGCGAAGCACGTGAATGGAAAAAGTTACCTTATCAATTACAAATTATGTGCAGTAAAGAAGACAGTGAGAATAAATGTATACAGTTGGTGTTTATAGGGTTCTAGGGCTGGTTGATGCAAGTTCATTTGCTGTTTCAACATTCACTGTCATCTAGAAAATTGTCTTGTGTCACATTTTGTAAGCAAACGAGAACACAATGATGGAATAATATCATACCATTATTTACTGGTGCACACAAGTGTATACAGAGTAAGTAGGACTTGGGCAAAATTAGCATAGTGGATAGCTGAGATAACCTTCAACCATTCATAAATAATATACTGTATAAGAACCCGATATTTCAATGGGATTTATACAAGCATTCAAGGGATCTAGGTTTTCCAAATGTACAATAATAATAATTTGCCTGTAAAATTGTCATATTGAGTCCATCGTTTCCTAGTGATATTGTGTCATATTTACAATAATACCTGCGATGTCTCGGGAGTAGAGTATCATTGTTGCATTAAAATGCTCACTTTGGTATTTTGACTGCAGAATTGAAATATGGATATTGGACATTAAACATATCAGGATTGCAAGCTCTGACACTGTTGCAGATGCTGTTGCATCCAAATGAACCCTAAACCAGTATGATTGCTGACTTGCAGCCACTGTGTTCTAAAACTTATTCTTGCAGCAAGTGCACTTTGTGAAGATAAGGTGACCTTTCTAAATTTGAATGTACATTCCACTGATATACCAAAGCATCTGTGGTAATCAATGCAGTATTTTTAAAATGCTGAAAAGGTACATTTCAGCTATAAATAGAAGAAGAGCATTTATTACAGCTGAGCTAGAATGACACGATGGATATTGATTATCTACAGAGTCAAGCCCCACAAATAATTCCAAGCTGTTAATGGATATGCTGGTAGTTATAAAACGTTATATTGATTTAATTCAACTCAGGTGAATTAATGGGATCACTATATCTGTAACACACAGCAGTGTTTTTTTTAATTAATGGAACCGTGGTACTGTATTACATTATTTTGCAAAAATGTTTTACTTAAGATTTTTAGTAAAATCATCGGATTTTTCTGTCCCATTTACATAATAATAATGCATTCAATATACCACTTTTCAAGCTTCTACACGTCTCAAAGCGCTTCACAGCATATACTATAAAGTGAATTGTCTGCATTATCTGTACATTTGTGAGTAAAATGCGGGCATCAATCAATCAGGCATGTGAGCATCAATCAGGCATATGGAGTAAGGAAACCGGCGCAAGGTTTTGCCCTGTTGGAAATCAAACTAGGTGTCTCACTTGAGAGGTGAGAACTCTAACCACTGAGCTACAGGAAAACCAATAAATAAACCAGTAAATAACCAATAAACCAGTAAATATTTAATAAAAATCATTGATAATTCAGCTCTCATCTTTTTAGTATTTTCTTCAAAGTGCAGAAAAATAGTTTCAGCAAAATATGTGTGAATGTTCTCTTCAAAGGGAGAAACAGAACAAAACTGTAGTGATACAATACTATTGAATACCACAGTTTGTGTATAATATATAACAACAACAACAACAACAAATTACATTTATAAAGTGCCTTTCACGTCGGGAGGACGTCCCAAGGCGCTGCACAGGAGGCGTGTGACCCGAGCTGGGAGGGGAGTGTACGGGAAGGGGTGAAACACGTAGGGGAGGTCGAAAAGTTCGGTGGGGAACAAAAGGCACGGTCGAAGAGGAAAGTCTTCAAACCGGCCTTGAAAGAGGAAAGGGAAGAAACGAGACGGAGGGATTGGGGGATGGAATTCCATAGGGTCGGAGCAGAAAAACTGAAGGCCCGGCCTCCGATGGTGGGGCGGTTCGGGCGGGGGGCTTGGAGCAGGCCAAGTCCTGCTGAACGGAGGGTCCGGGTGGGCTTGTAGGGGAAAGTAAATTTGTTAAATAGGGCGGGGCAAGGCCATGTAAGGCCTTGAAGGTGAGGACGAGGATCTTGAACTCGATCCTCTGGAGGATGGGGAGCCAGTGGAGATGGGCGAGGATGGGGGTTATGTGGTCGCGGAGGCGGGTGCGGGATAATACACGGGCTGCAGAGTTTTGGATGACCTGCAGCCTGTGAATGGAGGAACTGGGGAGGCTGACGAGGAGAGAGTTTCCGTAGTCCAGCCTTGAGGTGATGTACGTGTGCACGAGTGTTTCGGCAGCGCGGGGGGGTGAGATAGTTGCGGAGCCTGGCAATGTTGCGCAGGTGGAAGTAAGCGGTGCCGGTCAAGACACGGATGTGGGGGAGGAAGGAGAATTTTTGGTCGAACGTGATGCCAAGGTTCCTGACTGGCTTTGTGAGGTGGAGAGTACAGCCTTGGATGTTGAGGCTGGCAGCGCCTGATGTGCGGAGGCGCTGGCTTGAGCCGATCAGGAGGGCCTCGGTCTTACTCACGTTCAATTGGAGGAAGTTGTCCCTCGTCCAGGACTCATTGTCGGACAGACATGCTGTCAGAACATCGATGGTCTGGGGGTTGAGGGATGATGCAGAAAGGTACAGCTGGGTGTCGTCCGCATACATGTGGAAATTTACCCCATGTTTGCAGATGACATCGCCCAGAGGGAGCGTGTAAAGGGTGAAAAGGAGGGGCCCGAGGACAGATCCCTGAGGGACGCCGTGAGAAACTGTGCGGGGGTTTGAGGAAAAACCATTGGAAGATACAAAGTGTAAACGGTGGGTCAGGTAGGAATGGAACCAGTCAAGGCCTGTGCCTTGAAGGTTGAGGTGGGAGGAAAGACGTTGGAGGAGGATGGTTTGATCGACTGTGTTGAACGCAGCAGACAGGTCAAGGAGGACGAGGAGGCAGAGGCATATAAAATTAAATATTTTGTGCGGATACTGTTGTCCAAGTATTCTTATTCTAGCTTTCCATTAAAACAGACATTCATCGGTATACCATCATATAAATGGGTCAGATTCACAAAGTTATCCAATGTTAGAAATGTTAAGAAAGATGATATGGACTCTTGTTAGAGAGTGAAAGCAGTTGCAGTTCAGATATGCCACTCTATGACATTTTGGGTGAACATATTGCTGAAGTTGTCCAGGCAATGGGTTATCTGAACTCTTGGAAAGCTGACAGTACCAGTAGCATAGAGATTTAGGGCAATGGTCATTTTAACAAACTTTAATTTTGCTTCAACAACTCAACAAAGAAAATCTAACCTGGCATGAAAAGCCTTTTTAGCTGTAGAATTCTGCTGAATCTTAAACAGTCCCTAAACTGCTGTGCAATAGATTTTTTGGGCCAGTATTTAATAATAATAATCATTCCATCTGATATAGCACCTTATCACATCAGTGAAATGTCTCAAAGCGGATATAGTGTAAAGTGGATTGACTGTGCATTTTCTGGGTGAAATGTGGCAGCCAGTCCAACAAAGAGCCATGGAATGATTAACCAATTTTATTTCAGGGATTTGTTGGCCAGGACACCGGGAGAAAATCCATTCTCTTTTTGAATAGTGCCATGGGATCTTTAATCTCCAACTGAACAGACAGACAGGACCTTGGTTTAACATCTCATCCGAACAATGGTACGTCCAACAATGCAAAACCCCCGCAGCCCTGCACTGGATTGCCAGCTTACAAATGTGATCCCAAGATTCAATGTGGAGCTTGAATTCTCAGCCTTCTCATTCAGAGGTGAGAGTGCAACCACCGTGCCAGGCTAACACAGAACATGTCACCCATACATTAGTTCAAAGCATCCAATACTTAAAACCTCCTTATAAACTGCACCGGGATTGCTAATATTACCAACCTGATGATTTTCTCACCCATGATCTTGTCATTGATGGATTGAACTATAGGTGACTCCAACAACAACAACAAATTACATTTGTAAAGCAACTTTTTACATCGGGAGAATATCGCAAGGCGCTGGACAGTCAAGGATGTGTAGGACAAAAATGCACAATTAAAAACAATCAGGAAGAAAGGAAGGTTTCAGTTGCCAATTGACAGATAAACTCTTATAAAAGTTTAAATTACTTACCACAGTTTGATGGTTGACTTGAATGACTTCATCTCCTGCATGAATCTTCTTGCATTGGTCTGCTGGAGACTGCATGCAAAGAATGTAATCACGTTAGAGACTTGAGAATAATTTAATGTGATTCTCTTATTATGACATAAAGAATAAGAGTGAAGCTCTAATGTACTATACCATTCATGTCACAAACCCAGCAGATTTCAGGCACTCATTAGCAATCATAAAATGACATGAAATTGCAGTTTGAACAGACGAGCTTTGATTAGTGTAATGAATCAGGAGTAGAGTTCTGGAATACTATTGTACTACAACATACCAAACAATGAATTAGCCTTGCAGTGCACTCACGTGCCGTTGGATACTTTCAAATATTTTCAGACTGAAGAAATAAGTGTGCCTCAGACAGCTTCACCATGTCCCAAATTACTGCCAACACTAATGTAAATCATCCAGTCAGTGGACACCAAGTACTTTCATAATAAGTGCAAATTCAGCACTTTCAACAAGCTGAGAGTAAAGCACTTAACCTCCATGAGTAACCGTAAGGTATTGCTGGTGTGAGAGCTACAGATAAACACTAACAAGAGGTAAATATATTGGTGAAAAGAAATTACGACCAGCAGAGGCTCATTATTTGGCATTAAAGTCAGCACCCCAAATCTGAGGACAAGCAGGGAGGTCTGAGAGGAAGCTGCTCAGCAGATAGAGGGGCATAAATGTTGTGATATAATATGCCAGAAAAAGAGAAAGTTGTATTCAAACACCAGTCGAGATAAGTGACAGGCGCAAGAACCCTGCAGCCGAAAGAGCTTAGAGTGCGTCAGAGCTATACAGTCTAGAGAGTTTTAATGTCTGTGAAGTCGACAAAGGAGACACCGCCAAGGACTCAGGGAAGTATCTTCCAAATCTACGGTTTCCCTGCATTCAAAATGCACGTAATTTAAAATATTAAAAATGAACAGGAATAAGACATTGTAAAATGTATGAATCTAATGGTAAAATTTACTTTTATATTTTAATATCATTAGAACAATCGGTAAGACACGCAAATGTATACTTGCTTCTTCCTGCAGATGAAGATCAAGAGCAATCATTGTACTACAGAGCACAAAGCAAATGTGTTGACACTTGCACCTATAGGCTTAGGTTAGCTGCATCAAGCTGCTATAACTGGCTGATTGAAGTCTGCAAGTGTTTACCAGTGAGCAATATTGGGCAGATTATATAACTGGTTCAACCAGAAAATAAATTAATATTAACACCATGCTATTTGCCAAATGGTACTATGTCTGTCCACAGAAAGCCTTTGTAGAAACGTGTGATTCTTGCAAAGTATGCACCAAATGTTTGGGCGGGTTACAGTAAGTTCTGCTCTGAATCTGTCTTTGACAAAACTGATGTGGGAGTGATTGATACTGACATCAGGGAGCACAAAAGAAAAAGCATTCCATTTTCTGGCTCTGGACATGCCTCACCTGAGTTTAATTAAATTTGATCACAAAATATACTTTTGCAAATACAAACTCACTATACTGTACAGAAAACACTGTGAAGCATGTTGAGACATTATGATGTGATAAGGCACTGCATTAAATGTAGAGTTCTATATTAAATGTAGCAAATTCTACGATGTATAATACAGTAGCCTCAACGTTTAGGAGTAAAACAATTAAAAGCTGATCTTTTTAGTAATGAATCAAAACCAATGACATTTTTCTCTTGAAATAATACTTAGTTCAAGTCACATATACAGTACTGTGCATAGAAATCTTACAGAACTTATTTGCTGTGGCACAGTATGAGCACATCTGCAACAGTACAGTCACAACCCAAGCACAGTTTCCATTGTTTCACAGCTGTTTGTGGTGGAGCTTGTGATGGTAGCCATCTGTTAGGTGAATGCAAATATCAGAGGCAATTAAATCAAACTCTTCACGTGTTTTATATTCAGTGCAGATTCTTCTTTAGCATGTGAGGGGTTAAAGAAAGGGACAGGTGAAAGAGGTAAGATGGAGGGTTGACAAGAAAAATAAACAGTGAGAGATTACCCAAAGAAAAAGATGATCAGTGATAAATGAGAATGAAATGAAGAAAGCAGGCCAAAGGGATGGTAGAAAAATGGAGAGTAAGAATCAGTTAAAAACATATATATATAAAGATAAAGAGAGCAATAACAGAAGAGACTGGGATGAGGATTAAAGGAATGAGAAAGCTGACGATATTGAGTGGAAAATACCGAAATAGAATGACCCAAAAATTTGTTTATTTCAGAAATTCCTTATGAAAGATGGGGCTTAATGGGTTTGGAGGCTATTTAAATGTGACTCACATATTTAATTGAACCATTAATTGATTTAAACTATATTTTATGGTAATTATATCATTATTTGTCCAATGTATTGTATCAGTCTTTATGACTTTCATTGATTTTAATGGTATCTATAAATTGTAAATCTTTTACTCTACGTAGTTTAGACAGCACAGTTGGATGAGTCACATAATGGAAACATTAAAGGTAGAGAAGCCAGTTATACTTATGTTAGAATATCTAGGTCAAAAATTTGTTCCAAAGGTCCCCTATTTCATTCTGTTGCAGGGATGTTTCAACAGACTTGCATATTGAAACTGAAGCAAAATATTTCACCTGATTTAAAAGAGAAGTTTTGAATAAAGTTCTGATTTCACAGGCATTCAACTGTGTGTTTGCAGCAGCACTGTTGTGGGGAACCTAATTGAAAATGAATGGTTTGAAAGCCCCAAATAAACAACATAAACAATTGAGCCTGCAATGAACATGGTGAAAATGAGTTGGCAGGGGAAGGAAGAAAATTATGTTAGGATTGAATCTGATCCAGTGTCACATGGTATTTAGCAGGACAAAATAAATTTAAGCATAATGTTGCAAGCCCAGATTAACATAAAATGGCATGTTTCAAACTCGATGAACTATACCAAGATAATACAAATCAAAACGTAGTTTGAATGCAATCTGAAATACTTTTTATACAGTTCTAGGGAAGTACGGTGTCCTAACTTCACTTTTATTGAAGCTTTTCTCAGTATTCTATGAAATGGTGCTGTCCTTCAGCTGAGAAAGAGTTGGGTGGAGGGCTGCAGTTTCATAACAAAAAAGAATACAATATTTTTATACTTTGGTATCAAAGGAAAGGTGATCTCTAATCTATTTTAAACCGTTCTTTCCGATTATGAGGTATGGCCTTTCGCTTTGTGCAGAGAGAAGGCAGTTAACCCAATTCCTGCCAAAGGCCATACATAAACGTCCACCCTTTACAATAACAACAACAACAACTTTGAGTTATATAGTGCCCTTCATACCGGACGACGTCTCAGAGCGCTTCACAATAGGGGATCCCGGGATCGAGCCACGGGCAGGGGTAGAAAGGTGACCAAAGGCGCGGTCGAAGAGGTTCATTCATTGCCTTTAGGCAAAGAGTAGACCTCTATATGTTTAAGTGATAGAAGATTTGGGTGGTAGTGAATTTCCCAATGGCACTACTGAGTTTCCTGATGTTGCCGCAGTAAATTCTCTATTCCCTTAATCCCTTGACATCTAAGGTGGATCCTATTCTTAGATCATGATATATTATGACAGAGTGATGGCACCTTTGTTTTCTTGCAGTTCACTTTTCTCATTTTACAAATCTAGTGAATAGGAATTTTGTGTTGTACAAAATCCGAATATGATCACCAGAATCTTGTATTATTTATATTACAATCTATACAAACAGTGCTAGGTTTCTACAAAAATGTCCATTATCTCACAACAAATTAACTTGCTCCTCCACGTAAAATCCAGCAATGTTGCTGAGGGCAAAGAAGGGCAATCAAATAAAGCCAGATATACCATCCTAAGTTACACAATTTTACCTAACTTTCATTAGGACTTGGTTCACACGAGAGCAGGATCTACCTTCTGCAATCTTTACATTCTGTTCATATCCATCTATGTCAGGAACAGATTTACGAATGAATAATGTGAATGACAGTGTACGGTGCGAGCATTTTATATGCAGTCAATGCCATCAAATGATGTCCTGTGTATTTGACAAGCTATATGTCAAGCTGAAGCAGAGGGGGAAGTGATTATTTTAGGTGCTTATATGCTTCTCTTTAAACTGTCAAGTGCTGAACATGGCACTGACACATAGGTGAGTTTCACACAGAGACAACATTTCCAATGCTTCTGATGGTGTGAAATACCACGGTGAGGTATTGTGTAAATATTGCTTATGGTCTTCGAGCCCTTTATAGTGCTCCAAGACGATTCCAAGACGCGTGCAGTTATTGTTGCAATCTGAGAAGAAACACTGTCAGATAGCCAACCCAAAGCTGACATCTAAATTGCTGAAAGTCCATTGAGAAATTCAGTGGTAGCAATGTAGGATGTGTTGGTACTAAGCACACATGTTGGTAGTATTTACATGTAGATACAATCATCAACACCCTACAGGAAGCAATGTGAGAGGCCTTTTTTTTTGGTCAGCCAAGTATCTGAGACTTGGGGAAACCGATCACCGTATTTAAAGAATATCCAAGCTAAACAGAAAATCCCATGCATCCCAACTACACATGGAAGTTCCAGAGAAAGATGGTTGGAACGAATGCACACTCTCTCCCTAGAGGGACGCATGCTGCTTAGCTAATTTCGGAAAGTGTTAGGCACAGGTTAGCGAGAGCCAAGGCTTGGGGACGACAGAGTGTGTGGTTGGAGTAGTGCTGGGGTCGGCATTACCATTAACCATTCTATTCAGAATCAATTCAACAATTCCAATGCAGCACATACAGACCTGGTCATTGACATGCGCATGGAATGCAAAGCCCTGTAATTCAATCTACTACCAGATAATGACCTTAACTAGCAAGTTATGTTCTGGATATTTGACACGCTATATATCTGCCTATGCATCAAACCTCTCATGCTGAATCCCACATGTATCCTCTGTGTCATTTTACGGTCAAAGCCTTCTGTTACAGTCACGCAGAAACATGTTCCCTCTGCTCTCCATATTGTCCTCAAAAATACTTTTCTGTTCTTGCCGCTTTTTTTTAACTTTAGAGAAGGGCTCTAAGTTTTTATCAATCATGATATCAATTTTAAAACCTACCCTGAGATCAATTTTAATCTAATCCTGTGAAAACATCTACACACACTGTCAGCAGCAAATCTTATAAGTTCTATTTGAACCATGCTCTGCTATATTTTAATTGACTTTGATGACATCTTACCACGATAGGTTGTCCAAGCTGTCTCTCTGAAAATGGCAACCGAACGCCTGGACTTTTCAACAGACGCTTTGGTTCGTATAAATAATGAGGTACTTCCAAGATCAGACATAATGATAGGTTGCAGTAGAACACATGTTTCGAAGGCTGTGATTTATTCAATCTACAAATATTAGCTGCATTTTCAGCCTGGGAAAGACAATTGCCATCAAATACCTGCAGCTTGTTTTTCATGACTACTACATCATCCTATTTTCAAATATTTAATACAGAAGGCATTCCACCCTTCAAGCACATGCTGGTATTTAGCTTTTCACTCCAACTCCCACTGGAGTTACCTAAAGTATTCACCTCCGCTTTATCCCTGTAACCTTTTATTATTTTTTTCTCAAATGTTTATCCAATGCCTATTTAAATGCCACTCAGAAATTTTTTAGAAATCAAGTACATTGCACTTACTTCCAGACAAATTCATCTCAGGCAATCATCACAATGCAAAGCATTTTTGTAAATTATAGGCTTAGAATTAGAATTCCCGCAGCTCCATCTACATCTTCCACCACACCAACAGTTTGGTTTATTTTGACTGAACACTATGTTGTTATTGTCACTCGTTAAACAACTCACACATTCCACAATGCTGTGACCTAGTCTGCTTGGATTATCAATGCAATAACACTGTTCTTTAAAATTGTTGTCCCATCCTTAATGGTAAAACAAACTGCAATTATTACAATTACTTCAGGGGATTAATCTTTTTAGTGCAATTTCAGTCAAATAAATGTGATCTTGACCCTGGGAATACATGTGTAATCTTGAAGGCACAATTAAGAATGAATAAATAAATATAATACAATAAATATAGGTTAAACATGATATGTAGGGAAATTCTAAATGACGGAAGTGGTAGTTTTCTGTTAACAAACTGTAATACTGTATACTGCTAAATTCCTTAGGTGGAAAATATTTGATGCCTTGTGACATAGAGCCAGGCTAACATAAGTGTGCAAAGAAATTCTGATTTACTGTCATTAGTTTTATTGAAGCTTCCCAACGACTCCCCTGTACCCAGGCAACACTGCTGCTTTACTACATTTCATTATGATTCATTTTATCTCATGAGGGTGACTTACCTTGATGAAAAAGCAGAAGAGGATAGAAATCCTATGAAAACATCACTATCTTGATAAAAATAGCACTCAATTGGAGAGCACAGAAACCAGTAGGGAATCATGGGGAGAAAAAAAAATCAATAAAATCTGCTGACAGTAAATGCCCATTAAAGGAACATAGCAAATCAGAAGCTTTTTCTTATCTCTAAATATTGCTTCTCATATTACTGGCCTACTGAATTCTGTGAAAATACTCCCTCATGGACCTGTAGTAATGAACAAAGCTAGCTGCTGTTATAACATTGAATAAATTTATTGTACGTTATAGGGAGATAACCAAGCTCATTTCAACTCGTAAAATGATTAAAATCCGAACGCTCAAAAGATGATCTAGAGCCCTCAGTCACAAACTGAACAATCATTGGCATAAACACTGGAAAATATTTTTAATAATTTGGTATTCCCATTTCCTTGTCCATTGATAACAAGTGAATAACTGCTTATCTTAACGCGCTTAGGAATCTAGCTTATGGAGGCTACAAACCAATAGGCAAGTATTCAATGCTACTCATATAGTATACACATTTTTTAGGAAAATAAAATTTGATACAACCAAACAGTGAACTGAAAACCTTCAAATGGCTATTTCCAACATTGCAGGGTTTGAATACAACAACAACAACCACAACAACAACACAACAAAATTACACTTGTATAGCACCTTTCATGTCAGGAGGACATCCCAAGGCGCCGGATAGATATGTTCTTACATAAAAGTTAAATAAAGTGATGAGTTTTGAATTACCAAAGCAAATAAATACTATATAATAATATACTGTACTAATAAGCATCAAATTTTATAAATCTCCTTAGCTTGTCATCAAAACATCTCAAGGTGTTTCCTTGGGTTTACCATGAAAGTTGTGAATTTGTAAGCAAACATGATAAGCCAATTTAGCACATAGCAATTTCCCACAAAAGCCAATGAAGAGAATTAATCAGTTTATCTGCAGAATTGTTGGCCAGGACACCGGGTGAATCAAAGTTACTCCATGCTGAAATGAGCAAAAGGTTTAAAAGCATCTGGAAAATCGACACCATAAATCTTTGTTGCATCCATTTTATTATAGCATCAACTGTCAACCCACAAGTGTACCATAACAAAATGGCAAAGAAATGATTTTTTTAAATTACATTTTTATTCATCTTTATTGTGAGAATACTTTTTAATAACTGCTTTATCAATTAAGTTAAATCTCCAGATAAGATTCATGATCACCGAGTGAATATTTTTGTTTTATATACAATAGAGACAATTGAAACAACAACAAAAAAATCAATTGCCTCTAAGCTTAGTTCAACACTCATACCTTAGTTGAGTTTGATGTTTCAAACAGAAAGATCTTTCAACTCCAGATTAATAATATAAGATGGAGCAGTTACGGTGCAGTTTGGCACAATTGGCATATGGAATCAGCCTCCCTTTTCCTCTCTTGAAGGCCTAATACAGGCCCTAACTCACTGTATCTCACTCAACAGAAAATGCTTCATCTGTGAACCTAGACATGGTTGCAAGACTACTTGATCGGCAAGGCTCTCATAGTTATCTTATCCTCATTTAATGTCCATACCCACACAAGTTCTTTGGAGAAGTAAAGTCCATGCAATAGAATATGATGCGTCAGAATTCATCAACCATTGATAAAAGTATTTTCTCTCTTTTGGTTGAAAAATCAGTCTGGGCCACTCTCACTCCTCAGAAATATCTAGAATGCTTTCATTTTAAGTAGGCAAACAAGAGTTTTTTTTAGTGCCTTAGGATGTCCTCATGACTTGAAAAGCGCTATATGAATGTAATTTTGTACTGTATCTCAGCTTTAGCATTTGTCATTAATTCTAATATCAGAATTGTTTGTTTAGGCTTCTCCCAGTCATGCCGTCCTGCTGCACATTTCCACCATTTTCCTGTAATGGTTTCAACTGTTTGATATCAGCTTTGTATCCCAACAATTTCCACCATCTTCATCTCGCTATATTTCACGTCCCCACAAGACCCTGCTCTAAACCAGCTACTTTAGGCGAAGTCAAGGCGGGTAATTCAAGAAATTATTTTTATTTTGCCTTGCTGTCTTGCAGCTTGGTTAGACCAATAATCCATAAATACACATAATCGTGGTATTGTTGTAAACACAAGGTAGGCATCATTAGAGCAACATGGTCTCTCAATGCATATGCCACATGACCACATTATTGGAAAACAGCTTGGGCTGTTCCAGACATTGTATAATTCCCTAATCAGCTGACAGGATGACACATAGCCTTTAACAAACATCTAATTAAGTAAGTAATCATCCAATTACTGTTCTTAAAATTTTGCTTAAGTTAAAGTCTAATTAATCCTGTTAGGCATTCGGTTTATACATGTGGAACTATGGATACATTTACAACACCAATCGTGTCATTTCACACCAAATATTCAGTCTCTGGGGCAGCCCAGATGGTTTTAGGAGACAGCCCAGCAGTTTATGAATCAAGAATTCTCTGTTCCCAATCCTAGTCTCAGCCGGGGTTACGAAGAGGCTAAATTTCTCCCGACATTCACAAAGTTAGGAAGGAGAAAACCAGCCAAAGTTCATGCTCCATGTTCCTCTACATAGAGTGGAGCTCTTGTAGCTCAGTGATTAGAGCACTTGTCTTGCAAGCTGGGGAGACCAAGCTGGGAAGACCTGCGTTCAAATCCAGGCAGGTCAGGGCAAAACCTTGGGCAAGTTTCCTTACTCCACACTCCTAATAATAATCCGTCCAAAAAAATCACAATATTAAAATTGGTCATTTCAATCCACGACTGTTTGTGGGACACAATTGGCTGCCATGATTCGCCCACAAATATACAGTCAATTCACTTTACAGTATATTCTGTGAAGTGCTTTGGGCCGTCGATAAGATGTTAAAAAGCGCTATATCAAATACAAGGATTATTATTATTACAGCAGCCTCTATTATTTGTGAGCGTATATGGCAGGTGGGTGGGGAGAGGTCAGGCTGTTGACTTGTCGAGGACTAACTGACATGGTTCGCATGTGAACAATGGTCATGGTGGGAGGGGTACTGGAGAGTACCCCTCCCACCATGACCATTGCCTGTGGAATCACACCCCAACAAGAGGAGAGAGAGACAGATGTTGATAAGGACAACAATTGAAAAATGTATTGGACATTACATACACTGCATAATAAAAAAATCTAGATACAAAGAAGAATTATCATAGTGCCTAATTATATAAAAATACCTGAAACGTTGACTCACTTTCCTTTCTCCATAAATGCTGTCTGACCTGCTGAGTGTTCCCATCGACCTCTGTTTTTGTTTCAGATTTCCAGCATCTGCTGTATTTTGTGTTTTGTTTTGTACATTCATCTGATAGCTTCAAAACATTGCTGTTGGGCTATGAGAAGTGTCTTTATTGCCAGTTATCGCAATTGCCTTCTGGTACCTATCGCCATCCATCATGCACTATTTATCAGCTAATTAAAGCAGGCGAATGAAGTTCCCCAAGATCTCTGGCAATGTCACTCTGAAGCTAGCCCTTGAGAGGCAAGTGCACAACTGTGGGTGATCTGCCTCCAATTTTCCTTGGTTTTTTACCAATTAAGCACCTGGCTTCTACACATCACCTTTTTCCAATATTAGATGAAAATCAATAACTGGGCTTTGTGAGGAATAACAAGATTGAATCTGGAATTCATCGTTTACCTGAGATTAAACAAAAAGTGAGAAATCTGGTCTCGGTTTAGAATTGTAGTTTGGTTTCAACTCACTAGACAGCTGTCACTCATTTTGAGAGGGAGTCACTAAAGTCATTTTTTTGCCACTCAAGCACTTGACTTTTTAGCATTTGTCTTTACACTTGAAAAGCACGGAGAGACAGCCTGACTTAATTTCATCACTGTGCAAAGCTATATGCAACACAGTAAAGGCACTGGGAGACATATCTGGCTCTGACGTGCCCCCAAAGAGCATTCAAGAACAGCAGAGCAGATGGTCAACAAGACCGTGTTACTTGCAGCACTAAATTGACACTTAAGCGTGAAACAAATATCCTCCAAATTATTCTTTCATGCTCTTCGATTGCTGTAGATCTGTTTGCCTTCACATCAGCCCATTGAACTCAAAGCTGGATCCTAATTGTATAAATTGTTGAGATAAAATTAATAACACAACTGAAAACCTCTGTCAACTAAGCCAGCTTGGTTTGGATTTTATGAAGAAGAAAAGGATCCAATCTTTTTGGAAAAAAAATCAGAGTGGAGTTTTTTAAAGCCAAGAGTCATTTTTATTCTCTTTTTTGTTCAATACTGCAAAACTCCCTTAGCTTGCGTTACAAAAAGATAAGTGGGTCTCAGCTATGTCACTGCTAGAATCACACACTTCTGGATCTTTGATTCTGCTTTGATAACATCTGAGTTTCTAAGATGCTAGATTTCATATCAGTTTGAAAAGGGCAACATGAGGTACATTGTAAAAAAAAACACAGTGTCGTCATTGTAGATCCACAGTGGTGCAATAGTAGACACTTAGATATAACCAAGAATGTTTGACTTCTGTTAAGAAAGTAAGCCATTTCTATAAAGCAAAATGTTTAAAGGATCAATGCAATGGAATTATTTTATGCCTAACTGAGTATCACACATGTGAGAATCCATTTACTGGTGTTTATTTGTACTAGTAAATAACTTTAATCAACACGTTATTGAGCAATAATAAATCGCAATGGCACCAATTTATAATTCTGTAAACTGGAAGTGAGATATAACAGCTTTTGGCCAAAGAAAAGCTGAATCTGATAACTACCACAGACCCCGAGTTACAAATACAACTTTCTCAATAAAGCTGGTGAGGAAGTTACCATTTTAATTTACTTTTCGTTCAAATTAGCAATCAGACATCAGTCATTCTACAGGGACAGAAACAGGGTAACAACGTTACAACAGAACAACGTTGTAACAGAAACAAAATTTATAGAGTTGTATGAAACAAAGCCCAAACACCAGAGAATACACAATGTCCATGTAATAAGAGCAAACATTATTAATTCTTAATTATATAAATGCCAGGGTAAACTAATTGCAATGAATATTGATTTTTAAAATAAGCATAAGTACTCCCCCACCCACCCTCACTCATATTTAATAAAATCTCCATTTAGCGCTACAGCTACACTGCCTCTGATTTCTCCCTCTGTGTAGTCATTCTGAACTGACTTGAAAAACTTTCCATCTGTTGCAGATGCAAATGGACTGTTTATGTTGGCAACAACGGGTTTGAGCAATTATCAACCCCAGCTGTAATTGTGCAGATGGAGTTGTTTAATGAAAATTAGATGTGGGGGATTGAGTGGGAGCAACGAGTGAGGGAGATGGAATGGGATAGGGACAGAATGAGAGGACAAAAGGACTCCTACATCCATCCCCATCACCTGATGGTCATCTGTTGTTTCATTGTAATTATAATATTAAATAAATATTGATCCTGGGATTTGATATAGCTCTTTTAACATCTTCTCAATGTCTCAAAATGATTGAGAGTATATACTGTAAAGTGAATTAACTGTATATTTGTGGGCAAAACACGGAAGCCAATTGCGCACAGCAGTGTCGCGCAAGCAGTCATGGATTGAAGTGAGACTGTAAAAGGGAGGTATATAATGGCCAATTGGTAATTTCTCTCACTGCAATATACAGTGCCACTTCTTTAAAACTTTACCGCTAAAATTTAAATGTTAAATTTTGTTAATAACAGCACCAATAATAAAGCAATAACATAACTATAATCTTCTAATGATCCTTTTTACTGTATTTAGCTTTTCTAAATTCAGTATAAACTTTTATATTCACTATTAACTGTACCACTTGCAGTATCAAATGCCAAAACTCAGGGCGATGGACTGTAAATTGCTAGAGGGGAAGAAATGAGGCTTTAAAAGATTAACTAGAAGTTTTGATAGAGATCCACTCATATTAGTGGCATCTGCTGTAAATGTTCGTTTTTAACATTTCTGTTCATTCAATCACAATAGAATTGTTTCCTTCGATTAATAGTCATCAATTCAGGCTAAGTGATGATCTTTATACCATTGCATTCCAAATAAACGTATTACTAAATCTATAACATTTATTATTTAAGAGCTACTGAAACCAGAAGTGGCTTGTGCAACTCTGCCAGTATTGACTTGCTGTGCTATTAGGACCTAAGTGGGAAGAATTTTGCCCCCCTCTCCACGCCATGTCCCATTGACAAGCCAGGCAGGTTAATCAATCAACAGAGAGAAGCGCTATGTTATTTTCCTAAGTGGACTCAGGAACTTCATTCTTGTGCCACAGAGGCTTGGTAGTTGTGCTTTTAAATTATTTTTATGGGGGGGGGGGGGAGTAAGAAAATGAAATGCCCTTGGGTCTGAGGCACCCTTTTACCATGTGCCACACTAGGCAGATAGACAGAGGACAGATATTATCTTTGCTTGGACCAACAACAGGGATGAGGTTTAATGTGTGAATTATTTAAGGGCAGTTTTTGAGCCCTGGCAAGAGCTCAAGTGGGCATGGAAAGGTCGAGCACTCCGCAGAAACCCATTTCATTTTATTTGGGACACGATTGTCATTAGGATGTCATGGCTACGGTTACGCACGTTAAAGCATGAGAGCACTTCACACTCTACAGGTCCGAGATTCTCCTGATGGGTATTTAGCACTGCAGTATGAGCAGCATCATGTCCTGTCGCAGTTAGAAAGCCTAATAGAATGACAGGACTGTCATGCTGAACCCATTGCACTGCGCTGGTCTTGAAGAGTATAACAGCTGCTGGAGATTTGCTAGTTGTTGCTGTACCGGATACAGTTGTTGCATATAATTTTGGTGGATTTCAAAGCACAGGCAGCAGCAGAGATGGCATAAAGTCCTTCTTGTCAGGTTCTGTCGGGGTATGGAACTTAATTACAGTACAGGGAAATACATTAATATCCCAGCAATCGTAACTCCCCACATGTTTTCAGATAGTTACTAAGGTTAAATTTATATGTTTTGCTTGGTAGGTGCATACTGTACTATATACAGTAAGACACGATCCTGGTGTGTAGGCAGTTGAACAGAAATGCGATGCATCCGCCAACATTTTCATATAATTGCTATCAACAGTTGGCCACCATTGGACATTTTTTTGCAGTTTCACTTCCTGCCAAGGTAACTCCTTAACTGTTGCTTACCCAAAGCACATGGCTTGAGAATGCATAGGAAGCACTGGAGTGGATTCTCTTACCCCCGTCTGAATAGATTTATTTTGTTGCAAAGGCATCTGTATCCTGGGAGTTTTCAATCCATTGTCAGCCAAGTTTCGCAAAGGATCATTTAAAGCCAGTAGATCTTGTTTAGCAGAGCACACTACCTTACATCACCCATCCCCATTTGTGAACCAACCAACAAGCAAGCATGTTAGAGTACGGAAATATTAATGTGCACTTAGAAAATTGCCATTTAATTAGCCGTTCCTCAGAACAATGAAGTGTTTGTGCCTATTTCATACTGTTATTCATTTAAAATACAACACAATTTATGGGGTATATATACCTGACTCCTCCTAGTTACTTCCCTTTTGTGGTACCCCAAATTAATTGTACTAACAAGAAGTTTTATAATGGTGCTCAATTTTGAATTGTGTATTGTCTTCAGTCTCATAAATGATGGTGGCATCCTAGTTTTTTTTTAAAAGCATTACAAACTACTTCACTCATATAAAGGACATCTGATTTTTAGTCCCTCACAAGCATTTGATAGATGTATAATTTTATATATGTTTGTAGATGTATAATTATTTTATTACAATTGTTTTTGGTGACCTACATAGAACATTTATCTGACCACAATAAGTTGCTGAATCATACTTCTGTATGGATTTTCATTAAATCTGGAATGAAACAACAACAAAATTACATTTGTATAGTGCCTTTCACATCGGAAGGATGTTCCAAGGCACTAATATCAATTCCCTTTCGCCAATTAACATTTTACTAAATATTAACATACTAACATTTACTAAATATATAATTGTGTATCTTTTACAAAGGCTTATGTGTCTTGCAATCATTTGCTTTATTTCTGAATGCATCCACTTATTATTCAATATGTAGACTCAACGCTAGTGCCTATTCTTGTTTTGATTCTCTGTGGAAGTTAATGTAGGATAAATTGCTGGTGAACAAGAATGCTGTGTCTTTTATTTAGTCTTTGGGAATGCATCAGGGTGACAATTTGATGGCAAAGGAGACATACAACCTTTTGGTTATACTTGATTGTTTAGACATGCTCACCATCCCAGGATAGATGTGGAAATGTTAAATAGATGAAATAAGTGAGATTGTCACAGTGAACATTTAATCAACAGTCAATATATTAGCACTTTTCTACCAGTGATATTTATGTTATCCTCTGCAACACTTCAGTCTCCTAATCAGGCAATAGTGATAACTGACAGTATAGTAGGTCTGTAATCACATCATATCCTTCAGTCACAGTGGATATCAGTTACAAGCACATCTCAGCTAAGTCAATTTAATCATTAATTATCGATATATGGTGGCCCATTTTTGTACAAAAAAAGTTGGCTGGTAATTCGGAATTGTTGAGAGTATGCTGTTTCGATCGTATAGCCCCATATTTACACTAATAATGTGTTTCACACTCGCTCTCTGCCTGTATGTGCTTTGGGTGTGTCTCTCTCGACTAATTTAGTTACAGTGCTTGGATAAGATCTCTGAACTTCACACTGGTTATGTTAATCAGGAACTTTATTGAACTGCAACTAAAAAAAATTATCCATATGGCAGCCAAAAAACTTCATGCAGTTACCCAGTATGTATAAAAGAAATATTCTTTTGTATTTGTATCTGTATCTGACATTATGTGGACTAGGTGGTGGACTGCATTAGAGTAAGTCATTTCACCTCTGAAGTCTCATTCAAATTCAGTTCAAACAGGTGAGATTTGAAGTCTCTCCTGGGTGATTGTGAGAGTCTCATGTGAAATGAGTTTGGACAATTCTAACCATTGCTTGAGAACTAGCCATAAATTGGCAATCTCATTGTGAAAAGAAATGGAAACCACCATATCGATGCTGATTGGGAGTGTTCCGTTGTAGTTGGAAATAACACTGTGCATTACAGAGAGAGCTTTAACGTTGAATCACCTAATCTGGGAGTGCTGTGTCATCATGACTCTTCCCCAGCACTGTCACTTAGCTTGATCAAGTAGAAAGATCGTTACAAACATATTTTTAAAATCTGAAGAGCGCCAGTATAGCATCGTTGGGTATCCTCAATCTTGCTGAACGCTCTCACTATCAGATACTGGGCATCAAATTAAATTTTGATAGTTAAATGAGGTGTAATTGAATTGCATGCAGCCACCGATGTCAATGTAATATTAGATTTTAAAAGTAATTAAAGAATACTGACGTCCATTTTTAAGAATCTTCAATTGAGCTAAATATTGAATTACAATAAGTGCTGGGAGCATGTGCTTCTCTCTCTCTCTCCTGCAAATTCCAAGAGCAAGAATTGATTTCTGATGAGAATTTTGTTTCCCTGTCAATGTGAGCTAGTGCAATCCCTTGGTTTTGTTATCACTACTCCCAGTGCTATTTCATTGTTAGCCGTTTGTTGCAAAGTGAGATTGGAAGTGTCAGTTTCCCTCAATGTTCAACTATTGAAACGCACTTTGAGTCCTTATAGGTTACAATCAAGATTAAAACAGTTCTTCAAACCACCATGGCCATGACTGAGTGTCTTATCTGGCCTTTCCAAATACATAAATATATCATTTTGAAATAAATATCAGATAGGAAATGCACAGCTGATATTCTTTTCCAGATTTAATGAAAATCCATACAGAAGTATGATTCAGCAACTTTTTTTTTTTTTACCAATGCCGATGATTCATTTAAATAGTTCCAAACATGATCTCATCCTCAAGAAGGAAAAAAATCCAACAAAGCACAGCAATTTATTTGGTGCTGAAGGTCAGCAATATTAACACTTAATCCTACAAATAAGTTGCAACATACAAAGAGAAGTCTAATAGATTTTAATATTTAAATACAAGTATTAGTATAAGATAGAGAAGACCACATCGGGAGCATGTCCCAAGGTGGTGGGCAGTCAGGGATTCGGACCTGAGCAAGAGGTTGGGATCAGGAGGGGTGGAGGGCAGATGGTAAGGGTAGGAAGTTGTTCGGAGGCACAGTTAAAGGCAAGGCTCTTGAGATGGGCATTGAAGGTGGCTAGTGATTGTGGGATGGAGTTCCAAATAGTTCAGAAGAGAGGCTGAATGTCCAACTACCGATGATGGGATGGGACAGGTAGGGGACGTGGAGCAGGACAGAACTTGATGAACAAGGCCATGGAAGGCTTTGAAGGTGAGGATAATATTGTTGTTATCCCACAGTAGATGTATGCTTTACTTGATCAATTTACTTTTATTTTATATTTTGTGTACTCTCATCAAATTACTGTTTATAGATATTTTAGTTACACATTGAAGATTTCAACAATATGTAACATTATATTTTCTCACTAAGTGATTTTTAGCAGTTTTCACCACATGAATCCACAAAACTTAGGGATGAACGATAACCTTTAGCACTTTTGATGTAATATTTTCAAAATGCCACTACTACTCAAGCCGAGTTATTTTAATAATCCCTAAAAAATAATTAAAAATTGGTCATTTATATTGGTCATTGGTCATTTACCTGTACTTTACATTTACCTGTACATTTTGTAAAGTACTGTAAAGTGTACCCCTATATTTTCCAGCCGCAATTTTACCAACCGCTGAGGTTTTCGGGAATGTATCCCCCGCGGTTGGGGAGGGGTACCTGTATATTCTGTGAAGCGCTTTGAGATGTCTAGAAGACGTGATAATGCATTATATCAAATGCAAGGATTATTGTGGAGTCTTGTAGCTCAGTGGTTTGAGCAGTTGCCTTACAAGCGAGAGACCCAGGTTCAATTCTAGCCAGGTCAGGGCGAAACATTGGGCAAGTTTTCTTGCTCCACATGCCTATAATAATCCCTCAAGAAAAGCAATAATAAATCGGTCATTTCAATCCACGATTATTTGTGGGACACTCCTGTGCGCAATTGGCTACCACATTTTGCCTACAAATAAACAGTCAATTCACTTTACCAGATATATTCTGTGAAGTGCTTTGAGACTTCTAGAAGACGTGAAAAGTGCTATATCAAATGCAAGGATTATTATTATTATATTCTTAAACTCATGTCTTGTGTTTTGCAAGTGTCTCAAAGATTCAAACAATCATCACTTCAAAATAACATTTCTAATTTCAGAAATCCTTCTCTTTTACGTTGTGATGTTCAGCAACAGTTTCAAGTTAGGCAAGTATATTTTAGGGTTATTTCATGATGAATTGGTAATTTGGAAAGTGAATACAGTACTTACATTTTCTGTTGTTCCTGTTATGACGTGCAGGCCATCATAGGTAGACTTGATGTACATACCCTATGAGAAGATCAGAGACATAATGAATAATTAATTTTGTGTGGTAGATCTTTCTCTTTCAGATACTGATTGATTGATGGATCTGCTATATGTGGAGTCCTGTAGCTTAGTGGTTAGAACACTCGCCTTGCATGCGAGAAACTTGGGTTCGATCCCAGGTAGGGTGAAACCTTGGGCAAGTTTCCTTACTTCACATGCCTAATAATAATCGCTGAAAAAAAATTGGTCATTTCAATCTACAACTGTCTGTGGGACTCTGCTGTGCGCAATTGGCTGCTGCGATTCTCCCACTATATACAGTCAATTCACTTTACAGTATATTCTGTAAAGCGCTTTGAGACATCTAGAAGATGTGAAAAGTGCTATATCAAATTATTATTATTATTATTTCCTGTTTTGAAGAGTTTGCCGAAATTTACCTTCCAGATACATACCTCCTCACCACAGTAAGTGCAAGAAATCAAATGTCTATTAAAGATAAATAGCAAATATTTCATGGAATTTGTCCTTACCAAGCCCTCACTAGGCATGATGTTTGTCAGATGGACGACTTCAAGATGTGCAGACTGTGACACCAGGGAGTCTGATGAAAGTGAGATGATGTGATCACAGATCCCAGATAATGTTTTACACTGAAAAATAGAGTAGACAAAAAGCCCAGGACAGCTGTTAGCACTGAGAAATGTAACTTAGCAAAAAGTTTTCTCATCACTTCTGTCTTTCGCTAGTCATCAGCTAGAATCTGGCTGTTATTTATGCTGAAATAATCAGTGCATCTCTTATTTCTGTTTTCAGGATTGTATGGAATTCATACAGGATGTGTCTCAGCCACCACGCTCTAATATTGCTGAGTAATCAGGTATTTCATTTCCGATGTCTACCTTTGTCTAGAAGACGTGAAAAACGATACATCAAATGCAAGGATTATTATTGTTGATATTGAATGTATTTACATTCATGGTGCAAGTAATTCATCCTGTGTTTGGCAACACAAGTGAAAGGAGATCTCTCATCTCTCCAAATACAGATTTAGGAACGTCAAACAGTTTTATGCCTTGGCTGGTATTGTGCATTACCAGGACAGTAAATTCAGTAGATAAATCTGACAAGAGTTCCTACAAGCAAATTGTCAGCTTTTACATGCTGGGAGATAGAGAAAAAATTGCTACCATTGATAATTCTATCCTTATCCATTGTCACCTCATGGCAGCTCATCTTCCTGCATAGCAATGGTTTCCTTGCCTGCATTGTTCATAGCATAACGAATGTCAGTTCAGCAAGGAGGTGAAAAGAAAGTCTGTATTGAGTGGTAAAATTTCAAAAAAGGAGGCTAGCTCCTCCTTCAATCCTTCCCCTCCCAGTCCACCCATCTCTCTCTCTAATTACTTAGAAAGGAATATATCAAACTATCTTATTCCACACATGGTTTACTTGCACTAATAACCGTTTGATAAGTTCGATTGCCAGATATTTCTGGTGCAGACAAAATTGTTTACTGAACCCAAAAATGTGAAAACCAATACTTAACATTGTTAATTGATTTGGGCTTGAATTGCAAAGATTTTCTTCCACCTTCAAGCATCAAATGCATTAACATTTGGATCTGTATTAAAAAAAATCACTTTCTGCAGAATTGCCCCTGGCTCCTTCATGCTTGGTGTCATTGATTATTCTAACCACAGAAAACACAATTTAAAAAAATGATGGGCAGAGCTGAAAACGCCAAGGTACTATTTTAAAATTCCAATGATAAACTGGTTTCTTTATAAATCTGGCTCAAAATGATATATTCCGAAAATAAATTATTTCAGAAGGAAACAAAACAATCCAGGCAACCACTCTAGAAGAGGTTGCTTCAATGCTCATTATAGGCTCTGCTGCAGTTTGACCAGGAATTATGCATTTTTCTGTTCTGCTACAAATTATGTACAGAGAGCAAATAATGAAAAGCAAAATCGAGAATGTTCACATTTCCGCACAAGCTAGAAAATTATTTTCTAAAGGAGAGTTCGCTGGATGTGTTGGTATTTTACATGAATGTTCCTGGTAATTTATTTTAGGGCACCTAGGTGTCAAAAAAGGATGTGCAATGTTTAATTTGTACTTGTGTTGATTTGCAAGTTTGCCCCTCTAGATGACTTGGGAAGACTCAAAAACAAAAATTGGTTTTAAATCAAAACAAGTTGTGCTGGTATCCCAAAAGGCACCAACCAGCAAATAAAAAAAACACATACATTCTACTTGTATAACAAATCTGGATTTCGCATGAACCCCATGTTATTAAACCATATAGTGTCCATAATCAGAACTTAGGAAGCTCAAGAAGAAATAGATGCATTGATATAGACATGCTACTAGGCTGAGTGAACCACCTCTCAGTCCACAGACAGAATGAAACGTAAATATTTCCCACACTGGAGAAGATGCTCGACAGTAATCCACTGAATATAGATTTCATTCTGAGTGTGGAGAGTAAATAATCCCAACTGCCACTCATGTAAAACCATTTCGGCACTGTGAAGCACTGCAGCTTAAGAGCAAGTGTTTTATATCACCACGAATATGGACACAGAAGATAGAATTTCATGTTATTATTCTAATATTTACATCCTTGTTAGACTACTACTTTGAGACATCTAGAAAACATGGAAAACGCTATATCAAATCCAAGGATTATTAATAATATTAAAGGTGTGAAAGATAACTCTTGTTACCTCCCAGGAAGATGTCTACATTGTCTTGAAAATCCAAACAACAAAGACTAAGGTTAAAAATATCTCGGTAGCCTAAGGTAATGCAGACAAATGCAGCCAGAACCACGAGCATAAGGAATCTTCCCTGAGGGCAGATTGAACTCTTATATCATTGGCATCACCCAGGGCTCCAAATTCAAATCAAAATAACCATTTTCTCATGGAACTGGAATAAATTTCTGAGCTGTTAGGCCGTTAAGATTTTACAGGAATGTAATGAAATGTTCCAGGTGTGGCCATAATACCAACCATTGACTTGAGGGGCACCTTGACAAGTTGTCAATTAAAAAATAAAAATGCATTTTTAAAATGTATATATTTTTTATTTGTGGTGCTGGTGAGTTAGAAATTTGGATGACTGTGGGAGGCAAATTATTCAAATGTTCTATTTTTGGAATATTAACTGAGTCAGCTGGTGGGGGATGGGGAGAGCAGTAAAGAAGGAAATGAATCCTATCTCCCATATCTGAATAAATTATTTAAATGGCAGATCATTGAATAACAAAACATATACTTAATGACCTATAAAGTACACTATTGCTGATCCAGCAATCTACCAATATAATGCAATATTATAATAATATTTGCGTTTGATCTGCTGCTTTGTGTTGAAATATTGGAAAGTGCTTCATACAATAAATTTGTTGAAGTTTACTGACTGTTGTCATGGAGCCACACAGCACAACTGCTCAGAATCAGTAATATCTCACTAGCAGCATTCAGACAAACGATTAATTAAATCGTTATTGGTGACTGCTAAATAATAATAAAAATCATTTCATTGAATGTAGGGGCAATACCAACAACAACAACAACAAATTACACTTATAAAGCGCCTTTCACGTCGGGAGGACGTCCCAAGGCGCTGCACAGGAGACGTGTGACCCGAGCTGGGAGGGGAGTGTTTGGGAAGGGGTAAGACACGAAGGGGAGGTCGAAAAATTCAGGGTGGAACAAAAGGCACGGTCGAAGAGGAAAGTCTTCAAACCGGCCTTGAAAGAGGAAAGGGAAGAAACGAGATGGAGGGATTGGGGGACGGTATTCTATAGGGTGGGAGCGGAGAAACTGAAGGCCCGGCCTCCGATGGTGGGGCGGTTCGGGCGGGGGGCTTGGAGCAGGCCAAGTCCTGTTGAACGGAGGGTCCTGGTGAGCTTGTAGAGGGAAAGTAGATTGGTTAAATAGGGTGGGGCAAGGCCGTGTAAGGCCTTGAAGGTGAGGACGAGGATATTGAACTCGATCCTCTGGAGAATGGGGAGCCAGTGGAGACGGGCGAGGGTGGGGGTTATATGGTCGCGGAGGCGGGTGCAGGATAATACACGGGCTGCAGAGTTTTGGATGACCTGCAGCCTGTGAATGGAGGAACTGGGGAGGCTGACGAGGAGAGAGTTTCCATAGTCCGGCCTCGAGGTGATGTACGAGTGCACAAGTGTTTCGGCAAGTGTATACCAAACAATATACAGTCATTTCACTTTACAGTATCCAGTATTCTGTGAAGCGCTTTGATATTTTGCAATGACATGATAAGACACTATATCAAATGCAAGGATTGTTATTATTAATATGCCAGAAGACCTCCCTGCTGCTTTTGAAATTGTGTTGCCGAATCTTTGACGTCCGCCTGAACAGACAGACAGGACGTCGAGTAGCAGCTGATCCATTGGACTGCAACAGCACAGGACTCACTGGGGCCTAAAAGCAGATGATTCACTGATGTGGGGTTTGAATCCATAACCTTTAATCCAGAGACAAGAGTATTCTGAGACAGACTGACACATCAATGCAATATTCCTTGTGTTCTACAGATATTACTATCTGAAGCAAAATAAAAGTGACACCAAATTCATCTGCTTTAGAAATGGATGGATTTTCTTTGGAGGAGTTTCTCGTGCACCATGAAATGTGACCATTCTTCCTCTAACTGACATCAACCTGAATATAGTCAGTGGCTAAAGAATATCATTTATCTTCACTAATGGATGTGCAATATTGATTTCATCTCGAGCCTTCAATCTCTTACTCTCCCTTTCCATTGGAACCTTTGTTTTCATGCACTATTTTATCAATAATGCAATGGTAATTGCTCCTTTGGTCTTTTCACCCGCGTTCCTTCCCAGCTTCTTACTCACTGAGAAGTAAACACACTAGTAAATATCAATCAAAATATTGATGTGGAAATGCAATGGGTGTGAATTGAATTCTCTGGTCAGAAACACTCCTGTAAAGTTCTAGGATGGCCAAAGAAGTTCTAAAGCATAGTTCCAAACTTCTCAAAGACAATCATAAAAAGGCACTGTCCTCAGATATAGGATTCAACAAGGGGTATAAATCAGGCTTCCTGCTCTGAATTGCTTTATTGCTGGAAGTTCTATTGCTTTCAATAGCGTTAGCAAGGCATAAATCACTGAAGGTGATTTTTTTTCAGAAAAGGACTCCAAATATGTTCTTCTTTTAATTATACACCACCATAAAATAGAACAGTGTGAGACCATTCCCAGTAACAGGATTTGACAGTCCTGTGGATGATAAGGGTTTATTTTTATTTGAAATTAAGCAGTACAAAAACATAATAATGCCACATATCTTGAGCAAATGATTTGTATGTTGGACCAAAAAGATTTCATTTGACTGATACCCAGTTCTCATTTGACAGCCTCTTTATTGCTTCATGTTTCTGGCAGTGTATTCTTTCTTTTGTTAGAGGAAATACAAATGGGAAAACTCCACTCTCTTAGACAGTCACACTTTGGGCTTTCACATTCGATCTTCATTTAGTTTGTGGGTCTTTGGGTGAAGAGTGTCATCCACATTTTGTGCTTTAATGAGTAACTTGTCAATTGTCTTTGAGATTTACATGGAGCATAATATTGCAGTAATTTACACATTAATGAAAACTCACTAAGAACTTGTTTGGAAATTCTTCCCAAATCAAAGTAGATAATACATGGATAAGAATCCTGTCAGGTTTGAAACTTAGTGGCAGATTTTTCAGCAGCTAAATTTTCAGTTGTGATGGCAACAAATCATCGAAGCTTTGTTAACAATGGACAGGAGTAATGACTTGGTCTTTTGTCAGTACAGTAGTAAACTACTGTATTTAAATAGGGTAGGAGTTTGGGTCTTTCACATACAGTCAGTCAATTTCATGGAGGCAGTATAACACTTAAAAATAACAAGAGAGATTCTTAACGCTGTATGTGAAGCTTGTCTCTAATAACTACTTGTGGGACTACCTCAAACCCGTCTTTATAGACAGATGGTGTGAAAACCCTCTGAGAATGACAACAGCTTTTTTGCAGCTAGATTTTAATTGTGTAGTTAATTTCAAGAAAGTCTCGATTTAGGAATTTTCTTTTAATAGTGGCAGCTTGGAGAGACACACACTGACGTATTAACAATGAAAAAAAATTCAGAAAGTGAGAATGTTGGCCAATAAAATTGTGCCGTTTGTTTAGTGAATATTCATTGAAAATTTCAAATAAAAAGCTTGTTCACAGCTTATTTTAAGTAACATTAACTGAGCACTTTAATCCTGTCCATCTTTTTACAGGAGCATTAGAGGAACCCCCATGAATGAAAATAACAGCTACATCTTATCTGAAACAAGGTAGGAAACACATCAGAGTTCATACTTAACACAGGGGGTAGTTTTCTTTTTAATTCAAAAAGGAACAAAATCGATGACTTTCCTTCGCCAACGAGTAGACTGGACTCTTACACAGACAGAGGTAGAAAATAATACATGGGATGGTTAAGGCCAACAGTGGTAAGATAAATAGGTCCACTAGTGAGTCTGACTTGACAGCTGACAAATAAACAAGTCACTTGTGGCTTATAACCAGCCTCAAGAGGAGGCATGCACTGCAGCTATGTAGAATCTATTGGTAACTACTGGATGAATTGTTCGAGAGGAAAAATGAACCTTAAGGAATATATTTATAGTTTTCTACCTATAAAATACAATAGAACTTGCGTCTTGTAAATTATGAAGCTGAATTTCAGTACTTGAAATTATACCTGTCGTACCTTTTGTATACCTGGAAGAACAGAAATTCTGAAATTTAAATCCATGCTCATATCTCAGGATTACCAGACCTTTGGTGCCTGATACCTGTTAAATTGTGTCTGTCAGTTTCCACTACAAAGGTACATATAAACGAGTTGACAGAGAAAAAAAAACACAATTTGATACTCAGGAAATGATCACTAGGCTTTAAACTACACACTTAAATGTCAGGTTGATCAGAACCAAACATGGTCAAGGCATAATTGGTTTAATTCTCAACGTTCAGTCGACAATTATCCAATAACCTTAAAACTCAGAGCTGAATATTTCTTCTAGTGCGAGGCTGAAGTAAAAAATTCTCACCAACCCCCACCCTCCCATTTGCCAATTAAAGTAGGTTAGTTTTCATTTCCGATATCCGCAAGCACTATTTTGCAACACACTTTCTGATGAATTCCAATTCGATATAAACAAAATGCAAAATACTTCAGAGCTGGAAGTCTAAACAAAAACAGAAATTTCTGGGAACACTCAGCAGGTCAGGCAACATCTATGGAGAAAGGAAAGTGAGGCAACGTTTCAGGTCCACAACCTTTCATCCGCTCTGATGAAGGGTCATGGACCCAAAACGTTACTTGTCTTTCCTTTCTCCATAGATGCTGCCTGACCTGCTGAGTGTTCCCAGTGATTTCTGTTTTTGTTTCCAATTTGATATCACCTATTAGATATGGCAAATACTGCAGAGGACTAAGAGCTAAGGGTGCAGAATGAATTTAATTTTAGCAATGGAGTTGAATTGAATTAAATCCACTGTGTTTGAACTTTGATCTAATGCTTATTCTGATCCCATAAGCTGACAACTTCTTTTGTATTCTCATGTTGGGAGAATTTATGGTTGAGACAAAACTGCTTGTTGTCATATAATGCACTGTGCTAGACTTTATGTTAATTCATTCAAGTATACATAAATAGAAATGTTCTAACTCCCAGCATTGAGCCTAACTTTTCATTCTGAAGAGTGCCAATTCATCATTCATTTGATTTCAAACTTAGAGGATACCTTGTAAATAGCTGTGATTTGTGGGAAAAGATATCCATGAAATATAACTGCTAGACATAATTACAGTGCCCAAAAGGTTGTAATATCACTGCAATTCAAATAACTCTGGAATTGTTTTTTTCAGATAATAGGGTACATATCACAAATTTTGGTCACCCTGTATATAGTTGTATCCATAAAAAGACAATCATGAAATATAACTAAACATAACTCTTACCCATCAGAAATGATTTATGTTTATTAGGGGCTTCTGCAGTACTGCAGACTGCAGCAATATTTGTCTAGGAGATTGTCAGTGTGTGTTCTGAATGACAGTAGAACTATTCTAGAGGTAGAGGCGCTTGAATTATTAAAGACTTGTTTCCCAATGAACTGTCATATGATTTCTTTTCTGCTGCAAGGCTAAAAATAATACCTGCTTGAAATTCAAAATGTACATATGTTTAAACACAGTGAAATAGGAAAGGTTACTCAGGAGTAAAAACAAAATTGCAGAGCAGTGATTAGGTACACAATATTCTGTTTCATTTTTGTAGTTTCTCACATTGGATTATCAGTCTTCCTACAGACGCACTAGATTTATGTGGGAATATAGATTCTAACTGGGTAATCTACAGAGACCTTTTTAACCATTTTTCAATAATGCAAAACATGGCTCTTCGCTTCTACAAGTAGTTCTGTCCCAATATTTTTTTTACCCATAATTGGAAATATGTTTCCTTCAATTTTTGGGACATTGTTTGATTTCACTGCTGCTTTTCTATAGTTCACATTTAACAGAGGACACAACAGGTTTATGAGTAAAGGGCAACATCAAAAGAAACACAAAAACAATCACAAATGAAATAATAGTTTCCTTTCCTTGGGCCTGTAAACATATTGGGGTATGTCACGTTCTGTTGAAAAATAATTGTTTAGAAACTTATTTGAAAATGATTTAAATGAACAATTTCCTTGTGTTTGTTCCCTGAAGAACAACCCTGGCGGTCTTGTCTCTCTGCTGATAATGCTTTTTGTACCAACAAGAGGTTTTGAACACTCTCACTTTGGGGTACCACCACCCACATGAGAAATAGGAAGAATCACATCTAAACTAAAGTTTATTATAAAAGCATGGCACAAGTTAAAGAACTCACCACATGTAGAATCTTATTTTCAGTTTCATAAACTGTGCAATCCTGCAAGAAAAGGGTACAAGAGGTCACCATGCGTATTCCACTATCACAGCAGTTGATGTTACTGAAGAGTTTACAGTTCCTAAGCACAGACCATTATTGTCTAGTGAATCACGTGAAAATCAATAACAGTATAAATATAAGGAGCAAAAATCAAATTGAGAAAAGCAACTTGAGAAATTATAAGTCAATTAATGCGATGGCTTCAGCAGTTTGGTTTCTACAATGATTTAAATGGTATTAGTCAGTTTTGTTGTGGCACATAGCTTCACATAAGTTTTATTCAAATTGTAGTATGTATTTCTAAGATGAGAAACTTAAACAACGAACCAACAGTAACAAATTGAGACATTTTACAAAACTTTTTAAAAAATCAAAGGATGAAATGGAGTGTTCACGGTGACATGCAGTACAATTCTTAAACAATCCCGGGGTTGCTTGCCAATATCCATAATATTAGCTCTTCTATTTATTGAGTTGTTTTTTGCCTCAGTACAAAGGCACCGTGGGAATCTCAGTATCAATAATGGCTTTATCATTTACTGAGAACATTTCGGAGTTGGCTTTGTTTCATTTCACATAGTTTGAGGATGTAAGGTTAGTGCCTGTGCTCTGCTTTGATTTGTTTTGAATAGATTTCTTTTTAAAAAAAACGTCATTTGTACATATCAGACCATACCATACAATTTTGTTTTCTTTTCCAGATTAATTTACTGGAGATTTCCAAATTTATCTGCAACTCCGTTCTTTATTATACTCCAGACATAGTTTCAGAAATCTATATTTATTTTTGTTGTGTGGGTCTTTGAAAGCTTTCGAAGTTATGCATTTCCTGGGCTACCTATTTGACTTTGAATATCATCTTCCAGCTGTTTCATCTGATCAGGAACAATGGTATCTACCTAGTGCTGAGCAAAACAAACACCCATTGAACCTGAAGTTCACTTCATTGTTATTAAATCCCATTGGCAGTGATGACTCAGTGTGTGAATTGCACATGATTTCATATCCTCATCCTTTCATTATAGCATTAACAAAAATGTCATTTATAATGCAGAATAAAAATGTATTAGCAAAATATTATTTTCAACACCCAAACTTAATACCACATAACTGCTGAATTCTGACTATAACATTTTAGGAGTCCACCTTATGTCATGATATTCAACTTTCAGTTGTAGCATCACTTGTTTATACAATACAATATTACATTTGTACAGTGCCTTTCATGTTAGGAAAACATCCCAAGGTGCTGGACAATTAAGGATTTTGACCTGAGCTGGGGGGGGGGTTGGGGGTGGGAGTAGTATGGAGAACAGGGAGGGTTTCTGAAGGCTCGGTCGAAGAGGAGGGTTTTGAGACGTGCCTTGAAGGAGGCAAGGGAGAGAGCCTTTAATAAAACAAACATAATTGTTTATGTTTGAAATGTAAATTTTAAAGAGAAACAAATATTGAGTACCGGTATGAAAGCAATTACATGCCACTAGTGTTTAAAACATATTCAGTAATAGATTTCTTAACAATTATATTACAATGGAAAATAAGATATCTCTTTTCCAGTTGTTTTCATGCGAATCAGCTTTCAAGATGTTTTACAACACACAGAGCCTTGAAAATAATGCATTGCTGCTGTGCAATCCATTTACACCACATCATCAAAGAAAATACGATCAAAGCCAAAGGTAATCATTCCCTGTTTTTGCTTTGAATTTCACTGAATGAAGGTCTATACCCCGTGATCTTGGTGCACCATATGTTAACAGACAGAAATTATGTTGGAGTTATCTTGGGAGATTTGCAGCCAGTTCAGAGACAAACTGTAATATGCTTGCAGCGCCTACTGAAAGGATCTTCTTAATTGAAATTCATTCAACACCAGCTTTGGCTCTTTCATAATTATTGTAAATAATATGACCAATCTCTTCATTCATTACATTCTTACATCCAGAAGGAACATGTCTTTTCATAATATAATATTGAAATCAGATGTGACTTTCAACGTGAATAATTATTTGAGTCATGATAAAATTCCAAAGAAAGGTTTCAGAAAATGACTGTTGCAACAAAAAAGGAGTAAAGAAGATAGTCTTCCCTGTGAAATATTGAGCGACCCAGTTAATTCAATAAAACTATATTCACCTCAGTGTGCACATAATTCAGAGAGATCCATGCGTAGCAAGACCAAATGTTCACAAGCATTTTAAAAGACTCGATCAGAATGAGTTATTTTGATAAATTAAACTGCTCATTTTAAGATAAAGCAAATCCGGATCCAGCAATTTGGCAAGACTATTTGCATAAGTGAACTGAGCGAATTAACTATCCAAAATATCGCAAGTAGAAAAACGTTTCTAAACATTTTTGCCGGTTCACAGAACATACTGCAAAAATTAAGAAAATGAGGTGTTGCATAAACAGTTTGCTGTATTGTGTCATCAGTACTCAGTAGCCTGTAGGAGGAAGGTAAGATGATGTTGTGCCTGTCATAAGGAAGTATAATTTGTGAACGTTAATGGTCTATTGGTAATGCAACACCCTCTACATATGAATAAGGACCTTCTAAGCTTTCCATGCTAAAGCGGAAATGCACAGCAATTTATTATCACTTTACTGGTTCTATAAAGCCCTGAGGTGTAACTTTCTGGACTGCACAAAGGCTGGATGCCATACTGCTATGCAGAGCAGCCAGTTCTTTAAGAAGTTTATCCACAGAGCAATAGATGGAGGAATATTAAAGATTCCTCTGTAAAATACAATCAAACAAATCTGAAATTCGATATCACTTTCAGAAGAAAAATGCAAAATTAATATTAAATTGATATTATGACGTGCAGAACCAAGAATAGGTTGCTCTGAATAAAAATGTCTTTTCTGATCATTCCTGGCATTTTTGTGATCCTAGCAGAATTTATCCAGTGTTTGAATAAATATTTCTGACAGGATTACAAATCACTTATGGTTGAATGCAGCGGTCACATCAAAAGTATTTCTTAACAATCAAAATAATTGCGCATAAAGTGCAGATGTAAGATATACATACATCTTATCCTTTCTGTCAGTTTGGATCTCCCTTCCTAACCCTTTCCATTTCCTAAGTTTTGGAGCAACTCGATTTCAGTCATTAAAAAGGCACCCAACTTTACTTTAATTGACTTTTCCTGTATGTGCTGTTTGTTCTCCTCTTCAATCAAATCAAGCACACCTGATATCTTTTGACTCAAGCATCAAATCTATCTGAAGTTGCCAAAACCACAAATAAACGTTCCAAATCTAAAAATCAAATGAAACTTTCACATTGTTGTTTAAAAAATTATTGGTGGGGTGGGGGGAAATATTAAACACAGAGTGGATTAAAGAGAACAAAAGCACTTGGTTTAAATCTGGTGATGGAATAATAACATAGTTGGTTGAGAATTTAACAAATCTCTTACCTGTTGCACAATGGTTGTTAGTTCCAGGCACAGCTGAACAATGTTGTTTTTCAGAAGTGAATATTCTGTTACACTGACAAATGGAGACCTAAAGTGGGAACATGTTTTATGTAAGATTATAAATTGAAGTCCTCAACATGGAATGATCACAACAGCTAAATAATGTAGTCTCACTTTCTTAATTGCAGCCAAAGCACAACCATGTGAGTACATATGAAGGTACAGTACAGTATATGAATCCACAAGCATCAGATGCAGCACATCTGATGGGATGTGTTAGGATAGCTGTGATTCAAGTGTTTACTGTGGGTAAAATGCCAGTCCTCAATGTGTATAGTTTTCTGTTACTCAATCAGAATTCCTGTGTGGCATTTCATCCCAAACATCAGAATTTAATTCATTTTGAAATAGAAACTTGGAAAACAATTCAATTTTGCAAGTTCGTTAATTAATTTGATTCACAATTTGTAAGTGGTGTCACCAGTGCTGTAATTGATTCAAGCATCTGAAACAAACGTCCCTTTTCACATTGGCAGAAGTACAACCGGATGTCATATCTTATGTTCACCCAAACTGTTGGTTCAGCTTGAAAACAAGTACATATGATTCAATTAGTCTGTGAAAACATAATTACACTGAACAATGCAGATGAAAACATTGAGAGAACATACAGCTCAAAACTGTGTTAAGCTTTACATGTATATTATTGATCCTAAAACATGCTACACCCAACACAAGAATAACAATTTGTGTTTACATTGTGACCTTCACATAGGATAATGTCACAGAGTGCTTCCCACAAAATGGGAAAAAAATGGGAATGTACGCCTCGGGGAAGGGGAAGAATAAGGTGGCCACTGGTATGATCGAAGAGGTTGCAAGATGGAGGCATAAGAGGGAGAGAGTTACAGAGGTTAGAAACATAGGATCAAACACATATATATCTATGGACTTGATTAAAGAGTGCATTTTCATACTTGTCTATTCAACATTCCATGAGAACAAAGTACAGTACATATTAATCAGTTACACTTAATTATTAGAAATTCATCTTTTGTGCAATAAGTGACATAAACTAACACAGGCATGAACAAACCTATAGTTCTTGTGAGTGCAGTGCTGGTTGACTCCGTGCAACACATATGGTACATAACTTTAACATCATATCACATATTCTGAGAATATTTGGCCATGGAATAAGATGTTTCAAAGGTGAGAGAAATTCAAAGTGTCATGTTTTATATTATGATCCTATCAGATGTGACAAGCTTTGGATAATTAACTCATCTTGATAATGAGTCCTTCAACTTACAGTATGCACTGTATTTAGTTCAGATTGGAATTGGTTAAAGATTTCTCATGTTATTAGTTTCAGAGCCAGATAGTGGGAAATGTTCACTAGAAATGGGAAATCGCTTTCTTTCCCCTGGAGGTCAACATCCCATGTGGAAAAATGCGGCTACATTTAAAAGCAATGGAGAAGGCTTTTATCTGACGTTAACTTATTAGAACAAAGGGGAAACAGACTGCATTCCTCTTTGATGTTTTGCTCATCATCTGCTAATGACAGTTGTACCGAGTGCTTCTCATTCTGTTTAATGCACCAGATTTAAGGAAATCAGCTTTCTTTCTTTAGAATTGAACAATTTTTTCCAGCAGCCGATGAAACATTTCAATGCAATAGACAGAATTTTGGTATGAATTTAAGCCAATAAGCACGAGTGCAGTACTTTTTATGTGGTTAAGCATTCAGAATTTAGTACATACATTATTAATAAAATGTATTAAGGAGGCATGATTCAGAAAATAAAAACACAAAATACTGCAAATGTTGGAAATCTGAAACAAAAACAGAAATCGCTGGGAACACTCAGCAGGTCAGGCAGCATCTATGGAGAAAGGAAACATGTGACAACGTTTCGGGTCCACGACCATTTGCCAGTTCTGACCAAAGGTCGTGTACCCAAAATGTTAATTCACTTTTCCTTTCTCCATAGATGCTGCCTGACCTGCTGAGTGTTCCCAACGACTTCTGTTTATGATTCATATAATGTAGTTTTCATTTATATGTTTAAAACTAGGTTGCATTTGGTTACACCGATGTTCATATATCTTTGGAAATGGGTTCCAATCCAGCTCAGCCTGATGTGCACATCCTAAATAAATTAATTTGAGTAACAATGTTGGTGAGCAACACACTTATCAGAAATGGGTCCACATTGGTATTGGAAGACACTCAATTTGGCAATGTCATTGAATAGGCCAGAGGTGAGTGAGTTGGTACACCTGGGATCATAGCCGCTTTACTGAGACTGGAGTCAATATTAATGTTAGGGTTACAAGTGCTTTACCCATATCTAACTACTGTTTGTGGAATGTGATCTGGGAACTCTCTACATTAATGCAAAAGGTGTAAAATGAAATCTAATATCTGAGGAGCGCATCCAATAAATCATTGGATAATGATTTATTATCCAATCATCTCAAACTGAACGCATTCTATACCAAGAATATGGTAAGAACAAGTTGTCACATGGATAGTTCATAGTTTTGCACCAACACAATAATCCATTTGGTACAGTGCTGCTCACATCGGGAGGGTGTCCCAATGCACTTCACAAAACATACAAGAACATTGAGCACACATATATTCAAACAGATGGACAGACATACAACAGCTGTTGTGAGACAATAATAACACTGCAGCATACCTGTCTAGCCAGGCCAATAAGCTCTTGGCAGCACCAATAAGGTCAACCACAGAGGTAAGGAAGTCATTGGGGAGCCTTCTGGAGGCCCTGCCATCGTAGTGGCCACTCCTCCGTCTACCCGTTATAAAATTCTGTAAGTTTTTGGCTGAGGCATTCAGCTTGTGGGAAAGTGTTCTGAGGTTCTCTGTCTCTAATCCATAGTTCTGCAAGAGTGAAAACAAGTGTGTGTTAATAACTCTTGTGAGCTTCACTTCACTGTGGAATATGATTTACCATCAATTACGCTCCAAGTAGGAGTAAAGATTTAAAATAGCTAATAGAAGATATCTATTTTCCGTCTGGCTCAATTCTCCAAAACCTATGTTCTGTTGTGCATTTAAAGTCATCTGTATTTTTGTTAATAATTTTTTAGCAATGCAATTCCAAAGGGTTAACTTATTTTATAAAATGAACATATCCAAATCACCTTTAAGATATATGAATGGTGTATTAATGTTTCATTTACATCATTGGTTCACTAACAGAAAGTTGGTTAACGTTAAAGTATCTTATAAAAAAGCCTATAGAAATTGGATGGTCCAAAATGACGTGTTTCTTTTTTTTCACAAAAAAGCAAGATTCTTTAATAATAATCCTTGCACTTGATATCATGCTTTTCATGTTTTCTAGATGTCTCAAATCACCTCACAGAATATATTGTACTGTAAAGTGAATTGACTATATATTTTCTGGGCGAAACACAGCAGCCAATTGCACACAGTAGTGTCCTACAAACAGTCATGGATTGAAGGAAGATTACTGCAGGAAGATAAAATGGGCTCAAAATTGTTATTCTATATTTTTTGTTGGCAGAAAAAACTCCATAATTTGCAGAAATATGGCTACCGCGTTCTCCTCTGTGTAAGTGCTACCCCCAGCTCATTATATGATATTGCATCCACTCTTAAATTGCTGCAAACATTGAATTGATGCCAGGCTCCCACTAACATTACAAGAAACCAAATTTGTACAATGCCCTGTAAATGTTAGACATGCTGGGAATAGCAAGTGTGGTCGGGATTGTAGGGAAACACATAACAAAGCAGTCATTTTGTGAATTGAGCCTTAATTGCTATCTTCTGATACACCCTAAAAATAGCCTCACTTTCTGTGTTTTAATACAATTTAATCTATTGTCTCGGGAGTTCACTCTCCAAGTTATAGCATCAAAATATTGCCATTTTCAAGTAAGTGGCTATTTAAAAGGAGTACTGCATGAAACATTTTCAATCCTTTTTCATTGATTTGCAAACACAAATCACAATGACACAACTCCCATCTTTGACGTGACATTACCATGGTGAAAATGGCATACAGCACTTCTGACCCTTCTCTCTCTGCAAACAGAGCAAAAAAAATGTTTAAACTAATTTTTCATGAAGTCATTCAGCTTTAATGTAGATATTAATGAGAACAAGTGACCGATTGAATGAAGCAGCATTTGAGCTAAGTGCAAATTCAAATCTGAATCTGTAATTTACGCAAAAGTCAAAAATATATAATTTCTGTAGTCTGTTTCTTGAAGACAGATACAATTCCATTTAACGGAGATTTCACCCTGACCGAACAAAACTTGGATTAGTCCTACTGGCACTAGTACTGACAATGACTAACACGAATGACCATCAACACAGCAGCAAAAAAATACCATGAGATCACCTATGGGTCTTTAGTGGGTTTGGAAGATCCTGAAGTCACATGCTGCAAAATTATTTTGTTTATATCTGGTGAAAAGCTGTGCTGAGGTTTAGTAGCTGTGTTTTGCATTGCAGACATTTAGACTTGAACTGAACTGATCCTTTTTGACTCCATTTATTTCTGCGTGTCTCTCTCTGGATCTTAAATCGGAGCTGAAACATGTGATATTTGCACCAGGAAGATGTGGCTCTCAAGAGAAACTGTTTTGGAAATATTGGTTGGTGAAATTCGGATAACTGAGAATCCCAAATCCCAAACCAAAAGTTTGACGAATATTGATTTCTCGCCAGAGCTTTTAATATACTTTACCTGATTTGGATTCAGCATTCACCATTTTGAGAGTCTTTTGTGCATTTTGTGGGCAAAATTGAAATCAATATTTCTTAAGTGTTTGTTTTCAAAATGGCTTTAAATTTAAGTTCCCTTTAAAGAGAATTGATGGTTCAAAGTCTGAGGTATTGTTTAAGGCTGGAAGAGGTGTACTGTGTTTAGAAAGTTGGAAAACATGGAGAACTCTCTCCCTCACAGGTGATCAGTAGGTACATCATACACTACCATTGCTGGCAGCTCCTCATTGCATGGGACAAAGTCTGTTCCCAAAGCCAATCCCCACTGCAATTTCCTCTCCGCACCTGAATATAGAATCATGACATTTGCTGCTACGTCACTCTCACCAAGTGCTGCTGCTCAATTTTCTACACTTTAAAACTCACTATAGCACCAGGCAGACATTTCCTCCTGATTAGCGTACTCTGCCAGGAGCAGTAACATATTGCAATGTTCATAATACAGTATTAAGGATGGAAATTATACTGTAATTTTAAAATCGCATGACTTAAAACGACAGAAGGACAATGTTGTGAAAGGTATTGAATGATGGCGAATAATAATGATTCAATCAACAATTGCAACACATGGATTTTTACATTTATTTCTAAGTAAAAAAGATGTGGCTGTACACTATCTTCTGTGAAACAAGCAACCATACTGTGCTGGTGAATTAAAAGTCCCGTAGCTCAGTGGTTAGAGCACTCGACTCGCAAGCAAGAGACCTGGGTTCAATTCCCGGCAGGGCGCAACGTTGGGCAAGTTTCCTTACTCCACACGCCTCTATTTATCTAGCAATAAGTAGGAAACCAGTTGTTACTTAATTGGTGGATTGCCTTTCCAGGGATATTATTTCCTTCAAAACAAATAATAATTAATTGGTCATTTCAATCCTTCACTATTTGTGGGACACTGCGGTGTGCAATTGGATGCTGTATTTCAGCCACAAGGTATACAATCTTATAAGTATATTCTATGAAGTGTTTGAGACGTCTCAAAGACATACAAAGGCTCTACGTCATAATAATCCTTGCATTTTCACATCTTCTAGATGTCTCAAAGCAACTCAGAGAATACAAAGTAAATTGACAGTATATTTGTCGGTGAAACACGGCAGCCAATTGAGCACAGCAGTGCCCCACAAACAGTTGTGGGTTGAAATGACCAATTTATTCTTTCATATAACAAATGGAAGTATTATTATCGGTTCAATTAAATTTGATTAAATTGTAGATCCTTACACTTTGTTTCAATATCTACATGCTTCCCCTTGGTGACATCATCCACAGACATGGGGTCAACTTCCATGTGTATGCGGATGACACCCAGCTCTATCTTTCTGCCTCTTACCTCGATTCCAGAACCACTGCTGTCCTGACAGACTGCCTGTCAGACATCAAGTCCTGGATTAGAGCTAACTTTATACAGTTGAATGTCAACAAGAATGAGGCTGTCCTGATTGGCTCGCGCCAGCGCCTTCACATATCAGGCTCCAGCAGCATCAACCTCCATGGTTGCACACTCCACCTCACCAAGCCAATCAGGATCCTAGATATACAGGCTTGATTACGCCAACTTGTTGGCCTTCCCAACTCCTCCCTCTATAGGCTCCAGATCATCCAGAACTCTGTGGCCCATGTCCTCTACCATTCCAAGCTCCATGAACCCATCTCCCCCATTCTCGCCCAACACCATTGGCTCCCCACCACCCAGAGGATTCAATTCAAGATCTTAGTGCTCACCTTCAAAGTCCTTCATGGCCTTGCCCCACCCAACCTCTGTGACCTCCTAACCCCCTACCAACCTGCCCACTCCCTCCGCTCAGCGGGCTTTGGCCTGCTCCATGTCTCTTGACCCACCTGTCCTATCATCAGCAGATGAGCCTTCGGCCACTCTGCTCCTAACCTCTGGAATTCGTCCCCCAGTCCCTCCACCTCAACCCTCCCTAGCCTCTTTCAAGTCCCACGTCAAGACCCTCCACTTCAAAGGTCCTATCGGTCACTCCAAATCCCCTCTTTTCTCTCCACTTTCCCTGATTCTGACCCCAGCTCGGGTCTGAAACAATGACTGCCCAGGGCCTTGGGATGTCCTTCTGACATGAAAGGCGCTATACAAATGTAATTTTGCTGTTGTTGTTTACTGCTATTAGTCCTGTCCTTATACAATTGCCTTTTCTACAGTCCAAAACTAGTCAGTTTGGCTCAGTTGGTAGCACTGTTGCTTCCAAGTCAGTATTTTGCAGGTTCAACTCCCAAACCCACATCAGAATTCTGTACTAGCACTCTAGCCTGGTAATCCAATGCAGTGCTATGAGAACGCTTTATTGTTGGGTTTAAGTTCTTTTGTTCATGTAACATCCACAACCACCACATTTTGTAGTAAATCTATGAAATGGTTCGACAATTTGATGCTTTGCTACATCAAATGCAAGTTCATCATTATCATTGAACCATCAATACATATTCCAAGGCAACTCCTCATGTCCCAAGCAAAGCAAACAGGAGAGGTATCATATTTCAGTAACCACATTGATACTATCAATAATTGTACTGATTAAACATCTTTGAATCCACACAAACGTTTGAATGGTGAAATTCAGCATCTAGAATTGATTCGATTCTAAAAAGTAGAATCTTCTTTACCTGCCAATCTGAGCATTGGGAAGCAAAGCATTTGACTTGATAGTAATTGCACCACTCCATTTCGAGCCATTTAGGTTTTGGTGGAGTTCCCACTGGATTTTATATGTGTGTTGTAAAGAGGAAACTTTTGAATTCAGTGATAATGGGACATTTTGAATTCAGTGAAATGACACGTAAAGAAAGTCTGAAAACCTATCTCTGAAAATTACTCTCATGGGATGACTCATTTAGTAATACTTTACAAATGAAGAATGCTCCAACCAATGAGTTTATAAGCAGTCAGCAAAATCAGATATTCCTGCTTTTACCTCCATTTCTAGAGCTGTATTAAACTGAATAAACTGTAAAAACAATCCATCTGCAAACTTCATGATTACTCAGGCATTACAGTATGACATATGTTTTTTTTAGCGGAATATGTTAAAACTACCACAGTAATTCTCACGTAAAATGATTTTATGGATACTTTTCATTGCAATTATTTAATGAGAGTGCCTTGCTGCTTTAAACTGTAAGTGTTGGAAATGTGGTAATGAAATTATTTTGAATGACATTATAGACATGTTCTGCCCCGAGGTGGTGACTGGTAATGAGAACCCATGGGCTGGCAATAACCATTAAGCACAAACAAAATTAGTTTAAAGCTAAAATCAAACTACATTTTAAAATTTTAAACCGACTGTGGTAAAATCAGGAAGGATATTGTGGTCTGGATAATACAGTACAGTTCTAATATACAATGTATCAACCGGGCACAGTTGCACTCTTGCTTCTGAGCCAGAAGGTTGTGTGTTGAAACCCCATCTTGGGACTCTGAAACCACTGTCTAGGCTGACACTGCAGTGCATATTTGAGATGTTCTACTTTGTTGGAGGTGCTTCCCTTCAGAAATTAAACCTGAAGTTCCACATGGCTGTTTCGGCAACACATTTGAAGTAGTTTCCCCCCTCCTCCATGGAGACTATGCTCATTCCATTCCAACAAGTTATCTCATGGATTTCCACGTCTAGGTGGGATACATTGAATTCTCAGTCAGGTGTGGATACTCTGAAGCATGATGATATGTTTCCGTAAGTGTTTTCCAATTTTCCCGTACCTTTTGATGAACCTCAAGATCTCAAGGGATTGTCCTGGAGTATACAGTGGAGGCCTGGCTACCCCTGGTCTGCGCTGTATTACCACTCACAAAGATATGTTTCAGGATTTCAGATTCAAGGTAAAATAGTAACTATGGCTGTCAGACAAGCATCAAATGCCTGCTCATGAAAATGATAAGGCCACAAGCCTGTGATAGCCAGCAAGTGATTAATATCCGTGAGGCCAAATAGTGAATTTGGCCCAGAAATCAATGAAATATTCCAAGGGCAGCAGTCATTTAACACAGTCCAGCAGCCAAACGTTAAGATGGCATCAGATGAGCACATCAGTGAAACAAAAGCTATTAGATCTGTAAGACCCAGTGATCCAGCCACCAAAATCATCATGAATACAGTAAACAGTTTACTTTAGTGTTTTGTTGTTGCAGTATAAGAAGCCTAGGCCCCAGGGGTGTTAGGACATTGCTCTGCTTCTGCAGATTCCGCTCAATTTAGACACTTTCACAAACATCTCTGAAGCAAGAGATGCTTGTGAGCCACCATTATGAGGCTGATTTTTACAACAAAAAGGCTGCTGTAGGAAAATTCTGCAAATACTGTACTTGTGTTTCACATTGATAGGAATTTACAAGGGTAACTTTGAGAATGTTTTTTCTCTATCTCTCTTAAATATTGTTGTGACATTGGATGTGGCCTTCGATATTTTGCCTTCATTGAGAGGCTGAATGTTCTGTGGGCATTTTCTCTCAGTCTCATGCAGTATGATTTTTTTCCCCAAACCCCACTTCCACGACTGTTTGTGAGACACTGTTGTGCACAACTTGGCTGCTGCGTTTCTCCCACAAATATACAGTTAATTTTCCTACTTTCCTTCCCCCAACCATGACCTCTCCCCCGCTGCTCTGGTCCCTATCTCTTTTCCCGCCCTTTCTTCCCTCTTGTCTTCTCCCTCCCTCCCCTATTCTGGTCCCAACCTTGGGACCTTGTTGTATTCTGTGAAGCGCTTTGAGATGTCGATAAGACGTGGAAAACGCTATATAAATGTAAGGATTATTATTATTATTATTATTATTAGCACAAGTATAATAAAGATCACAATTCTTTTCAAACCATTCTGGCCATTCGTTCTAGGCTTGATTTTTATTATAATTAATTTTTATATCATGAATGTAACCTCTCAGGGATACATGGAGATTGCCTCCATAGTATTTGACACAAGAACACGTGCAAATGAAGGATTTTCTTCAGTATGACAAACCTAGTTGTTTGCAAAAGCTCTTATCATTAACTATGGTGTTGCCTTGTTGAAGCTAGGGCTCATTATTGTTTCTGGACTTATTATGTTGTACTCAACTGAGAGCTGACTGCCTGGGAATGTCCCCTGAGACATTGTCTCAGACAAAAAGACAAGGAAACTCAGAACCAAACACACAAAGGTATATCTACATATTGAAAAATATATGCCCTGGAGCGGATTGCAAGGATGCAACATAGTGAGAAATTAAAAAAGACATCGAAAACCTCCCAAGCTTTACTTGTGCAGTTAACCACTTTCAAATCCTCAATGTCTTAGTTCTTCAGACATTGATTGTGGCTTATCCCATAAATAATCACCTTTTCACATGAATCATCACATATGTATTATATTCTAGCCTCATTTGAGATGTATCAAATAATGAGAAGATGGTGGGACCAGTATTCTAGGAGTAGAGAGGCGCCTTCATTTAACTTGTGCATTCGTGCGAAGAGCTTTTATTTAAGGAACAATAATTTTACTCATAATTGTTCATACCTAAACCTTTACATTGCATTATTCCTATCACGCATGATATTTTACATTCCTGAAAACTCTTCTAAAGCCCATTATATTTAATGAGAAGCCCAAAGCAGAGTATATATAGCATGAGGTAAATCTCACAAACAGGAGACAAAAAAGTGTAGTCGAAATTCGTCCGAATCTCTAAATTAATTAATTTCCGTTAAAAAACAATTGCTTATTTTCTTAACTAGTATCTTTTAAGCTAAATTGAAAACAAGCAATCAAAAGATAAATCAACTTGCTCATCTAAGAATCCCTCCAAAAACAATCTACGCTCAATCTACGACTGTTTGTGGGACATTGCTGTGGTTGGCTGCCGCGTTTCACCCTGAAATATACAGTCAATTCACTTTACTGTATATTCTGTGAAGTGCTTTGAATATTCTGAACAACGTGCAAGGATCAAATGCAAGGATTATTATTGTATCTATTAAGCCTTTCGTATTCGTTATATGCTCACATATTGGGGGAACGATGTTTACAGTCTGTTGAGTTTTACTTATATGATATCTTGTTCTTTTCTCAATAATTTGATATTCAAAGGCTGCATGAGAGCTTCTTCATTGTAGGAAACAGAATTCCATTTAGTTTATTTGTAATCGTATTTGTTTAAGCAACTTCCCTGGTTTCCTCCACCAGATATTCCAGTCCAACGGACACTGCAGCACAACTATAGTGAGACAAGGATTTCAATGTTCTTCCTGGGCTTCAGTTTGATTGAACAGCAATTCTAAGGCTGCACTATCTTTTTTCCTTTGTCAGATGCAGCAAATATTCTGAGTGCTATGTTGGGAGGGAATTTTTTTTCCCATTGCAAAATTGCCATTCTTGTGAACTGATCGACTGAGTTTATCAACTTGTCTACCAAATGTTTCTTTTAATAGACTTTCACAGCTTTGGTTATAACTGAAAGGGGCTTCTTTCTTGTTGGCTCGTTGTACCAGATATGGTCTGAGTAGGTTGTTTTTCTGTGCCTCTTCCTTTCATTGTGGGATTTCAGTGTCTCTTTACACCTATTGTTACACACGTGAATTTTTAATAGCTTTTTTTCTCATTTATTACGATTGTGTTCCTAACTTCTTCAATATTTCAGAATTGATTCCTGTGAACCTGGAATAATTCCTTGTATTGAGGACAATATACACAACAATACTTAGCACCATATACTTACACAACACAAATGTTTGATCCTCACTTGGATCTCTTGAATTTAATCTTAAATTAAATTATATTTAATAAATTACATATTGTTGTCAATGATACCACTAACTGCTTTGTTCATCCACTTCAGAAAAGTTTCAACTACATGATACGGCTCTAAATCATACGCAATAATGATTTCTACTATTATTATTGAATTGTGTAGCAAAAATGAAAAAAAGATCTGTTTTTGTGTAGTATAAATGTTCATGTCTGTTGATGTACAATTTTCTCCAGTAAACAAGCTCTACTATATTAAAAAGCATGACCATTATTTTTCTTTTGAAACCAAGTTATGATTTTGCCCTCTGGCTTAACTCAAATGAGACTATCGTTATTGTATGTAAACCCTTAAGCACAAACGCAATTCTGAAAGAAATTAATAGAAATAAAATACAATGATATAACTTTCATTGTAATACCTCAAAACTAAATCTATGACTGCTACTACGGGAAAACTGATGAACAGACAAGTCAAGACTAAGCACAAGGGCACACAATCTATTCTATCAAATGCAATGATTATTATTAAGGATGCTGTACTGTGCTGATTCATAAAGGAAATCCTTTATTCTGGTACCAGGGAAACCTTCTTTAGGGTATAGTCTACCTTACATGAAGGGCAAAACAATGTGGAAACTGTCAATGTTATCAATGCTATCACCTTGGATCATACAGTTGGGGAGACTTCCAACAGCACTTTAGTGGTGCTGCACAAAGATCAAAGATGTGAAAGACAGAACCTATAACAATGGCAATGCGAGACCAGTAAACCTTAGCATGAAAAAATTATTTTGCACTTGTTTCAGGTGAGAAGAACTAGCATCACTTTGGACTGAACTGAAAGAAGGGTGTCAGTTATGGTTTATGATGCAAGTATATAACAGGATAACAATAGAGGCACTTGCAGTACTTTACACCAGACTCTTCAAAAACAAAATGTGATCTAACCTTTTCATTCAGTATTTGAATACAAATTACGGTAGAATTGCTTTATGTTAATACAATTTGAGTACAATAGGTCCTATGGTATCTGATCTATTTGCATATAGCTACTGGATTTTTAAAATTTGATTATTATCCTGAATATTTAGATACTTTGAGTAAATGAAATACAATTCAAAATATCAATCTGCAAGAAGTTTTTATTACAAAAAAAGGTTATGCACAGGTAAATAAAAAAGTTGGTAAAATCAGAAACCAATATATAAAATGGCACTTAATGGGGCAAAAAAGAAACATACAATAGAAGCCTCCTGTGACCTGGCATAATATGTATTGATCATTTCTGGTCAGGCTAGCGATTCTCCATCTTTCTAATGAGGTTTTGATGATAATAACATTCTCTGTAGGCAGCAGAAGAAAAATGCTTTGTACTGAACCAGGTACAAACTCTTAAGTGCACTCTCATTCCCTACAGAAGCAAAAATTATTGTTTAAAGCGTTACAGCTCGATAGTCCGAAGGTTCATTAGTCCGAAGGTTCATTAGTCCGAAGGTTCGTTAGTCCGAAGATTCGTTAGTCCGAAGCTTCCCCTAACCCTAACATTTGGACTAATGAACCTTCAGACTATCGAACCTTCGGACTATCGAGTGCCCCCCGTTTAAACAACCCCCAATCAACCTCCTCCTGTTACATGTCTCTTTACATTAGAAAGTGATCACACTCCCAAGAAGTCCACCAAATTTGGTCCAGTCTGCTCTATTTTTGTGATGTATACTTTAGCTCGCTCATAACAATCTTGTGAATGAATAATTCTGACTGCTACAATTTACACTTAAGAGAACATATTTGCTGTATCATGTTCATATCAGGCCTTCATCCTCTCCACCCCTCCTTTCGGAACTCCCACAGACCCTATGCCTTGCTCCCTCCCTTGACTCCTTCAAAGCACATCTCTCTGACCATGCCTTCGGCCACCCTCCTACACTTATTCTCCCTGTCCTCCACCTTCCCTGATCTCAACCACCTGCTCAGGTCCAAATCCATGACTGTCCAGCACCTTGGGACGTCGTCCCAACATGAAAGGCACTATACAAATGAATGTGTTGTTGTTGTTGTATCTTCCATGAACTACAAAAATAACTTTTTCCGCCACACCTTTAAAATGCAAGGTTATTGGGCATTGTTTATTGGTCAGGGATTTCCAAAAGTTAAAACCTGCAGAAAAATTAGGTCAATTAAATAAACCATAAACAGCTGTTGAGTCTTCCAATTTTTAGGTGGACTGAGATTCTTCCAGGGTCAAACAACATTCATTTATGAGTACAATAGACCAGAGCAGTAGCTCCTGACCTTTTAATGGGCAATACAGGGATATAATGAATATTAAAAAAAATTAGTTTGTTTAAATTACCAGTTTTTCTAGTTATTCCAATTTACTGAAAATAATGTCATTACAGTGACTTATTTTAATGACAATCCATGCACAATGTGCAATGACTGTTGGAATTCTTTCCTCACGTGTGTACACATACTTTCAGAGACTTCAATTAATGTATTTGCATAATAATTGTCAGGTTCCTGTTTCAACAAGGGAGCTGAAAGGTGCTAAATTAAGGAATTAACACCAATGTGGGAGGCAAAGAAAAATGACCCCATGCTGAATTTCTGGTTTGTACACGGACAGTTTTCGTTTTAAATGCATGAAAAAGGGCCATTTTTTAACCAAAGCACTACTTTTTGGAAATATTGTTCAAAATGGTACACAAGTCTTACCAAACATGGACACATTTGGAAATACATAATAAGCACATAGAAACCTGCTGATGGATAATGGTAAATTCCCCTTGAATAATCTGGAATTAGAATTTTCACCCCTGGCAGCACAGTTATATTCAATCTCAGTCATATACAGTATTTAAAAAAACTGACAAAATATTGCTGTGGATAGACTTTGTTAATGTTAATCTTCTTTTGAATTCAATTTCTAATTTCTATCTTGATTTGACCCATAGTAAAAATGCTAAATAATTTATTTTAAAACATTGTTTTTTTAAAAAAATCTCAGCTCTAAGGGGAAAATCTTCTGTTGAGATGTATAGTAATTGCACTTCTCTGGATGGATGTACTGTAATGCAGTTTCAGAAATTTGTTGCTGTAGCAACATTGTTTTTTTGCTCTCTGAGCAACTATAGTACAGAATGTAATTGCAACAATTATAAGAGGGTGCCTTATGGCTGCATATGGCTACTCTAATAATTATGGGATTTCTCTACGCTGAAAATGATTTGATGGCCACTATCACAGGTTAGATGATGGATGCTTTGTGTGATAGTAAGTTAAGTACACTTTTAATGGTTAGTGCGGTTGATGGAGTCTCTCAATATTACACAACAATAATAATAATAATAATCCTTCCATTTGATATAGCCAGTTGAATTCCCTGCCAAGACTTGCTTTCCAGGCTCCAATGAATCTTAGTCTAGCTAAACATTGGAAATGAAATAGCTATTTGGTACATCACGCTTTTGAGGTGCAACCACCAACTCTGAAACAACTGCATATTTCAGCATGAGGAGATCTGAGTTAAAAGGAGCAAATAGAGGGGAAAAAATAAAATGGAGTTTTTGTATGTGAATGCATAATTTGTTCATCTACGAAACAGAATCACTACACTTTACAGTATATCCTGCAAAGCGCTTTGAGACTTCCTAATGATGGAAAAGGCGCTACAACAAATGTAAGGATCATTATTATTACCATTATTATTATAAGTCCACTGAACAAATGGTACCAAAAGTAGTGCTGCTTCTGGCTGTAGGATAGCGGGGAGGTTTGTAAACTCGGGTTTGTTGTGATGGAGCAATATCGGAATCTCATATGTATGTTTTTCGAAGGGCATTGTCATCGAAGTAAATTGTCTCGTCTTTTAACAGGCATTTGAGCAGAGATGTAAAGCAATGACAGATAATGTCAGCACTAAAAGTAATTTATTACAAAATTCTTGCAAAATGCAAAGCAATATTTCCAGCTGCAGCACATATTTTCTCAGCAGTTAATATAATGGCTGTGAAATTAAATTTGCAAAGCAAGCTCTTCCACAGTCTGATCTTCTCCAAATGTTTTGCAGCAGCACACCCACAGTTCAGCTCCTCCTAAGGTGTTTATTGCAAAGATTAATAATAAATGTGCACAAATGACCTTCATGTGACACACGCGTGAGAAATATAACTTGAGAACATTAATGAATGTGTGGTACACCTACGAGATTAGGAATCTTACATTCCTGAAGAAGCTGGCAAACTATTTGACCCGAAAACCTATCTCTGTCAAACAAATATTAGACTATTCAGTGCTGAAAATACTCAGCTATGACTCACAACTCAGTCATTAAATGCAATTCTGAACTGAAGTTAAGGCACCTTTAAGAGCATCTGCTCAGCTGTCAAATACTGCAAGTTCTTCCATAACGGTTTCTAACAAGACCTTGAACAGCTAACTTGCATCTTTTATGGTCTTTTTCATGGAGCAGCAGCACAAATATTTGCTTGATCTTGATTTTCAGTATGAACACAGGGGATGGAAGTACTGTATTCAGTATTTTTTTTAGCTTTCTGGGTTTAAGCAGGAGATGTCAGGAAGATTATCACATTTGTGCATTCACAGCCAATTTGCTTTTTGATCATTCAGTGTCAGCTCTTCCTGACATCAGGAAGTAGAATTTTCAGGCTTTTACTTTGTTTTTTGAGGGGTCGAGACAAGCGTCCAAGTACTGAGAAGTGATCCTTAAGCATCCCGACCCGAGTTGCTCCCCCTGGAAATGACCCTCCTCCTAATCCCCTCTATCCACTATTCCCACTCTGTCCTCCTCTTCCACCACCCTCCCTGCCTTCTCTCTCTCCTGGACTCCACCATTACCTCTCTGTGTTCCAGCCTGGGCATCCACCTCTGGGCCCATCGTGGCTCCCAACGCTGGGTGTCCCAGAACAGCCGCCCCAACTGTCCCATCGTTCATTCCCTCCACATGATCCACCTCCAAAAGGCAAATACCACTTCTCCCTCCCTCATGCGGACCCTCCCCAACTCTCCCCCCTCCTCACCATCCACAGTCATCTCTCCCCCACGACCCCAACTCCTCTCCATACCACTCTCTGCTCTATCCCCCCACCCACCACCAGTAAACCCATCCATATTCCCTACAAAATGTCCACTGCCTTGGCCAACAAAGCCCTCACTATCCATGACCTCATCCTGGATGAGTATATTGATATTCTTGGGCTTACCAAAACCAGGCTCTCCCCTAGGGACCCTGTCACCCTAATCTAAGTCACCTCTCCCGGCTGCACCTACCACCACACTTCCCACCCTAACTAACACAGCGGTGGTGTGGCTCTCAACTTCAAAGTTTCTCTTGGTCTTTCTTGGCTTCTCCTCCCTGTCCCTCTACTCAGAAAACCTGCTGATAATGGGCAACTTCCATCTCCACCTAAACCCACCTTGCACCACATCCTCAGACTTCACTGCCTTCCTCTCCTCCGTAAGCCTTACCCTCCACATCAACTCGTCGACCCACAAAGGTGGCCACCCCCTCAAACTTGTCATCACACATGGTATTGACATTTCTGACCTGTGCATCATGGACAAGGCCATCTCGAACTACTTCCTCACCTCCTTCTCCTCTCGCATCCCCCTCTCCTCCATCAAGCCCTCAACCATTCTTTTCCACCCATGGAAAAAGCTTCCTCCCGAGTCCCTCACAGAGGCCCTCTCATCCTCAGATCTCCTTTCCTTCTGGCTTTCTACCCACAGTGATCCTGAAGTAGCCGTCAAGCTCCATAATCGCCTCTCCTCCACCCTCAACTCCCTTGTCTCCCTGAAAAGCAAGACCGTGGCCAAACCCACCTGCTCCCCCTGGTACAACCACAATCTCCACTCTCTAAAATCTCAAACATCTCTACAAATGTTTTTTTTTCTCGTTTTTGCCTGGTTACCTGTGGAGAACCCCAAGGATCCATCCTTTGTCCCTTTTCTCTTCCTCACCTACTGGCACCCTCTGAGTGACGTCATCCAAAGACACAGGGTTAACTTCCACATGTATGCGGACGACATCCAACTTTACCGTTTCACCTCCAGTTGTGATCCCCAGTGCCCTGATGTTCTGTCGGCCTATCTGGCAGACATCAAGAGCTGGATGAGGGCAAATTTCCTTCAGTTAAACTTCAGTAAGACAGAAGCTATGCTTTGGCTCCAGTCGATGTCTTCTGGCCCATGGTTCCAACGTCCTCAACCCACCCGACCGTTTCTTAAAACTTTCCAAACCCGTGCGCAAGTTAGACGTCAGGTTCAATCCCCAGATATCCTTCCTCCCCTACATCCAGTCCCTTACCAGCACTAGTTTCTTCCATCTCTGCCACATTGCCCATCTCCGTCATTATCCCACCCCAAAAACTGTTGAAACCCTGTTCCATGCCATTGTCACTTCTCAGCTGGACTACTCCAATATCCTCCTTGCCAGTCTTCCCTCCTCCACTACCCACAAAATTCAGCTCATCCGAAACTTGGCCGCCCGCATCTTCATCCACACCAAACTTTGTTCCCCAATTACCCCAGTCCTTGCCAAACTGCACTGGCTCCCTGTCACAGAACGGATTGACTTCAAGATCCTCACTCTTGTGTTTAAATCCCTCCACTACTCAGCACCCACATCTCTGTAACCTCTCTCCTCACAGCAGTGCCTCCGCTCTACTGGGTTTGGCTTTCTCCTTGTCCCACGAATCCTCTGCTCCACCATCGGCAGCCATGCTTTCAGTCACTACGTCCTGAAGCTTTGGAACTTCCTTATTATTACCACTTCGTCTCAACCCCTACCTTCCCATCTTCTTGTCGCACTTGAAGACTTTTCTCTTAGACTGTGCTTACGGTCACCTTCCACCTCCTACTCGGTCTCTGCAATTGTTGAAGCTCCCTGAGACGCTGCCCAGGGTGGAATGCGCTATCTGATTGCAAGTCATTGCTGTTATTGTTGTAAGCACAGTCTCTTGACATCCTACCAATTTACATATGGATTTATTTTCAATATGTTAGTAATCATATAACGTCAGACCCAGGTTTCATTGTGAAAACTGCCATGGTGCGTAAGGAAACAGGTCTGGTGACAGGCTCGGTCAAAAGGCTTTAAGTTAAGGTGAAAGGTTGTGTTCTTATAAAAGGAGTAAATGACCAAATACAGTTTAAAAACAAGTACTTAAAGGAAAGACATTCCTGAATTACAAAAACAGATTTTAAAATGTTTACATTGATGAGTTATAAGAAATCCCCTAATTAGATCTCTTTATTAATAATCATAATTAAAATTCCAGCTTGTTTTAAATTGGAATAGGAAACCTTGAACAAATTAATGTCTTTCATTCTTTAATGAACTCTCAATGGCTTCGCCAGGCATAAAAATTCAGGGATATTCATCATAATCAAAGACTAGCAAAGAATGTGTAGGTTTTGTGAGTTTGATGATTTACAATTTGGCTCAGGTAAATATCGTGAAGGAACATACTTTATAACTAATACCTTAGTTTGCAGAAAAATCATTGGCACTATAGCTTTAATACAAGATAATCAGTGTAAAAATATAAGTGTTTGCACATGTTGGAAGAATGGAAAAAATAGGTTCCCATCTGCAAACAATCCTAACTATTGCATTTACACTTCAAAGATGCTTCAAAGTATAAACCAATCCTATTCAGTGAAGACTTTCACACGCCAATTTTTTTTTGCAGCTGTAAGTGACTTCTAAAATGATCAGTGAAGCTCTGCGTGTCAGATCACTGAATCTGAAAACCACATTACAGATAAATTTTAAAACGTGGTCAAACTTCTGACATATATTTGCTGAAGGATGCCTATGGTTAAATAACACAAAGGAATGGAAATTCTTTCTGGGTACGTTAATCAGAAAATACAGACATTAGCTATACATTTGTTATTAATTTAGATAACTCAGCCCACAAATCTGAAAAAGCATTAACCACATGCACTTTTCTAGGTTAACTTAATGGAGAGAAAAATAGCTAATTTAGTTACACAGCTCGCTTTAGTTCGTTCAACGAAAATTATCTTTTAATGTTTGAAGAAACAAAGTCTGCTCACACATTTATTTGCTTTCTACTCTGTACTGTATTTTAAAATAGTATATTGGTGATCTAACCATACATCCATTTAATTAACTATGCAATGGAAAGCATGTTGTAAAATGGGACAATAATATTCTGAAGATACCAAATTATTTCAGTCTTGTCAATGTGGTTTCATGAACCACAGCCTTCCAATAATATGGGCATAGATAATTGGTCATTGTGTGTATAACTGAAAAAATATTTAAATTTCAAGATTATCACTGCTGATGTGATATTTTCTTTACCTTAGCTGAAATATTTATTATTAACCAAGTAATTTGCTTTATGGCACTAAGGATATCCCTTCCAGTTTATTCCTTAGATTTTCTATTACATTGGAAAGTATGTATTTTGGGTAGCAGGGACATGCCAGGTTTTACAGAAAAAGCACAGCAAAGAAAATTAATTTCTCTGCAATAATATCCTTTGTAGACTTTTATACCTTTGCATAAAATTATACTCAATTGTTGGAATTGTTTGAACTTGGTATTTGGGGATTAGGAAATAGACGTGTAATGTGCTTGTTTGGGTAAGAAGCCGTGGAGGAGAAAAGTATTCTGTTTCCCAGCACTGACATCCCTCAACTGGATGAGTACAACAAATTAGCTAATAAAAGAAGACACAAATATTATTGGAAGTAATGACATTCACTAGTTAGATAGACAGACAGACAGAGAAAGAGAGAGAGAGAGAGATAGAAAGAGCCATGTTTTGTTATAAAGAGAACATGTTATGAAGGGTGTCAACGACTAAGAGAACAGTGTAAAAAAGGGCCTCATCTGACAGGTTGTCACACTTCTGAATGTCCATTGGAAGAGGGTCAACAGAGCTGTCATTTGTATTACACATGGTTTGATTTCCATTCAACTAAGTACTGTACTCTTTTGAAATAATCAGTGACCTTCAGTGAAATCTCGACATGTGAATGAATAAATAAAATCATGGTAGAATTTGAAAGCAAGGATGATACATCTTCCCACTGTGTTGCACGTTGACCTCTGTTCGTGCCTACAACTGCATTTACAAATTTACCCATCTTACTGGGGAAACCAAACATGATGTTGCCACTGCAATGGCAAAACACTTTGGGGTAAAAAATCTATTCTCCCAGGATCTGGTCATACAGTTGTAATGGGTGGACTCGAGAGTAAATATTGCGGTGGCATCTCTGGTTTTGCATGAGGCAATGATGAACAGCAGTACAGCTCTGACTGTCAGCTCACAGTGTGGTGTGCAAAATACACTCATTGCATATAACAGTAAAATCCAGTAAATTGCTTTGAGACATCTCCCGACATAAAAAGTGCTGTATGAAACGTAAGAATTATTATTTATTATTGTTGACAATTCTGCTGGAGCCTATACCACACATTCAGCTTGTGCCCTCTATTTCAATTGACAAATGCAAATAAACATTGAATCATGTCCCTTGGACTCAGTGTTGTTCACTGTGATTAATCAGCAGTATTTCTCATATCTGTTTAGGAATCTCCCATACAGTGTTGGCGTACTTTGCAACCCTGTGTTTGTGTTAAGCAAAGGCCTGTTGGCAGAAAGAAGCTCTGCAAATCCTCTACGAGCACAGTCTCCAGATTTCTGCGAGCCACAATACTCTTTCTCAATTTGAGGGTGAAGTGACTTTGCAGCAATCCCTGTTCTATTGAGCTCTCAGTTAACACAACCACACACTTGACTCGTAAAGTTTCACAGGGCAGTGAGATTCAAAAGGGTACAATCTTTGTTGATAACAGTGACACTACTATAATAAAAATGTATCTTTTGAGGTGATGACACTTATTGCGGAACATAGGTCTTCCCTTTTTCCAGGGAAGGAAGTTCTTAAAATGACCCCACCATAAAACACTGACATTTTTCCGCTCCTTGTATCACCACTTCAACTTGATCTTTTCTCCTTAATCCAAAAGGTCTCTCAGCTCTCTCACAGAGTCTTTTTTTTCAGCTGCAAATTTAGGGAATGTTTTCGATTTCCTAACTGCAATCTAACGTATTCACATAATTTTTCAGATCACACTAATCAATGTTGGTTCCAGTGACTGGAGAGTGCCGAGTGTTCAAAGCTCTTTAAAATTATTTTAGCTGCCACTCCCCACACTAATCCATTGTGGGTATAATTCACCTACCTGCTTCTGTGAAGTAATAAAAAGCATTCCAACCCAAGATGACGTTCTACTCTCAATTGTAATTCTAACTTTGCCTGTGCTGATGAGCTAATTCTTTATGTTATCTTATTTATGAGACTACAATATACTGCTTTGTTTAGAGAACTTATGGAATTTTCTACTCCAAAAGGCTGTAGATGCTCAGTCCTTGAACATATTCAACACTGAAATTGATAGATTTCTTAAGGATAAAGGGATTAAGGGATATGAGGATAAGGCGGGCAGGTGGAGTTAGACTAGAAGTTAAGCCATGATCTTATTGAATGGCAGGGCAGCCTCGAGTTGTCGAATGGCCTACTCCTGCTCCTTATTCTTATGAAATGGTCACTTTGAAAGAGCAGGACCATTTTCGTCATTAGTGCAATGTTAGCAGTGAAACAGCGAAGGTGAGCTCCAGTATTCTTAGTAATGTTGATTATTGGTGGCCGCCTACTAGTTTACTCACTCATGATTTCCTCGTCCTTTTACCAACGTGAAAAGTCATGCCAGACATCGACCTGGACACAATGATCTTTGACATTTTTGTTGGCTGGCTGAATATGCTTCCAATGGGTGCATCTTATTGGCAAATGAAATGGATAACCCGGTCACAAAGGTCACAGCACTCACAGTGAACAAAACCAACCTTGTTGTTAAAAGCAAATGAAAGCAATCATAAGTGATATTGAAAAGCATGGAACAACAAAAAAAATTCTCATGCTGTAGCTTCGCAACAGAGCTCAGCAGGAGACCACAAACAGCTGTAATGTGCCTCAAAGCTGGTTAACTTTTTTTAGCATGCAAGCACATCAATACAGCTTCAGAAAAAAATATGTACTGATGATGTTTTTCATTAGCAGGATTAATGATGCTGGATCAGAAAGGGAACATGCATGTGAAAAAAGGCCAGGAGAGGGATTTCCAAGTGATCTCTTTTTATCCGTGTTCAAACTCTATTGCTTAGCCACAGCTGTTTGCAGCTCCCACAGCTGCAAAGCTAACATGCACCAGTGCCCAGTATAGAAATAAATACCCAAGAAATCCATCTGAGTCCAGCTTCAATTCATTAACATTATTCAAGAAAACAGCTGCGACACTGTCAGATTTATCCAGAACCTGAGGGTAATGTTATGTATCAGTGCGCAACCATAGGCTTTCATTCTATTTTTCTGTTGGGTATCTGCCATGATCAGGGTCTCTCTTAGTTACCTCAATCATTTCCCATGGTACATATGCAACCCATTTTTTTTTTACTGATTCAGCCCTTTGCGTCACGATACAAACCCTTCCTTTTATTCATTCCAATCCAATGCATCTTTCACAATGGTTATAAGAGACAGTGGCACAGAACAATGAGTAATCAAGCAGATTCTGTCTTCTAGACAAGCTACAACACACAATCAATCATTTTAAACATATGGACGCATACTTAATTCATTTGTGTAGCTCTCAGTGGAACATGCTCCCGAGAAAATGAGGTGAAATTAGAGTACCAAATTTTGACATATTCTCAACACAACACATTCTGTGTGCTATGAAGTTCATCACAAAGTTTTCTAACATTGCAATGGGCTACTTCCCCCTCTAGCACTTCTGTAAATATACTATATTTAGGCACGTCACAGCCACAGCCACACATATGGACTCTGGCATACACAAAAAGCATCAGAGGCTGCATTCAATACTGTATGGCAGCCAAGTGTGACTTGGCAATCTATTTTTAGATTTGGTGTGCCTTGTAAGGAATCATGGAGCTAAATACTGCCACTAGATCCATCATCTACTTGTGGACTTATGGACAAGGTCAAAATAATGCTTTAGGCCATTTCTGCCTTCAAGAATACCCTTTGTTCTTCATGAGATAGGATCATATGCTTCAAAACCATTCTCCAACCATATTGCACCAACAACTTCATGCAAAATCCATTTTATGTTTTGTTGAATGAAAATAATCATAACATTCGTTGCATTTGATATTGCGCTTTTCAGATCAGGAGGAAATGCGTTGCAATGACCTAAAACCAAACAGTCCTGCCTTTAAAGTCATTGTTTGGCTTACAGACTGGAGCTTCCGAAAGTAAAAAGAAAAGAAAACCAATGCTATCCAAGTAGATCGGAACTGAAAATCATTAGATTTGTCAGCGTCTATTAATAATCAGTAAGGGGTTTCTGGAAGGGAAATACAACATGAAAGATGAGCAATTAGAGAATAGCGAGCTGGCTGTTTCTTTGGAGATGCCGAATATAAAGACAATTTTGCTACTTGAATTCCTAGTCGGTGAATTAATTTTGTATCTTGTATGCTCTAATTGAGATTCTGGGTGATACAGTACATTTATGCCCAGTTTATAATGCTGAAACAATTAGGCAAATTTCCAGTAGTCGAGGTATTCGGGTGAGTTACACTAAACACGTACATAGAACTTCACTCTCTCTAGTTACTTTTTAATGTCATTAAAGAGCCACTCTGATCACTGTCTCTTTAATTCTATCAGAACTGGTTTGACTGCATTCATACCTCAGCGCTGCAAATAAACAGCAATGAAACCAAGGTTGTTTTAGCAGCAGGATGACTCATTTATGGTTCCACCTCTCACATCTAAGTTTTACCTTGTTTATCCCTCTGGATCACCTTGGCCAAGCAAACACAAAATCTGCCAAAATATTTAAGAAGTCGAATGTGATATGTTTAGAAAAACGAAACTAGTAGAGGTATCCACTACTGGCACATTCCATCTTTTCAGGAATGTTCTCTCTTCTGTCAATACAGATGTGGTGCAATAAGATAACGTCAACCGCAGTTATGGCGCTACAATTGAAGAAAAATACATGAAAATAATGAAGCATCACAACTGTAAGATTGACTAAAACTCATCATGCTTCGTTGACCTCAAATAACAACACAGAATGAAACGAGACAAACCTTTACCCACACCTCCTGGTCAATGTCCCTCTGCTATAGAGAGAAAACCTCAAAGGGCATCAGTTGCACTGCCTGTAGATAGAGGGCATTCGCAGCTTGTAGGAAGTGATGTCAAAGGCAACCATAAGTGAAATTGAAAAGTTTTTTTTTTAAACCACTCGAAGCCAGGAAACACGCAGAAGCCACTGGTCCATGCTGGAGGCTGTGCATGTAAGGGGTTGCACAGGACATCCATCTTACAAATAAATACAACTTATAAGGGGTTGACCTGCTAAACAAAAGAGGTACAAAAACGTACCTTCTGTTTCATCTAATGTTCAATATTTCAGAAGCGTATCATTAGGCAACTAGGAGTTGAGAACAAGACGCGGTGATTTGAAGCCTAATAGCAATAAATTGTCATATGAGTAGCTAATAATAATAAAAATCTACCTTCTATTTCATCTAATGTTCAACATTATTATATGAATTGATCTACTGCCATCTCATTATCCCTATACCTATTGTAAAATATGCTCCCCAAACACTTGTCAATCTACTTCGGAACTGACTACTTGGCACTTAAAAAGAGTACGACATATGGATTTTATTATTTTATTGGTTTGTTCTTGGCTTTCAATGAGACAGATTCAGAAAGGGAAGGAGTCGTCAGGATCTCATCCCCAAAATACAATTATGAATTACATTTGATAGTGCATATTTAAACGGATAAGATTTAAATGGATTCAAGTCCCGCCTGAAAACCTTCCTTTACGAAGGTTACCTCCCTTGGCTCAGAGTCAGGCTCCGCCACTGTTAAACGCTCTGAAATGCTACCCTATGTGGAGGGCGCTATATAATACTTGTTATCATTAAATACTTAAAGGAGGCTAAAGATATCAGTCTTTTTCAGTTAATTAATGGAATTATTTCAACTCTAACAACAACATTATATTTATAGAGCACCTTTCACATTAGGAGCAGGTCCCAAGCATACTCTAAGCATCGGAAATTCTGTGGAATGGATTGCATTACTCAATAAAAATCAAGCGGGCCAAGATGAAACTTCTTCCAAGTAACAACGAAGGCATTTGTTTTTAAAGGATACTCATTTCTCCTCAACTGATTTGCTCTTGAGTAAAGTCTCCCAATCAATGTCATTAAATTCAGCTTGAAGCTTGCCCATCGACAATTGTATATTAATGTGTGATTGTGTGTTTATGTTGTTTCCCCAAGTCAAATTGCACTTCTTATACCTACAAGTAATTTTCATTCAGATGTGTCCATGTATCTATCATAAACCGGGGTATTCAGCCATCATAGAAGTCAGATGATTTTAAAATCTTTAAGTTGTAGCACCCATGGAAGTATAGTCCAGTAGAACAACAACACAACTTCGATTTATATAGCGCCCTCCACGCTGAAAGGCGTCTCAGAGCGTTTCAGTAGAAGGAAGAGTCACAGACTCTTCCAGAGGAGAGAAAAATTAAAAATTCCCCTTTTTCAGGAGAAAAAGTTTTATTCTTCTATCTCCTATCCCAATTTAGGGTTAAAGGGATTACTTCAGGTACTAATCTTATCTTGTTTTGCCTTCTAATCTGCAGTACAGCAATTCTACTCACTGGAGTAGCTGGGCTGTAGTTGCAATTATAATCACTGCAATGTCAAGGGTTGAATGTCTATTGACTGAAGCTACCCATTGACTGCAGTATCCACTTCATGTTGAATTTCAGTCATGTACGTGAAACATTCATCGCATGACAATATACACATGGGACTGGAGATGATGTCATCTCCACAGACTTAAAAACAAAGCAAGGCACAACATGACACATTGGAAGAAGCTGAATTTACAACCTTGCTGTTTCATGGGAAGGCTTAATCATTCTTATTAAAGAATATTTAAATATTTCCTATTAAAACCAAATTGATAAGATTTAAGTAAGAGTGATCAATGGCTAAAAATGTTTATTGAATGAGCCATACATATGAGAAGGTTCAACCCCTGGTTGCTCCTGAATTAAGAATCTCAATCAGTCCTGTAGTACAGAAACTACAATTGGCCTTAGTGCTCTCAAATAAGGAAGAGAAAATAATCCATGTTCATGCCCTTTGACTGTGAATCAGTACCTCTTGTTGTATATGCTAGTATGAACAATAGCTGATGTTCCCATGTTTGAATTGTCTGCTGATGATTAATATCCAGACCCACAGATAAATAATGTGCCCATCGAACTAAATTCTCATTTCAGCCACATCTGTAGCTTGTAAGCTACAGGTTTGTTCTGATTTATTGGGCTGATGAGAGTACACTTTTTAATTAATAGCCACTAGAAATAGATTGCATAAAACATTGTTACGGTTGAATACATTTCAATGAATGTTTAGCCGTTTTGCTTAAATACCCATTGCACAATTGTTCGGTGATACTCAACATGGGGAGACTGATGGCAAAGCAGCAATGAATGGAAAAGCACAAGGTGGAAGTAAAACTTACCAATGCACAAAGCAGATCAACTGCTTCCAAAATGAGTTCTTGGTGGCCAATGCGAGTCACACCTAATTCCTCAAGCTCTTGATGTGTAATATGTAAAAGTTGTTCACCGTTGATCTTCTCCCTCTCAAAGTTTTTGATATATTGCTGGAGGCAGTCATCAAGTCCTGTACACAGCATGGGGAGAAAAAAAGAGTGAACATTAGCATTTAAGACATCACACTAATTATTGGATCGGTTCGTTAGAACCTGGATAATATTCCATTAGTATCTAAGCCCCGGCATATTACAGCTACTTTGAAAGTAAACAATATGCAGTGGGCACTGAATACGTCTACTGATTTGATAACTGCATAGGTGATAACATCTGTGTAGTTAAGTACTGTACTATATTATGAACTTCTAACCGTAACAATATATCCTTTCAGAATGTATTTCTTCTACACATGCACATGTCAACACCTACACAAGTTCATGACAATTTGATGGTGATAATTTGCGTTGTGCTGATATGTAAATATTACTGATTGATTCTGCTTCATGTAAAGGTAAGACAATATTTGTACAGTAGAAGCCCGTTTATCCGTGACTCGATGTACTGGTGCTTCCGTATAACCGGCACGCCAAAAAAAAGGTCCCCATTCGATAAACCGGAACTTATCCAGAACAATAGCAGTGGAGCATTTGTAAATGCATAAATAATAACATAATAACAGAATATTGCATTGGCACTCACCGTCAAAACTACTCTCCTGCGCCCCTCCCACCCCCGCTGGTGGATGTTGCGCTTGAGGCCATGATGCTATGGTTGAGGTTTACAGTCCAACGACCCCTCCCAAAATGGAGCACGCCAAGCAGGCAAAAAAAACGGAGCACGTATGACTTCAAGCTCATACTAGCAGCAAGCTGATAACGCCAGCCGATAACTCACACTGTCACGCAGGTACAGTATTTTGGTTTGCCGCTAGTAGAGTCTAGGCCTTCGGCTTGCAGCTAGTAAAGTCGCGTGACTTTAAAATCGCGCTGCTGTTTTTTTCACCCGCCAGGCGCTCCCCATTCAAAAAAGAATCGCTGGACTGCAAACTCCAATCAATAAAGGTGAAAAGCGCAAGAGAGCAGCCCCAACAACAAGCACCAACACAATACTCTGCCACTATTTGCTATTATTTAGTCTGGTGTGTATGGTGTGTATTAAAAGAACATTAATTTTTTTGTGGTGGGTTTTCGGCTGCATCCGGCAGGCGCTTTAACCGGCATTGGCCAGGTCCCGCGGGTGTTGCATAAACGGGCTTCTACTGTATTACTTTCCAAGTAGTACATACAATGCAGAAAAATGATAACTTGGGAGAAGTTTCACAAAGCAGAATTGAGAGATGCTTACTGCAAGGTTGCAACAAATAATAATAATAATCCTTGCATTTGATATAATGCCTTAGCACGCTGTTAGGCCTCCATGGCCTCACCCCACCCTACCTCTGTGACCTCCTAACCCCCTACCATCCTGCCCGCCCACTCCGCTCAGCGGACCCGGCTTGTTCCATGTCCACCGGCCCGTTCCATGTCCACCGGCCCATCTGTCCCACCATCGGCAGGTGAGCCTTCTGCCACTCTGCCCCTAACCTCTGCAATTCCATCCCGCAGTCCCTCCACCTCGTCTCCTACCTAGCTTCCTTCAAGTCCCACCTCAATATCCTCCTCTTCGACGATCCCATTGGTCACCCTAAATCCCCTCCTTTCCCTCCACTCTTCCTGATCCCGATCGGGTCTGAAACACAGCCTGACCAGCGCCTTGGGACGTCCTCCCGACGTGAAAGGTGTTACACAAATGTAATTTTGTTGTTTCTGTTGTTTGCTCGCAAAATACAATCACACCACTTTAGATTGTATCCAGTGAAGTGCTTTGAGACATCTTCGTGAGATGATAAGGCACTGCATCAATGTGAGGATTATTATTTCTTATAGTTTAGCTGAAACTACGATTAACATAACTTACAACACCTTACTTTTATAACAAAGTGAAAATACAAAAGAGTCGATCCTCCAAAGGTTAATAGTTTACCAGCCTTGGGAGTTGACAACATCCTATCCTCTGCTGCTCCATATGTTTACTGACCTTTTGAAGAGTTATCCCTGAAGTATTTCAACCGCAATACGGTAACCAATTTATTCCGAAGAAATTGCAAGGCAGCGACTGTAACTTCTTTGCCAGCAAGAATATTAACTGGTCACAAGGTCACAAAAGAGATTCGGATGATAACTGCCCATCAGACCATATTTCATTATTCCGGTATACCAACACAGCCTCAAATTGCTCATACATGAGTCCAGATTCCTGGCCTCTCCAACTCCTTCTAGTTACAGAGAGTTGATTATGCTCTGAGTAAAGAATAATAGTTCTCACTGTCATAAAATTTCTCTTCACACCTCTGAATCTGCAACCTGTTGTCTTACTGCTTTGGCATATATGAAACTATTATTCTGGCTTTGTATTCTATAGTGTACTAAGCATCATACATACTTCTGCAAAGTCCTCCTGAGACACCTTTTCATGGCAAGAGCCCTGCTTTATAGAAGGAGTGGGGCAAAGGGAATATGGGATGGAGTTCCATTGGTTGAGGGCAGAAAGGCTGAAGGACCAACCGCCAATGGTGGGGCAGGCCAGGAGAAGGACATAGAGCAGATCGGAGCTGGATTATGGACAGATTATATGAGTAATCAGGTCCAAGAGATAGGGAGGAGCAAGGCCATGGAGGGGCTTGAAGATGAGGATGAGGATTTTGAACTCTATCCTCTAGGCAGCCAGTGGAGTGGGGCGAGGGTGGGGGTGATGGGGTCATGGAGCCTGGTGCGGGAGAGGGCACGAGATGCGGAGTTCTGGATGATATGCAGTTCACGGAGGGAAGAGTTGGGGAGGCTAACAAGCACAACAAGTCTTCTGTCACAACAACCAGAACCGTATACAGAAAACCTTGTTCGTCTTTAGAGAAAGCAAACTTTGATTCTGTGACGTATAATTACAACAACAACTACTTGCGGTTATGTATCGCCTCCACGCCGGGTGGCATTTCCGAGCGCTTCTCGATGGCGCAGCCCGAGGCCGAGAGAGGAGGTGGGGGAAGGTGACTGTAAGTGCGGTCGAAGTTAAAGGTCTTTAGGCGTGACTTGAAGATTGTAAAGGAGGGAGTGAGGCGAAGGGGTTGAGGGAGGGAGTTCCACAGTTTCGATAATGATTAATTATGAAACCTTACAGACAGCAGAATTTTTTTTGTATTTTATTACCATTCGTCATAGACAAAAGAATGAAATTAGTACAAATGCTCCTTGTAAATTAGTTACATTGCACCGTTAATAAAACCTCTTGTCCGACAGCTCTCAATACTTTGGGGTTATTCTAAAGTAACAGAAAATGTTCATAATATTTATTAAAAAGTTGATCTTTCTATTTATATAATGGCAAATAATAATATTCCTTGCATTTGATGTAGCACTTTTCACATCTTATCGATGTCTCAAAGCACAGAATTTACTGTAAAGTGAATTGACTGTATATTGGTGGGCAGATCACTGCAATGCCGATGATATGAATCTCAAACCTGGGATACATTTTCTGTTGTGAGTTGCCAAGAATTTGTGGCGTTTTTGGCAGCAGATGGGAATCTCTCACAGAGTGAATCTGGTAGCAAATTACTACAGTCAGTCCATTGGGATCAGATTTCTTGCATTCAACAAATGACAAGACAGCTGACAGAATGAAATGTGCTTGTAATCTAGCTATTTAGGTTTCTGAAGGTTCTGGGAGAAAGCGAAAGGTTTGTTTTCTGAAAAGAGTTATGCAACTTGCTGGTTAAAGTTAGCGTTGTTTGTTTCAGACAATACTGGGTGAGTCATCAACAAGAGGTTACACTTTGGTTCTGTCACCAGAAGATAAAAGGGAGGCCTTTTTTGATGGCAAGGAGCTCTCCTTCACAAATGACTGATTCCACGACAGTGTTTAAAATGGAACTGGATAAATTCTTGTGGCAAAGACAACACAGTATTAAAGAGTGCAGCAAAAGAGATGGGAGCTCCAGTGGGGGAGTGATCACCAGCTCAGACGTCATAGGTCAATGGGTTCTTTCTGTGCTGTGAACATCCTATTGATTGGATGAATATCAAAAGATTCATGTCTCACATTAATTGATCGCACAGCAGTATTGACACTTCTTGTAATGATCTGTGGATGATTTTTAAGATGGGTACAAGATTCCATGAAATTCTACCTCTTGTCATGATAATACTGAATTGAATAATTAAAGAGGTAGTGGTATCACAGAATCTCTCTGCGCAGACAACAAAACAATATGATTCTATCCATAAGCTTAATTCAGCCCAATATGTCACAATTAATGCAATCTTTACAATGGTAAATTAGGTAATAAACAACAACCACAGACGATGCATTTCCCAGGGAATCAGATAGTGGAGTGAAATCTTGCAGTCTTTTTAAGTGCACTTAGAAATACTGTACACAATAATAAACTAGCATAAGATACCCATGTCAATTTAGTCTCATTGCAACATCTTTGCTACATATGGATGCTACAATCCAACAATTTAATATCACTATGTTTAATCAGAAGGGAGTCACTGTTTAGTGCAGAGCCACAGCACACAAAGTTTGCATTTAGGGTTACAATAAATCCCCACTCGGATTGCAGTTTAACACTTCAGATTTCAGATTCCCAAACCCCATCTCCAATAATGAAACATTAAATGGTAAATCTCTAGGAATATTAAACATAAGCAAATCCCGAATGCATAAATATGTAACCTCATGAATATAAAAATACACGTTTGTTTTGTTCCCATTATTCCTCTCAAAACACCATTTAAAAGAAGAGAGCACTGATCTCTATGAATAAGCATCTTGTAAGTGGCCAAAACCTAAAATCATTGCCCCTTCTCCAGCAGCAAGAGGTGGCTATCCAGTTCTGTTTTATCATTATGATACAACCTACTTATGCAATCAGTATACACAGATTTAGCCATTTATGGAAACTCTAATCAGCACTAATCACAATAGGTCACAGGGCCTAGTTCACAAAATGCAACAACATTGCCCTAAATGCACCAACTCCAATCAGTAATTTTCCATAAAGCAGTGTATTTATTTGATAAAGTATGTATTCAGTGCCAAAGCTAGAATTCCTTCTGATTACATGCTCCCATTGATAAAGTACCTTGACTACAACCCACTGTATTGTACTGTTCTTAGATTGGTGAACTTGCAAACTCATAAATAACAATAGTAATAATTTGTATAAATAACAACAGTAGTTGGTACACTGCCTTTTTCGTGCATTTTCTAAAATATCCGTGAAATGGTTTGAAAACTGTTTCTCAGGATTTTCTGTGATGACTGTATTTTTGTAGCCAAATTTGTAGCCAATTGAGGCAGCCATTTTACGCACAACAATGTTCTAAAACAGCCATCAAGCAAATTACTGATTTTATTTTCAACCATGATTGGGGAGGACTCAAGTACTTCGTACATACTTCGTAACTCCCTTCTCTTTTTGAATCATGCCATAGGAACATCCATCTGCAAAAGCAAACGGAGTCTTGTAACATCTCAGTCAAGGAACAAACTTTCTGATAATGCAGTGTTTCCCACCAGTATTGCAATCAACTATCAGCTGAGACAATGAGCTCAAACAACTGTTACTAATTGATAAAGCTGTATTGATTATAATTACTTTGATAGGAAGTGTTTTTTTTAAATGGGAGAAATACTGTATGATATTATTGATTAGAATCATCTGGATTGAAATTGGAATATTCATGACCTGAGCATGAAGCAAATAGTTGTGATTGATTGAAATGCAATTGTGAGATACCAGACACGTTGCAACAAACACAGACCAAATGTCTACCGCTTCCATTAGTTTCCTATCATTAATGCTGTTATCCTCAGAAGAGGGATCAAATTCCCACCAGTGTCAGCATAACCTTGCTGAAGCGAACTCATTGAAATGGTACCCTGTATGAAGGGCACTACATAAATTGTTCTTATTTGTTGTTGATGAATCCAGAATTTAGAAAACAAGACCTAATAAGATCACCTTAAGTAAAACATTTGACATTGGCATTACGCTGGGCTGGCTCCAAAATAATTGCTACAGCATTGGATTCATCTTTGATGCCTCAGATAAAGAAATAGACTGCCGTATTCACCGTCTATTTTCATACATGATTAATATCTACAGGTACAATGCCAGCAGCGATGGAACTATATCTACTGTAAAATGCCAGCAGCGATGGAACTATATCCCACCACAAAGAAACAAAGTAGAGTAAAGCTGCAAAACATGTTGAAAACAATTTTTAAGAAATAAATGATCTGACAAAAAAAAATCAATAAAATTAAAGATTGTGATGCTTTGGCTACAAATTGTCAGGAGACTAATAAATAAAACATAACATTCCTTTTAAAGGCTGAAATTGAATAATGCATGCTTCACCATACAGCAACAAAATTACACTTGGATAGCGCCTATAAAAAGCCTACTACTCAAGTCCAGCACTGCAGGGCAATACATTGTCCATCTTTTAGATGAAACATTAAATAAAAGTCCTATCTGCTTATTCAATTGGATGTTAAAGATCCCGATAACACAATACAAAGGAACTTCTCTCAATGTCCTGATCAACAATCCTGCAGATAAATTAATCACCATTTCATGTCTATTTGTGGGACATTGCTGCACACAAATTGACTATTTCAAATACATGATCTTTATCATGTAATCAAATACAAATACAAGGATCATGATATATATTAAGCTTCATTTGGAAAGCTGGCCAAATTACCTTATATTGTTCACTGTATATGTTCATTGTTTAAAAAAAATTCCGAGTTGCCACTCAAGGATGGGCAATGTTGGGTTTTATTGTGAAGTAGTTATTAAGAAATGCAGCTAAAACAATGATAGAGATTAAGTGCTTCATGACTGGAATTTAAGCCCCTTGAATAATGTGACTGTGGCTTGAATATGGCTGTCACATCAGATTTGTTGGGGTCTATGTTTTAAAAAAAACTATTCTTGAACTGATCTGAATCGTGCAGCTGTAATAATATTTTGGGTAAAAAGCATTAATCCAAATCCCAGCATACTGTCACCAGGAATAAGGATTCAAAGTCATAGAATCAGATGTGTCTGCTGTAGAAAGAAGGCATAAAGATTTCCTCTCTGGGTGAGCAGTTCAGAAACCGCTGCATTTGGGTTGTCAATGGATACAAAATGAAAATGACCTAGTACTGTATTGGCATCTAATAATTCATATCACACCCAACAAAGTAAAATTTAGCCCCTACTGGTAACCCAGTCTATTTTGCGCTTCATTCAGGAACTTTCCCATTAAAATTGGCGTTCTAATATCAGTTAGACAAGGATTGTTTTCATAGTTCCAGGCTTTATTATACTGTAGAAATTGTAAACAGTGTAAACCTCCTTCAAGAAGAATCATGTTACCAGTATTAGAATCACATTACAGTATTTAAATTTTTTTTAAGTTTTCAATTTTTTTTTACAGAAATCTTATTTATTCAATGTAATGTAATTGTATGTACAATATATATTTGATAATTCACCTTAAATTTCCAATTTTGCTCTTGTAACTGTCTTAAATATTTGCACATGAGAAAATTCCGTCAGAGGACTACCTCCAAAACTACTGGACAGCTATTGACCTTGTACTGATTGATGTGGAAGGCCAATGCTCAATGTACTAAACAGCCAATCAACTAAAAATTACCACCTAGCATGGATTCCTTTTGGGAATAATAATAATCCTTGCATTTGATACAGCATTTTTCACATCTTATCGATGTCTCAAAGCACTTCACAGAATATACTGTAAAGTGAATTGACTATATTTGTGGGCGGAACTCAGCAGCCAATCGCGCACAGCAGAATCCCACAAACAATCGTGGATTGAAATGACCAATTTAATTATTGTGAGTTTTTTAGATGGATTATTATTAGATGTGTGGAGTAAGGAAACTTGCCCAAGCTTTTGTCCTGTTCTGCCTGGATTCGAACACAGGTCTCACGCTTGTAAGGCGAGAGCTCTAACCACTGAGCTACAGGAGCTCAGAACTATTACAGAAACTATTACAGAAACCATTACTATTATTAAAAACTATTATTAAAAACTATTGCAGAAATAACAACAAAATTACATTTGTAGAGCGCCTTTCTTGGGAGCACACACAAGGCGCTGAACCAGTGACTTGTTAAACAAAAAGACTGCACATAGTAAAAAAAAATTCCACCATTAAAGTTCTAAAGGCTAGCAGATGGATGTAAATCTACAGTATTAAAAAACTTGTCTATACTGTTGCAAAAAACGTTTCTGGGTGCACGTGAAACTTTTCACTACCAATTTTACATTACCAATTTATTTTAACATAGCTAAAGCTATTTCTTTGAGAACTGTGTTTGCCAATAAACATTTAGATGTTAAAATAGTCTTCCTCTCAAAGCTTGCCGAATTACTGAACAAGAAATGCACTTAAAATTCCAAATTCTGCTTTTTGCTAAACTTTCTTCACTCTATAAATGTTCTTAAATCTGAAAGTTTTTTAAATTTTCTTAGATTAATTTCATTTATATATTGCCCTTATTGCTCTTACACATTATGCATAAATATTTGTCAAATCACCATTGAGGGATTAGTTAAAAGACCAATTAAAATACCTCCCATGAAACCTCACTGTCTGTGATGTCCCTGAAACTGCTATCAATCACATTGTTTTCTCACCACAGTCACTAACTGCTTCTAACTCCCACTAAATTAAACATAATTTGTGCAAAATTTTGCATTCCCTTGAAGGTTATAGTAGCAATACAATTTTTGTTTTTAAAAGATACTTCAAAAGAATCAAATGTAGCCTGGAAATTTAAGAAAATGTTTCCTCCACATCAGAAGGTAGAGAAGGAATATCAGAAACCAGTGCAGATAAATGCCTTGGGAAGGAATATTGGAAACCAGATAAAATTAAGCTAAATACAACCTGTAACATGCTATCTGATTAATTCAGTGCACAATGCACAATATAGTATGTCACTGAACTATGTTCCCCAGAACTGTTCTCTTGCCTGAAATGAGCTAAAGAATCTCCAGCAAGAAGACAACACATACAACTTGAATTTATACAGCGCCCCTCACGCAGGGTAGTGTCCCAGAATGCTTGCTGGAATGAGCTTTAGCAAACCTTAGCTAGGGAGGCCGAAAATTGATTAATTGGGGTTACACATTGCATCATGTGTAAATGTATATTATTTTTGATATAATTAACAATCAATGAAACAGACTTATTAATTTAAATTAATAACCAATCCTTTTTCATTAGCCATTTATGACATACTTAAAGGCACATGTAATTCTCTCCGTAATCCATGGCCAACATACGGTGCATAATTGACACCATTGTTGGAGAATTGAAGGTTTCTTTTAAAACTGACAATGTTTCTAAATGATGGTATAGTGGAAATATCTCACTGAATATGTGCCATCACTCATTTCAAATTATCAGCTGGATTCCATCATTTATACTTTGGCTGCTGCAGGTAATTGATGTGGTAATGACACGTTTAAGGTCTATGGAGTGGCCAAACTCCAAAAATGATTTCAATATTTTTCTTTGGATCAAGTTACGGATCTGAAACCTCATCTGTGACTCAATGCTCCAATGCCTTCTACTTCAAGGCTAAAACTGCCCAGTGAATGTAATTCTTCATCCAAATGAAATATAGTCATGATAGTCATCTATCATTTCTAAACAATGGTTGCTCATATGACATAATCTAATATTAAAAAAATTCAAGCTGTTTATCCATGCTTAGGAGTCCTCTTTTTAAAGAAATGGTTAAGATTAATTCTATCTATAAATAGATATATACTTGCGGAATAAATCAAACACAGATCACAAATGAATCAAGCTGGAGAGGTACACATTTACTCAGGAGATGTATCTTGAGGTTCATGACTGAGTAACTGGAATACAAGAAAGAAGATTTCACGTCTGACTAACAGTTAAAACCCAACCCTCTTTCAGTCTATGTGGAATGGAGAAGCAAAATATATCAATGAAAAAATGGGTAAAACAAAAATATATACACAGGCATGAGAGAAGCAGACTCCAACTAAATGTTAGTGTTTTCAAGCTTTTGAAATTGGCCTTCTCATGAATGCAGTTGTTAAAGATGCGAACATCTTTGTTATCTTCCAGTCAGAGCTGTAGATAGTAGATATCGGATGACAAGAGAGACAAGAGAGAAAAAAGTTTGTTACATTGTAGAGATAGATTAAGGGGATAGTCAGATTATCAATAGTGTCTTAATTTAGGCAAGGAATACACCAAGAGAAAGCATTTCTGTTATTCAAAACACTAAGTGAGGGTGAAGTTCCAGAGGTAGTTTTGATTGAATTTTCAATAACTTTACATTTTATGAGCTGCAGATATTACCGTAGACAGCAAGAAACAGCAGGATTGTACAACTGAAGAATGTCATTTGAACTGCAAATTAGGATGAGGATTTTTGTTCCACTCCATATTACACCCTTTGCAGTCAAACAGATATGTACAGAATTTATATGAGATATCACACATTAAAGTGCTTGTGTATAAATTGAGGGCTTTTTGTCATGCCACATCCAGCAGATGATAATAATACTCCTTGCATTTGCCATAGCACCTTTTCAGCATTATAAACTGCAGAAGGACTGAACAGTTTGTGAAAATCCCCACAAAATGTGTTACTTTCTTGGAATTGTCAGAATCGCTTATAATTGTGCAATTCTGTAAAACATCTTAAATATAATTATAATTCTTGCATCTGCTATTGTGCCTTTCACATCAAGAGAAAATCTCAAAGCACTTCGCGGAATTTTACCATAGTGTAGTGAATGTTTACTTTTGTAGGCAACAGAAATATTTTTGGAAAAAAATTCTTCCTGCTCTACTCAGCTCAGCATTTTCTGTTTTGATTTGTACTGATTGGAGATGGCAACACAAACAGCACTCCATCTGTATCATGTTTATGTTATCACCATTCAGTGGTATCACCATTTATATTACTGGCTGATATAGGGGAACACAACAGTTTCAATACATGACATGGAACATACAGTTTCAGGTAAGTGATTTTTGAACACTGTACAAATTGTTTCACGAAACACTGTTCAATGATTGTTGTCTTTTGTCATGAATAATAATAATAATAATCCTTGTATTTGATATAGAGCTTTTCACATTTTTTAGACGTCTCAAAGCACTTCATGGAATATACTGTAAAATTAATTTACTGTACATTTGTGGGCGAAACATGGCAGCCAATTTTGCACAGGAGGGTCCCGCAAACAGCTGTGGACTGAGTGACCAAATTATTAGTTGAAAATAATAATCATTTGATATAAGGCACAATAGCAAATGCAAGGATTATTATTATTCTTTATTATAAAATCACACAATTTTTTTCCAGCATGTACAGGTAACACGGTAAAACAGCGACGATGCACTGCGAATCTCACCCAATGAGATGCAGAACTTACTGTGTGTTGCCTGTGATGTTTGTCACAGTTAACAGTCATTGCCAATGGCAAGCTTTCCCTTTCTGCCCCCAACCGTCCACCTCCCCACTCCTCACTTGCATCCTTACTATCTCACCCCCACTTCCCCAATCCCTGTGAATTCCCCCATCGTGTGAATTGGTAAGATGTATTCACTTTATGGAAGGTGTTACATGGCATACTGATTATATTTCTAACATTGTCCTGATTTGAATTTACCTCATGATATCAGATGCATCTGCAGATACATTTTGATGACCAAATGCAAAACTGAGTAATCAGCAAATCAACTAATGTAGCTAAGGTAAAAAAACACAGAACTTCACCAGATGAAAACTGGGTGGTTTAATCATTTGTCTGGAGGAAATCAAAAATAACTCATCCAGATGAGTTAGCATTCTACAAGCATGCAATCTGAACAAAATGCTAATTGGCTGCTGTAATTAAATTTTCTGTCTTTCAGCATTAAATAGCTGAAAATTTGTTTCACTATTTTGCATATTTTGAAAAAAAACGGAAAAGAATGAATTAAAGAAATATGCATTTCAAAGAGAGTCCTACAATTATTTTGTTGTTGCAACAGTATCAGAAATCTGGGGTGCTCAGAGTTTCAAGGTTGGGACCGAACCGCTTGCTATCATTAGAGCCAAGCCCATGCCGTTTATTACTTCCTCTGGCAGAATTTATCTCTCCTAGAAAACCAATGTTTTTTGTGAATGCATAACTGGCTTCTATGAAATTTCTGATTCCCTCTGTCGTGTTTGTCTGCAAGCGTTCTCTAAGAAATCTAAAGCTGACCATGACTGCATCTTCCTTCACAAGTTAGTGGGAGTACTGATGAGAGATGTTTCTTCTCTGTGCGTGACCTGTATTAGAGAGGTCTCCTGTGCACTAGTGCTGCCATGCATTGAATGGAAGACTTCAGTACCAACAATTGGTGCTCCATATTTCTCTTTTAATTTATGGCATTACCAATCTGAGTGGTTGATTTATGCATTCCTGGCTCAATTCTTCACTCCCCTCTACTCAACATTTCTTACTGATTTCTTACTCAGCTGTAACCAGGACCATCCCCTGTGCATCCACGTCAATATCTGGATCTTTGATAGCGGATCTATCTGAGCTGGTCCTTGCATGAAACAGAGCTGCTGATGATTGGTGCTTTGGTCTGAACTGAATCACTTCTGTGAAAATATCATCAATTAGATTTCCTTTGTTGTCTATCGAAAAAGATGAAACTATCAGTGTAATCCATATGTGGATACTTTGGATATGTTTTTATACCCAAATGAAAAAACTTCAACATTGAATTTACAGATATTTAAATATGCTTGTAGTATTAATTTACTACATAATCAAAATCATATTCTAATTAATTTATATACAGTACCTACCAATTGTTTCTTCTTCTGCTCCAAACTGCGTTGATCCAAATAAATTGTTTGCAGTTAGAAAAGGTTTGTTCCTCTCCTAACCTTCTGTTTGTGCTTTGTCTTTAAACAAAGGAGTAATGATGAGTGACCCGTGAAAAGCCCTTCCTATTGTGCATTTATCCTCTTTATGACTTATTCATTGTAACTTGCATCAAGCTGTTATTTCTTTAGTCCAGTTGTTTTCTCTCTCTGTTTTCTCTCTCTGTCAGGTCGTTCAAGGGGCTCAGGCATTATTGGCATTGCTTTCCACTTTCCTTTATATTAGAGGGGAAATGCAGCACATATCCACCCAACATTTACTTGAGCATCTCTTATCACTATGTACGCCTAGACTTACCTTGTTCAAATAACTTTCGTTTGTTTGAAACATTTTGAATCCATTTTCGCACATCCATAAACTGGACTAATGAATTTTCCCAACATGGAAGCCTAACTGTGAATAGTTAATGTTCCAGCTATGGGAAAGACTGAGATTTGAAGCATGCATGCCCTCACTAGTTGGAAAATTTTCATTCACAACAACACTTGGGAATGAGTTATTTAGGACCCTCCATGAAACAACTTTTCACCCACAGTTTTTAACCAACAGGAATTTTAGGTCCCCACTTTTGAAATGGTGTCTTCTGAAAGATGTGTGAAAAGAATAAGTCCTCCATTTTTATAGTAACCAATTACAGTACATCTGCCAACCAGGCAGGCATTTGCTATCCTATTAGAATTATTTAGAGAAGGCGCTCTTGTTCATTTTATTCTAAGTGTCACAAAATCAATTATGTAAGTGTGAAATTAAAATTTTGTTTAAATTAGATGTCAACAAAAGATTACATCTGTGAAAACAGAGAGCTATTTCTAATGCATTATGATGCTAAATTTCTATTTTGATTTGAAATACAATATGCCTGGAAATAATATTCCTCCATTTACCATCCAATTACTACCCAGACTACTCCTTTGTATATGATGTACAACAGCATAATATTATCATGCAGGTAATTAATATGAAGTGTAGTGACTTGTAATTTGTAGGTAAACGGGGCAGACAATTTGTACATAGCAGCGTTCCACAAACACTCACACAGTGGATAACCGTTGGATTAACAGTTTGCTGCCAGAAGTTACATTTATTTACAATCGGTTGTAAATTTACAATCGGTTGTTAATTTACCTCCAAAGCTGTTCTGCCCAAGAACAGTGAGAGATTCTAAATATTTTTCCTCTGAATCAGAATCATTTTTTTGCTATTATCGAATGCCCTGTTCAGACAACATTTCAACATTTCATGGTGCATTGCTGCAAATAGCAGTATAAATGCAGGGTGAAGAAGCAGCACATTCTGAAAGTGAAGCACACTGGTGGCCAGCTGCTGAAGCATCTTGAGAAGATGATTTCGGCAGCATATTGATTTAGATCTCTGCTTTTATGAATATCAACAGTGTAAATCAATTTGGATTCTTCCACTCCAAAAGACCTTTGGAAAGTTCTTGCATAGATCTGTGAGTAGTTATTTAATAATAATAATAATTCTTGCATTTGATGTAGCGCTTTTCACATCTTCTCGATGTCTCAAAGTGCTTCACAGAATATACTGTAAAGTGAATTGACTATATACTTGTGGGCAAAACGCAGCAGCCAATTGCACACAGCAGTGTCCCGCAAACAGTCATGGATTGAAATGACCAATTTTTTTTGTTTGTAGGGATTATTGTTAGTCTTGTGGAATGAGGAAACTTGCCCAATATTTCACCCTGACCTGCCTGGATTCAAACACAGGTCTCACGCTTGTAAGGCGAGTGCTCTAACCACTGAGCTATGGGACTCCAAACAGTACATACCTATACAACCACTACAATCCAGTTTCTACTATAAAAATAACATTGGAATTATCCACATGCACTTAATTGCAGATGTAATAATTGCACTGTCCTCAGCCGCAATGCAATTGACAAATGAAAAGTATGAGTTGTGCTTCTCCACAATCAGTCTTTTTGCTAATGAAATGGTGTGTCTTTGGTTCCAAAAGTACAATCTGGACATAACTATTCAATAATGAATAGGATGGTGAATGCCATTTAAGGTAAGGTTGTGCTGCACACATCCATCTTCTTATTTATTATAGTCATTTGAAACTTGTTAAATAAAATATAAATCAAAGTCAATGAAAGATACTAACATATATAATTATCATTTCATAACATCCATTACTGTAAATGTTACATTTGACAAATGTACTATTTGAATAACACTCATGGGAAGTCAACAGTTGATAATCAGGAGTTGGTTTCATTAAACACACAAATAAAAGGAGAAAAAATCTATTTGAAAAGATATTTAATCTTGCAAATGATTTAAATGTTCAGATGAAGACAAGGAACAGAAAATGTTCAACACAAATACCTCCAGGCAGGAACAGAAGCTTTGTTTTACAGATACTGACTGTAGCCCTGTCTCGTTTGGAATATCCTAAGAACAATCACAGCCTTTCCTCATGATTGACACTTGACTCAAAAATGAACAATGCATTGCATAATATCTTATGTCTGCATATTAAGCAGATCACTGTTGTAGGCATGCAAAATACAAGAGAATTCTCTTTCATGTTTGTTATTTCTTTACTTTTCAAAATGCTACCCGCCAAGAGACAAAAGCTCATGTTTTTTGAGAAGCACCTTGTTGTGCCATTTGTGGAGACGGTTGAATCATGTGAGTTACAAACATTACTTCTTGCCCTCCTGTCCCCACTCCACACACAGCCAAGGAAGTAGATTTTCCAAACACAACCATAGACAATATATTTCAGATCTGAAAGAAGATATCCCCATTGCAAATGAGAGTGCTGAATGTAAAACCAGCAGGAGCTAAATGGTCCTTTCTGTTAACCTACTTGTTCAAATAATGATTTTTGCTCAGAAAATCTGATTTAAACCAGCCCAAGAGACAGGAGAACCACTTCACGCTAAGTAAACATTGCTGACAAACTACACACACCTGCACTTCACATTTCTACAGGATGCAAATCCGTGAGTGCGACTGTATTCAATGTGTTATTTTCATTGCATTATGATTCAAATGTGCTACCATTTTGCAGTCAGAGGAGTAAGAAGCAATTCCAGCTGTGGTATAGTGCTGGTGTAGTATGGTATATGTCTTACAATTTCCTGTGGAAATTAAAATGTAATGTGGTTTAGTGCCTTCATGTTTTATGAGGCAGTAAATCATTTTCCCAATGGTCAAATAAGCTAAATTACTATCAACCTAGTTTCACATAAGAATGCCCTTCCCTAAAGGAAAGCCTTTTTGGTAAGAAAAGGCTTCCAGAGCAAAACATCGCGGTGCAATGGATAAGTCCCTCTGAAGCATCCTGTAGTAATTATCCCATTTCATTTTATATTATCTGCTCTGTGCAATATTTAAGTATTTACCCAAACCATTTGACTTTATCAAACTGTATCTACTACTGAAAATAACTAAGGGATTCAAAGCAGATGAATACACATTCAACGTTCTCATTTCCTCTTTGTTGGAATGTAGCAGTTTTGTGTGTGACTCTGTAACAACACGTTTGTGTATATATAGCAGTCTAGACTGATTTAGACCAGATCAGAAGCTTGTGACCAGGTAATTGTGTATTGTAGAAATATAGCAATTGTGTGTGACCATTGGATAACGCTCCTAATATGGGCACGTTGATTGGGCAAGACAATCATATCATGCACTGTGCTGTCTTAACTGATTGGGTCCTGTAGGACAAAGAAAGCGAACTGAGTATATATGTGTTGGCTGTCCTCCAAGATTCAACTGTTCGAACTAACAAGTAACTATTCGAATCACAAGAGGAGTGCCTGTACTATAACTGGGATGTAGTACTGAATAAAAAAGATCATAAACTCTGTGATGACTGAAGATCGTTTCTTTGAGAAAACACCCATTTCTTCCGAATCCAACACTTCTTTTGCATACACCTTTCATTGTATGCAAAGTGGAGCAGCACTTTTTACAGCAATTTCACCATAAACAAAAATCTGCAATCAAACTGTCAAAGTTTACATCAAAAACTACAGTATTGTGTGTGAAATTCTGGGATAGTTTTGAAAATGATGCAGCATGCAATCCAAATACAATTCACCGGAAAGAATTTGCATAGGCTTTGGACTTGATCATGTCGAAACATCTCAAAGTGCTTTACCAGAAATTACAGTCAAATATTGGGAATGTTTTTGGAGGCATCCAAACTGTATCCATTTGAATCAGCAAGGTCACACACAAATAGATGAATTGTCAGAATACTGTGTGAAACTCCCTTCTCTTTCTGAGTGTTGTGATGGGACAGCCACCAGAGGTGGGAGCACACAAAATCCCAATCTAGCAAGTCATCTGAAAGACAGAACCTGCAACAATGCAGGACTCCCCCTACTGAAGTATCAGCCAGATATATTATGGAATTCAACCAATCCATTAAAGTTGAGTTATGTGTTTACCATTCCTGTAGCCATTCTATTGGGATAAATCTTGAGGACTGTGATTGAATTTCTGTCAAAAATAGGTATTTATGAAAAATAAGGTCACAGTTTTGATTAATTACTGAAATGATAGATAAGTGATCCAATCACCACATAACATTTATGATATTACTGCAGACTAACTTTGACCAGCGTTCACACATCAATCAGAAAAAATGGGAGACTAGCAAGAAATACGTATATTTATGATTTTCAACAACAATAAAATTATACTTGTCGAAATCCTTTCATATCGGGAGGACATCCCAAGGCACTGAACAGTCAGGGATCAGGACCCGAGTGTGGGTGGCAGGTTTGGGATGTGGGAGAGCAGAGGGTGTAGGTGGGTGGCTGAAGGCATGGTCAAGAAGGAGGGTCTTGAGTTATGCCTTGAAGGAGGCAAGAAAGGGTGCAAGGTGAAGGGATTGAGGGATGGAGTTCCAAAGAGTGGGGCAGAGAAGCTGAAAGCCCAGCTGCCAATGGTAGGGCAGGTCGGGTGGGAGACTTGGAGCAGGCCGGAGCCTGCTGAATGGGGGTAGCATACAGGTTGATAGGGGGTCAGTAAGTCAGAGATGTAGCAGGGGGCAAGGATGTGGAGGGCCTTGAAAGTGAGGATAAGGATTTTGAATTCCATCCTTTGAGGGATAGGGAGCCAGTGGAACCAGGCGAGGGTGGGGTTGATGGGGTCATGGAGCCTGGTGTGGGAGAGGACACAATCTGCAGAGTTTTGGATGGTCTGCAGCTTGTGGAATTGGGGAGCCCGACAAGGAAGGAGTTTCCATAGTCATGCCTTGAGTTGACAAATGCATGTATGAGGATTTCGGTGGCATAAAGAGTGATGCAGTAATGGAGACGGGCAATATTGCGGAGGTGGGTGAAGGCAGAGTGCGTCATCGCACATATATGGGGGAGAAAGGACTGGCTTGGTGAGGTGGAGTGTGCAACCATGGATGCTGATGCTGCCGGTGCTTGAGATGCGGAGGTGTTGGTGCGAGCCAACCATGAGGTCTTCAGTCTTGCTGATGTGACTGGTGAGGTGAGGGGGAGGTTCATGAAAGGGGTGTGGCAAGGGCATCAAGAGTGGTGGAGAGGAAGTTACGGACGAGAGTGAGCGAGGCGGATAAATCAGTGAGGAGGTAGGCCAGAGCGGGAGGAGTTCCGATGACTCTAGAGCAATGGAGAGGGATTGCGGGGAGATTTTTTCCCTGGATGGTAGGAGATGGAGCTGGGTTTGGTAGTGATGAGGAGAGGGAGTTAAAGGTGATGAAATGGTGATTGGAGATGGTTTTGTCTGTGATTATGATATCCAAGACACTGAGGCCCTGGGTAATCACCAGGTTGAGTGGGTGGCTATGAACATGGGTGACAGAGTGGATGTGGAGGGAGAGTTTGTGTGAGGAGAGAGAAGTCAGAAGTGCTAGAGAAGGAGGGAGTGAAGGGGAGGTTGAAGTTGCCGAAGGTGAGGAGGCGTACAGAACAGAATATGCAATCAAAATATGCAAAATATGATTATGAATTCTGCCACGATCTAATAAAAATATATAATTCAATTAGCACGATAACATGATCTGCTCCCTCCCTATGCTATTTCCTATGTGGTGAATTAGCAAAGTTGCACAGATAACATCGCCGATTATTTTGAGTGTATTACAGACATGGAAGTGCCATCAGTTGAAAGGCATCACCTGATTTCAAAAGATGTAAATGTATTACAGGTCTGAGATCTGTGCATGGTAACATTTTGATGGTAGACTTTTCACTACTAATGACGAACTGGTAACAAAACACTGCAAAGTGTATTACCAAAAAGTTATCAGAACAAGTATTTACCATACTACAATCAAGCAGAGAAATTTCAATAGAAGTCTAACTTGGTGGAATAATTTCTGTAGATGAAAGTAATGTTTGAACCTAAAGACAATGTAGAAAGAACCATTTCTTGTCCACTAAATTGTTACACTGATTGGTTTCCACATTAAACATCATGTTGTAAATGACTAGTGGTGCCCAACTTCAGTAGCCCCAAGCTACCAAAACACAAGTTATACTGCAAAAAACAACTATTGGAGACCAATTGGTTAGTGCATGTAAATGTTGGATTAAAAAAAATGTGCTGAAAGGCAAATGATGTATTACAACAACAACGACGACATGGAGCAGGCTGGAGCCTACTGAGCGGAGGAGGAGTGCAGGTTGGTAGGGGATCGCAGATGTAGGGTGGGGCGAGGAGTGTAGGGCTTTGAATGTGAATCTTGAATTGGATCGTATGAGTGATGGGGAGCCAATGGAGTCGGGGAAGGATGGGGGAAATAGGATCACAAAGCTAGGAGCGGTAGAGGAAATGGGCCGCAGAGTTCTGGATTATCTGCAACCTATGGAGGGAGGAATTGGGAAGGCCGACAAGCAGGGCATTTGCGTAGTCAAACCGGGATGTGATGAAGGCATGAATGAGGGTTTCAGGGGACTTGGAGGTGAGGTAATTGCGGAGTCGGGCAATATTGCAGACGTGAGGTAAGACAGAGCGAGTCATTGCTTGGATGTGGGGGTGGAAAGACAGTTGAGGATCGAACAAGACATCTAGGTTTCTGACTGCCTTGGTGAGGTTTAGTGTGCAACCATGGAGATTGATGCTGCCAGTGCCTGATACGAGAAGGCACTGATGGGAGCCAATCAGGAGGGCCTCAGTCTTGTTGACATTCAACTGTATAAAGTTAGCTCTCCTCCAGGGCTTAATGTCTGACACCCAGTATGTCAGGGCTGTAGTGATCCTGGAGTCGAGGGTAGAGGCAGAAATATAGAGTTGGGTGTTATCCGCATACAAGTGGAAGTTGACCCCATGTCGGCGGATGATGTCACCAAGGGGGAGCATGTAGATGTTAAAAGGTAGGAGGCAAAATACAGAGCCCTGGGGGATGCCACAGGCGAGTGCAGGAGCTGGAAAGGAAATCATTGGTTGCAACAAAGTGAAGACGGTGAGAAAGGTAGGAGCAGAACCAAGAGAGGGCAGGTCCATGGAGATTGAGCTGGGAGGAGAGGCAGTGTAGGAGGAGAGGCAGTGTAGGAGGATAAAGTGGTTGACAGTGACGAAGACACTGTCAAGGAGGACAAGGAGGCAGAGAGAGCCTTGATCACAGATGTTTAGAATGTCATTAGAGACTTTGACCAGAGCTGTCTTCGTGCTTTGGCAGCACAGAAGCCAGATTACAGGGCTTTGAAGAGGGAAGGAGCGAAGTTGGGAAGCAACGACATGTTCCAGTGCCATAGAGAATTTTTAAAAATTATTATTTTATTATTAGAAATTTTAGAAAATGACCTTAAACTGATTGTAAATTATAAAATCCTCAAACAGTTATGATTTTTTTGCATGGTTGATTTCTCTGACGTTTTCACATGTAATGAGGTATGGATATTTACAAGAATAGTAAGCTCAAGAGTGACAGAGTTAACAGTTGTCACAGTGACCCGATACATTTTTTACCACAATAATGTTTCAGGACAGTTTTTAAAAATGTATTCTTGTCAGAAAAAAATGATATGAAGTTAGAATTCACAAATGTTTACAAAACGTTTAATCATAGTGAATATTATACATATTTACAATACTACTATTAAGCTTCCAGCTAACCACAGAAGCATTTTGCTTTAGTTATTTCCTTTTGAAAAGTGTAAAAATGTACAAATAAATGTGCACTTGAGGCATGAAATGGTGAACAATGGTCAAATTGGATCATGAAATAGGATGTGGATAAAAAGGGGTTGGTTGCATGTCCTTTTCTTCTTGTGAGTCCTCTACCTTCTTTCCATAGAAGTTTGCCTACAAAATAGTCACTACATTTTACAGGAAATCATGCAAAGCACTTAAAGAAATGCCCTTTCAATGTGAAAAACTCTATATATCAAATGTAATGATCATAAAATAGGTCCAGATTGCTAAGGCTCAAAGTATCATTCTATCAATACTCTTAACTGAGAAGGGTTTTAGCTTTATGGAATTGTAATCAGGAAGGTTGGATGAATGCTATAAAAATGAAAATTATCCACAGTAACTCAAGAACATTACCTTCTGGATATTAAACTCATTCCAGAATTGCATGGTGATCTCCAGTGCAATTTAATGTTAATGGATTTAAATTTCTCATTTGAGCTGAATCAGGTCAGCAGAATAAGTTTAAGGAGTATGGTAGACCACTATTTCTGGTGTCCTGGTTTAAAACACACAATGTCATCACATCAGTATTATTTCAAATTATTTCAAAACTCCACTGATGGCCTAATGGTAAAGGCAACTTAATGGTTAGGCTATGCCTGATTAGGGAAAGCAAACCAAAAAGATCAGATTCACATCCAGCATGTGCTGTTCTAACTGATTTCAAATGGGGCTAAAGTTAGAGTGCAACAACTGGCTTGAATGCCCCCATGGATTAGAGAAGGCAAAATCAGTTTCCCTTCAGCTATTCAGTGACCCCTAATGGAAAGTGCTTGCATGTGGATCTTGGATTAGGATAGGATCTATTGCACAGTTGAATACCCTGGCAATATTCACCGCTAAAGCTCCCACATGAATTATGGCCACTTCACCAGAAAATGTGTCACTGTATAGCCCACTATTGGGTGGGGGCGTGGGGGAAAGAGGGGATATGAAATCCTTTTGAAACATAGAGGGATGTGGAAAGAATTATTGGCAAAAGATTGTTGGGAGAAATAAAATTATTTTAGTGTAAAATTCAGACAAAAGGAAAGCAGAAAGAATATTTGATTCCACAGAATCCCTTTCTTTTCGTCACAATGTTATTCCTTCCCCAAGGATTCCTATGCCATTGATTTCTTTGATTTTCATATTTTTCCTTCCCCTCCCTTCATACAATTTTACGAAAGCCACATAACCATTCTCTAAGTGTGGAGATTTAATGGGCAAGTGATACATGCCTTGAAAGAATGTACATGATACAGAATATGTTTCGGGAGACCCTGAATTGTCTTTTAAAGAGGCACACTCCTTTCCCCTGTTGGTTTGATGAATTTTCAAATATAATTTACTGATATTCCATATTTCTGAAAGATTGAGCATGGATTCACCCATGAGAAAATATGTAAAATAAAATAGAATGCTTCTATCAGGATTGTATTTGTAGAATGGAATGTAATAATAAATGTCTTATCTGCAAATGTTTCCCTCCCATTCCCATTTAAATAAATATTAAATTGGAACGCTTTGCTTAATGACTCACATTGTGATTCACATTGATAATTAGGAATATGTTTTCCAAACAGGAGCAACTGTAAAGCCAAAGCAAATAGACGTAATTTTATTAAGAAAAAGAACAAAATTTGCATCAAAACAGCGCTTTGGGTATTTTACTATAGTGTATGTCTCACTTTGGTACAGACAGTAAATAAAATGGTAAAGGAATGGAAGTATTAATCGAACCCCATATCACTGACATGCATTTTAACATGTACCATTTATGTGCAGGATGTTGAACTGTAAGACAAGCTGTCTTTCGAATTGAAGCCCCCCCCCCCCCCCCCCTCCCTATAGATGTGTGAAATTGATGGGGACAAAACGATTCTCCCATAGGCAGAGACACATGGCTTTTCCCACCGAAGGGTTTAAGAACCATGCCTCAACCCACCAAACACCCGTGTTGTAACTAAGAACTGTACAGTATTGCGTGCAAATGGCGTCTGGCCTTAAAGAGATGCTGAGACATAAAAACAGACACTTGTATTTTCCATATGACTTAAAACGCGCCACGAATACATGAAGCAGTCAATTGATCTCCAGTCTCAATGCAACTTTTTACACACACACACACACATATATACAAACACATATCTCTCTCTATATATATATATGGGGACAATCCTTCATAACACATCTAAAAAATCTATTTATTCATCTGGGGAGCTACAGAGAATTACCCTAAGGGCAATCTGTGATGACTCATTGCTTTTGAAGAGCAGCAATGTGTCACTGACTGTGTGTGTGTGGCTGTCATTAATTGTTCCCGAGTGTTCAACATTAGTTCTGTTAATAAGCATAACTGGGCGAGCCTTTTAAGACATTGCGACTTTAGCGTGGAGAGCGAATTTGGGGGGGGGGAGGGTGGGGGGGAAATCAGGTAACTGACTGACAGGGCTTCACGTTGATCGCTTGATCCCACACTGTAAGTAAAGCAGTGAAGGGGGGGAGGGGGGGGGGAGGCAGAGAGGAGGGAGGGAGGGAGGGGGAGGGAGAGAGAGAAAGAGAGCTGGTCCTTGGTGCTTTGTGATGGGGGCTTGAGGATGCCAGCAAACCTCGAGTGTGAGCTGAATGTTAACACCACGACTGCAGACACAGCCACAGAGATCTGAGCTCCAGCGTGACTTGCCTCTGATCCAGCCGGTGAGAATTACATGCTATAGCAAGTACACAAGGCTAAACGTATAATTATTCTCTGCAAGATCAATGCAGCATAGCTAATCAGATTACCAATAGGAATTACGTCCCATTTTTCACCCGCTACACCCCGCTGTTATTGCAGGGGTGCCAAATTATCAGTGCTCTGTGGTGTATCCCTGTGTGTGTGTGTGTGTATATATATACTCGTGTAGGTGAAAGTGCCGAGAGAGAGGGAGAGAGAAAATGTGAATAAAATGGAAACAAGGGAAGCATCATGCAGCAACGTTAGGATCATTACGTCAGCCACCGTGACAATGTTATACACCACAAAAATAGGTCATTAGCTCATCCCCCCAAATCGAAGAAACTCTCTCACACATACACACACACATATAGTAAGTGGGTTTTTTTTGGTTTTGGGCGAAAAAAAATATAGGAACTGCCTGCTGTTGTTTGGCTCGTTTCCTTGCTATTTGTTCAACAAACTGTTTGTGGGAGTTTGGGTTATTCGAAGGTTTGTCCAAGGGTGGAAACGAGAATGGAATAATGCCTTTTATATATCGTTAACCACGGTTAATAAGGCAGCCCATATTTTTTTTTAACCATGTAAATAAATGGCGCCACACTGACCGACTGTGACTATCCTTCTGTGGAAGTTAAGCTGTAGAACTTGTCAGGCAAAAAAAATCACACACAAGTCACCAACCGAATAGGAAGGATAACATGTTAGAGGCAAACCCTAACAGCTCTGATTTATGTCTCTTCATTCGAAGCACCCAATGCAAAGGTTGGTGAATGTTCTGGGTGTGTGTGTGTACATATATATATATATATTATTCATTATCAAATTGATCGATCCACAGGTATTGAGGATGAGCTGGACGTTTGAATGTGTAAGGCTACCCTATCGCTTAGAATTGTATGTAAACATCCCATTCTGCTATTGACAGAAACTCCAGGATCAGAAAAAGGGCTTTTTTTTTCGTTTTTTGAAAAAAAATAAAAACAAAACACCAGCTCCTTTGCGACGTGTTTCACTACTGAACCCAACGCACAGCAAATTCCCATTTCGGTCTCCAACCCACCGAGTGGGTGATACCGGGATTCATTCCTCCTGCTATTAAAACATCAGGCGAAATATGAATGGGGAACGCCGGCCGACTGGAACCTGTGCATTCGCCGCTGAACGACGACTCGATATTACGCTTTAAAAATATATATATATTTATATACCAAGTCCAATGATCAGACAAGTCATGGGCGAAATGGTTTATTGATGATACACATGATCAAGTGACTCATTGATGCAGGCAAGGGTCCGCCTGGCATGAGGAAATACCATCGCTTTCCTCCAGTGTACACACACACACACATACACACACACACACCAATGTGATCCCATCCAGAGAAGCTGGATAACATTGGTGTCGATCAGATAAGAGCCTGGATGGAGTTCACACGAAAACGGGACCCACGCGGCGTGTTGATTCGACGATTTAAACACGTAAATAAATCAGCAGAGAAGTCACTAATCGCGATTCCCAATCGAGCCAACGATTAGAATGGCGTGTCCAGCCTGCGAACACACGCTATGCGATCACACGTTGCGTCTGTCACAATAAAAACAGCCGGAGGCTGAACATTTCATCCAAATCATCCTTTTGGGGTGTTTTGTTTTGGGGGGGGGGGGGGGGGGGGTTGGTATTTATTGATCATGTAACCAATATAGGTAGCTCGTCGTAAGACTATCCCCCCCACCTCCCCCTCCCCCCCCCCCTCCCTCCCCCATCCACTTGTCCTTCATTGTGCTAACTTCAAAACAGGTGCAAAAAACGAGCCTTTAGGTTAAATGGTCATTACTGTACATCCCTGACGCGAGGGGCGGGGGGGGGGGGGAGTGTTCTCGGCCATGTTTGGCTTCGTCTTGGAAGCGATCACGATCCGGGCTTGTTTCAGTAGTAAAGTCAGCTCGGTGCAGCTCAAGCCAAAGAGCAACAGTGACAACGCTCTCCCACACTCATCACCCACGGCTCATCATTAGCCTATTTGCACGAGTAGAGAGTAAACTGACTGACACACACACAGAGAAACGCCAACCCGATTCCTGACCAACAGAGGCGATAACCAGCATCAAAGCTGTCTCTCTAATCTCTGTCAGTTTGTTTTATCTCAACTCTCTGTGAGCCCCCTCCCACCAAGTGTGTGTGTGTGTGTGTGAGAGAGAGAGAGAAATCCTTGCCTGTACAGTTTGCTTATTACACTGGCGTTCAACGAGGCATCTTATAATAATTGCAATCGATCAGTTTGGCCTCAGATGTGACATTTTCCGTATTTGGCGACAGCTGCACTGACTGGCCTGATGTGCTCAGCAATTACAGTGGGGGGGGGGGGGGGGAGAGGGGTGGGGGGGAGGGAGAGAGGGGGAGAGGGGGGGAGAGGAAGAGGGGGGGAGAGGGGGGGGGAGAGGGGGGGGGAGAGGGAGAGGGGGGGAGAGGGGGGGAGAGGGGGAGAGAAGGAAGGGGGGGGGGGGGGAGAGGGAGAGAGAGGCAACACCATTGCAAAGTACAGTGAACATGAATACAATTAAGAGCAATTGTGCAAAAATCGTGCCTGTGATTTTTCTCCCCACCCCCTCTCTCTCCCCCCCCCCCCCCCCCTTAGGAAGCAATAGTAATTTGCCTTGGGGGGGGGGAGGGGAGGGGAAACACCAAGCAATCTCAGCTTCCAAAGTAACCATACCAATTACCGCATACAACAGCCAGCCCTTACTGCATTACACCGCTTCACATCAGCGAAAACCTGCCCGACAACTGAGTGAAGAACAATCTGAATACACACACACACACATATATATATAATATAAGATACAATATATAAACTCACACTCCTGCCTGAATTAAGCTTTCTTAGTTGCTTAACAAATCTGGTGTACATGATCTCGCCGTGCGCGCACAGGTTCCAGTAGTGTATGGACTATAGTACGCTAACTGTATATGGATTTCCCTTACTGATGCATGTCTGCGAGTCTAACTAACTATTTGTTGTTGAATACATTATTTTTCTCTGTCTGTCTCACCATCTCGCTACAAACCCAATAGAAAACCTAATAGCGTGTACAGTACTGAGAGGAAAGGCTGCCCACACAGCGTTGCTACAGTTATAACTCCGGCTTAAAGGGGAGACCCAAAGAAGCACAAATCCGAATACCTTTCATCCAGTCCACCACTTGCTTGGGCGTCCACTTGCTGATAGGTTCCATAACCAAAGCCATGGGTGACCGATTTGTATTGCACGCCACAGACACACAGGAGGGGAAATGGAAGGTGAGGAGGAGGAGGAGGAGGGGGTGGGGAGAAAGGGGAGGAGGGGGGGGGGGGGGGGGGGGAAGAACAAAAAATATCCTTCAAAGCATGACTTAAAGGAGGGAGCGAGTGGATGTCATCTTGCAATTCCAGATGTGGGAAGCTGAGAGAGACACACACACACACACACACACACAGAGACTGAGAGGGATAGACAGACAGACAGAACCCGCACTAACACGCTGATGTACTGTACTGACAGGGAGCTCACTCACTGCACGTTGGCTGCAGTAACATCAGAACACTGTGCGCCGGAAATAGCGCAATATGCAAAGTGCAAAGAACTATCACTTTCACTCACATCCTGCCACCTCCAAAATCATTTAGCCAGAGCAGGGCGGCATATAGTGGGGGGGGGGGGGGGGGAGAACCTGTGGGTACCCAGAGACAGAGAGAGAGGATACACTCATTCACACACACACACAGGGGGTGTCTATGGATTATCCAACCCAGCGCTGAGCAATGGGATGTGTCAGGACCGCGGTCCAGAGACTGTGAAGCATCGGGACCCCCCAGGTTTGTACGGGACACTTTATCAGGGATGTGCTCAGCTCGGAATTACTCTCCACACACACATACTGACCCCCCCCCCACACACACACACACACCGACCCCACACACACACACACACACTGACTCCACACACTGACCCCCCCACACACACACACCGACCCCACACACACACACACACCGACCCCACACACACACACACTGACCCCCCCACACACACACACCGACCCCACACACACACACACACCGACCCCACACACACACACACTGACCCCCCCACACACACACACCGACCCCACACACACACACACCGACCCCACACACACACACACCGACCCCACACACACACACACACCGACCCCCCACACACACACACTGACCCCACACACACACACACTGACTCCACACACACACACACTGACCCCACACACACACACACACACTGACCCTACACACACACACACTGACCCCACACACACACACACTGACTCCCACACACACACACACACTGACCCCACACACACACACACTGACTCCCACACACACTGACTCCCACACACACACACACTGACTCCCACACACACACACACTGACCCCACACACACATACACTGATTCCCACACACACACACACTGACCCCCCCCACACACACACACACACCGACCCCACACACACACACACCGACCCCACACACACACACACACACTGACTCCCACACACACACCGACCCCACACACACACACACCGACCCCACACACACACACACTGACCCCACACACACACACACTGACCCCACACACACACACACACACACACACACTGACCCCACACACACACACACACTGACCCCACACACACACACACTGACCCCACACACACACACACCGACCCCACACACACACACACACACACTGACTCCCACACACACACCGACCCCACACACACACACACTGACCCCACACACACACACACTGACCCCACACACACACACACTGACCCCACACACACACACACTGACTGACCCCACACACGGCGAGGCTCTAACGAGCAAAACATCCCATTGGCTTTTTTTTTTTGCCTTGACCGATTCTGAAAAGGCTTCCATTCCCTCTGCCCGACCAGTGTGAGAACACACTGACTCTCTCCTCTCTAACACATCCCCACCCCGGGCAGGGCCAGAGTGATTCATTTTTTGTTATTTGGTAATTTTTAAAAAAAACAAACCCTGTGTTTTTCTGGTTGAAATGCCAAACTATCTGTTCTGTCGCCTGTCATTATATCCCAATGGTTCTTGCCCTGGGCGTACGAGTTGATTTAATTCTCACACAGGTTCGAATTCGCCTATCAATCTGAGTTTGCATTAAGTATATGGATGCCTAGTATCTACCCACCCACCCACCCACCTTCCCTGTTCGATCAATCTGTGTGTGCGTGGGGACCACAGTCACGTTTCATGGCTTTTGCTGTGAGTGAGCAATGTTCTCTAAAGTGGGCAGATGTTGGACTGCAAACGGTACCAGAGCTTCAAACATAGGTCAGGTTCAAAAACACAAAACGTTTGTGGAAGATATAAGCGATCAGCAAAGTCGAATGGCAATAACTCACCAACATGTTACCTGCACTGTAGTGTTTGAGGGATTTGTTTCCAAAAGTTACAGACTACTCAACAACAACAACAACAAAACTAACTTTTATATAGCGCCTTTCACGTCGAGAGGACGTCGCTTATTCTCTTATAAGGGTGTCACATTTGGACACAAATTCGTCCAAAGCACTTTTTTTTTCCAGGATGCCTCAAACATGTTCCTTAATATAATATATAATAATAATAATCCTAATATTATAATCCTAATAATATATTTATATTATATATATTATTATATATAATATATATATATATAATAATAATAATTTGATATAGCGCTTTCCACATCTTATCAACGTCCCAAAGCGTTTCACCGAATATACTGTAAAGTGAATTGACTGTATATATTTGTGGGCTGAATTAGTCAGACTGCCCTGACTTTGTGGTTATGAACAGGCACTACGCTTCCTAACCTATCACCCCGTGCAATACTGATGCTATTATTTCAACCTCGTATCACTACCTTCACGGAAATGTTTGCAGGCGGCGAATGAGATAAACGATTGCAATGAAACTAACAACGCCAATCACACCTGTTAGCACCAAGCTACTACGGTTCAAAAAATATTGACGAGCAAACAAGTTTTTCTTTCGTGTCGCCAGTGGTGAGAATATATGGGAAACTACATACACATCTGAAGGAAAGGGATTTTCATAAAGCTTTCCTTAATTGCCCGTGCACGTTCAGCCAAACTGTGCATACGGCAATGCACTAAGTGAATAATCCAACATCTGAGAATCTCCTAACTTCTCAGTATTTAATTGGAAAGAATTTGCATTTCCATAGCTCCTCATGGCATTGGTGGAACAATGTGCTTCGTGAGTGAGTAGTGATAATCAAGGGTGATGAGTGATGATTTTTTCGTAGGCAAAACCATTTGCACCAGCAAGGCCCACGAGCAGCCTTGAGATGAATTTGAAATGTAATAATGAATCATTACTTGCGTTTGAAATAGCCTCTTCCATATCAAGTTGCTTTACAAAGATTTACTGTGAAGTGCAGTGTCTGTGCATTTTGTAGGCAAGTACAGTAGTCAATTTTATTTTTAAAAAAATTTAAAAAACACTTCCACAAACAGCAATGAGAATGAATGACCAATTTTATTCTGGGGGAATTATTGGCCACAACACCAGGTAGAAAACCCCTTTTTCTTTTCAAATTGTGCCGTGGGATCTTTAACATTCACCCGAATAAACAGAACAGAATTTGGTTTAATGTCTCAACTAAATGACCACATTTCCTGCAATGTAGTGCAACCCCCACACATACTAATTTGGAGTGTGAGCCAATTTATGTTCAAAATCCGCATGTCAGGCTTCTACCCATGGTCTTCTGACTCATAGGGGAGGTGGGGGGGGGGGGGGGGGGGTAGGGGAGAGTGTCATGAACAGACTGTCTGACACTTGAATTGCAAGCATATTGGGAAATGACAGCAGACTGATTTTGCTCTCACAGTAGCTCTACACTATACACAATTTCCAGCAGAGGTCACTGGATAGCAATTAGGAACATACAGATGTATAGGAAAAGGGCAGTTCCATTAAAATGAATCTACAACCAAACAAAAATGTTGTTTGTATAGTGCATTTCATGTTGGGAGGGTTTCCCAAGGCGCTGAATCTAAGTGTGAAGTTAAGGTAAAAACGTCAATGTTTCTGGAGTGGATTATGCATAGATAATGATGATAAACCTTGCATTTGATATAGCGCTTTTCATGTCTTCTAGACATCTCAAAGCACTTCACAGAATATATTGTCCAGTACTATAAAGTTAATTGCATGTATATTTGTGGGACATTATATTACAAGTTTTAATTTGTATTTAAAGTACATTTTAATTACATGCTGTTTGGAGCCCATAGTTGTTCATATTTAGTTAAAATATTCAAGCCTATATACCACGCCCACACCCCAGTAATTTTGAATGGGTAAGTATAGATAAGGTTCAGTATTGACAACAGGAAGAAATGTTACATCTTGTACTATACAAAAGATATCACAGTAATGGTTCATATGTTGGTACCTTTAGCTCACTTAAAATGTGGGTGGGTAATAGATATAATTGAGCATCATGACAGTTCATAGAGCATCTCCTAAACATTTGTAAAACTGAAATTTGAAAAGATAACAGGAATATGGATACTCCTTTATATGTATGGAAAATGGTGTATTCTCAAAAATCAGGGACTAGACTCCATGAAAATTATTGTGAGAAACTGTTCAAGCCTTTTTTATGATAAAGTATTCTGTTTTTCATTTCCTGGTTAAAGCTTTACTTTCATTAGTTGTTATACAATTTGAACTTATCAACTGGATCCCCATCTTGCAATTCATGGGATTCTAATCAGTATTCCAGATGATTTGGTATTGTACTGTGCATTCATCAGTTCAGATATTGTATAAGTATGTTTTAAAAGACCCAAGTTTACGTTTGGTCATTCATCATCATCATAGCTTTCTGTATCATTAGCGGGGCTGTATGCACACTTTTGTTTCAACACAAAATTTAACAGATCCTAGAAAAATTAGTTCAAGTAATAGGTTCCCACCAGGGAGGTTATTGCATTTGATCAGATACAATTTTGTCATTACACACACAGTGAGCTTGCCTTTTATGGCTAAACATTTTAACTGCAGAAACTGGTTCCTGTGGAACTGAAGAGGACTGATAACATTTGTAACTGACATCCACATAGTTTTATGATTGAGATGGGAGTTCAACTTACCTGACTTCCACAGAGGCTTAATGCATGCACTCAGTAGTGGGAATACGTTTTTTTTTGTTGTTGAAAAATAAATGTCAGCATGAGTGCCTATAATTTGTGCACATTTGTAGTCCTGAATATATAAACTCCATCTCGGATCTGAAGTAATTTTCGGCTTCTCACCTTAGAAGCATAAAACATAGATTTTCCCCTTCCCGACTTTGATGGTTAAAGTAACAGTTTTAACTGATATTCAAAGCTACTTTTCCCCATTGTGAGGGGGGTGTGGTTCAATACATGACTAAAATAAAGTCTGCAATGAGTGAATTTACGTACTGACTGGAATTCAAGATACTGGCTGCAGAACCTTTTCCATTTCTAAACAAAATCTAAAACAAAATCTGATTGTGCACTGGTACAACATTAATAGTAAATGAGGGTTCACTCTTGTGGTGGCAAAAGCAAAGGTACAACACTGTTGTCTGAATACATTTCATATGATATTAATTACTGTGTCACTTAGAGGTTAGACAAATAATATGTATAAGCCCCCAAAAATGGAAGACAGAAATGAATAACAATAAAAATAAATTAGACCAACCTAGTGGCAAATTTATTTTTATTGTTAAGCATGTGGTGATATGTGGAGATTTAAAGAGAAAAAGGAATACTGTGAAATGTCAAAGAAAGCAAAGAAATGCATCACAAAGTGCTGGAAAGATGAATTATTAAATGCTGATCAGCCAGCACGACAGGTTTGGTTTTTTTTAAAACAAAATCTGCGGCAAATCAAAAAAGGTATTTTATAAAATAACATGTTCATCCTGTACTTTATCTCACTTCACCACTGTGTTTTCCCATAATTCACCCTCTGGCCTAGCTGTATCTCTTGCTCTCATCACTTTGTAATATGCTTATCCATCCAATGTTTAGTAGTCTCATCATGTCCATTACTCACTTTTCCAGCTATTTCTTGTGTTGTTTTACTTTGTGTTCTTTATACGGGTATTTCACTTCCTAAAATCTGCCACATTCACTTTCCGACCCATTTATTTTGTTAACTTTTCCCTGGCTCTCAAGCTCCCCAGCATCTTGTTGCATAATCTTTTCATTATTCATGCACGACTGACTCTCTCTTTCAAACACACCCTTGTTTCTCATACTACTCTCAGCCTTTTCATTTGTCACTCATATGCTTTCGTTTGTCATGTTTGATCTCTTCCTTGTCTGTTATACTTCCACTCATTTGCACTTTCATCATCTGTTCCTCAAATATATTGCCAGTGTTCACCTTTACCATCCATGTCATAATTTTGTCTAAAATTACTTCGCACCAGTCATAACGCCATCGATTATGTAAAAAAAAAGACTTTTGCACACCACAAACTGAAATTGTGTTCAGGATAGGAGATAAATCAAAGAAAATGTCAAAGCCACTGCTGAATTAACACACTTGTGCCAAAGCATACTAAACACTTGGAAAGGAAGTCACACTAAAATATATCAGGGAGAAAACTGAAACATCAAATGGTGCATTTTCAAGCTATATTATGTTTTTATACTCCATTTAATTTTCTGGGTAGTGAACTGGCCCCTTGCCAACTGAATATCCATTGTTTTATGCAACTTTGGTAGATTGCCATTCAGAATTTCAACCCTTGCACTTTTGTTATTTATTTGATGTACATACATATTTACAGGAGTTATGGATATTAAACCACATGTGGCAGCCAATGTTTCATTGTGCCAATTGCTCGAGTGTACCATATCTTTATTACATTGTTAGATTTATTTATGTGTTCTTCGTAAACAATGCTTGGGAAGAAAATTATCAGAGAAAGGAGGCTTATATTACATCCAATAATGTCTTTCTTATTCTTGTATCTTATAGAATAATTCCTTCAAAATAAATAGATGGTCATTCAATCCGTGACTATGCATGGGACACTGCTGTGTGCGATTGGCTGCCACATTTCACCTGCAAAATATACAGTAGTCAATTCACTTTACAGTATATTCTGTGAAGCGCTTTGAGACGTCTAGAAGACGTGAAAAAAGTGCAAGGATTCCTTCTGCAAGATAATATTGGAGGCCGAGGTTAATCTCAGGCTCCTCTTCTCCATTACTCTCCACTGTCCTAACAGACTGGCTGTCGGACATCAAGTCCTGGACGAGAGCTAACCTCCTACAGTTGATGTGGAATGGCAAGATGTGAATGGCACTATACAAATATAATTTTGTTGTTTGCCTGAAGATGTGACAAGACGCTTTATCAAATGCAAGAATTATTATTTTTATGGTTGAACTTTATGGGTTCTATACTGTGAGTTAAGTACAGTACTGCAGAATAATCATCACGATTCAGGAAAGTGAATCAGAAAATTATTTAAACGGAGTGACAATTAGCACTGCAAAATAATCATATAATGATCCATAGGAAGGCATATCAATTATTTAAAGCAATAATATAATATTCTGGGGAATGAACAAATCTGTTCTACATTATAGATAGAACGATATACGAGTTGGTATTTTGGTCTACCTCAAATAATGTTACTGTTTCACTGTTAATCATCATTATTGCCAACAGATTTAACTGCTTTGTTTTATGATGTGTGTGGGAGGAAAACAACTGAAAAAATGTGTGCTTTCTTATATCTAAGGAACAATCATATTGAAATGTTTTACTATAGATAATAATCCCTCAATAAAAAAATAATAATTTGGTCATTCAATCCATGACTGTTTGTGTGCCATTGACTGCCCTGTTTCTCCCACACATAAAGTTAATTCACTTTACAGAATATTCTGTGAAGTGCTTTGAGACATCTAGAGGACGTGAAAAGCGTTATATCAAATGCAAGGATTATTATTATATCAATCACTCTATATACTGTTCAGTTGATAGCAAATATGCCAAAGAAAAAGTTAGACACTCTGCTTTGCAATGCATGTTAAATATTAAAGTTAGCTTTAATACTGCAATATTGCAGCTCTGCAATATTCGTCAGTATTGTAAACAAAATTGTTAGTTTGAGGTTTTGAGTGAGGATCAGTAGTGTAATCTATAACCGGGTGTATAAATTACATATATTACAACAAATATCAGCTATAATAGACTAAATAAACGGTTTGATTTATATTTTCTTTATATTTTATATTTTAATATTTTAATTATATTTTTATTTTATTTATACCAAGTTATAACCACAACCATAATATTTGCACAACACGGATTTTTAAAAACAAAATAGCTTGTTCACAAATGCAATGGGTTTTGTTTTAAACTCGTCAAAGACTTAAAATCTGCTTCCCTAGAATTTCCAACGTCTGAACTGCCCTTCACTTATTGCAAGTGTTCAATAAGTTACTTTTACCTGTTCTCAGCAGCCGAGTGGTTCCAACAGGTGACGAGAATTTCGGCAGCTTTGGAGTAGATCTTGCACCAGTCCCACCGTTTAAAGTGTATGCTGGATTAACACACTTTATTGGCGGTGTGTGTCAATGGGAATGCAGCACAGATTGCAAAACGTTGCAATATAGCCAGGGAAAATGCTGACTTTGCACCACATGACTGAACTTGTGGCATGTATTTGTATCTCAGACAAAAAATAAACGGAGTCTTTTAAGAGTTTGACATCCATTCTCTTCCAGCTCCAACACTGACCCAAAGCAGTGAATTAAGTGAGTTAATTGCATACTCAAGACACACATACACACACATACATACTCACACATACATAGTGGTCAGCCACACACCCCGCCAGCTGGAGTGAGAGAAATCTCTCTTTCAAAGTGCATCTATTATTACTGTAGAGATCTGGAGACACTGTGGTTCACTCTCCACCAGTATCCAGACACTTTGTGGTGGTTCAGTGGGTGTAGGGACAGGGAGGGATTTGATTAGAGCATTATTTGCACAGTATCCTCATTGCTATCCAGTCAGATTTAGTGTTTCGTTTAGAGGCAGTGTTATCTTGAAAATAAAATATTGTAGTTTGGTTCACATTTTTTTTGGGGGGGGTTGGGGTCAGCTATTGTCCACACATTGAGTGAGTCGCCATCTCCCATCTCTCCTGCCTTTTGGGTGTGTGTGTGTGTGTGTGTGGGGGGGTATTTTGCAAACAAATAACAAAACCAGCCCAAAAAAATAAGCCTCTACCATTTACTTTGCAAAGCAGGGATAATACTACATCGAAAGACAGAGGAGGGATAACACTTGGAGTCAGAGAGAGGGGTGTGTGTGAAGGGGGGGGGGGGTTATAGGTGGGAAGAGTTAGGAATGATCCGAATCACATGGCAACCCAGCGACATCATGATTTCAGCTGGAATTCCTGACTTGCTTTAACCATCACATCATCATTTAACTCTGGGAGCTGATGTGATTATGCTATGTGTGTGTGTGTGTGTGCAGAGCCAGTGAGTTAGTCTGTCAATTGTTTCCTTGGGAGGAGAGAGATGGAGAGGAAGAGAGAAAGAGATGAGAAAGAGATGAGAGAGAGCGAGAAGGGGAGAAAGGAAGAAAAAGGAGAGGAAGAGGGGGAGAAAGGAAGAAAAAGGAGAGGAAGAGGGGGAGAAAGAGAGGAGAGGGGGAGAAAGAGAGGAGAGGGGGAGAAAGAGGGGAGAGGGGGAGAAAGAGGGGAGAGGGGGTGAAAGAGAGGAGAGGGGGAGAAAGAGAGGAGAGGGGGAGAAAGAGAGGAGAGGGGGAAAAAGAGAGGAGAGGGGGAGGGAGAGAGGGGAGGGGGAGAGGGAGAGAGAGGAAGAGAAGGAGCGAGGGAGAGAAATGGGGAGAGAGAGAGAAGAGATAAGGGAGAGGAACAGGGAAACGTTGGGGGGGGTCAAAGAGGAAGAAGGGAAGGAGGGAGGAAATAAATGGAAACTATTCCGGTGTAAGAGGAGAGTCTCCCCCCCCCCCCCGCCTCTCATTGGCCCCTGTCGCTCCCCCGGCGTCATAATGATGAGAGATGAGAGGGATTGGCGGCCGGTGGGGGGGGGAGAGTGAGATAGAGAGAGAGGGAGAGTGAGAGAGAGAGAGAGGGGGCTGGTTATTGTCTGGGATTCGTCAGCAGCAGGAACCCCCCCCCCCCCCCCCCCCCCCCCACCTCCCTCAGTTGATTGATAATTTATCTGGGTTTTATTTTCACTTCAAACCCTTTTTTTAAGACAAATATATAAAAAAACACAAACAAAAGATTTATGATAGAGAACAGAGGGGGCTTGCAAGGTAACGGCGCGGGGGGGGGGTGGGGGGGGGGGGGGAGGGGGAGAGAATTTATTGGTGAAATCTACGGTCAGAGATTGTTTTTGTTCTTTCTCTCTCTCTCTCTCTCTCTCTTTCTTTCCCTCGTTCTCTCTGTTTCTTCTCCTCTCTTGGTCTCTCTGGGGTTTGGTTGATGGGGGTTTGAGGGGTGGGTGGGTGGGTTGGGGGGAGTGTGTTTGGGTGGGTGGGTGGGTTGGGGGGAGGCGAGTTATACTTTAACGCTGGCTCAGCCCGGCTTTTGTTGTTGTTGTTGTTGTTGTGTTGTTGTTGGGTCATTTTCATCGTGAATTAAGGAATAATCGTCTTGGACTCGGGATTTCCTAAGTCATTCGCGCAAAACTTTCCATCAAACATCTCCTCGGCTGAACCCTGAGAGATGGTGATGGGAGATGGACCTTTGGGCCTTGTTGTTGTGGAGCTTGAGTGGGAGGGAGGGAGGGAGGGAGGGAGGGAGTGAAGGAGGGAGGGGAGAGGAGAAGGGATTTCACTGTGAGAACCCAGGCCGCTGACTGCAGGCAGGCAGGAGAGGGTGTGACATCTGTGGGCAAGTGTATCCATCGCCCTGTTTGTGAGGAGATGGGTATCACAATAATTAATAACAACAACAACAATGCTTGGATTTGGTCCAGTGCTGTATTACATCGGAAGGATGTCTCAAAGCGCTTTGTGGCAATTATTGTGAAATGGGGGTAAGGGGGGGGGGGGGGGGGTGACAAGCGCTCTGAGACGCCGTCCGGCCTGGAGGGCGCTATATAAATCGAAGTTGTTGTTGTTGTTGTTATGTGTAGGCAAGTGGCCCCCGGCTGTGTCTCACCAACAAAAGTAAAGAGGTAAATAAATGACCAGTTTTGTTGAGGGGGATTTTTGGCCAGGACACCAGGCGGAACTCCCTTCTCTTTTCGAGATGTTTAACGGAGCGCACGAGATCACATAAAACTTGCTTTTAAACTTTAAACTAAATCAATGGCAATTTAATTTCACCCCCCCCCCCCCCCCCCCCCCCCCTACCCAGTCTCTCCTGAAATTAATTTGCAATCCATGGCTCTCATCTATTTTATTTGTCACCATTATCATGCCCAAAGACTTGCGGCCTGTAGAGATCAGGAAGAGTTCAGGTTCAAATCCTGAATGATTATCAGGTCAGTTGGGTTTGGTTTGGAAAAGTGTTCCCTACTAACCTGCCTGTCCCCTCCGTTGAGAGCAGGCCCCAGTCTGCTCCATGTCTCCCTCCCCACCCCCATCGGTGGCTGGGCTCTCTGCCCCCACACTCTGGAACTCCATCCCACAGTCTCTTCGCCTCGCTCCCTCCCTCCCTTCCTTCAAGGCTGGTCTCAAGACCCTCCTGTATGATCATGCCTTCTGCCGCCCTCCCATCTCTCTCCTTCCCATAACCTGCCCCTCCTCCACGCCTGGAGTCCCGACCCTTGACTGTTCAGCTCCTTGGGACGTCCTCCCGACGTGAAAGGCGCTGTATAAATGTAATTTTGTTGTTGCATAACAATTGTAAACTGTATATCGTGATTTGAATTATTATTCACATGAAGTACTTGCAGCCTACGTGTGGTATGATGTCCTGCACTATTATTATTTAAAAGAAATACATTCCCGAAGATGTATCTCTTGTCCAGATCTGGAAACATTCTGGTTGAATTTTTACCAGCATCAAGATACTTTGTGGCAGTATAGTTGGTGTTGAATAAGGATGAGCACAACCTCCCAGTCCTACTTGTATCCAGTCATATTTATTGTTTAATTTGGATGCATTGTTACTCTGAAAAACAATTTGGTTCACATTGGAATAGCAAACATTGGATTGGATCAGTTATTTTTGTACGTATTCTGAATGACTGAGTGAGTGAGGTAGAATACCTACTGCTCATTTGCGTGCAAATGAAAGAAAAATGAAAACCTATATATTATACATCTTTTTACAGCACCAGGACTTGCTGTGATTCCACATGCAACTCCCCTGTCCAGCCTCAACATTTGCATCCCCCATATAAAAACAACACAGCACTGTGTTCATTTAGAGACTTCCCCTCAATGTAAAAGTTGCTATCTAAACTGTAATCTTTATTTGTTATGTATGGATTGTATTTTCACTCATCCTCTCCTTTTATCCCAGAGCCCTTAAAGTTTATCTTCGTGAAATAACTTATTCCTGGTAAGATACTGTTTTACTTTATGACACATCATGGCTTTGTTCAGAACGTTACCTTGTAAAATTGCTCTGGAATCTTTATGATGCACAACTAATGTGTGTTCATTTTTAATCCTCAGTATTCTACACTCCTCCCTTGAAGAGATGCTGGCACTTACTCCACAGATACCAGCAGTCATCCAGTACCTACCCAACTGAAGTGATAATTCTTAATATGTGAGACAAGACAGTGAGTATTGCCCAACTGTTTAACCTGATCAGGGTGACATTGCAGCATACCAATGTTTATACACATGTTTCAGTTGATGTTACAAAATACCAATGGGATCCTGGTGGAAGTTGTCTATACCCTAAACTCTGGGTGAAGCCATACTGAAGCCAATTGTATTACCTTAACTGAGATCAATCAATTTATGCAGACAAGGTGAATCTACACTTTCCTGGCCCAATCCCACATTCAATGGTGCAGTTATCCTCTGAGCTTTTGAGAATTTGACATTATTTCAATTTCTTGAAATTAGAATTATGCTAATATTATAGTGTGATCATTTCTTGTCATGGATAAAATAGGATTCGACTTATCAGAGAACTGCACCTTTCTGTTTTTGAGCAAGTTATCACCGCAGGTAGAAGAGTAAATCATGTCGGCACGGCTGTTGTGGTTTCTCATGTCACCCCACACTTTTTGAAAGAAAAGTCTGTTTCTATTAACCTGCCCTTTGTAAATGCACTGTTATTATTTAGTCACATCTTCAAACTGTTTTAAAGCTACTCCTTTGATGAAACCAGTTGCATTTTTGTATTTATAAACCCACTAATTTCACCTACAGCTGGGAACCGTGCAGTGTGGGGGGGAGTAGCAGTTTGTCTTCCAAAGGTATCCTCCGCAATTGACAAGAGGGTGACAAGAGGGTTGGGAGCCTATCAGAATGGGAGATTGTCCACAGGTAAGATTAAAAATATTGTGACCAGTTAAACATGTTTGTGTCAAATAAAGTACTTAGTTACAATGGGCGAAGCTACTTGATAACGTGGTACGTTGTAAAAAGATTGTCATTGAAAATTATCATAAAATGGCAATATTTCCACTGGCTATGTGTCTTCATTACCTTCATTGAGTCCTGTAGCTCAGTGGTTAAGAGCTCTCGACTTGCAAGTGAGAGACCTAGGTTCGAGTCCTGGCAGGGTGAAATCTTGGGCAAATTTCCGTGCTCCACATGCCTAATAATAATCCCTCAAAAAACATTTGGTCACTCATTCCACAACAGTGTGTGTGAAACTGCTGTGCACAATTGGCTGCCGTGCTTCGCCCACAAATATATAGTCAATTCACTTTACAGTACATTATAGTCAATTCACTTTACAGTATATTCTGTGAAGCGCTTTGATACGTCTAAAAGATATGAAAAGCGTTATATCATATGCAAGGAATATACTCATTATGTATAACTGACAATATTAATTTCACTCTACTGCAAGAAGGAAGCATTGGTATTATTTTACTTCTGAAGTATCTCACAATTTAGCAGGTTCAAATTTGAGCTGAAAAAAATGTTAGTCATCCTTTCTCTGTATCTTGATAAGATTTGTGGCTTCCCCAATTGATTCAGCAAGTTTATTCAGTGGCTTAATGATCTGTACAGATGGCACAGTCTCATATATGTTTCATGCATTGAGTTAGTAGGAAAGGCATTGCTGTAGTGGGAGAGAGAAGAAGATCTCTTGAAAGTCAGTGAAAATGATCAGCTTCCAGTAAACCTACTGAAAGTGCCTGGTTGAGGGTAGATGACTCTTGGCAATACTTGGCTTGCTTGTATCACAATTCTGCATTTATCTTTATCTTGTCAAACCTCTGTGGTACAAATATGGGATAATGTTAATAAATTGAGATCTAGCATAACAGAGCTACTTGTGTAAATGTAGCCTGTGTTAGTTGTGTTCACTTACCCCCCTAGAGGTATCTGCAGTTTTAAGTTGTGAGTGCTACATTAACCTTTGTGTTTTATTGGCTGTGGTTTGAATTGCTGCAGATAAAACCACTTACCCTCAAGATGAAATAATGCACGAGTCTTACTGTAATTTAGCCTATAGATATATAGAAATAAATTAGCAATCAGTACATTGGTATGTGTTGTACCTCAACCTGTCCTGCATTCGTGAAGATATTGAGGGTATTTTATTCCATGGTTACTAATCAACGTTGAGAGGTTTGGCTTGTTGGTTGGGGACTGAATGAATGTCCACATCCTATTTCTCAAGTCTGCCTCAAAGTCTGCTTGAGTGGATAAATAATTGAATACAATCTTATACTCCAGAACATTTTAAGATTTCTATTGCAATCTTTAATATTGTAACAAGTAAATGAGCATTATGTAGATAGGTACAGAAAACTGCATCTTGTACTGCATATAGTTTTCCACTATGTTTTAGTATGTAATTTAAATATTTATCAAAGTCAACACATTAGGTACCAGCAAATTTCTTCCAGTAATTTGTTCAATTTACTGGATCTAAAATGGTTGAGACCAAACATTGTCCCAAGTTATTGATAAGAAAAAGTTCTGCAAATTCCTATAATTTGTATATACGGTGCATGATAGAGAAATAAAGGTCAGTTGAATTTCAGTTAAAAAATGTGAGTTGATATCTTTTGTGATGCTGGGAACTATAACCACCTCATACCTGTGTATGTTTCATTAACGTGCTACAGCATATTCCAAATTATAAAGCTTGAGTTTGGATGTAATTGCTTATTTGAGTTTTGTAGTCATTGTCTGAACCTACCGTTTTTGCTTTGCATCAGCTCAACTGTCATCTCTTGTTTAAAATGGCATCACTATATTGCACAAATTGTTTGGCTTTCAAGTTTGTTATTGTGAGCATATGAGGGCTTTGTATGTATGATACCACCTCGTATGGAGTCAGCATTATATCAGGCAATATGATGCAGAAAACTGAAACCAACAAGGAATCAATTGCACCTCATTTCCTTTCTGTTCCTCTCATTGTACAGTTCAATGTGATCTGATATGTAAGATGCTGTATTGATTTGAGAAAGTTTTTTTTTCTCAACATGAGTACAAGAGAAGTGGAAAATGTCTTTTGGTTTTCCTACTCTCGAGGCTGGTCATATTCAGTAAAGTTGTGACATTTTTCCAAGTTTTCCAAGTGACCGAAGTATAACTACCGTGATCATTTAGTAGCATACTAGAATAAGAAGATAATAGAAACAGGTGGAAATATCTTAATTGGTATGTAGTATATTTTGGGGAAGGATTATAAATTGGTAAGAGTTTTCATGTTGAAAGGAAAGAGGAGAAAGTTTACCTATTTCTTTACTCATAGCACGAAGAAAATTGAATGCACAGGTGTTTTTAAAAAATATATATATTCATCCCTTCCTTCACTCTTGCATCTGTCCTACTATCGGGATTCATCCAATAAATCTTCTTTAGGCTTGACTACTTTTTAACATCTCGTAGTTTACTTTCAATATTTGTAGCAATTATGGTGAAGCAATTATGTGGAACATCTCAATTTGGGGTTCTGTCTCCTTGTTGTGCTGTCAAATGCACCAAGTGCAACTTTTAGCGACTCGAAGTTGAAGGGTCTAGCTCTTTTATAGCGTAGATCTAAATAATAAAATGATATTATCTGAAACTAATTTCTGTTGAGTTACAGAACTTCTTGACCTGCATTGTACACGTTGCCCAGGCTATTAAAATTGATCTTGAAGAGAAACAGTATTATAAAAGTATTTGTTGGACATAAGGGAGCTACTTTAATTTGTTTGGCTACGTACATCCCTATTGTAATTGACTGAGAAATGGTGAGTTAAGTGAGAGATAGTGGTCTCTCGAGCAAATATTCTAGAAAATGGAAAGAGCTCACCATTTAAACTTGACTCAGTCAAGGCAGTATTGCGTGGAGCATTTAAAACTTAATGCTTGAGATTAGAGATTAAACTGAGGCCATGTCTCAGATGGATATTAGAAATTCTATAGTTTTAAGAAAAGTGAATTCTGGTCTTCTAACCATATTTCCTTCCTAATCCAAAACAACCAGATCGATCCGTCAGTCATTTTATTGCTGTTAAGATTGTTGCTGGTACAGATCAATTGCCTTGTTTGCCAATATAATGGTTGCTGAATTTTAAATTCATTCATTGTGTGAAGCACTTTAAAATATTTCAATATGTCAACTGTTAGTATTGTTAGGTAGAATATTATTTGAATGACATTTTGCTATGATGTAATTTTCATGCATTCAGCAAGCAGAACATTGCACGTAAATTTACTACTTACGTTAACTTCATTTGTAAGATTTTTTTTTCCAAAAGTGTATCTGCATCTCCCTTCAGCCTCAAAATGTCTTGATGTGCAGTTATCTGTTGACTTAATGCCTGGAGAAGTTCTGGTTTAAAACATTTTCCAACTAAATAAAAGTGGCTAGAAATTCCTCACGCCACTGAATGTGAGCACACATCCATATCATGAGGAATTTCTCACCCAAGGATTTTATTTTCATTCTATCAATGGTAAGTTGATTAATTCAGTTTTTTCCCCCCAAATTGTTCAACTTTCTGAGGATATGTTCTCATCCAGACTATATGTTTTCTTTTTAATTGAACATTTAAGAAATTGAGTCTTAAACCAAGTAGATTTTAAATGCTGATATCAAACCTGTTCTGTTGTATTTATTTATCTACATTATCTACATACACCCGCATCTTGATTTCTTTAAATATTACGGTTTTCAGATATTTTAGCACATTCTGAATTGATAAGTACTGTGCTTTCTTTTTTTTTAGATGAACCTGCGTTCTATATTCACAGAGGAACAGCATCGAGTATTGCAGCGTTATTATGACAGTGGAATGACAAATCAAAGTAAAAATTGCTTTGGATTAATAATACAGTGTGCACGTGAAACGGGGTTAGATTTTAATGTAGTCAGGGTAAGTAGTATAAAATTCTTCCATAACCATCCTGGGGAATGTTGGGTTTATAATAGATCCCTATAGAATTAAATAATGGAGTATTTTTAGGAGTGAAACTGATCCAGTGGACTTGTGCATGTATTGTAACTATCCAAATTTGCAGGAAGTATTGTATGTAGGTTACATTTTTGGCTTGATTGACTCATCTGCACAAGAATAAATAACTTTCCCTTTTAAAGTGATAAAGCCTCGAGTGGCTTTATTCTAAAATAATACCATGTGCATTTTACTTGTTAATAATGGAAAAAGGTCTGCAGACTGCTTTGTTCTCCGGAGCACCTCTCCGACCTGCCGACTCTCTTCCAACCTGTCCGCCTCCTCCGTTCAGCAGGCTCAGGTCTGCTCCATGTCTCCCACACTCTGGAACTGCATCCCACAGATTCTTCACCTCGCTTCCTCCCTCACCTCCTTCAAGGCTGGTCTCAAGACCATCCTTTTCGATCGTGTCTTCTGCTGCCCTTGCACCTCTCTCCCTCCCTCCCCCACTACCCTGCCCCTCCCCAATGCTGAACAGTCCCCTGACTGTACAGTACCTTGGGACGTCCTCCCGACTGCGCTCTCTAAATGCAATTTTGTTGTTCCTTTTCTTTCTATATTTCAATGCTAATGCAAAATAAACATGGTGTTTTGCCAGGAGCTGAGGTAGTACCTATTGTATTCAGTAATACCTATTGTTTTTGTACAGTGAACAGTGAATGGGTGGTGGGAACCAATGCTCAGTGGTGAAACACAACTTTTTAAGGCTTGTCAAATACAATATAGACTTGTATATCAGTGTGTAATGGACAACCGAGCAAATTAGCTATTCTTGGGCTTGGACTGATGACTTTGATACTGCAGGGGGGGGTTTATTTCTACCTTTTCATAACCGCTGCTGTTGTCTAATAATTTCCCCCATGCCAGTGAATCTGTTGTTCGGTAAATATAATGTTTTTTGGTAAACGTATTTTTATATGCCTGTTCCATGTTAGAACATGTTAGACTGGTGTCAGAACAGAATTTAAGTCATTTTCATTTGTGGATTTTTTGGCATGTGTCAATGTGCTTTTTAAATGGACTAGGCCAGCAGGTGTCTGTTTTGTAAAGTGGGATTTTAGAAAAGTTTCAGTTGTGTCATCTTTACCCGCATGTTGAAGTGTACATACTTAAGGATAGGAAATGATTGTAATGGACTAGAAAGGTGATCTTTTCATAAAACGTTTTCATAAAACATCTATTTGTAATAAAACATCCTAACTAATTTAATTATTTCTACTGTTTTAAGCAATTCGTTCTGAAGAATAGTCAATATATTTTCTGTACTTAATTTTGCTCTTGGAATTATGGTTGTAGATTTGACATTTGCCTGATCAAGGTGCCTTTGCTGCAAACCTTTTATGGACCAATGCTAGTTTATGAACAAAGCCAGAAGCATGTATCAATGGTGGTAGTAATAAAAGTCTTCATACTGGCTTATTATGGCTGTGACCAACTTTGTTGGCTGTGTCCAATATCTCAGTTTTGTATCAAAAGTAAGGTGTGAAAAATGGTTGACGTGCTTCCGGCTAGTCGGATCGCTGCTAGTGTCATTTCCTAAGTGCTGTACTGTACTTGTGAAGTACTGTACTACTGATGTCACTTCCTTGCCAAGATGCATCATGCTGTCCTTCGCAGAACAAGTAAGGGCAGCATGGAAGTAATATTTGCCGTGTTTCCTGCGTATACATTCAGCTGCTTTTCATGTCTTGCTTATAATATTGCTGCTGAGTCGGGTTAAAATCCATCCAGTATGTAGGAAGTGATGTTTGGAGTGCTCTCTGTGTCTAATGTGATTGTGTCACATGCAAAAACTGCTGTCAGTGATAATCTAATGACTCCCAAATCATCCACTTTTTAACCCGGGGAAACAAGCTTGTGAGCGCTGGAAAGCAGGTGAATCTGGGGTCTGGTTAACATGGGTAAACATTCACAACAAATAAGGAAGTAGTATATCAGAGTTATAAATCTCTTTGGTATAACTCTCTCTTTCCCATGAAGCCATAAATGATAAGCTCCTATTGAACCTTATCGTTTATGGCTTCATGGAAGATATTTTTAATTGCTTTAAAGTATATTGACCAGCGAGTCATATTAACCATTGTAAAAGTTGCATTTGAAAAGCGCTTTGTATCCTAAGCCCTAATGTGTGGGGGGGATTCTGGACTTGTCTGTGTACATGAGCCAGTTGGGCGGAAAGGAAATCAAATAATGGCTGGAAGGTATTGCTCTTTTTAAACTTCAAAGCTTTCTAATTATATTCACAGCACACACACGCATTTGTCTGCAAATATAATTATTGTGAGAAAATTGTCATTTTATTGCTTGCATACATTTATAATTGGGGTAGCTAGGTCCTACAAACAACCTTAAGATAAATGACGATTTAACCTGAGAGACATCAGAAGAAACTCTATTATGTACAGTAATTTGAAATAGTATGGGATCTTTAACATCCAGTGGAGCAGAGAGCCAGAACTTTGATTTAACATCTCATCTGAAAATGATACTTCAGACATAGCAGATTTATACTAGACTTGTGGTCTGAGCTCTAGCCCTGATTATGGGGTTTCATTGCACCATTTTGTCATCCAGAGGCGTGTGTGGCACCCACTGAGCTTACATTGGTAACCACTTGGTGCTGATGAAGTGACTGGACTTGTTAACTTAATTAATTTTAAACAAGAGATTTTTTTTTACTGTTCTATCAGTAGGCATTCAGTTTGTGTTCAAAAATATTGTGCAATGCAATTTCTGGGTGACTATGAATAGTGTATAAAGTTTCACAGTACATTTAAAATCCATGGTTGCTTCCAATTTTAAATGGTATTTATTCCTCAGTGTTTTATGTTCAGTTTTAGAATCTATTGCTAAAATTGTGTACACCAACCTTCCCATTGATGTGGAACAGAATATTATTTGGATCATTAACCTGTTTTTTCCCAACATACACTATCTTTACTGTACTGTCGTGGACTTTCCTAATCCATCTGATCTTGACCTTTTTACCTAAATAAATAACAGCAAACAAATGTATATTTAAAAAAAACACATTTGTTAATTCAAAAAGCTAATCTTACAATATCCAGGATATTTTTAAATTTGCATTTTTGTGACGTGATTCTAATTCTGTTCGGCATAGTTTGAACTGTTCTGTGTCGATGAATAATTGGTTTGTCTTTATCCTTTGAATTTGGCTTCATTTAAAAGCATTAAATCTAACATAGGGTTGGGCCTGTAGGTTTTTGAGACATTATAATTTGGGTCATATAATAAATATGATAATCATTGCATTTTGATATGGCGCTTTTCACGTCTTCTTGACTCTCAAAACTCTTCACAGAATATACTGTAACGTGAATTGACTGTTTGTGGGTGAATCATTTTAATATGATCAGAGTAACCTGGTTGAAGTGTTTAAAACCATACACATAAAACAAGGTACCCAAATTTCCTTTTTTTATATTGTGAATAATAATCTATGTTGCTTTATCTGTACCACCTTCAAAACATCACTGCTCCCTGGAATGTAAATTGCCCAAAATTGGCCATATAATTCCTGTAGCTCAGTGGTTGGAGCACTCGCCTTACAAGCGAGGGATTTGAGTTCAATTCCAGGCAGAATGAAACTGTGGGCAAGTTTCCTTACTCCACATGCCAAATAATAATCCCTGCAAATTTTTAAAAATAATAAATTGTTCATTTCAATCCACGACTGTTTGTGGGACACTGCTGTGTGCAATTGGCCTCTGCATTTTGCCCACACAGTCAATTCACTTTACAGTACATTCTGTGAAGAGCTTTGAGACATCTAGAAGAAGTGAAAAGCACTACAGTATATCAAATGCAAGGATTATTATTATAATTCCAGTGTTAAAACACTTTGTTTTGACTTGCTGAATGTTTTCTTGATTAGACCTTTATGAATGAGTACTGTTGACAATATCACATTCGCCTGGCTTTTCTGTGTCATGTTTGCTAACTGACATATAACCAATGGAACAATTTTCACTTGTATACCTGGAAGTTTGTGTAGTCTTAATTTAGTGTTTTCCACGTTCCCGATTCTCAGTGAATGAATGAAAGCAGCACTGCAGAATGAATGTGAGAACAATGCAAATATATACGAAATAATAAGTGCAACTAAATATTAACATGTTTAAAATGAAATATTCTTGGTGAGTGGGCAGTATTTAATCATCGTCCCCATTGCAAGTGAAAGCCCATTTCAAGCAGAGTTTATCATATTCTTTTACCAATGGGCCTGTTTTATTTCTGGTTTTAAAAATGTTTGGCTAATGATTTTAACTGTTTTGCAGACCTGGATTGGCAACAAAAGAAGAAAACTGAATTCAACAAAGTATAATTCAGACAATACACTGCCCACACATGGACGAGAAGGTAATGGTATGGTTGGAAAATCAGATACACCTGTGAAAAACATGGTCCTCATCCCTCCGTCTCCATGCCAGAAAACAATTTTAACAACGCCGTGTAGAAATATAAAGGTAACGGGTGTGTTTACCTCTAACCAGTGTGCCAGCGGACAAGCACCATTTCCTCAGAATGATGTCCATAGACATGAAATTCAGAAAGGTCTGACCCACAGGCCAGTTGGGCGAACTATAACCGAAATGGAATTACAAAAGCAAATTGGCGTTCAAAAACGGGGTACTGTTTCAAAAAGCTCTGCAACACCATTCTGTGATAAAATGACTTCTGGATCCAGACAATTAAATCTGCACAATTCCAGCAGCACAATGTACTCCCCCAGCACGAAAAGCTACAGCACTAGTTATATCCAGATTGGAGTGGAGTCTGTAGCACCTAAACCAGCTGGTTGGCCAAAACAACAGTTTAATGCAGAACTGGCTCGCTGTCCACGGAAACTGAGTTATGAGCCTCTTTCCTCTGGCAGTCCATTGAGCTGTTTGTCCAACTCAAGACAAAATCCACATTGTCGAGACCCTCCTGTCAGTTCGCTTCAGATTCGTGAGGTATACTCACTAGCCGGCAGTGAACACTCTTCAAGGAACCAGAGCTCCCGTCAAACGGAAAGTGGATGCTTTTCCATTGCCATGGAAACCGGGGATGTTGATGAATATGCCAGGGAGGAAGAACTTGCATCCATGGGTTCAGGGATGATGAATTTATCAAGACTTTCTGAAGGAGGTGCAACTAAAGAAATGGAAAGTTCAAGCACGTCTCTGGCATCACCAGTGAGAAACATTAGTACAACCTTACAGCAGGTTAATCCAAGGGATGTTTCTGCAAGTGTCTTACACCGTAGTAGAGATTTTCGACCACCAGGAACTGCAGTAACCCTATACAGTACAGCTGCTATGTCAGAAGACCCTTTCAGTCTATGTCTTCCAACAACTAGCAACCAAAGGCTACCCCTAAGTCAAAGTAACTATCAGGTAACAGTATTCTTTAGTTTTATCAATCTAATAAACACTTGTTTATTTTTATAGGAAATGTGGAATTAAAAGGCATCATAAATACATCCATGTAAAAAGGTACCTAATTCAGATACTAAACTTTTCAATTTTTTTTTACACAGAAAGTGTTTTTTAAAAGCTGGTCAAAATTCCAGACAATTAAAGTGTCAATATTTTTGGGGTAGCTACATTTTCTTTTATGATCGGTCGTTAGATTTTAATGAGAATTCTATCCATGGCATTTTTACTGCTTACATTAATGAAGTCTGATATGCGGTGATTAAAAAAAAATTGGTTCCATAATTAAGTAGTCTGAGAGTAGGTCTGGATCATTTTAGTAATAGGAGGTTTGTCAAGCTGAACTGAGGGAACTCACACCTGAAAGCAGGTTGTGTCATAGTGGCATTCCTGTGAGTCAGTGTGACATCTGTCTTAATTAAAAATACCAGAATTTATTTGACCCTAATGTCTTTTTCATATTCAGTGTGTCTTTTTAAAAATTTCTATCTCCCAAGTTGATGAAATGTCAAAACAACCTAAATTGGATTTGTATGTCACCCTTTAGAAAAAGTGACTGAAATAAGCATTGAATGATTCAGTATTTTAAAAATTAGAATGTTCGACTTTCTGAACCCAAAAGTTAAGGTATTCAGAACTTGTGTGCTTTATTTATGAGCAATTTTTAGGTTCTTAGCAAATCCAGCATTGTGGTTCAGCTGGTAACCCTCATTTCTGAGTCAGAAGATTGTCTATTTAAGTAAGCCCCTTGTCAAGATTTTGAGTTCACTGCTGAGGCTGTTGCTGAGGGGTAAGGCTTGGCATTGTCAGAGGTGCTGGCATTTGGATACGATGTTAACCTGCAGTTCTGTAAAAGACCCTGCAACTTTATTCAAAAAGAGAAGGGAGCTACTCCTGGCTAACAATCCTGTAGATTAAACTGGTCATTCACTTCCTGGCTGTTTGTGACACATTGCTGTGCAAAAATTGGCTGCCACATTCATCTACAAAATACATGATCATTACACTTCAGAGTAAATCCTGTGATGTGCTCTGAGACATCTCTACACTATATGTGTCAAAGCAAATGCTATTAATAATAATAATAATTTGGATTTGTTCTTTTTTGGGGTGTCTTGACTGTTGGACAGAAAGGAGAAAAATAGTGACGTTGTCCGAATCTCCTTTTGTTCCTGTTCTGAATCACACATAGACCAATTATGTTCCATTCACTTTTCTAATAGTTTTTATTGTTCCATTGGACATGTGGTGCAATCTGTTATACTGACCATTTTCCACATAACATTTTTAGGCTGTGGAATGCTCTATTCAGAATAATGATTAAGGGAGGGTCAGGATTAACTCTCAAGAGGTAACTAGATAAGTATTCAAAAATGAAAATAAATATCAATGGTATTGAGAAAAGGCAGGAGAATGGGACTATTTTCAGTAAACCAGCACAATGGATCAAGTAACTTCTTGTGCTACATTTCCTATGGTATAATTTCTCCAAAATGTTTTGGCATCAATGCCAGAATGCCTTAATGTTAGGTAATCTAAAAATTAGACTATTGAGGATCTTTGATAATGTAAACAAGCCCTGACATCTGAACAGAAGCTAAAACAGATGGGTGTTTTTTGAAAAAAGGCAAGCTTTTAAAGGTATTGTATGCCAATCTGTTTTGGAATCTATTGGCTTCGCAGACTATAAGCTGCTTTGATGAAAACAATGTTGAAATGCAATACTTGCTTGCCAGAAAGAAGCAAACTGGCGCAATGACAAATAGCCTGTCAAGGCATGTAGTGAGCTACAGAAACAACTTACAGATATTCAAAGTGACTAATGCAATTAAAAAGCAAATCAAATAAAAAGTCATACTTGATTGTAATGATGTAATTACATTTTAAGATATACCCCAAACTGTGCATTACTAAAAATCTGGGACTGTCTTACTAAAAAGTGCGCTTTGTAGTAATGATAATATTAATAATCCTTGTATTTGATATAGCGTCTGATCACATTGTTGAAATGTTTCAAAGTTGATTGAGTGTATTTTGTGGGCAAACCGCGGCAGTGAATTGTGCACAGTTGAACATTCAGTGTATTTAACACTGAGGTTTCCCACTTTGAAAGTCAAACATTTCATATGGCTCTGGTGATTTTGCACACGTGATCCTCACAAACAATTGTGGATTGAGTGATCACATTTTTCTGAGGGATTATTACTCCCAGAAAGCAAACAGTGAATCGACTAATAATTAAGTTGTTGCTAGGTAAACAGAGCCGTGTAGAGTAAGTTAAACTTGGGCCAGGTTTTGCCCAGCCAGTAAATCGCTCCTAGATCCTCTCGCATACTAGGCTTCAAAAAGCTTGTGCTAGCTCTTTAAATTGGGAATTATAATAGTTCATTCTCAATTCTAAAGAGCTGGTATGACCATTTTTAAACTCTTAATAGACTTGCAACAATGGTAACTTGAAGAGCAGCCTTGAACAGCAGCCAGTGAAATTAGCTGTCCATGCTAAAACCTCATAAAGTGATCAATCACCTTAGTAATGAAGCCTGACGAGGATCCTTGACCAGATGGCATTCTTGGCGATTTAAAAAATATATATGTTGCCAAAGTGCCTGCACAAGATTTTTCCATTAAAAATGTGGAAAGATAGTACCACTATGATTCCATATTTGCACTAAAACATTATATGCATGTGATATAAAATCAAATTTTATTTTAATTCAGTTGAGCAGGGACCACTACACACAAAGGAAACTTAGATAGAGTACTTGGTACCCGTGGGAAATGAATATAGTTGTAATCCCTGGAGATATTTCTGTATGATCTACTGTTGCGATTTCTTCTTGGTTGCATTAAAGCACTGAGTATTTTGCATGCTTGAATGAATAGCCTTAGCTATAATCCTACATCTTTTCCGGTTTTCATCAACATCCTCCACCCTTCTCAACTCCAACGTCATAAGAACCACTAAGTTTTTTTTAATTGTCTAGATTAACCAGAGCGATACAAATTTTTTCAAAATGTGAAAACCTCAGTGTTAAATGCACTGAATGTCCAGATTTGTAAAAGAACAGTCATAGTTTGAATAAATTCAATTAATATATGATTTTTAAATTCTCAAACAATTCAGTTATTTCTTAACTACATCCCAGTGAGATGTTTATAGAACATCTGGGCTGATAATGCTGGTTATACGAGCAGCTGTTGAGCATCATTGTAATGTATGACCGATTAAATTAGACAGATATATGTGAATTTTTAGACCATGAAGTAACATTAACGTACTTGGACTCAAAATGCTGAAATAGTTTTGTGGCAGTATAATGCTTTTCTGCAATGCCAAAATACGTTGTAGGAAACAACCTCAAACTCTCTTGTATCAGTGACTGTATATTTCTAATTTATTTCTACAGTTCTGTCTTGGACACAAAAAATTGTCTTTTTTAAAAAAAATCTAGTGTGTTCTATATTCTCTCCTTTGTGAGGACCAATAACTGCTGGAATTGACTGCAAGGAAATCATTCAACCCAATTTGCAGTCAACATTTGTGGAGGTGATGTGTATAAGGTTCAGGAGTAATAATCAAATTGTTCAACTAAGTTGATAGACTGTAGATTTGAAAAAAGAATGACAGCCAGCGTATTTGTGCGACTCTCTAAACACCTTGGGATGAGTATCACCGTACTTTTCCCCCAAAAAAACAAGTCCACTCTGAACAATAATTACCCATGAAGTGCTTTGAGATGTTTTAACAAGATGAGGAGTTCTAATAACATACTGTGTTTGTTTCTGATTGTGGTCAAGAAACCAATGACAGTTTGCAGTCTGTATACATTAACCTTAGTTCTAGTTAACTAACAGGTGCTTAACATTAAATAATCTAGAAATCAATTATGTTTAGCTTAAGGAATGTCTAACCAACATTTCTGAAGATAGTACAACTATAACATCTCTACTAATTTGAATATTCTAAAATAGTTCCTAACCATTATTTCTTATTTATAGTCTTGTTCATAGTCCTTGGAGTCCTGCAGCTTAGTGATTGCAAGCGAGAAACCTGGGTTTGATTCCAGGCAGTGCAAAACCTTCGGCAAGTTTCCATACTACATACGCCTAATAATAATCCTTCGGGGGGGTGGGAAATCAGTCATTTCAATCCACGACTGTTTGTGGACACTGCTGTGTGCAATTGCCTGCTGCATTTCACCCACAAATGTACAGTCAATTCACTTTACAGTTGTGTGAAGCACTTTGGAGACATCTAGAAGACATGATAAGGAGCTATATCAAATGCAAGGATTATTATTACATTAATGCCCCAGTTCAAATAACTTCATAATTGATTTTGCAATATGCCCAAATATCCGATAAAACAGCTTTACAAATGACTCCATTAATATATGATTACGTTAATATAAAGCAGCTGTACCTCAAAAGGAGAGCAGAGCAGCTTTGTGTCCAAGCAATAAATTATGAAATTGTTCAATATAGTCAATTAAAAAAAAAAAGCCAGTCCGTTCATAGTAAAAAAAATTATATAAAACATAATAATTTAGAATGCTGGAGCTTTGCTAGACTTTGCTGTTTTAATGTGGTTCTGCATTGTGCATATTGTATGTGAATGCAGCACCTAAGGGTATTTATAATAATATAGATTTTGGAGAGGTCAAGAATCCAACGCATGCAATTATTTTCAGTTGTGTTCTTGAGTTGAGTTTAGCTATATTCTTGGAGTCTGTTTCAAACCACTTGTAATATATTCATACTTGTTATTTGTTTTGGAAGACACCGAGATATCTGGTAACCTTCCAGTAACATTTTTGCCTTCTGTTTAGTTTAAGATGAATGTGTTCATTATTCACAACATGATTTTCTTCTGCAGGTATCAGGATCGCTTTTATTGCCTTGTATGACAGGAACCTCAAGGAAAAGAACAGTAAGTGAAGTATTGAATGTTTCACTCAATTATATGCAGCTTGTTACTCCCATGTGTTTATGAACATGACAAATTATCCTTTTGCCCAATAGTTAGTTTTCTTAGTATTTGGCACTTCTCATAATCAGCATCAATGGAAAAAAATATAAAACTTTCTAATTGTAATGAATCTATGGTAAAATGATTCTTCCCTGTTGTTGATTGAAAACTTGGCATTTCGGAAGGTTTATTGATTGTGGTACAAAAGGTGCTGCAGTCCTAATGAAGAATAAGATGGCAAATATTGTGTATACAGTGATGTGGAAACGGATAACATTTTAAATCATCTTTATTGTGCATTTGTACCTGATACCATTAGCTTCACTGTGCCAACACTGACAAATGTTTAGATGGCAATTAATCGGACTTATAGCACCTAATGCTGTATATAATCTTGAGCGCATGCTGAAAAACTTTATACCCATATAAATAATTTTTGAAGGCTAGTAATTACATGTTCCTAAAATATTGAGAATTATTAGGTGATAAACTGTGCTACTTGGTTTTAAAACTGCACAGAGGATCCATAAGAAAATGTGGAAGAAAATATCATCTGGCCTGCTACAACCTACAACCCATTAAGGATGCTACCATAACCGTTTAATCAGTCAAAAAGTTCCGCTTAAATAGTTATAATTCCTTAAAGGCAATAAATCAAAACTAGAATATTCATCCATCTTCACTGCTCAACCCTGGTCTGTTATCAAAGGGAACACTAGCTATTGCTGATTTCAGTAGCACATGAACTGTCATCTATCTCTATCTTCATGTTCCACTTTGAAAACCAGATATTTCTTCAGCGTTTTTTCCAAAACAAATGGATTCATTATCAACTATTTTTTCTGGTATCTTGCACAGAGCATGATATTATTGGCTTCATTTTAATACAAAAAACAATCTTTACATTTTGTGAACAGTGGATCAGAACCCTGTTAAAAGTACTGTCATCAATCTTAGAAAGCCCACCACTAAATTTTTCTATTTTCTTTAACTACTTCCTATCTTGAATCTTTCTCCTTTGAATGTATAATTGCCACCCAGGTACTTCTACACCATTCATTCAAATCCTTCAATACAACTTCTGACCTTTCCATAGCACTGACACTTTCTTGGTCAAAGTCAGTTATGGCAGCCTGCAGAGCTCCACCTATTATTCCCTATTCCTCACTAAAGCATTGAGAATTGATGTAATCCCCAACAAGTTTATCAGAACGCCACAGTTGACTACTATAGGGGAAAAATTCTGTGTTTTTTTACAAAAATAAATAAAGAATGTGTTTGTGTGTGTGTATACAGTATATATAAATATGTATGTCTATATTTCAAAGGTTATTAGTTTTAAGAGAAGGAAACTCTTGGTAAGCACTTTGTCATTGTACCCTGGATGTTTTCCCAGTGGTATTGTTCTTATTTTTAAAAACGTTTTTTTTAACCCCAAAAAAACGTTAAATGGGGCTAAACCTTTGGTACATATTCACTTCAGAAGATACAGGAGGGTGAAACAAGCACTGACAAACTGGTCTCAAAATTGTTGATTGTACTCAGGTAACAGACTTGAGTTGAGGGGGAGTATTTGCTTTATACTCCAGGGCATCTGCTCCACTGTTATTGGATGAATGCAAAACTTTGTGGAAGAGCTCTGTTGATAGTTGCTGACTGTAGTTTAAAAACTACTTGGGCTACACCCAGGGGTAAGTAGATACTTCAGAGTTTCCTTTTTTTTTAATCTAAAAAAAATTATTCTGTAAATTGAGTGTAACAGAAACTGTTTTTTACTGTAATGCATATCCAACAACAACAATTGCATTTGTATAGCGAGCTGGGCAGCATCTCAAAAAGTGCTTAATCTTATTACAGTACATAGCTTTCCTGTTCTGCTTGTATCGCTTCTGAGAACATCAGAAGAGAAACAAGCAGTTTTATGTTTGATTGTTGACAAAATAAACTAGGTTTATGTTTGATAGTTATTGATAACAGAAAAGCTAGTTACAATTGTTTTATTTTGCACTGAATTTTTTTCAACGTCAACACCTTCCTGTCTTCCTGATCCCAACCTCCTGCTCAGATCCAAATCCCCGACTTTGGGACAGGAAAAAGCGTCATACAAATGTAATTTGTTGTTGGGTGAAAAGCATTCATGCTACTCGTGTAGATTCCCTAGAATTGTTGATATCTATATTTTCAGACAAATTTACCAGGATGGAAATAAATATGGATATGTAGACAAGTAGAAATATAAACTTCAAACTTTGAGATTGCAGTGAGTACAGTACTTCAATCACTCAGCCTTTTGAAGTCAACAAAGTTCCTGCCAGCAATTGTTCATCACATCCCTGGAGGCACAAATTATTGCTGTTTTGGTTCTGGGAACTCCAATGGCACAAGTATCATTTTGTTATCTATTTTACAACAGCATCACCAACATCTTGTTTTCACTGTTGCTCTTCTCAACCTTGAAGGTATTCTGCCTCGTTATGAATTTTGGCCCTTGGGATAGGTTTTGAATAGGAGTAAAAATGGCTTTCTATTTATGGCCCTTATTCTCTGTCTACCGGGAAGAGCAATGGATAAGGACATGATTGTTCTTAGCTTTTGATACCTGTCATGATGAAAATAGCCTGCCAGCCCTCGCACACATGAAGAATGTCCAATTGAATTGTTGAGCTAGTCCACGTGGAGTAGTATTTCAACATGTCACTTCTTTCAGTAGAGGAAGAAATAAGAAAATTAATTTTAAAAGTTTTATATCCTTGAATCAGTAAATTCTGCGTGGCCTCTCGATTAATATTTTAGAAATTCGCACCACATGTCAATAGGCTGAATGGTTCTTGATCAATTTGCTAAACTATTAACACCACAGTGTGTCAATTTATCATATCATGAGCATCCATATTCTGGTTAAAAAAAATCAGTATGCTACAAAGGACAGGATAGTTGAGCTTTTCATAGGAAAGTACTGTATTAATCTAAATTTGTAAATCAGGAGGTGAGTAACGCAACTTGAATTAGTGACATTGTCTTTTTGATTACTACAAATGTGTGGTATTTACTTGCAGGGCTTGTCTGTTAAATTATATAATTCTGATTCCTGACTACAATTGCATATCAATTTATCAAATTTAATTGCATCTTAAATTTCAAGATGGCCTTGGTGACATTAACATTCAATCAATACTTTTAAGTGGTAGAAATGTGCTAGTAATTCTGGTTTATTGCCTTTTGGATTAACATCTTTCTCCAGCCTCCGCTGTTTTATAGTGAATATGGCAGCAATAACAATCTTCATTTATAATAGTAATACTGATAATCCTTGCATTTGATATAGCACATTTTCATGTCTAGACGTCTCAAAGCCCTTCACAGAATATACTGTAAAGTGAATTGACTATTTGAGGGCGAAACGCGGCAGCCAATTGCACACAACAGTGTCCCACAAACAGTCATGGATTGAAATGACTAATTATTGTGAGTTTGTTTTAGGAATTATTATTAGGTGTGTGTGTGGAGGAAGGAAATTTGCGTATGGTTTTGCCCTGTCAGGAATTGAACCTAGGTCTCCTGCTTGTACGGCGAGTGCTCTAACCACCGAGGTACAGGACTCCACATTTATATAGTAACCCTCACGCAGGGTAGTGTCCCAGAGTGTTTGACAGTGGCAGAGCACAACTGCAATGCAGGGGAAGGTGACCCTAGGCATGGTCAAACATATTGGTTGAAGATGCTTGGCACCACAAAAATGAGGGTTGGTTGATATAAGGTCTGTATGAAAGCCACGGAACCATATTTTTCCCTAAGATTTCAAACATTGCGTTTGTATAGGAGACAACCAAAACTTTGTAAAACGATGGCCACACTTGATTTTGATTAGTCTTTTTTTCCTTTCAAGCCTGATCCAGCATTCCAAACTGGGAAAACCAGCAGCTTACTTTCATATAGAGTTCTTAACTCCACTCCTATATTCACCTTTTTGGCTACCACCTAATGGCAAAGATGGCTGGTAAAAAGAGATCAAATCTTTAAGGAAGATCAGCCTTGAGTGCCAAACTGTTCAGTGTTTTACAAACCCTATATTTACTTGGAGGTTAAATACACTGAGCCTGGTCAGGCTGCAAAAAAATACATGTGGTACAAGGTGAATCTCTGCAGGCTATTTGGATATGATGACAGTGACCACTCCAATATCCTCTAAAAGATTAACATCAGAAAAACTGATGTTACTGGTGCTTAAAAGGACTTCCATTTCTGCTAATGTGATCTTTAACAGATATACATCATATAATCTATACAAATCCAAAACGGAAAACCAGTGACCCAGCTTCACACACTATAACTGGAACACTCCCATGTTTTTTGCAACAACGGTACAGATGTTAAAATGCAGAGCTATCAGTTGCAGAACCAAGGCTTCTGGATTATGTATTAACAACAACAACAAACAACAAAATTGCACTTATATAGCGCCTTTCACGTCGGGAGGACATCCCAAAGCGCTGAACAGTCAGGTCAGGACCTGAGGGGCGGGGTGGGAGGGGCGGGGTAGGGGGAAGGAGAGTGGGAGAGAGGGAAGAGTTAGTGGGGCAGCCGAAGGCGCGGTCGAAGAGAAAGGTCTTGCGACCGGCCTTGAAGGAGGAAAGGAAGGAAGCAAAGTGGAGGGGCTGCGGGATGGAGTTCCACAGTGTGGGAGCTGAGAGGCTGAAAGCCCGGCCGCCGATGGTTGGGCGGTTAGGCTGGTGGACGCGGAGCCGGCCTGACTCTGCTTAAAGGAGGGGACGGGCAGGCTGAAGGGAGACAGTAGGTCAGAGAGATAAGGCGGGGGCAATTAACTAGAAATCTGTGACTTCTTTGGTAGTATCTCATCACAGTTCGGTCCAGTTTGGGTTGCCAAGATGAGTTTCATAGGACACCTATTCTTTTTGTTGCAGGCTCTTGATATTATGCCAATTAATGTAAAAAAAGACACCTCTATTCTTGGACCAGGCACAAAAGCTGTCAAGTTATCTCGTGTTCCGTTTTTATCTTCCTGTGATGAACCCACCAGTCAGTCTCTTAACAATGTCATTTGTACTTGATGACACGTCTGAGATTGAGATCTTGGCATGTGAAGAAAAATGAGAACAAACCTATTTATCACCAAGCTGCTGCATTAGTCTAAACTTTCACATATACTGAGAATAAAAATTGATGCACAGACTCCATCTTGTGGCTGTGTATGGAATCGTTTGTTTCTCGCAATAGGAGTCAGCTATAGTAATAACCCCCTAGTTTTATAATTTTTTGTATATTTTGTACATGGACTATCACCTATATTGTCTTAGTTTGTTTAAAATTTTCATGTTCAGTGTTCATTCAATTCAGCCAAAGTGTTGAACCTTCTATTGTAAAATATTTTAAAATTTATATTTTAAAAGCTTTTGTTTTCTTTAACATTGACATTAACAACTTGTGTTTATTTGTTGAGGCATTCATTGAAATAATATTGCAAACTGCTTTACAAGTATAATCGAGGATGCCCCAAGAGGAGAAATAAGTTTTTTTTTAAATGTTGACCAAGAACATGTATGCTTTTTGGGCTTTCAAATAAAATGTAAGAATTCTAACAGTATTTTTGTTAAATGTTTCTGATGTGAAAATTGCTTCCAAAATGGAGAATTGAACCAGGCAAACATACCAGCTTCCTACTTACGGCTAGGTAAACTCTGCCCGGGAATCAAACCCAGTCCCTTCGTTTACAAGGCATGCTCTAGCCAATACCCTACAGGATGCCATGATTACTGAATCATTTACCTTGGTCATAACTTCAAGGGGATCTTGAATGCTGTGAGGCTATACATTTATATCCCATTGAAGGTCATCTGCTTTGTCTCCCATTAATTCCCCTGCTGTTGCCTGAAATTAACTACCGTCATTTAAGCAGTCATATCGCATTGTGCAATTCAGGAGGCAGATGCTCTGTCAGGCAAGTGTGTCCTTGTAGCTTCTTCTTTACCACATTGAATCAGCCAGAGCATCTGTGAATTAGGTTTTCTAAACTCACTGTGTTCAAAGGGTTATATGAACAATTCAGCATTGCACAAATTGAGTCCTGTAATGTTTTGTTCTGCAACGATCTGTTGAAGCCTCAACCTTTTGTACGTAGTATTGACGAAAAAAAACTACTCAAGCTGTTTTCCATGTACCTCTTTGGACTAATAAATGGTCTTTTATTTGTGAGGGTTCATAATATGGTGACAATATGTTTTCTTTACAATTCACATATCCTGTCAATGTGACTATTGTCTTAACCAGCCTGGCTCAGTTGCCTCTGATTCAGAAGTTTGTGGGTTCAACCTTGTGTCGGGATTCACAATTCATAGTCCAGGCTGACACACTAAACAGTGATGATGGAGAGTTGCATTGTCACAGGTGCCTTACTTTAGATAAGACCTTAAATGCAGGTCAGTTCGCCTGTTGAGCTGGACGCGAAAAACCCAGGGGCACTATTTGACCAGAAAGCAGATTTTCATGATATCCAGGCTAACACTCCCTTGGATGAAACTGATAATTCACTTCCTGGATGCTTGTGGGATATTCTTGTGGGACAAATTGGCTGTTGTGTTCGGCTACAAAATCCACAGTCACTACACTTTACAGTAAATCCTATGAGGCTCTTTGAGACATCCACCTGGCTAACGCAAGGATTATTATTTGTAAACATTTTGTATATTTCCAACTGCCCCAGCACCCTACCCTGTCATTTTGATAGTGAATGTTGAAGGCTTGCAATTATGCGATAGTTTAATCATTTGCATTACTCAATTTAACTACTCTGGTTCACTGACTCTGTTGCCAATTCGTCTGATTCTTGTTGTGGAGTTACAATAATATAATTTGTCAAGAAGCATATTGTGCTTTTAATAAAGTTTTCCCAAATACTTTACATTTGTTGCCTGTTTTTATAATATTTAATCAGAATCAACCATTATACAGATATAGTATTCTGCAACATTGAAATTAAGTGCATAAATGGTGCAAATTGGTGCAAATTGGCTCATTTTGCACCATTTTAATAAAATGTTCTTAAAGGATTGTCATACGTTTCAGCCTTTATCTAAGATTTGTTTTCCACTTTCAAGCTACAGGATCGTACCCAATTTAGTGAGAATGATCTGGCTGTTCTGAAAAAATATTGGGCCAACGGTATGACTAGTCTGGGCTCAATATGCAGAGATAAAATAGAAGCCGTCTCCATGGAACTGAATGTTGACTGTGAAATTGTCAAGGTAAGAGTAATTCTTTTTTTTCCCATAATGGAAAATGTACTATGATGCTGAACCCATTATGAATCTTCCAACGTATATGACAGTGCATCCACTTGAGGCTTCTTAAAATAGATCTAGAGTGCTGCATGGTGAAGTGCAGCATCAGCTGCTGCTCTATACACTGAGGGCAGGACATTGAACTGTACCAAAAATAGCTAAGCATCATCAAGATATTTCTAGTATTCTCTGTTTCAGATTTTCCAGCATTCACTTTTAAAATAATTTTTTTTATTTATAAAACTCTCTAGTGTTCACTGTAAAGGTTTATTTTTAAATCAACAAGGCTATGCAATAAACATCAAGATGGATGGGCCAATTTACCATTGAAGCAATTTCATCTCTGCAATTCACCATTTGTGTTTATGTATAAATCTCTCAGATACCAAATTTGAAGATAGGTTTAATAATTTAGTGTGTATGTGTGGTGTGGATATTTTGTTCAAACCCATTACGTGTAGATTGGTACCCTTTTGAAATTGTTCATGATGCCATTTTAATAGTATCAGAATTGATTTAGTATTGCACTAAATACAGATAGTAAATATGTATGAATTATAAATCATAGATTAGTGAGAGAAAGAACCTTTATTCGGTTTAAAGGCTTCACTTTTTCAAATTATAAATGCTGAGACCATTTTCAACCTGTTCATGATGCCTGTGACTGAGATTGGATGCCTTAACTCTGGCAACATCCTGTTCACCCACTGATGTATCAGAGTTAGTGTTGGAAGTGATGTTCCAATATTGTAATGTAGTTCCTTGATCATCAATAAAATGTTGGTCAGTTTGTATGTAGTTAACTAAATTGTCACTGTCAAGAGAGCTAGTTATATGTAACAGTTTGAAAATCCTTTCAAAATCACTACATCTGTGATGTATAAGTATAAATGATGAAGTCCCCCCCCCCCACCCCATTGAGTATTAATACAGTTGTAATCCCAATCTGTCATTATGATTAACAAATGCACTATTGAATTAAGGATTTTCAAACTGATGCATATAACTACTCTCTTGACAGTGACATTATTTAAGTGAATATTGTAAAATATAGTGTTGAGTTACAAGTGTGTACAAGCTATGCTTCTAATGCTATGGCTGTCAGCTTAGCTAATACTAGAAGTTACAGTGCATTTTGCTATATTTAGAGAACACTAAAATATGTAAAGATTGTGTTCACCTCTCTCTAATCTGAATCTCCCTATTTTTGCCCAATATATCATGTGGATTAATTTTAATATCTGATTTGTGAGCTTGTTGAGCTAAATCTCCCTAGGGATGATTAGCATCATCAAGATATTTCTAGTATTTTATGTTTTAGTTTCAGATTTTCTAGCATGCACATTTGGGGAGATGTACCTGGAAATAGCCACAACAATCAGCAACATTATTCATGGTTGCAGTTTGTTTGGCTTATGAATAAGTCTTTGAGGTGTGGCTATGACCTCAACCCTGAGGTCCAAAGTACTGGTGTAATGGGACTTGTGGTATTTGGTGAACAGAATGCTACAACCAGAACTTGCATTTATATGACACCGTTCGTGTGGAGTAGGGTCCCTGAATTCTTGACTCTTGTTTCCAGCATGCCAGCAGTAGAAAAATATTTTCTGCTTGTGTTTGATCTCAGACAGTTACTATTTTTCAAAACATGTTTCAGAAAGTTTCAAATAACTTTGAAAAAAACAAGGCTTTAAAAAGTAACACACTCACAGCAGATTGTTTTCCTTCCCCCATCATTATGTATGAAATTACTGACCACTTGATGTTTTTCTGTAAAGACGTGGATAGGAAATCGCAGAAGGAAATATCGTCAGATGGGAATTGACCTACCTCCTACCCGTAGTGGACCAGCTGACTTTTCCAATCCACCTGAATCATGTGCGTCTTTCTTATCCATGACCAGTGATGAATCATCAAAGAGTCCAGGAGCCTCAGAGGAAAATGACAAGAGCGAAGATGTCTGTTTATCTGAAGGTACAATAGTTATGACTGGCTTCAAAGAATGTATTTTAAAGTGCAAACATTTTCCTTGGACTATATAATAGCTTCTTTTAAAGTGTAGATTTTGGAATTTATTAAAATGAATTCTGTTAGCCACAGTATATTTTAAAATTTAGTTTATAACCATATTCCTTGAATAATAAAGTATATTAATTCAATCTGCTAATGTTTTAATTAAAACATGTCAAATATTTTAGCAAACACTCCTGGCAGAGAAGCATATCTATGTAGTGTAGGGTAAGAAATCTAACATTTACCTATCTTTCAGACAAATTATCGTGAAAAAATACTTATGAATAATTATTAAAGTTTGTTTAGATTTTTTTTTCAAAAGCCCTACCTCTATATATATCTTCAATTCCCCCCCATATTATGAAATGTATTTTCTAGCCTTGCTGAGCTTAATTTAAACATAGTAAATGAATAGTGGGGGGTAAACTGAAGTTCAAAATGTAATTATCTGTTTTGAGGTTGTGTTATTTTGCATGAACACCGTGGCCAATTATTAAATGCAGAACTTGGTCATACCATTTACTGCAGTGGCTTCCAAACTTTGAATAGAGGCGCCCCCCCCTAACTCAGCAACGTTTTTGTTGTGCCCCCCTCTTTCACACTCGGCTCCGCACACTCAGGTCCTCGGCTGCGCCTCGGCTCCACACTCACTTGGGGGCTCGAGATTCTAAAGCTCCAAGCCCACCCAGCTGAGGGAGGTGTGCCCCACAGTTTGAAAACCACTGATTTACTGGATGTTTACAAAATAGATTGTCATTCACACAGTTTTTTTCTGTGGCTCCTTGCAAGAATTATGCTAGAAACTCTTAATTTTACTACCTCCATGCAATTGTCTCCATAATAGGCATTTCAGGTGAAATGCAACAAAAGGAGGAAGAGGAAGGTAAAGTGCCAGCAGTAGAAGAAGAGAATGGTGATGGAGAAAGCATTAGTGATGGGACATGTAGCATCCCAACATTGGATAAAGTGGTAATTTTTTTAAATTCTTTCAAATTGCAAGTTGTACAACAAATTGGAAATCAGCAGTTGCATCACCTGACCCAGTTAAATGCTGCTCGATCTTAGTAAACCTTAAATCGGATGAGTAAACGCATAGACGTTTTTCGAAATTGACTTGTGTTTTTAAAGATAACAACCTTTGAACAATGTATGATAATGTTGCAAGCCCTTCAGTTGAAAACATTCAGCTCTTTGGCTTCATCGTCTCTGGGCAAACAGATGTCAAGTACCAGCTAGATATCCAGTGGAATAAAGTCAGTCTTCAAGAAAGCACTGACATTTTTGTCACAGCTGTGGCAACATTAGTGTTCTGCAATGACTACATTTGCTCAGTGGTGGGTTATATCTGTTTGACAGATTGTGGAGAAAATGAATGCCTTGTTTGTAACTCAGTGCAGGCCAAAACAATGCAGGTTAGTGTACTTGAAGATGGCTTTTTCCAAGCTGGAATCTTTATTCTATCTTCACATCCCTCCACTCCAAAACAAAATGAAGGGATGTCTGTTATCCACCAGTCTTTGATTATGATTGGAGCAAAACCATAAGAGTGTTTAAGCCAGTCTTTCTTTAATGCTAGGAACAGAGGAGCTTCTAAGCTATATCTAATGTTACATGAGTTCAAAGCATCCACACTAAGCCCAGCCTGCTATTTCTCCTGCCTGTGGAACTCTTTCCCAGAAAATGTGGTCACCTGGGACTCTGTCATTTTGTTGCAGAAATCAAATCTAAAGTTAATGACTTCCTGAATGAGGATACTGGATCATGTATTAGGCTCTAATATCTGTGGGTATCACTTTACCGTTTCTCCCTGGAATTGACAGGTTCAAGTTGACGAGACATATTTGTAGTTGTCTCTGACTGCTATTATTGGCCGTTACTCTGCCAAATGTAAAAGAAGAAAATGTTACATAATTAAGTGGGAAATGGCATACATACAATCTTAATCTTCTAAAGCCATCAAACAGAGAATGTATTTTTTCTGCTGTACAAACGGATGAGGGATTTTACATAACTGTTTAATGAAGCAACATTTCTATTCAATTAAAAGAATATGTTCTATCTTGTAAAATGACATGGTTATTAATAAAGCCATTTTTAAACATTGAACTATTATTTTGCTGCAAGCTGAAACTGAACTTTCGTCTGTTTACTGTAGAAATTAGAGATACTTGATGACGATACAGTTGAGATGAACAGTTGTGAACATGCTACATTGGAAGTGGAGCAGCTCCAGAAATTTCTCAATTACAAGGTAATGTTTGAAGTACTGTACTTGGAAAATTAGGGTAATGTTACCAAGTGCATAATTATGCTATGTCAATTTTTCATGTGATGCTTATGCTATTCATAATAATGGAAGTAGTGCAAATAACCAAACTAATGCGGTTAAATATAACTGATAGTTTCTAATGAAACATCTGGGCCTTGGTCTGCAATTTTGTTTAATATTATTAAACTAATTGGACCCAAATCTCAGAAACACAAGACAAATTGCAACCCAATCTGGTCATCAAAAGAATACCATGGGTCTGGTACCAAGTTCACATAAATCTATTTGTGTCTCATGATTTTGCCAACAAATATATAGTTGATTCACTTCACTTCTGTGAAACGCTTTGAGACATCTAGAAGACATGAAAAGCACTATATCAAATGCAAGGATTATTATTATGATTGCTTATATTGGAACGTCATTTTTAAAATCCAATGAATATCTCCGTGATTTGGTGACATGGCATTAAATTGTCATTCTCATTCAACCAGTGGGGAAACTAAAAGATTTCCAATTGTGCCACAGGAGGTACTCTTGAGGTGGAGTCATGACATATTGTGGCTGAGCAGAGGGAGTTTTATTTCTGGACTGGCCTATACCCTACCAAACTATTTAATATTAGTGATATTCAAGGTTAAAAGTGGAAACACTTTTCATATTGTGGTCTTGGCAGTAAAATTGATGTCAGATGTTACTCAGCAACACTTAGCTGAATAATGATTTTCCTCTCTCAGAAACTGCCTGGTAATGTTTGGCAGTATTGTAACCAGCACAATTATTAAAGTATGCTTAATATTGTTTGTTTTCAATTTTTAAGAACGATGAAGTTAGATACCTTGAGAATGAACTGGAGAAGCAAAGAGAGAAATATTTAAATCTTCAGAATTTCACTACAAAATTGGTTCTTGCAATCAAATTGAATGACACAGAACAGCAACAGGTGAGTTTAGTGGAAAATTACACTTGCATAGTGCCTTTCACGTTGAGAGGACATCCCAAGGTGCTGGACAGTCAATCTTTCAGACTCGAGCTGGGGTCACGATTGGGGAGGGTGGAGGGAAGTGGAGTGACTGAAGGCTCGTTCAGAGAGGAAGCTCTTGAGGCGGGACTTGGAGGAGGCTGAAGGAGGGGGTGAGATGGAGGGATTGCAGAATGGAATTCTAAATATAGTAACTACACTTTGCAGTGCATTCTGTGAAGTGCTTTGGGACATATCGAAGACATGATAAGATGCTATACCAATTGCACCATAATCATTTATAATGAAATAGATTATTATATTATCAGTCATTTTACAATCTTTTTATGAATGCTGTATATAAACCATAATATTTTGAAAGAAGCTGAGCAAACTCAATGTTTTAAATAGTGAATTCCCTGAGCTATTCAGATTACTACTATAGTATTGTACTTCTTTCTGTTTTGAGATATGTTTCTCCAATTTTTTTGTAGCTGCTGAAGCTACCTATGATAAAATGTTGACTTTTTGCTCCCTAGATGCTGCTGACAAATGTACCTTCAGAAATAGAAAACAACTTGGATTCACCGAGCATCAGGGAACGATGGTAATTGTTTTCCTCTGTATCAGAGGGTGATATTAGGTGTGAAGCAGCTTTTTATGGAAGTGATACACAGACTTCTTTTAAAATGATTTGTATTAATGTTAAATCTTTTACATGTTGAAAAAGAAGATTGATTATGCTTCAGCTTGCTGATGAAATGATAAGATGCTGAATAAATTTTTTGTTAGATTTTGGTATTTTCTTCTATTCCTTGGGAGAGATGAAAACCAATGTACATACTGGTTCACACAGCACTTACTGCATTAAGTTGATTCAAACACAATGAACAGGGCAGAGATCTGCTGTCAGGTACACCATTGGGAGAAGGTGCCAGTTGGAAATGAAATGCTTTCTTGGAAGAAAAAAATGGCATGCACTATACAGAGCACAACTACCCCCACGGGTTGTGAATTTGTATGATAAACTTAGTTGTAATGTAAATATTTTTGAGGGTGAATAAGAAGTGATATGTTTGCATAGTTATAAAACATTTTACCTCTGATTCACACACACATTAGATATATATATACACATGTCAATTTGCACTCTAAAATATAACTAGCAACTACCATATCTCACCATGCTTAATTAGTAAGCTAATCCACAAAAATTGGAATATAGTGTGATTTTACTAAATCCCCTCTGGCAATTTACATGAATATATTTTTAAAATGTTCAAGGTCAGTGCATGTCACTTACTTTACATATAGGAATGCAAGGATTATTATAAGTACAGAATGTTGAGTCACACTTAACACAATTGAGTTTGTACAGTATTCCTGGACCTCAATCACATATTGAAGTTGAAAGTGTTCATATATTCAATCGGATTTTAGAACAGCATCAGATCCTTAGCTCTGGATTCCATTGCAACTGGATTTAGAATCCCCAGATGTCTGATACATTTTAATAATGAGTGTACCTGGAAAAATAAAGTTTAAACATTACATACATTGTAAGATATAGAACACACACTAAATTAATTTGCTTAATTGTACCAGAAGATTGTACCAAGATTGCAAACAAAATGTTCCTTCTGGTAAATGGTACAGAAGTCATTATTTTAATGGTGGAGGAAATGTATACAGTATAAAGTTCTATTTTGCACAGGTTTACATGTACAGGATGGAAACAGGCCATTTGTCCTAACTCATCTGTGCTGGTTTTTATACTTTATTTAAGTTATTAAAATATAAGCATAACATAAGAACATTTCCTTTTTCTCTATGTACAATCTAGTCCATTGTAAATGACCTTACCCAGAAACATACTCAAAAGGCAGAAGAGAAGTTCTGGGGTGAATTTACAAATCAAATGAAACTGCGTAACTCCTCACTGTCCCAATAACTTTGTTTTTGACATGATATTCTTTGATACAAGCAGCACAAACAATAGTATTTCCTTTAGTATTCACTTATACCGTCTGTATTTATCCCAAGACATTCATAACTGAAGCTGGTACCTTCAGTTAATAAGCCATTATTAACTGAAGGTACCAGCTTCATTTTTGTGCTTTGTTCACTTTTGTAACACTTCTGTATTACTTTGTAATACAAAGTCTGTATACTCTGCAAGTATAAACGTCATTCGGATGGTTACTCTTTATGGCTGTAAGGTAAGATCACTTTGACAGTGTGCTTATAAATAAGAAGTCTCAAAAAATTGTGAACAACTTGCACTTAAATGATACCTTTCCACACCGGAAAGTCTTGAAGCACTTCACGGAGAATGAGTGGAAACCAGCAAAGCAAAGTTAGAAATACAGTATACCATCAAAATGTCCTAATGAGTTTCTTGAAGAGCTAACAATTAGCATTGTGCATTTTTTTTTAAAAGTTTGGATTTCAAGTTTTATTCAATTTAAAATGTTTTTGCCTTCTGTACATAAAAATGCAGAAGTGATAAAGATTTGGTCAGAACTCCTTTAAAAAAACATAGCATTTGTATTTCTTAATTGTCATATGTTCTCTCATAGACAAACTGCATATGTATTCAACAATGTTCAATTTATACAGAGATTTGAATTCCAAGGCGTGGGAAAGTAATCAATAGTATGCAGTGGTTATATTGTTTTCCCTTAGGAAAAACACAGGAACTCAATGTGGTTAATTTCTAAGAAAGCAACCCTAAGATTGACAATGATAAAAGCATATTAAGAATGAGCAAGCACAGTATCCAACATATTCAGCTTGTAATTCAATGTTTTTTTTTAAGAAAATTGTTATACAACTATTATAAGTATTTCAAAATCAATAATTACCAAAAAAGGAACTACTGTTCAATAGGTTGGACCAAACAAAAAAAGTTGCAAATTAAAGGATGGAGCAAAATATTGGTCTAAATATTGTTTGCTGTGTTAATAGCTTTATTTTAAACATTTTTCTCAACCTAGTAACAACCATTGTGACTATATTTCTGAGAATGGAGAGTGGGTAGACCACATGCCCCAAAATCAATACCTTATGACTCTTGTACTGTATCTGCATCTAATGCTCCTCAGGCCGCTGAAACTCTCATTCATGCCTTCAGCACATCCTGACTCGACTGCACTAAAACCCTGCTTGTCGGCCTTCCCAATTCCTTCCTCCATATGCTGCAGTTAATCCAGAACTCTGTGGCCCGTGTCCTCTACTGCTCCAAGCTCCGTGCCTCCATCTCCCCCATTCTCACCCGACTCCACTGGTTCCCTATCAACCAGAGGATTAAATTCAAGATCCTGGTCCTCCCCTTCAAGGCTCTCCATGGCCTTGCCCCACCTTACCTATGAAACATCCTAACCGCCTACCAAACTGCCCGCCACAATGCTCAGCAGGCTCCAGTCCGCTTCATATCCCCTGACCCACCCACTCCACCATTGGTGGGTGAAACTTCAGCCATTCTGTCCAAACGTCTGGAATTCCATCCAGCAGTCCCTCCGCCTCGCCTCCTCCCCGGCCTCCTTCAAGTCCCACCTCAAGACCCTCCTCTTCAACAATATCATCGGTAACATCAAATCCATTCCCCCCACCCTCCTCAATCCCAATCCCAGTTTGAGTCTGAAATATTGCCTGTACAGTGCTTTGGGGCGTACTCCCTACGTAAAACAAATGCATTTATACAAGTGTATTTTTGTTGTTATATTTGTACTCTGACTTTATATCTCACCTCATCATGTTTTATCTCGTTCTGATGCTGTATCTCTCACTTTTTGATACTGAGTCTCTCGCTCTCTTACTAATGCTGTGTCTCATAGGAACATAAGAAATGCTAGAGAAAGAAAGACCAAGGTCTATCCACCTTCCTGGTGATCGCATGCACATATGTTCAAAACTGCCTACGTACGATATTCCATAATAACAACAACAAATTACACTTATAAAGCGCCTTTCACGTCGGGAGGACGTCCCAAGGCGCTGCACAGGAGGCGTGTGACCCGAGCTGGGAGGGGAGTGTACGGGAAGGGGTGAAACACGTAGGGGAGGTCGAAGAATTCGGGGGGGAACAAAAGGCACGGTCGAAGAGGAAAGTCTTCAAACCGGCCTTGAAAGAGGAAAGGGAAGAAACCGTGTATCTGATGCTGTATCCCTCAGTGTAACTGATGCTGTATCTCTCAGTGTATCTGATGCTACATCTCTCAGTGTATAATTTCCCTGTATCTCTCAGTGTATCTGCCCCTGTATCTCTCAGTGTATCTGATGCTGTATCTCTCAGTGTATCTGCCCCTGTATCTCTCAGTGTATCTGCCCCTGTATCTCTCAGTGTATCTGATGCTGTATCTCTCAGTGTGTATCTCTCCCTCTCTCTGATGTAATGGGGGTGGGGCTGGTGATGACGTCAGCTGCCGGCCCTGCCTGGCTGGGGGGGGTGGCGGCCGCCATGTTGCGCGGGGGCAGGCGGAGCGCGGGCCGCCTCGGCCTGTGAGAGCGGGGGCGGAGGGAGGGAGGGAAGGAAAGGAAGGAGGGAGGGAAGGAAGGAAGGATAGCGAGTGGGAGGAAGGGAGAGGAGGAAGAAGAGGAGGAGGAGGCAGGTCTCGCCTCGTCAAACAACAGCCACGACAGACTGACCGAGAGCAAAACGCCGCCACCTTGAGCATGAGGCGCAGCCGAGGAGCCGGAGCCTGAGATGCCATTTGTGCAGCTCCCTGACTCTTGGCAGAAAATGGAGGTGCGGAGTGTGAGCGAGGTGAGCAACCGCACAGGGTCAGGGTCCCGGCCCTGGGTCACAGGCAGCCTAACTCTCACCCCCACCCCCGGGGGGGAGGCGGGGGCTTCCTTCCTTCCTTCCTTCCTTCCTCGGCTGCTCTTAACTCCCCTCCCTCTCTCCGCCTCCTCTCTTTATCTCTCTCACTCTGTCCCTGTTCCCCCCCCTTTACTCTCTTTCTCTCCCTCTCTATGTATCCCCCCCCCCCTCTCTCCCCCCCCCCCCCCACTCTCTCCTCCCCCCCCCCACTCTCTCCTCCCCCCCCCCCCACTCTCTCCTCCCCCCCCCCCCCACTCTCTCCTCCCCCCCCCCCCACTCTCTCCTCTCCCCCCCCCCCCACTCTCTCCCCCCCCCCCCCCCCACTCTCTCCCCCCCCCCCCCCCCACTCTCTCCCCCCCCCCCACTCTCTCCCCCCCCCCCACTCTCTCCTCTCCCCCCCCCCCACTCTCTCCTCTCCCCACACTCTCTCTCCCTCCCCCTCTCCCCACACTCTCTCCCCCTCTCCCCACACACTCTCTCTCCCTCCCCTTCTCCCCACACTCTTCTCCCTCACACTCTCCCCCTCTCCCCACACTCTCTCCCCCTCTCCCCACACACTCTCTCTCCCTCCCCTTCTCCCCACACTCTTCTCCCTCCCCCTCTCCCCACACTCTCCTCCCTCTCCCCACACACTCTCTCTCCCTCCCCTTCTCCCCACACTCTTTTCTCCCTCCCCCTCTCCCCACACTCTCCCCCTCTCCCCACACACTCTCTCTCCCTCCCCTTCTCCCCACACTCTTCTCCCTCCCCCTCTCCCCACACTCTCCTCCCTCTCCCCACACACTCTCTCTCCCTCCCCTTCTCCCCACACTCTTTTCTCCCTCCCCCTCTCCCCACACATTCTCTCTCTCCCCCTCTCCCCACACACTCTCTCTCTCTCCCTCCCCTTCTCCCCACACTCTTCTCTCCCTCCCCCTCTCCCCACACATTCTCTCTCTCCCCCTCTCCCCACACACTCTCTCTCTCACCCCCCCTCTCCCCACACTCTCTCTCTCTCTCTCCCTCCCCCTCTCCCCACACACTCTCTCTCTCCCTCCCCCTTTCCCCACACTCTTCTCTCTGCTTCCCCTCTCTTTATCTCGCTCCCTCTATTCCCCCCTTCTCCCTTTCCCCCTCTCCTCTCCCCCTCCCTCTTGTCGCTTCTCTTCCCCCCCCCCCCCCCCCCACACACACACACACTCCCTCTCTCGTCTCTGTCTCTTTCCCCACTTTGGGAGAAGCTTCCTATACGATTTCCCATACAAGTTAATTCAACGACATCAACATGCGGAGGAGGAATGCGAGCCAAGCCGAACACCGGCTCCACTTGCAACTCACACTTTACAACCCTAGATTGTGGGTGGAAGCTTTTCTTACTTTCTTTTTCCTATTTCCTCCCTCCCTCTCTCCCTCCCTTTTTGTTTTGTTTGTGTGCAGTTTGTTGCCGATTAGACAAGAGACGGGAGGACGAGGTGACTGACTGACCCATCGATCTAACCAGTGGTTTCATCTGCTGGGGGGATATTCTCCTTGTTTATTTGATTGACATGGATGGTTTGGTGGGTTTGCATTGCTGACGGTCTGTCTGTCTTATCTGTCTTGTCTGCACGGCCATGACAATTGTATCGCTTTCACTTCCTGGTTTAAGTGGCCACAGCTTTTCCTGCATGTGTGCAGCGGTAGGTACAAACAACCAGGTTAACTCGAGTTTTGAATTGCTCGGTTTTAAAGTATTCCCCCCAACAGTCGTGAGATGTACCAATAAAGTTATCCTGATGTTCAGCAGAAGGAAAACATGTACAGTACTGTGTGTATGTACATAAATATATATAAACATGAGAATGCTGAATAACAAGGGGTGAGACTTGTTGCAGTACTTGCTACCATATTCCTTCCTATTAACACCACTAAACTTTATTAGCATTTCATTCCCGTTCTATGCCTCTGCTGGATAAGCAGGAGGCTGAAAAACAATGTTTTAGAATTGTTCGATTTGTGTGAGCTGAAAGCTAATGAATAGCTAGCTGGCAGTAAGCTGTTTGGCTGTAATTATTACATGGGAGTTTTGCTCATATTGATAAGCTGCTCTGATTTGTTTTGTAGTTTTGAAATCATTTGCACCATAGAGTCAAATTTATGAGACTAACACCAATTATCTTGTGCTATATTTATTTCCCATTATTGTAGTTTCTTTGATTCCCTAGCATCCTACCTACATTTATATGAGGTGGGTGGTATACAGTACATGTATTGCAATACTGACATCCAGGTCATACGCCATTTATCGTACAAACATTCTCAATGTGCTCTGTCTTCTGCTCAGCTGGCTGTCAGGAGAGGTTCGTAGCTTGCTAGAGACCTGCTTTCTTGAATTTTAACACTGCGTCCGCATTGTACGTTTGTTTGGTGGTGAATCGTTGCGATTTTAACAGGAATTCACAACATATGTGCAAAATAAATAGTTTCTCCTGACCCAGGGGATGTTTCAGGTGTGATGTGATTGGTATATTTGCCTAGTATAAATATGTCGATTTCAAATTGCAGTTTCATTCAAACTCTTAGAAGAATCTTTGACTGGAGTAATTTAAGATGAATGCTGGTTTGCTTGTCTGCAAATCCACAGCCTATCAATCTACTTGTATAAAAATTGGTCCTTCTTTGTGCTGCGCCACTTTGATTGTATGATAATTCAGTGTTTTGACTGGAATTTGTTTTTAAAAAAGTCAGAATACAGTACTTACAGTTTATCTGGCTTTCAAAATGATAAAACTCTATTATGAGGACAGATTGTTCAGGTGCATTGTTAGGCTGTTTACATGGTGTCCTTTGGATTGTGCTGCAATCTGAAACCAGAAAGAAAGATCAGAGATGGAAAAACAAATCTTGACCAAAAAGGACACAGTACAGTATATCCAGTGCAGTTTGGAACAGTGTGTCCTGGACTTCCTCAGCTGCAGGAGAACAGAGTGGCAACTGGAAGGAAGCAACATGATTCAGATTGACGATTTAATTTTTATCCTCCTTCTTTGTTGGTAAAGGTGCTGTGCTAATCATCCTCAGTTTTTTTTTGACTTGTGCCAGTTCTTCAGATCAAATATTCCTTGGGATCCCTGAATGTGTTTTTTTCTTCACTTTATCACATTCACAGGCTCTGTTGCAATACAGAACTTACCTGTTGCCAACCCTTTTTTTCCCCTCCAAAACACCAACCAGTCAATTCCTCAAATCATTTTTTTTCAAATTTCAAACCTGATTTAGTTTGATATTCATATATTAGAAATGTAACAATTTCAATATGTCCTTAATAGTACAGTATAATGGAATTGGGCTCAGCACCTTGGGACGTCCTCCTGATGTGAAAGGCACTCTAAATGTAATTCTGTTTTTGTTGTTGTAGATAATGCATTCTGCATATGAATACCTAATTTGGCTTTGAGCTTTCTAGGTGTAATTTAACATGTTTGACAACCTGCAACAAAACAAACTAAACTTTTAAATGAGTCAACTGCAGCTCATTTTCAGTTTTTAAAAAATGCACTTCTACACAACAGGTGGCTGAGCTTCTGAAACAAGAGGAGTAACCATTTTTTTTAATATACCCATCTTCTCTTTCAGGTGTGGGCTGACCTGCTTTACATTTCCAGTGTTTGTTTTAATTATAGATTGCTAGTTTTGTTTTAATTGAACTTAAATAAACCGTGTAATTCAAATGATGAGTTGTACACTGACTGAGTCTCTACAGGTATATAAAGTACAAAAAAAATTGGTAATACTTGATTATTGATTCTGTCAGGCTGCAGCCATATTATGTTTTAACTTATGTTATGATTCTCCACCACAGTGTGCTACTTCAGCTGTTTGTTAGTACTTCACATACCACATGTGGAGCCACACAGTTCCCATGGTAAGCTGTTTGCTTTGGGCATTTACGTAACTGCTGTTCACTGGCAACAGTATGCGTATGTATAAAGTCCCACAGGTCTACTCAGCTCCAGTTTGTTGACATTTTAATTTGTTTTCATTGAGCATTAATTTTTTTTCTTGCTGTCAGTGTAGGTAACTTGACAGTTTTCCTATTTCTTCCACTTTTATTCACTCTGATTGCATTCGCTCAGCTTGTCTTGAGTAATGCTCTCTTTCTCACCTTACGCTTTTTTGGCCATCTTAATTGTCTAAAATTACTCCCCTTATAAGAAAACAAGAGAAACCAATTGATTGTTCTTCAGTTGGATGTTAGCCATGGTATGGTAGATAGGTGTGAGCAGTGGCTGCATTTTCTGACATGAAGAGTCACTTGACCTCTTCCCCATCCACCACTACCGAATATGTTGGATCAGTGTGGCAGTGAGTGGTAAGTAAATGCCTGGGAATAGGTTGCCATTGTGTTGCAAATTGTGTTTTCTAGAATCAAACTGGTGATACATACATTATAATTGGGGAACTCATCTTTGCTGCATGTTAGAAGTTGGGGAGCTGAAACCTATTGCTTCTTTACTTAGCCTGTACTTCTAGTGCCACTGCTGTTTGTGTCTTTGGGTGCAGCAGTAGCGGTATTGATAAATGAGCCGAAGTGAAGAAACGTCATGTCTGGAAGGTCAGACATCTTGCCCTGTGTTGGAAATAAAAATTTCTTGTAGAATTATTTTCAAAAACAGTGCTATTGTATTTTGGTGAGTTTGCCGTGTCTTTTGTCCACATTTCAGAAGTCTTGGAGACTTTGGGTGGAAGCTCTGCAGACGTTGTTATAAGTATAATGAATTTCAGTGGACCTGACCCAATCAGTATTTTGGTAAATGTTCACTGTATTTTGACAATAGAAATACATGAAATGACTACAGAGTCTAGTTAGATAATAATCCTTGCATTTGGTTCATCGGAATATTTGAAAACTCTTCTCAGGAATTTGTGTAAAACAGATTGATGGTAATTTGTGGACAAAACCTGATAAGTGTTAAAACCTATTGTATATGAACATGTTCTTATCACGTGATAGACACTGGGGCTATCTCAAGTTTTTTTTAAGGATTCATCTTCCATCTGTTTGAATCGTCAAGCAGTTGGTTCATGAATAAATAAAGGATAAAGGAATGGGCGTAATGCACTGATTATTACAGGAACAAAGCAGGATTAACTGATGTGTGAATTATATAGTTTTGCCTTAGAAGCATGGTATATTAACTCCTGATTACATCAAGTATACAGTACTGTTTTACTACTTGTGTTCGAGAGGTGAATTGTGTGTGAGTTGAGACACAGAATTGTGGGGGAGTGACGAATCAGGATTGAGGGGGATATGGCTGTTGGAATATATTGCCAAGTGCACTGAAGAGGTCTGATGCAAGCTTGTTAAAGAATGTGTGGGTAAGGTAAAAAAGACAGTTTATTGTTAAGGTATTGAAATACATTTTGGAATAAAGGTTCTGGGCTTCACATTTTTGAGTTATATAATTTGAACGCTCTATGTAGTATTGGTATAACAGTTAACCTATATCTGTAATTTTTCAGAGGGAAGATTTGTACTGGAGAATGGTTTAGTTGGCATTATGGGATAATCGAGAGTAATTGTATTAGAATTCTTCTGGCATTTAAAAATCAATTGCCAGATTTTCTAAATGTAAAAGTATTGGTCTCAATGTTACGCTGTGATAAAATTCACAGAATTATTTTAAAGTACCATTTGTGTAGAGTAGGTAAATTCATGAATGAGGAAGGCCTATTAATCCTATATACAATATGCTTGTTAATGTAATTTGTTGTTGTAGTCAATTATTATATGATGTAAGTAACAATATAATGCATTGCTCATACTCAGGTATAAATATTTTGTTTGAAATATAATTGTTGATATTTTGTTTTAAAAATTGTTCTTTTATTGAGTGTTATCTGAAACAAGAAGATCCCTTTAATTCTCAAATGTGAATACTGTACTTTTCATTGCTCCTTGTAAATGACCAGTTGCATTCAGAAATTTGCCAGACTGATGCACCCCCCTAATCATAGATCAAGTTGGAGCTACAGTTCATACTGCTTTCTCTAGTAAGACAGGATATGACTATGAATATTTAGCCAACTAAATGCCATGTAGGAAAAAACTGTTGGGTGAAACATAACTTTAATCAACGAGAACTGTTGCATAGAAGTATAAATATGGTGTGTATGTATGACGTCATTTAGGATTTTGCTGTTCGTGTATCAGAATAAGGTAACCAATGCAGAGTGGGCAGTTTCTGGGTTGTGTGCAGTTTGGGCTTCTGTGTTTGCCTAGGGTTGCCTCCGTGTCACCCACCACACCACCTTCTGCACCCCCCCCCCACCCTCCGTGTCACCCACCATATCACCTTCTGCACCCCACCCCACCCTCCGTGTCACCCAACACACCATCTTCTGCACACCCCCCCCCACCCTCCGTGTCACCCACCACACCACCTTCTCCATTGATTTCTCTCTCTCTCTCTGTGTCTGTGTATAGATCAGTCAGTCAGCCTTGAGGATTGCTGCAGATCCTGGCAGCTAATGCACCCAAACTTATTCCCCTATCCCTATCTTTCCCATAAGGCCTTGGATTTTCCAACCGCGACAAAGCAAACGTACTCCCCCTATCCCCATGTTTCCCATAGGGCCCTGTATTTTCCAACCGCGGTTTTACCAACCGCGGAGGTTTTCCGGAACGTATCCCTCGCTGTTGGGGAGGGGTACCTGTACTGCGTCTGTAAACTTTTTGTCCTCCTTTCCAGGAGGGACTAACTATAACTAATGAGTGCTTCAAGTGACTATTCTTCAATTTGTAAGTATTGGTAGAATATTTAATCATGTGATGTGTGGAGGATGCTATACAAATCCAAGTTGTTGTTAATTTTAAGCAGTGCAAGCCTATTTTCTAACACTTGATGACAATCAAGAAAAGGAACCTTTGCTTTTTTTCCATCCTCAATGTTGGGGTATCAAATCCGATAGTATCACCCAGCTTCTGCTTGGTTGTGAAAAACTCAGGGATAAAATCCAGAACTTTCCTCGTCCTTCCCAGTCTGTGTTTCCCAGGTTTGTGCTGGGCAGTGAATTGTATAAACTGAGTCATTGGGTGGAGCACTTACTATTCCTTTCCTGTATAACTGCTTAGCTATAGTTGAACAGTGCAATTTATTTCCACACAAATGATACTGTGAGTCAGATGGCTGACAAAAGCAAGACATTGAATTTGTATATTGGAGTCCCTTTCACTTGAGATGAACATCTCAAGGTACAGTACTTCACAGAAATGATGGGAAGCACCATTTTTATTTTCAGATTGTGATTTTGAGAACTCCATATATTTTAACTTGCGAGTGTAGAGGATTCTATGTAAAATTCCCGTTTTATTCACTCTTCTGACAGTTTCTAGAATTCAATCATATATTGCATCAGCAAGGAAAGAAAATCAGTGGGTTCTCTAAATTTGTTAACTATTGCTTTCTGTACAATCATTCGTCAGTCTCAAAGGGGAGAGAATGAAGTTAAAAATTTGTCTTTTGAGGGAAGGAGGTGCACATAACATTTTGTACTGTTGAAAGAACGAGGGCAATTCTGGTTATTGATTTTAGGCCATTGCATTCCTGACTTCAACCAACCATTTTGGCTGTAACCTGTTTCTCCTGTCACTGTCAAGCATACAAGAAAACATTGATACAACTATTGATCACTATAGTAATAAATATCAGGTCTAGTAATTATCATGAGTTCGCAAATGTTGGTGCCATTGAACTTTAGTGTATTTATAATTACACTGCTTTATTGCGATTGTGGGATACTGCTGTGCGCAATTTGGCTGCTACATTTTGCCCACAAATATACAGTTAGTTTTCCTGCCCCCCCTCCCCCTACCCTGACCCCTCCCCTTGCCATCTTTCCCCCCTCTCTCCCCTAATCCCTCTTCCATGACTGTTTGTGGGACACTGCTGTGCACAATTTGGCTGCCGCGTTTCGCCCACAAATATACAGTCAATTCTCCTACTCTCTTTCACCCTGCCCCTTCCCCCTTCCCTCACTCTTGTTCCTACCCGACTGTACAGCGCCTTGGGACATCCTCTCAATGTGAAAGGCACTATATAAATGTAAGTTTTGTTTGATTGATAAATCAAGCATTCAATGAGGGGAATGTATAGTTAGCTTCAAGTATCTTTGATGCCCATGGTTTATATGGTGCTTCATATTCATCTCCTAATTACCATGTGGGTATTTTTGCTGTGTTCCTTTGAAATAAGAAAAAAGACTCTTTGTCTAATAAAAATGGTACATTATTGAATGTCGTCAAGTCACATTGCTTCCACCGATATTTGAAAACCTGCATTTACTTTTTGAAGACTAAAGAAGGGTTAATAAAATTAAATGAACATAAAATGATTTTACTGTTTGGTCAGGTGTAATTTTTTTCATATTACAGTATTTTGATTCTGTGCTTCAGAATATTGAATCACAAATATTGCTGATGATTTTCTGATTTTTAGTTCACTTCAGCCCTGCATCCCACAGCATTTTGAGGTTATGTTTGCGGAGACTGGACTGTTCCTTGACTTCAGACAGTTGAATCCAATGAGAGATTTATCAGCCAGTTATTTATACATTTTGTATTTTTAGAAATAATTTTACAAGCTCCCCTACCACAGAGAAAGTGGCTAACCTTAGCATTAATGCAATAAATAACTTTTATACAAAAGTTCTTTATGGTTAAAAAAAAAGGCAAGGTCCAAACAGTCTTTCAAGGGCTAAAGATGTTACAATCCACTGCAGAATATATTTCAATAAAACATGCAGTAATGACGTCAGTAATTAATCGTCTTGCATTAACGTCACCCTGCATCAAAGACACAAAGCAGACTGCATCAATGCCAATAGCTCTCCAGCATGAATTGGAAGCAAAATGAGCATTATAACATGGAGCAATTTCTTTTTTTACTGACATGGAGGGTTGTATATATCAGGATTGCAGGAGTTGGTCCATCCTTTGAAGCCTTTCTATGTTTTTTTTGTAATTATCACCTTCCATCTATGGTCTGTAGTCTAATCTATTTACAAAGGTGGAAGTGATTAAACAACTTGCTTAATTGCTTTATACATTTGAGCATAGCTCAGTATTGTTAATGTCTAAATAAATGACATTAGCGTTACTGGACCTAGATGATTGTATTTTGGGATTGCTCTTTATTTCGTTTTTCTACAATACATTTTATTTAGTGAACATAACTTATTTTAATTATCCACATTTCCTTTTAGTACTTTGCATTTTGTGTGATTATGACTAAAATTTGTAGTTTAAAAAAATTTAGTTTTAACATTCTTAATATCTTCTCTATAGACTTTTGCTTTGTCTTTTTACCTGCATCCAGAAATTTTCCACCTACTCTCTTTTCCATGCTTTCTCTCCTGTTCATCATTATCCATTGATTTAAAATGATTATGTTTGCTTTTCTTCCTTGCTGTACAAAATTTAGAAAAGCTGCTGTTTTTTTTCCATCCACTCTGCATTTTTCACACTTGTGCATCTTTAGAGGTGCAACTTGGTTTCCACCTTGGACTTTTGGCCCAGCACCTTGGGATGTCCTCCTGACATCAAATGTAATTTTGCTGTTGTAGAAAACGTGGAATGCACATTGAGTTTCTTTTCTGCCAGGACAAAGGGAAAATACAGTGCACCATTAGTATGTGATCTGTAAATTCCTTTTGATTGTGTGCAGTTTGGGGGATACAGAATTCAGTGTACCTGTGGGGCACCTTGCAGAATTCATTTTGGTAAGAGAGAGGATATTTATGGGGCCTGTTAAAATGGCTGATCAATGCTATTCAGTTAAATTTCAACATCCAGCCAAGATTATAGCTTTAACAAAAGATAGTTGTTCTTTGTGAAAAAAACACAATGTTCCAAATTTCTGAAGAGCACAATTGTCTGAAATGTCGAGTTTTCATTGCTGCATATCCCTACAACTTTCTCAAATTCTCAACTACTGTATTTGGAAAAAAATATGGTTCACCCAGTTCAATTTAGAGAGAAAAATGTGTTACTTGCAGTATTGTTTAAGCCTTTAGAGTAGTCAGCCATTCATTAATTTCTGACAGCAACCTATTATTCAGGCATGACCGCACAGTTGACTGATTAGTGCCAAAAGTTAAATGGAATTGAGTAATCCTTACATTGTTGTGCAATAGCTCTCTTTATGCTAAGGTTGGTTGAGTTCTTTCCTAAACTAAATTTAATTTCAAGAGTATCCTAGGATTTATATTGTGTTGTCCGTTTTAGTGTGTATTCTTTCTATGTTTGTTTAGTTAAAGAAGACTGAGCTTCTGAGAAACTACCAGAAGAGCTTGCATTTATTTATCTTTTATCACATAGGAACATTTCAAAACTCCTGACTTAGGCAGTGATGCAATTCAAGTAGGGAATAGGAAAATGAGAGATTTAATGCACTAACAGATTTTTTTAAAATAAGGATTTGGGAAAGTTGGGAGAGAGGAAAGGTATGATGGTTTTAGAAGGGAATTGCTGAAAATAGGAACTTAGTGACTGAAAGTACTCTTATGTTCACATGAGCTTCCATCCAAATAGTTATATGTATTTGTATGTATTAATGGTCAACCATTGAATTACCTTTGTATAGTACAATGCTATATCCAAAGTGGACAAATTGTAGTGTATAGGGCTTAATACAACATAATGAATTAAGGTGAGTGGTATTTTGCAGATCAGATGACTGTATTTTTTATCTTGAATGGAGATTTCAGTTTAAAATCACAGCCTTTAAAGGAAAGATGTTCCTTAATTGGTGGTGTTGGCAGTAGAAATGCTAATATTGCGAATCGGCCCCAGGGAGCCTACTAATTAAAATTAATTACAAGTGGAGAAACACTCCTCCTCTGTCAGCACTGATATTTAAATTGTGCATAGACTGAGATATCTGTAAGTTCACTATTCCAAATAAGTATGAAGGAGGCAAGAAGAATATTATTGAAATCTCCCTCTTTTCTCTGCCTGTAAATATAACTATGGGGGAAGGTGGTTTGTTATTCCATAATTAAAAATCATCCGTACTAGAGTTTTAAAGGCTCAGGAAATGTTGGGTTGCAAATCAGTGTCTTAGCATGTTTACAAACTTGCTTGCTTTAATTAGTTTACAAACTGAGTGGGAATTTGTTGCCCAAGATCATGTTGTGTAAGTACTCGTCTCATTTGGGCTTGTATCTTTCTGGAAACTATATAGACTCTGGGATTTATGAATAGGAAGGGGAATGGATCGTGCATACATTATTTCTACTGGGAATTGATAGTGCATACTTTATTTCTACTGGGTTGTAACATGGTGCATTTTGCAGTGGGCATATATTTATAAGATTTGTGAATGGATTTGAAATCTTCTTTAAAACTAGTACAGTATAAGGCATGTGTCATGGATACACTGACTAGAATAACATGTAAGGTTCAGGGACTTCCATTCTGTCATACAAAATATATAGAAAGCTTCTTTATAGCCATGCAAGCTTGCTCAAATATTATCATTTAAAAAAAAACTGCTATAGATCTATTAATTCATGTCTCTCTAAATCAGCTGGGGTGGCAGATCTGATAATGATCTTATGGTCTCTTGTCATTCTCCGATGTGTTGTCTACAGTTTTACGTATGTATGTGGAAGGGGGAATGTGCAGCTGTAATCTGCTCAGCCCACCCGCACTAAAAATGACACGTTCGGCAAGACTATAAGAAGTTAGACTTTTTGTAAGAAACTAGAATATTTCAAAATAAGCTATAATTGGACATTGTTAAAACTATCATGAAAAGATTTGCAGTCCTGTAGATGAGTGGTCAGAACACTCCCCTTGCAAGCAGGAAGACCTGGGTTTGATTCCCAGCAGAGCGAAGTGTTGGGCAAGTTTCCTTACTCCAAATGCCTGTTTACTTAGCAGGAAGTAGGAATCTGATTGTGAGTTGATTGGCAGACTGCTTTTTCATGGCTTAACCCATGGTCGATTTTATGGCTTAACACCACTTTATCTTGAAGCATAGGTCGAATGAAGTAAAGCATGACAAATGTTTTAAAAAATTTAATTAGAGTAGCTAGTTAGTTCATATAATTGGGTTGAAATAAACACTCATAAATTCAGTGAGCCCTAAGGTCCGTCGATATGGAAATTTTCCAATATCGATATATCGGTTTGCCCATATCGGTATATCGATATCGCGTTTTTTTTTGTCCTGCACATGCGCGCGCATTCCGGTGTGTGCGCGCGCATTAGGATATCGACAAGGTAAGTTTAAAAAGTCTGCATTATACCGATATATACCGATATATTGATATGTCGCCAGACACGATATATCGATATTTGCGATATGTAGATTTTTTCTCGATATATCAAATTTTTCGATATATCGATATATTTTTAATTCTGATATCGGCATATCGATATGAAAATTATATAGGATATAACCGATATATCGATATGTTGCCGGACCCTAGCGAGTCCACTTCAAAAAAGCAGAAAGAAATGGCCAACAATAATATAATGAGTGACCTAAAGATAGTGAAGCAGATTCTTTACAACTTAAATTAAAAAACTTTCTAGAGCTACCTTTCCCTGTTCTCAGAATAGAGTTTGAGAATGGTTTGTGGTAACCTACTTTGCAACTGTTGGGTGCCATTACTTTCATGAATTGAATGTAATATGCTTTCATGAACAGATTGTAATGTCACAAAACTGATGATGCATTGCTTATGACGTGGGTCTGCTTCCTCACCAGGACATTGCTTCTGTTTAATTTCCTCCCACCAGCACAAACTCACCATGTGCACCAGCAGCATGTACGGTGCTCTGACTCAATGCCAAGGCAGGCTAACACCTTATACCTTATGGAGCACCTGTGGCTCAGTGATTAGAGCACTTGTCTTGCAATCTGGGGAGACCAAGCTGGGGAGACCTGTGTTCGAATCCGGGCAGGTCAGGGCGAAACCTTGGGCAAGTTTCCTTACTCCACATGCCTAATAATAATCCGTCCCCAAAAAAAGCAATAATAAAATTGGTCATTTCAATCCATGTCTGTTTGTGGGACACTGCTGTGTGCGATTGGCTGCCGCGATTTGCCCACAAATATATATACAGTCAATTCACTTTACAGTATATTCTGTGAAGCGCTTTGGGACGTCGATAAGATGTGAAAAGCACTATATCAAATGCAAGGATTAATTATACCGTATCTTGTTATGCTAAAATACCAGTCTTTTAGCTTTAAATGCAGAATCTTGTATTTCTCTGCCAGTTACCCATCTTCTGTAGGTGGAGGCACAGAGGAAAATATTGTATATCTCCGCGTATAAGGCGCACTTTTTTTCAGGTCGGAAGATCTCGAAAGTTGGGGGTGCGCCCTATACGCAGGTACAAGCAATTTTGAGCCTCGGAAATACAATAAACAGGGGGGGCAGCAGGCGCGCTGTCAGCCGGGGTTTGGTCAGTGTCCGGCGGGGGTTGGGAGGAGCGGGTGACGGGGCCTCGGCCGCCCGGGCAGCGGCAGCAGCAGCGGACTTCAGTGCTGTGCTTACCTTCTGCCGAACCCAGTCTGCCTGTCTCACTCCCTGCCGCTCTCCCTGCCTGCGTGCCGGCCTGCCTCTCTCCCTCTCTCTCTCCCGGGCTGCCGGCCTGCCGCTCTCCCTCTCTCTCTCCCGGGCTGCCGGCCTGCCTCTCTCCCTCTCTCTCTCCCTGGCTGCCGGCCTGCCTCTCTCCCTCTCTCTCTCCCACGCTGCCGGCCTGCCTCTCTCCCTCTCTCTCTCCCTGCCTCCCTCTCTCCCTCCCTGGCTGCCTGCCTCTCTCTCTCCCTACCTACCTGTCTCTCCTCCCTTCTGCCGGCAATATCATTGAAAATGCTTCCGTTTTTTTTTCACCAAGAAAAGGTCAAAAACGGGGGGTGCGCCTTATACGCGGGGGCGCCTTATACGCGGAGATATACGGTAATCCTAATATGTTATAGTGCAGATTTGCTGCTGGCTTCAGCAGTTGTCTACAGCAAACATGTACAGTACTTTAAATTAGGTTTTACTTTGCCAGAAATGAACTCTGGCAGAACACCACTGCTGACTTCAGCTGGAGGAAGTTACAATACAATTTCAAAGTCATTGGCATTCCCTAAAACTATTGATATGTAGCTGCAGATCTTAGTGGTTTAGCCTCCAAAAAGTAAATCGTCAAAGGACAATGAGTTTAACTAATGAGGTGACTACTATTGCATGAATTGACATGTAGTACAGGCAGGGAGGATAGCTAACATTATAACAGAATCCATTAAATACAGATGAATTGTAGAATAATTGTGATAGAAAATGACTGAATATTTTGCACGTTCAAGACTTATATCTTTTCCTGTTGGTGTGAGCTGGATTTGATTGCAGGACGCAGATATGAAAGGCCAGTTTGTCACTAAATCCCATCACCTAATTTTGGGGAAAAAAAGGATTGTTGAAACAAAGCTGTTTTACAATCTTTTGATATAGAGATTTATCCAGTTGTTGTGATACTTCACAGAAATTACTATAAAAGTAGTGACTGTGTAGGTGGCAGCCAATTTTGCACAGCAATGTCCCAGAAACTGCCATAACGTGGCTCTGCTCCAGTTGGGTAGCTCTTTTGCACAGCACCATGACTGTTGTAGAATGTGGAGGTAATGTATAGTCTGTACTGCATGATTGGATTAACATCGCTGCAAAATTATACTGTTATCTTTTGATAGGATATTTGTTGCTTATAGTGTCCCAATTAATAAAATTGCTACTTCTATGCTGGTAATAAAGAGGAATTAAATGCACTGTAGGTGGCTTCTAAGAGAAATAACTTTGATTTTAATAGTGCCAGACTTTAATAAAGTTCTGCATGGGTGCCACCAGTTTACTCTTCTGGAATACTTCCAGCACTTTTTCTCTGGTGCTGTGCATTTCTTGTCTTCCCACTCTAAACTTGTCACATTACTGTATTAAAAAAACATCTTTCAAGTTTACATTTGGCCTGAACAACATAACTCAATGAATTGGGCTAGTTTGAAACGTTTATTCAGTATACAACTGAAGTATACAGTTGCTTTAGTGTAAGAAATCTGGATTAAAAATGAAATAGTTAACTTTTCAAATTCAAAGTTCTATCTTTAAAGAAATATACTTCTTTTCTATAAATGGAAATAAATGAGCTCCATTTAATGTATCAAATTGCCTGAAAAAAGTAATAGGTTCCGGGTCAAATAAAACTATAATTAATGTATTAATAAGTTGGGTGATCAGAGCATTCCATGTTTTATGCAAGGACTGCAAATTTCCAGAGTCATTATGGTATTCTCTTTTAGAACATTCATGTTGGTATAAATAACCAAATTAATAATTGATGTAGGGTTATGTTGAACATTGTGGTTAAATTAATATACATCTGGATTGATTGGATATTTGAAATACTCTTATTTCCTGTTGGTAGTTGCAGTGATTTCATTGATGTTTGCAGTTTCATCTCATCAGTTATTAAGTGTGATTCCTTTGCTTGTCACAGTTTATCTTAAGCATTTGACTTTGGGTTCTTGTTGTGAGAGGAAATGTACTATGCTTTTCTTTGATTGTATATGGATGATCCACAAACATGTTGAGAAAGGGCAAGTAATGTATTCGATAGTATAGGTCTCTAAAGTGGAAACAGCAGCATTCCTGCATCTCACTAGAATTTTGTGTTCTTGTGTTGCAAGTTCTGTTCATTCTGCTCTTGATTATTTTTCCACGGGGTAATAATTCCCTCAAGTAATAATAATAATTTGGTCTCTCAATTCACAACTGTTTGTGGGACCCTGCTGTACACAATTGGCTGCTGTGTTATGCCCACAAAATATAGTTACTTCGCTTTGCAGTATATTCTGGGAAGCGATTTGAAACATCTCGAAGACGTGATGAGACTCTTAACAAATGGAAGGATTATTATTATGATTTGTGTGTCAGCATTATTTATACCAGCAGCAACTCCCCAAATTGTTTATAATATTTTTTGCATTGTAGGTGGACACTTTGATTGAAATGCTCAGTCAATAAAGGTGTACAATGATTATAGTGCACACAATTGCAGTTGTCTCAAATAGGTACCTTTGGGCCTGTTTTTTGGAATGGTACAATCATTATCCATTGTTTATTGGGTGCACTCCTGATGTCTTTTACTTTTTAACATGTGTTTACCAAGTCATTTTATAAGCTTAACACAGCAGGATTGGTCCTTTTTCTCACACATACACACAACTTAAAATTCTTCAGTAAGAAAGGAATTTAGAAGTCTACTGTGGCTTATTCCCTGGGATATTCTTCTTTACTCTATAGTTCATCCTTGCTCAGCCTCAACTAGTTATGCCTCCTGGGTAAAAGAAAAGGGTATAGAATCTGAACCAAGATGAATAACAGCATAAACTGGTTAACAATGAATATGTGTGTATGAGTGTTTGTGTACTTGAGGTTGGATTACAGGAGAAGATAATTAATGGGAGGGAAGTTCCAATTATGGAAGAGAGCAATGGAACTCAAATATAGATTGTTTTTGGCAATGTGAAATAATGGCAGAACAGTGGTGGGGCATGTCACGCTGTGCAATTTCCATTCTGATACAACAACTTTATGGTGTGGAATCAAGTAGTCTTAGTGTGTGTTATATCATGCCATTGTTTTGCATTAAAGCAGAATAATGTACTGTGAAATTATCCATTAGCAACGATGGCTGCTATTTTGACTTCATGTGCTTAGAAAACATTCAGGCTTCACTGTCAGATGGCACAGACCAATTTATTTCTCACCTTCTCCTCACTTCCTCTTTCTTTATACCCCCATATACGCGCACACACACAAGTCCATTATTAACATGCAAATGTTTGTATTTAGTTTTGAGACTTATGCAGTCACTGCTTGCTTCATCACATTTTCTACAGTGTAACATTGCAACTCAATAGCAAGCTATTAATTTCACAGTTTAGAGAAGTACATTGTTAACCCACGGGTAGTATTTGTGAGAAAATTCTTCATTCTTTGTTAGTTTTTTAAAATTCTACAATAACGTGGTATTTCTCATGTAAAATGTAAGAGCCATATCTTTTACAATCTGCTATTGGCAATGATCATTGCCTTTGAATTTCTTGCTAGGCACTACTACTAGCCAATAGAAAAGCTTGGATTGGGGACCATTTGCAATTTGTAGAAGATGTAGAGCTTATCTATGATAAACCCGGGTTTATGCACGGTATTTATGCTCACAATAAACGCCTTACATAAACCAGGGTTATTTCTAGATTTAACTTTAATCAGTAAGCTTTTTCCTAAAGAGGATAAATGCCTTACAAAATATTGGACACTTCCTTATGCATCTTTCACCAATTATTTTCCTTAACATGCCTTTGGAGAACATTTCTCGCTGTAGTAAGATATTTTAAGAAGCGTATAATGCAGCTCTGTCAAACATTGCTTATCTTTTCCTTTCATGGATTGATTTCCAGTGATTCTGACTCATCTGATTCATCTGCATGAATTGTTTTTTAAACACTAACACTTTTACTGACAGATTCAACTCTGCTGTATTGAAAAGCTTTGTTTGCAAACTGCCATTCCTAAATTACTCTGTACTCAAATCTGTCACTTAAATAATGCAGATATATAATGCCTTATTTTCCTACATGGTTTTAAATTGTCGAATAAATATAAAATATTTTTTTTATTATGTTTTGATTTTATTTTCCCAAACAAAAAATATTAAAATTGTTGCAACCTATTGATAGTTAACATTTGAACAAAGTTTATTGCTTTGTTTATATTGCACTGTTGTGATTTGCTGAAAACTTTTTGTGTTGAAAGGTGGCAATAAGTGGCTTTCTTATTCCCTAAATCAAATTATTTGCCTTTCTATTTACAAAGTGGGAAATAATTTGCCGTTTGTGTGATTGCTATGTTTGCACAAATTATAGTACTTTTACATAATTTATTTCTTCCTCACCTAGGTAATGAATCTGGTCTTAAGAATTATCCTGTCAGTGAAGTGTTACCTGTTGATGCTCTGCGATTATCTATGTCGAAATATGGTTATGGTTTATTTTATGGAAAAACTGGTTATCATTTGTATCTCCTCAGGATGAAGGAAGGTTCAAGGAGATTGCAATCACACACCACGTAAAAGAAGGCTGTGAGAAGGCTGATCCAACACAATTTGAGCTGCTTAAAGTCCTTGGCCAAGGATCTTTTGGAAAAGTGAGTGTTTTTGTTGACTTTGATATACAGGTACCCTGCCTCAACAGTGTTTTTTTCAATCGAGGATTTCATGTGTCCATGGTTTCCTCTCTGCGACAACCCTTGCCAACTGCGGCAGTGAATTTTGCGTATCCACAGGTTTTAACACTAATACTAGCGTTTGGCGCTAGGACCCAGTTGCATCAACTAGCCATGATGTCGCTTCGCGCTAGCGTTTGGTGCTAGGACCCAGTTGTGATGTCGCAATCAACCAGCCATGATGTCGCTTCTCTCTTAGAATTAAGGTAAATAACATTAATTTATTGTTTTTTATATTCTTTTTGATTGTGTTATTTGAACATTTATTGTTTTTGTTAGGTTAATGTTTTTTTTTGTGTTTAGTAAAAGAACAAGCAAACTTACTTCCCCTAACCCCATGTTTTCCATAAGGCCTTGTATTTGCCAACCGCTGCTTTACTAACCATAAGGGTTTTCAGGAACGTATCCCCCGCGGTTGGGGAGGGATACCTGTACAGTATTACTTTGTTGATTGAAACTTGATAGATTCATCTCTAAATCATCTGTTCATTTTTATAAACTTGTGTGTTTGCTACTTTTTTTAAATCAGAAAACTTGATGTAACCGATCCATAAAACGAGCAGTTAGATCTTTCTATATACAATAAAACCCGTTTATCCGGCACCCGATCAACCGTAACTTCCATACAACCAGCATCGCAAACAAAAGGTCTGCATTCGATTAACCGTAATTTATCTGGAAAAATGTAAATGCTGGGAAAAAAAATGTTTTAGTTGGCGTTTTCGGCCGAATATCCGTCACGCGCTTTAACCAGCATTGGCCAGGTCCCGAGGGTGACGGATAAACAGGTTTTTACTGTACAATGAAGTTGCCCAAGGTGATATGAACTCTATTCAAAAGTGCTTCTAATTGATCTGAAACTTGGAGGGGGGATATGTGGGAAGTGGTGGTGACTTCACTACTACCTGTAAACTAGGAAACCCTTATCTGGAGCTAGGGAGAACGTTCAACTGCGATTGCCAACACTGCGACAAACCTGCCTTTGTGGAAAAGATAGATGGCATTTGTAATTTATTGGGCTTTGATAATTTCAACCATCACCATTGGCAGCAACTGTGTACATTTCACCATAAATTTTCTCTTAATGGAATATGAAGTGAGGTGTTTGATTGGCTTTCTAGCTTTTATAAAAGCCATTGCAGCAGTTTCCCATATTGGAAGCTTAGGTGATTTGTAATCATTGGCCTAAAGGGAATTATCAGGTTGATAAATTGTTTTGCATAACAGGCTCCATGCATATGTCCAAACACTTAGGGGCATCACAATCAAACGGGATAGGTCAACCATGTACTCTCAGGTTAAATCTCTAATGTTGGATCAGAAATGTACATTTGTGTTTTTTTCCATTGTGTTGAAAATTTTATATCCATGAAAAATTCTCCTTTTAAAAGCTTAGTTTTTCAAATATTGGATTTTAACGTAAAGTTTCTAGTAGGTTAGCAATCCTGTTACAGCGCCCCTGCCAATCCCTACAATTGAACAGTTGTTAGAATTTGATTAGCAGTTTTTCAAAGAGTAATTAGCTAGATGGTGTTACATTGCGTGTAAATTACTCCCAACAATGACATGAGGCACTATATCAAATGCAAATGTTATTATTAATAAATGTAAATTGCATTTCCATACAGACTTGTGGATGAGTGAAAAATGTAACTAAGTTTATTCTTAAATAATTTTCACCCTGAGTGAATATTAGTAGGGATTATTATTCAGAAGTGAAAAAATATAACACGTGCAGTGACAAATTGTATGAAATAACAAGCATTATCAAGTCTGACATTTCATGAAAATTAAAAGCAACTTTAAACTTATTTGTTAATTACATATGTCTGTTAAGTGGTCATGAAATGTATAAACTGCATTTTCTGATAGTATGTTTGCCAAACACTTGACATCACAAAGCATACCGACATTCATTTAAAGCTTACAGTAGGGAACGGCGATATATCGGTATATCGGTAAAACCCGATATGATTTTCATATCGGTATGCCGATATAGACATTTTAAAAATACCGATATATCGAAAAATGGTATATCGAGGTAAAAAATCGGGATGCGAGCACAATCAACTACAAGACCCAGAATGCTCATCTCTATACACAATGCACAGACCGAGGTGCAAAGCTGCCATCTTGTATTCATAGTCCTCGAATACAAACAAAAAAACTTACATTTATATAGCGCCTTTCACGTCGAGAGGACATCCCAAGGCGCTGTAAATACATAATACAGGTATGCAAGGGGTGGGGGAAGAGAGACAGCTGTGGGTGGGGGGGGTGAGGCGGAGAGAGAATGCTGGGGGCGGGGTGAGGGGGAGAGAGACGACTGGGGGGGGTTGAGGGGGAGAGACGGCTGGGAGGAGGGGGAGATAGACGGCTGGGGGGGGGAGAGGGGGAGAGAGACGGCTGGGGGGGGAGGAGAGGGGGAGAGAGACGGCTGGGGGGAGGAGGAGAGGGGGAGAGAGACGGCTGGGTGGGGGGGGGAGAGGGGAGAGAGACGGCTGGAGGGGGGGAGAGGGGGAGAGAGACGGCTGAGGGGGGGAGAGAGACGGCTGGGGGGGGGAGAGTGGGAGAGAGACGGCTGTGGGGGAGAGGGGGAGAGAGATGGCTGGGGGGGAGAGAGATGGCTGGGGGGGGGGGAGAGGGGGAGAGAGATGGCTGGGGGGGGGAGAGGGGGAGAGAGACGGCTGGGGGGGGGAGGAGAGAGGGAGAGATACGGCTGGGGGGAGGGGGAGAGAGACGGCGGGGGGGGGGGGGGGGGAGGGGGAGAGAGACGGCTGGGGGGGGGGGGGAGAAAGAGACGGCTGGGGGGGGGGGGGAGAAAGAGACGGCTGGGGGGTGTTGGGGGAGAGAGACGGCTGGGGTGTGGGGTGCGAGAGAGGGGCGGGTGGGGGGGTGGGGGGGGAGAGACGGGGGTGGATGTGATAATATACAGATAGATAGAGATGGGGGGGGATGTGAGAGAGGAGAGAGGGAGAGAGACAAAGAGAGACACAGACAGAAAAACACAGAGATGGAGAGAGTGAGAGACACAGAGAGAGAAATATATTTACCTCCTGAGAAGATAGGCCCCGAATGCGCGCGCACTCCGATGTGCGCGCGCATGCGCAGTACGAAAATATCGGTATTTCGGTACATCTCGATATGAGCCAACCGATATATCCATATCCGGAAAATTCCCATATCGCCGTTCCCTAGCTTACAGGTCACATTATTGAACAATAGCTGACAAATTTACTTTTTATTGACATCTATTTAAAAAATGAGAATTATATTTTCAATGGTTTCTTGCATCTGTATATATACGTCAGATGTGAAAAGTATTGTATTTGCTATTCTGGGCAATAGGCCTTTCAGAGCTCACTGTAGGTTGCTAAGTACTACAGTAAAAGCCAATTTATCTGGCACCTTCGGGACCTGGCCAATGCCGGTTAACCCGCATGCTGGATATTCGGGCAGCCAGCTGCCGAAAACCCAACACAAAAATAATTAACTTTTTTTTAAACATACCATATTAATAATAGACTGAATAATAACAGCATATTGTATGGATACTTACCATAAAGCAATAAATATTGATTACAGTCTAAACACAGCACACAATCACAAAGCAAACCTACAATGGCGGACGGAAGAGTTTTTTTTCTTAAAGGGGCACTGTCAATTTTTCCTCTTTTCTTTCTCTCCCTCCTTCCCTCTCTCTTTCACACACACAGGCATCTCAATGGCTCCAAACCCAACCCCCCTCCACTCCTCTCATTTTCCATCTAAATTAATCAACTCACCCTTCTCTCTCCTTCTCCCACCCCACCCACCACCAATACAGTGTATAAACCCACAATACTGTTAGGCTACACAGGTAGTGTAGCATCTGTCAGAGAGAGAGGGAAAGAAAGAAAGGGAAAGACGTAGAAAGAGAGAGGGAGAGATAGAGAGGAAGGATGGTGAGGGAGAGAGAGAAAGAAAAAGAGTGAGAGAGAGAAAAGGGAGAGGGAGAGGAAAAACCCCTTTAAGATAAAAAAAAAACACAAGTGTCACTACTGGCAGCATTCAGAACTAATTGTACTGTACTCTCATGCGACAATCGACTCATTAAATGCTCCACTGCGATTGTGCTGGATAAGATCCGGTTATTCGAATTAAGACTTTTTTTTGAGGTGCCAGTTATACAGAAGTTACGGTTGATCGGGTCACAGATAAATGGGCTTTTACTGTACTTTGTATACATTTATTCTTCAATTAACTTTTGTATTCTCTTGTATATTAAGACAGGCTTTTGTGTTTTATTAAACTGTTTTCATTTCTGACTAGCAAAGAATTTGTAGGTGTTACCAATTACTTTCACTGATCTTACAATTTATTATTTCATACAGATGAACACAAAGCAGCAATACCACTGTATTGATATTATAAAGCAAGAATTGCTGGTTCAGAAACACAAATTTCATAAATCTGATTCTGGCCAGGCACCTTGGGACGTCCTCGCGACGTGAAAAGCGCTCTATAAATGTAATTTTGTTGTTGCTGTTATGATTTATCAGAGTTGTTCTGGAGTGTATGGGAAGTACGATCATGTTGTTTCTGCCTCCATTTACCCCTCCAGCAACTGAATACTTTTTTTTTATTACATTCAGGTCTTTCTGGTTAGAAAAATAATAGGGCCTGATGCTGGACAGTTATATGCAATGAAAGTGCTAAAGAAAGCTACTCTAAAAGGTATATTTATTTTACTTTTTGTCAGTCATTTGTGCTGAAAAGATCTTGAGAATTAAATAGCATTGTGATGGAATATATGTTCAAATCGATGCATTTCTTTCACTTTGACTGCCAGCAGGTGGAAAATAAATACTGGGCCAAACAGTTTTGTACAAACAGTAGTATTGACAACAGCAGTAATATTACAGTAATAAAGCTATTCAAGCATAAGCACTAGTTTTTTGCCGTAATATAGTTCCAACAAAAAGGCATTTGATAGTTAGGTCACTCGTCTCTAATGAATCACATGATCACATCATATTTGTGTAAAACCCAAACAGATACTGACCATTATATTCAGTGTGGCCATCAACGAAACCAATCTATTTGGTGGTACTTAGAGTTCAATCTTTATATCAAACCATAAGCATTTCTGTGATATTCTCTTTCTGACATTCTTTTGCTAATATAAATATTTTTTTAAATATCTAAAAGTCATTGTGTTTTGAGAAAGATAAATCGGTTGGCTATTCATTGTGAAATAGAAATGCATGAAAGCTGGTACATTTTGCATCCAATCCCTAAAACTCCTGAGTAAAATGAATTCTGACAGATGGCAATTATTTGATTGGATGGTTCAGTTGTTGCTAATAGACTTTGGAGTCTATTTTGACATTGTTTCACTTTTCACTGTAAATATAATGTATTAAATCAGACACTTGAATGTGGGAGTTTGTATTGGTAATGCATGCAGATATCTCTTCAAGTATTGCTAGAATCTGTGTGAAACCAAATGCTTGCTTAGGTTATTTTACGGATTTAATCCTTGAGCATTAGATTACAAGCATACCTATATTTGTAAAATCTCTTAAAGTCATTTGGGTTTGTAATGATACTCTTTGTTAATTGCTTTTGTTTTCATTTACAGTTCGGGATCGTGTCCGAACAAAAATGGAACGAGATATTTTAGTAGAAGTAAACCATCCATTTATAGTTAAATTACACTATGGTAAGTTCCCAACTTTTTATATAATATTTGCATTTTGGATTACATATTTAATAAATAGTTTCCAAGTCCAGCACTAACATGCTTCTCATGAAATCTGGGTGTATATAATGATAATGACTGGTCCAGATATCACCTTGACCCTATTATGCTTTAGGCTACAGTATTCATTATTAGGAATGACACCAACATTTTTTGTTTAAAATGTTGTAAAATATAATATATTAAATGTAGGCCTTAAGAATAACTACTCTCCGAAAGATTAAATGGGTTTGCAGTCAATCTCAATCTTGTAATTATTTGTATTAATATATTAAATATAAATATGTATAATAGTCTTCCCTGTCAATGAATGGTTTGGTCTGGTTCAACTGGTGATCAAAATGTCCCATTAGTAAAATGCTTTCCATATGGCAGACAATAAGGCCTTAAGAGGAACCCTGCTGTGTCCTACTGTCAAATCCACCAGGCCCAAACCTGTTTGGCTTCTGCTCAACAGCATACACTGCCTTCAATCATAGTCCAAAGGTAATTGAACTGAGATATTAGTCCAGCAAGTTAAAAGAACCAATGATTTTCATTCTCTTCATTATTCATTGCTTGTAATGATTTACTAATTTGGATGATTAATAAAGAAGCTAGGAAGCAACAAAATCAGATTTTGACTTTAAACTCAGTTTTTCCTTATTTTCACCTACCATATCTTCTCACATATAAAGCATCATCTGGTGCAAGTACAACTAAGACAAGTAGAATTTAATGAGTGAATTCTTATGAAGGATTTTTAGATTAAATGCTTGGGCAATTTTACATATATCCATGTGTCTTAGTTAATGGCCAATGATGGGTGGATTTTTGCTAGTTTGCCACCCACTTATTAGACTTTAAAGCATTCTTTATTTTAAAATTATTTTATAAGAATTCTAAAGTACTGTATATGCATTCTCCTAAAGATATAGGTATTTTTAAATGTTCATGGGATTGCTGATCTATTGTGAATGTAATGTTAACAACCAAAATTGGCCAATGTATGTATGCATTCACTTCTCATAACTCTGAATGCTAATATTCTGTCAATTTTTACTTTAGCCTTTCAGACTGAAGGGAAACTTTATCTAATTTTGGATTTCCTCAGGGGAGGAGATGTATTTACACGCTTATCCAAAGAGGTAAGGTAGAACTTTGATTAAAAAGTTCATTTTGTACAATTCAATTCCTACAAGATTTTACATTCTTATTTTTGCTCGCACTTTCCGTGTCCTCTTTCAGTTGTTAGTACGTTTAGGTTGCCTACCTTTCTGTGCCTGCAGCACAAAATAATAGATTGCATGGTGTGCTCAGAAGTTGTTGTGTATAGTGTGAAACAGATTTACTTTTTTTCTTCTGATTGAAATGGTGTTATGAATTTAAGAATTGTACACATGAAATGTTGCATTGTTAATAAATGTAACCATCTGCGCACTGTCTCCTTATTGCCATAGAAACTGGTAAAACAATATAGTTCCTCATTTAGGTCATGTTTACTGAGGAAGATGTCAAGTTCTACCTCGCAGAATTGGCCCTTGCTTTGGATCACCTACACAGCTTGGGAATTGTATACAGGGATCTGAAGCCAGAAAAGTAAATTTGTTATTTATTTTTGTTAGCATTACCTTATTATAATTTTCACCGTATACTTTTAATGTGATAATATAAGCATTATATCTATTTTAGTAATTCTTTTAAATGGCTAATTTAACTTATTTTTTAAGTCACATTTTAAGACTGTTTAAAGTTTGTTTTTAAATTTTATAATGAATATCTTCTAAACAATGTAAAATGTAATTTGTGACACTATCTTTAGTCGGTAATGAGTACGGTAATTACAAATAACAAACTGTTAAATGTGCTCAATTTTTCTAGCATTTATTCAAATTTGTGTACATGTATTGGAGAATGTGAATTTTAATTTCAGCATTTTACTTGATGAAGGAGGACATATCAAGTTAACAGGTAGGTACATTCAACACCCAATGCACCAGCTATATATAATAAGTAAGCTTAAAATGTTGACTGGTTATTTAATTGAACTTTAAAAAATAAATAATAGACTCTTAGATTTGTCTAGATGACTGATAAGCATCATAACGCACACTGTTGACTTTGTAATAATGTTGTAGTCAAGGAGTGATAAGAATCCTCTATATTAAAGGACCTTCAGGAAACATTGCATTTTTGTTCATATTTTGTAATGTTTCCTACTTTGTGGGTGACAACTTCATTCTCTTTAATTGGCTCAAATGCTGCTAATTTGTGGTTTAGTAAGTTTTTTTTAACAGAATATAAAATTTGATTACTGATTCGCTCAGACTTCTACAAGCACAGATTTTTTTTAAATGAATGCTTTTCGCTAATTTTATTAGCATTAAAGATCATTGCTGTGTTACCTTGTAGCACTGCAATACTTTTTCAGCAAATTGTCTTGCATAATACCGACCCACATTCTAACCTGTGGTATGTATTTGAAAGAATTCTGTTTCTGAAATGGCAGTCCAGCCTCATATTTTGCAGCAATTCACATTGAAGCTGTGGAATTTTACTGCGCTGCTAAAAAAAAAAGCAGTGGTTGCGGGTGAGGTGTAATGGTTGATGCTTTATCCGGTCGTACAATCAGTATTTCTTTTAAGTTTAATCCAACGCACATTATAAGATGATGGATCTAATTTTAAAATGGTTAAATCCGGTTTCCAGTTCCTTGTGCTACATAGATTTGGCAGAGAAACAAAGTGTCTAGATTTATTTTTCTAACCGTTGTTAATCAGTTGTAGACCGTCAATTCAGTAATCAGTTCTTAAGTGCCTTCATTGAAATTATAACTTGGTATTTTACGAGTTATACACTTTAAGAGGCACGACTTGCACTTTTATAAGGTCATTATGGTTTTCATTTTACTTTGTTTACAGATTTTGGATTAAGTAAAGAGTCGGTTGATCAAGAAAAGAAAGCGTACTCGTTTTGTGGTACTGTGGAATACATGGCACCAGAGGTAGTGAACCGGCGAGGTCACACACAGAGCGCCGACTGGTGGTCATTTGGCGTTCTTATGGTGTGTGTGAGATTTATTCTTTGTGCTCATTTTGTCCCCATACAACCAAAGGTTAATGGGGCGAGCAGGACTGGCTTTGGATGAATTTAAGCAAATTGATTAGTTACAGTACATAAATAAAGGAACCAATATTAGTTTAAGGCTTTAATTTGCCTTTCCATTTAGTTCGAGATGCTTACTGGTACATTACCTTTCCAAGGAAAAGACCGTAACGAAACGATGAACATGATACTCAAGTAAGTTGTTGGCCCGTTTTTTTTGTAATCTGTTTTTGTTTTTGCATGAGACAACCAGCAGCACGTTAGGCTAAAATAAAGCCTATTTTAGCCTAACGTGGGTTACCTTTCCAAAGTTAGCTTTCCTGATCCTTTCCTGTGGCTTCCATAGATTTTCCAAGAAAATCTATCATTGGTATTAGAATAGCCAAGAATGTTCTCGAATTGTGGACAAAATTAGATTAGTGAATGGGGGGGAAAAAAACTTCCATTCAATGTACATAAAAAACTGCAGTACAATATTTTATGCATTTTTGTAAATTCCTTTTCTTTATGTTTCAAGAGCTAAACTAGGAATGCCTCAGTTTCTTAGTCCAGAAGCTCAAAGTCTTCTCAGAATGTTATTCAAGAGAAATCCTACAAACAGACTAGGTATTCTTTCAAATTGTACACTATTTGCTTAATAAATATTTTTCCTGTTATTTTCAGGCATTTTTAATGCGTAACTGATGTTTATCAGGCATTTTGCTGTAGTTGTTTGCATGCTTGAATTGCTAGTGTTGCCCACTTAAAACAATACTTTAAAGTTTGTTATTTCTACAAGTTTTATGTTAACATTTTGAAATCTGTGTTGCATAAAAATGTAGAGTAAAAAGATGTCCTTTTTCATGTTCTGTAACTGCTCTACCTTAATGCTGAGCTGGAGATTGGAAGATTCATTTACACGTTCCTACAACTGAAATAACAAATTAACATCTTGTTGTTCTCAATTCGTATAGGAGCTGGCCCAGATGGAGTTGAAGAGATCAAAAGGCATCCATTCTTTTCTACCATTGACTGGAATGTAGGTGTTTCCCATTCCAACAAGCAAGATCAAGGTCACAAAGCTGTTAAATGTAATGGTTTTTACTTCTGAAAACCCCAAAGCTAAAATGTAAATTTCTTAGCTTTTCATTCATTGCTTACACAAAATTATTCTTCCTCCAGAATTGCTGAACTATTTAATCTATCATGCAGCAGGAAATTTTCTTGACGATTTGGGTATCCCTGTTTATTCCAGAGTTACGGCTTGAGCATAGTTCAGTATAAATAGAATTTACATTTATCAAGAGAAAGAAAAAAAGTACCACAAAGCTGAGTTAAAATACATCATCTTTGAAAGTTGAGGAAGATTTGTCACAATTGTATAAAGCCGAGCCAAAAATATTTTTCACTTTAGGAATGTAAATCACAGGTTGAAAATAAAATTGCTTACCTGGCTATTTACAGTTTCTACAGAAGTATAACTTTTAGTCATTAATCTGGCAGCAACATATAAAAGCTAAGCATTTTCTTGTTTCTTCAGAAACTGGTCAGAAAGGAAATTCAGCCTCCATTTAAACCTGCTTCTGGTAAACCAGAAGATACTTTCTGTTTTGATCCAGAATTTACAGCTAAAACACCAAAAGGTAAACTTTATTGTGCTATTAGTATAAATTATTTGAAATATATCTATTTGTTTTGCTTCTTGTGCCATGAATAAACATTATATGTTTTGATACGTTCTCCGCACGTGAAAGGCAGTGTACCAAATGTAAAAATGTTCTTGATCTCAAGGCACAATATCTCCAGGGAGGCAATTCAACAGTGAGGCAAACAAACTTCAGTACTCGATCTTCTAATTCAATGTATTGAACTACATTAAAGTCTATATCTTGAATAGAACTATAAACTATAGTATAAACTGTAAACTATAATATATATGTTGCTGGAAACCCCCAAAAATTCTTAGAGTTATGCTGAAATCATTCATGGTTCAACAAGCCAGACCTCTGTTAAATAATTATTTCATGAATTTTATAAGCATGGCTACTCCATTAGTCTAGAAATGATTGGGGTGTACAAGGAAGCAAAGTCTTTACAACAGTTATAATTTCATAAACGTGTTTATCACAGTAGTTTATTGCTGATAGTAGTAATGAAAAGTAAATATTTTAACTCCCTTCGATTTATTCCATCATTTTGTCTTTCTCCACAAACTTGATGATGTGGATCTGAGCAAGACTTTTTGAAAAGCTGTATATTGCTCTCGGTTAACAATAATCAAGAATAATATAAAGAGATCTAGTTTGTGTCTGTGCTTCTTGCACTTGTGTTTTACACTTTTGAATTGCTGGTCAGTTGCAGCCTGGGAGCAGAATTTAACAAACTTCATGGGCACACCATAGCGGCTTATTGAAAGTATAATAATAATAATCCTTCTACTTGATATAGCGCCTTATCACGTCATTGAGATGTTTCAAAGCGCTTCACAGGATACACTATATTGACCGTATTTTGTGGGTGAATACAGGAAGATGCATTCATAGTAGCTTCATGATGTTGGAACAGTGCTTTTCACTTGCAATAAGTGCTCCTAGGCTGCCTCTTGTTGGCAGTTTGTAACATGGTATGCAAGAACATGAGAGTACTGACAATTGCAGTCATGCACTCACTAATAACATTTTGGATTGTGTGATATTTCAGTAAAATGTCTTTCTCTTTCATCAAGTACAAAAAATTAACAAAAAAAACTCACGTGCCATATTGTTGCTCTCATTCTTTGTGTTAATCTATCTGGATGCCTTCTTACCACACAATAAATAATTTTAAAAAAAATGATTGGACAATGGTTTCCCAGCGTTGTAACCCTGAATTATAAAATGTATGAGACTGCTTCTACAGAGACTCCTAAAAATGAAAACATTTCTATACGTATTCTTTGTTACAACATATCAAATGTGTTTGAAAATGGGGGAAAATATAAATTATTTTTTGACAAACTGAAATTGTATTGTTGGAGGCAAAGGAAATGATAAGATTGCAAACTGATCTGACATAAACGACAACAAAATTACACTTGTATAGCGCCTTTCACGTCAGGAGGTTTTAAAAGAATTTATTTCTCGATGCCAAGATTGGCTTTTAACAACATATATGTATTTTATGGAAGGGTTTATGTTGTGTGTCAGCCCACTCCTCATTTGTCAGTTGACAATTATTTTTCACACGAATAATGTAAAAATACATAATCACATTTCAACCAAACTTTCGAAGTCCACGTTCTTTGCTGGGAATTGTGCCTTTGTTACAATACTGACTTTCCACTTCAGTGGTATATCAACCCATATTGAATTTTGAATCCAATTTGTACAAAGAAATCTTAACTTAATGTTATCAGTGAAGTAAATGACAAACTATTATTATTTAGATTCACCTGGCATTCCACCAAGTGCTAATGCACACCAGCTGTTCAGAGGATTCAGTTTTGTGGCACCTAATCCAGTAGAAGAAAGCCAAAGCACTCCTCTCACAACTGTGCACCCTATTGTACAGGTATAACCAATCTCTGGTACAATTTAAAGTTTCTCTGCTCTCGAAATCAAACAATAACAATGTAAAATATAACTAATGCTGGGTAAATGTGGTTTAATTTTTAAACTAATCTTGTTGGTACACAAGTATGTGTGATCAAATCAGCTTCACAATGTATAACTTCACAATTTTTTGTGTGATGTAACAGCTACATGGCAACAGCATGCAGTTTAGTGATGGATACGAGTTAAAAGAAGACATCGGTGTTGGCTCCTACTCAATCTGCAAGCGCTGCACACACAGAGCTACAAGCATGGAGTTTGCTGTTAAGGTAGTTCAGGAATTCAGGAATGTCTGCTATTCATCAAATTTATATTTATTCAGCATTACACTTCACTGGGACGTTTATAGTATAATGTTTGGGTTTGGAGCTTTTGAGGAATTTTCCACTTTTAGCATTGGAGCTTTTTTTTGTACGCAGTGGTCTTGTGCTCCATTCAGTGGAGGTCAGGGAAAGCTCCAGGGAAGTGCCTCTACTCTCAACTGTTCCTATATGAATTTTTGTTGCCTTTCACTATACTAAATGTGTGTTATTGCTATTTACTTGATCACCTTTGAGGTTCTAAGTGGGAATCTATACAAAAAAAATTCTAGGATGTGAAGAAGTCTAGAATTGGGAAGTCTATAATTTTTAGTGGTCCTCGGGTAGAGCTATCTTAGCGCTTTATGATTTTAAATTCCACTTCCTACAGTTCCCATGTTTACTGATCAGAATCTGCTTGCTATTTTAGTGAGGCAAATTTAATATTGGAAAATTGGAAAGAAAGAATATATATGAAGGCACGATTACTATAAAATATCAGACTTGGCATACATTTGCCTCTGAATAGATCAATCCATACCCACTGCAATTAAAATGCTAATAACTTAAGATAGTGTATTTGAGCTGCTGCTGCATTTGGCAGTAATAGACACAAGAGGGCAGTAAAGGTACAGTATTGCATTAATGTAATGATTAAACGTAAATCAACCTGTACCTATGATAATGAAGGGCTAAAATTATTTTTGTTATTTCTGCTTGCCATAAGTTAATCATTGTTTATTTTAAATTTGCAGATAATTGATAAGAGTAAACGAGATCCTTCAGAAGAAACTGAGATACTGATGCGTTATGGACAACATCCAAACATCATTACTTTGAAAGATGTAAGTTGGCTTCATTTTATTTGAATACTGCACATTTGTTTTCTGGATGATTAATAGACATTATATTCAGCAGGCCATATTGGCAGCTGTTTTTTTTTGCATTGTAGAATCTTCATTTCAACAAATCCCTGGCAGTATGGAATATGATGTTTTACACTTAATGACAAGTCATCTCTGATAGCACCCACAGATGGTATATTTGTCAGTTCTAAGAAGAAAATTATAGCTTGAAGGTTTGTAACTTAGCAAAACTAAACATCTGTGTTTTAGGAAAAAAAAATAGGATTTGTTGTTATTTTTTAGTCATAAAAAGAGTAGGGAAAAGATGAGTTGATATTTCTATCTTTCTCAAACTAGGTGATGTAAAATTAGATTAAATTTTACACCTTTAATAACTTTGTAATTAAGGTGCATTACAACAAAGTGTGAATGTGTAATACTATAATTGGGCAAACATTACTCAAGAAGCATTAAAAGATATTCACAATACTCTCTAATTTTCCCTTATTTTCTCCTCATTCCATAACTTCAGTGCAGACCGAAATACTCTGTCCAGTGAAAGGCACTATAAAAATTGAATTTTGTTGTTGATATGTTGATCACCTTCTTTCAGTCATTTCTCTCATTTTAATCAATTCCCACAAATAAAGAATGCTGAAAGCGTAGTTGCTATCTAGTGGGTGATACAGAACAGGTGCTAACTAATCAGTTTTCTGGCAGAAAGGAGAGAAGATTTAAGAGCAAGTCTCCCTTATAAATCCTTGCAGCTCTTGTGGTGGAATAGCTCAACGTCTTGCCCCTTTCGCCGTGCGATAGTGTGTAGCTATATTGAAAACCAAACAAAGAGAAAAACTATTTAACAAATAATTATCCTTGCATAAGTAAAAATGATTTTTTTGCCTTCTATTGTCAAATTATATTTAACAAAACACTTTCCATGTTTCTCTCAAATTCATATTTCCATCAAAATATTAATCCTATAATTCTTTGGCATGAGTATTTGCCTTTTTTGTACATGTGTTGAAGAGAATTTTAGTCGATGCTCTATATTTCCACTTTAATGTGAACTATTTATAAACAATGACTTGTCTGTATTCGTAGGTGTATGATGATGGACGCTATGTTTATTTAGTTACTGAATTACTCAAAGGTGGTGAGCTGCTTGACAGAATCCTTAGACAAAAGTACTTTTCAGAACGAGAAGCCAGTGCTGTGTTATTCACAATAACAAAAACTGTGGACTATCTGCATTGTCAAGGGGTGAGTGCCTGTTGGAGATTATAATCGTGAATATATATGCCACTTATATGCATAATCTTCTGGCTTCAAGCTATGTTGGTGCTTCACAGAAAAAAACTGTAAAGTGAATTGACTATACATGTGAGCGAAACATGACCCTTATGAAAATGGTTGGTAATTTGCGATTTGAAGAAAGGTTTAAACTGGTTGAACTCCTAACAGTGTCCCAACACGTACTCTGGGCTCCACAAACCTTGGCTTTTGTCAAACTGAGCAAAATACTTTAAAACATGTGATGGACTGCGGTCTCCAGGGAGAGAGTGCACATTGCATTGCAGAAGTGGGAAGATTTGTATGCATAGCTTGTATGCATCAGTATGTTCTGTGAAATGCTTTGAGACATCTCGAAGACATGATAAGGCGTGATGTCAAATGCAAATATTAGTATTATATTTGCAGTCTAATTTGGGTACACTTAAGAATGGTGATGTGTTATTGCCTGAGTCCGATCTGGCTAATCAAAACAGAATGTGTAAGCTGTTAAAATCTTTGCCTTCATAGGTTGTGCACAGAGATTTAAAGCCAAGTAATATTTTGTATATGAATGAATCTGGTGATCCTGAATCTATCCGGATTTGTGACTTTGGGTTTGCAAAACAGCTGCGTGGTGAAAATGGACTCCTCATGACTCCGTGCTACACAGCTAACTTTGTAGCTCCTGAGGTACAGTTACATTCCAACTTTGCTGTCTTTCGATGATTTGTATTGGTCTTCAATACGAGATGGGGCTCTCAGGTGTAGTACGGAATCTTACAATAGGTGATTTTGTTTTTTAGGTTCTTATGCGACAGGGTTATGATGCTGCTTGTGATATCTGGAGTCTTGGTGTGCTCCTGTACACAATGCTAGCTGGGTAAGTAGGACTCAAAATACGGAGCTGCGTTTATGGGGGAATAAAGAATGCTGGAAATCTGGAATAAATTTTAAAAAAAGTGTAAATGTGCAGAACGTGGATCATAATCTGAAAGAGGTGGATAAATTACAGTTTTTGAAACAACTTCATCAAAACATGTAATAGAAGCAGATGGGTTCCTTCACTTTAATAAGGTGCGTAGTCCTCCCTCCTATTGCGCTAGGCCGCTTATTGATGGGTGTTATTAGAGGACTGAGCTCAGTGGATTGGGGGACTTTAGATTGGCCTCATAGAATATAAATTGATTTCTAAGTTTTATTTTCTCTGTTGCTTGTTGGTAATAATTTGAACAAAAAAGTATTCCCTCCAGACCTTTTGTATTCCCAGTAAATAGAACATTATATGTCTGGTGGACAAAAGTCTATCAGTTTCTAGTTTTTCCTCATTAAATAAAGTGAATTATGGATACATAGGCCTCCCATGCCAACTATTAATTCTATTTGTTTTCATTAAATTTAACTGGACAGGAAGCCAGGTTTATGACTCAACTGAGCAGTAGTATCTTCACACAATACACAGTTAAATGACCAGCACCATTAGAGAATTGCAGGGAAATTTGCCTAATTTCCACACTCATATAGACGCTCACAGAAAGAGTGCGAAGCAGATTCCGCCTAAAAATTGCCGTTGCACTTTTCTGTTGGCCCAGGCAATAACTAATGCAGTCACAGGACACTTCTACCACTCTTTAGAAAGATTTGCAGCTGATGTATTAAGCAAATTATCAATAGTGACAAAATATTGATTTATTCTAACACAACTAACATTGAATTTATCTGTTTCCCCGGCTATTTTCCCAGCTTTTAACGTGTATTGGTAACTTACTGTGTAAATGCGTATGACCAACAGTCCAGTTAGATTTTTAAATTGATGATTCATATTTAAATTTTTTTGCATTATTTTTGCAATAGCTATACTCCTTTTGCCAATGGACCCAATGATACCCCAGAAGAAATTTTATTACGAATAGGAAGTGGCAAGTTTTCATTGAGTGGAGGTAACTGGGATACCGTCTCAGATGCAGCAAAGGTAAGACTTTTTAGGACTAAATAGAGCTATTATAGTAATACTTACATTGTTGTGTACAAAGTATGTTGACTAACACGCCATAAATAAAGCTTAATCATTAGTCAATTAAATGAACACGTTCCAAGTTCATTTTTCTTTCAGTTTTGTGTGTGGGTGTTCTAGAAAGGCTAAGGCGAGCTGCAACAGTTGTGTGGAATGAAGCAGTATCCTCTTTTGAAGTTGTTTAGAGGTTGAGGGTCTGGTGTAGTTCAGATCAGAAGCACAATTTTTCCATGCTGCAACAGCATTCCACAAATCCAGTCTTTGAGTAACCACTTTTCCCTCATTACTATGAGTGAAATTGCCTGGTTAATGCGGAGTTATTGATAGTTTAGTGTTATCTCAAATCCACTGAGACTTGGGATGAAATTATCCAGACCTGACTCACTAAGAGCACTTGGAATGATGTTGGGGGAAGCCTTTCAGAATATTCACATAATGTTTATTAAGCACCAAACTTTTCCTACCCTGTAATATTTCACAGTTTATCAAAACTGGCATAACATGGTTCATTTTTCATGATTTACAATGAGCCTCTTTGAAAATGTAATTCATGGGTCCATCAAAGTGCAGATTTCTGGAAATTTGTGTTTAGGTGGATATTGATCTTGAAATTCTGAAAATAGGTCATCAATAATAATCCCTAAAAAATTGTTGGCCATTTCAATGCACAACTGTTTGTGGGACTCTGTTGTGCACAATTGGCTGCCGCGTTTCACCCACATATATACAGTCAATTTACTTTACAATATATTCTGTGGAGCGCTTTGAGATGTCTAGAAGATGTGTAAGACGCTATATCAAATGCAAGGATTACTATTATCATAAATAAGGTTCCAGGTGCTATACTGGATTTAGTCAATCTCAGCCTCGATGCCGCTGAAACTGCTCATGTCCTAGAGAGGGAAAATCAATTCGGGTACCCACTCCTGATTTATTGACAACTGCTGGAGGGGTCTGTACTGTATGTAAAGAGAAAGACTTTAGGTTTTTGGATTCCACTTATATTGGGTACATTATTTTGTTTCCACTTTTCTTTATTTTGCTCTTCATTAAATTCCATTTGTTCAAAAATACAGGATTTGTTGTCACACATGCTTCACGTAGATCCCCATCAAAGGTTTACAGCTGAGCAGGTTCTCAAACATCCCTGGATTGCTTGCCGGGATCAGCTACCACATTTTCAACTAAATCGACAGGATGCACCTCATCTGGTAAAGGTAGGTTCAAGTAGTGGTGGAAGATGGAATGGTGTTTGATTGTTACATTCGAGCCAACTCCTGAATTTAATAGATTATATTTACCCATATATATCTCACCACAAAATTAAAAGGTAATATCTTTCAAATGTTGAAGATGAATAAATTCAGAAATCCATGTTTTTTTTTCTCAGAACGATTGCATCCTATTGGAAATGTACGCAAATAAAATCAAGTTAAAGGTAGCATGAGTTTGCAAATGCTGAGTTTTGAGATGTTTGTTAGCTGTGCTTCATGTTTTATAGCAATCAATGGTTGGAAAAAAAAGGAGCTGATGCCTTGGCTTTTGAAGAACTTTAAAGGAAAGGATCAATATCACTAATTTCTCTTCATGGTGCTTTTTTTTTCTAACATACGTTGAAAGCCAATGACTTGGGAAATATATATTTGAAGTTTTCTTCTGTATGTAGCAGAAGTGTTTCATTCTAGTTGTATAAATCATAACCGGCAATTCTAACACCACATACTTCTGGGAAGTTAGCAAACTTTCAAAAGATTAATAAACTAATATTTCAGTTAACAGTATGGTTTCAACGACAGTTCACCCTCTTTCCCCCCTTTACTCTCCCTCCTGATTATAATTGTCTGTTCCTAAAATAATTTTTAAAACGTCTAAGCTTCATGAATGCAAAGTCTTGCTTCATGAGTAATTATGCCATTTAAATCCAAACACCACTGTCAAGCGTTTTGGGCACTACTCTGCATGAGAGTTGCTATATAAATGCAAGTTGTTGTTGTTATAAGATTTGTACTCCTATATTGCAGGGTGCTATGGCTGCTACATATTCTGCCCTCAACCACAAGACATTTCGTCCAGTGTTAGAACCAGTTGCAGCTTCAAGTTTAGCCCAACGAAGAGTTATGAAAAAGCTTACCTCAACAGACTTATGAAATGATATGAACTGGCAATATGTGACTTTTTCAATCGACTTGAATAGAGGCAAGATCCCAGAGGTTGTATAAATGTTTTTGCTTTTATTTTTTTTACTTTGAATATTGGGAAATTGAATATCAAGCTACCACATCTGGATGAAGGATTTGGTTGACCAGAGAATGAAATGAGATTTATATCAATTATCTTGGGAGTGTTGCAGTGGACAATTCATCACACTTAAAAATGTAAAGTTAAAATTTCACACAGGTTTATATCCTGATAAACCATTACTCAATATATTTTACTGTGTTCAACAGGGCATAAGAGTTCTATTCAGGGTGTCATCGTGAACAGCAAAGAAAGTGGTTTTGCTTCATGCGATCTTGTTCTAAGAAGTTGTCTAATTAAACTTTGTATTTTATTTATTTACTTTCATTTTCAAGAAATACAGTACTTTTAGATAAAGTTTATTTTGAGGTCAATTTATATATTATCATTAAAATGTCATATTGCACATCACCTAAGTTGTCTGACAGCCTTAAATATTGCTTCGACATATGTCCTTTATTTGGTTTTCCATTTTTTCAGAAATACATAGTCTTTGAATTTCTGCATTATTGTAAATATGTATAGAATATCGGAGGGGGTTCATTTGGGGAAAATAAATCAACTTTACTGTTTAGGTCTCAGTGTGAAATCTAAAAAATGTTGGTAAGCAATGGAAAGGCTAACTCAAGGCACAAGTACTGCAAGGTCATTTCTGAACAGATACAATGGAAATCATAACATTAAACAAGAATTCTGATGTACATCATCATGTTCAACATAATATCATTTTAATCTTAGTTTTTGTGATTTATGAGAATGGAGGTAGCTAATGATGGAATTTGGTATGGCCAAATTAAAGCTGCATTATTTTTTTCAATAATCTCGTCATTGTCTTTTTTTTTAAATCAACCAAGACTCATCTGTATTTGTCTGATTTAGAAGCTCCGCCATAAATAAATGGAAAACTACAATAAAGCTAAGGCATTTCAACTATGTTTTTCCACTTTTATCGATTCTGTTCTAGTTAAGATGTGATTGTACATTCTTCAATATCATTTGTTGAATATGAATATATTTGCTTTTAAAATGTGCATAATGAATACTATTCATACTCATACATGTCTTAAATTCAGATAGATTTGATGTTAAGTGGAACATGAAACCCAAAATTTGTTTGGAAATGAATTGGAGACAAAATTTAACTGTAGATGGCAGAATGTACAAATAACATTGTAGTTTTTAATTCATTGTCGAGATCAAGACCCGAAAATCTCCTCTAAAAGATGTTCATCGATTTGGATGAATCTTTCTAGTTCTCTAGGTTTAAACTTGGATTTGAGACAAACCTGTTTTTATTTTAAACAGATCGTAACCAAACTCACTAATATGGATAATATAGGCAAATCACTTGACTTAACTATAATCTTAATTATAAATTTCCTCTATATTATATTATTGGCTAAATTAGATAAACATCATTCAAAGACTTTAAAAAATTCTATTGTGATCAAGTATTGTCCCTGAATATTTCAAAACTATAGTAAAACAATTATGAAAGCAAGCAATTTATTCATTTGTAAAAAAAAATGTTTTTAGAAGAAAGGCTCATGATTTCCAACCCTTTATGTTGACACTAAGAGAATCCATAGGTAAAGATAGAGAGCAAGGACATCTAAGGTAAGAGGTGGTGAATCTATTGGTTAAATTTTGAGAAATGTAAAGAAACATTCTTTGAAGAATTGAAATGAAGAACAATTTTCTGCCCCATGATGTGAAGGAAGTCAAATTGTTGATCGAGAGAATGGTGAAGCCATGTATTCTGAAAAGTGGAAAGTATTTGATACTCTTGTTTGTTTAATTTATTGATGCCAATAAGAAACCAAGTGGAAGAGACAAGATGTCTTAAGAACTTCTAAGTTGCTATGATAGAGTCGGAGGATGGAACATCCAATATCAACCATTAGGTGGTGATTTGAGAGGAACTCATATATCTTGTGCTTATTCTTATAATACGCTAAATTTGTAAAGGATCTAAAATATAGAGGAAAACTAAAAAAGATCATCTAGCACAGTAAAATACCACGGTTGATATTTTCAGACACCCGTGAACAAAATGTGTTGAAGTAGCTGTGGTAAAAGAGGAACTACAACAGCTATCCTGAGAAAGTAGCAGCGTGTTAATGACCGAAGAATCTGTTCCCACACTGATTGACTAATGAAAACATTGGTCTTATAATAATAATAATACTCGCATTTGATATAGCGCTTTTCACGCCTTCTAGATGGCTCAAAGCGCTTCACAGAATATACTGTAAAGTGAATTGACTGTACATGTGCGAAACGCGACAGCCAATTGTGCACAGAAGTGTCCCACAAACAGTTGTAGATTGAGATGACCAATTTTTCTTGAGAGACTATTATTAGGTGTAGAGTAACGAAGCTTGCCCAAGGTTTCTCCCTGCCTGGAATTGAACCCAGGTCTCTTGCTTGTAAGGCAAGTTTTCTAACCACTGAACTACAGGATTTCACAGATAATAAATGTGATTCTGTGTGTCTAACTAGAAGCCTGACTTCACAGTTTTTGGAAGTGTATTGTCGTTAAATGTGAGTATCCTGCCACAGCAAATGTTATCAGCTCTGTTCGTGTATGTGTTTAATCCCTTGAGGTTCATTTTACTATTCCCACTAATTGCTGTGATTGTCCAATTGCTGCCATGATTTCCTACAAAAGCCATCACTGCTAGACAACCACTGACCTTCCTAATCATTCATTAGGAGTGAAGTGAAATGTACCTTATTACTTATATAAAGACAGCTTAATTATATTGTATTGAACATTTTGTTTTAATTTCATATGAAAGTATTAGTTAATAATTTCACGTAACTGGGAGGTGCTGATTGCGGTAACAAATGTATACTGTGTAATACATTGAAAGAAAGCTGAACTCTGCAGTTTTTTTTTCATCTCAACTGATTATTTATTCTCCTCAGACCAGAACATTGGACCTGGGACGGGCACTGGCAGGACTCTCATTCCACCAATTTTTAAATATTGATATCCAGGTTCAGTTGGTTTAAACTTGCTTTCAATCCCAAACTGTTTGTAATTTCCGGGCTTCGAGACCTCTGTCTTGTCTTGTGTGGATTTTTCTGGTAAAAATTCCTTCAAATTTATACAAAAGAGATGCCTTATTAAGAAAATAAGAAGCTTTGCTTCACAAAATGCATTTATATGAATTATTTATATAAAATATAATCTCAGTCCTGTATGTTCAATAGGCTAGAGCAGATTAGAAAGTTGCTTGTTGTGGGCAAGAGCTATATCAGTACTGAAGTCAGCAACAAATTGAGTTTTAGTAAAGAATCCATCAATAAAGAATTTGCTTTTGGCAGTCTTTCTAGAATAGCAATATGAATTGAAATATTTTTCTTTATTCATATTCTTCTCAAAAGACTCTTTAAATTTAAACTAATTGCTATTCTCTGACAGTAAAACTCACTTGTGTTTTGTGCAAATGTAAGGGCTGCTTTGATGGCAGCCTTTTATTTGGGCATCTCGGCTTTTCGAACAGTGGTGTGGGATAAATTTGTGATTGCGATTGTTCCAAGTTGAAAATAGCATCCAAATCTGCAAAAGAAAATAGCAATGTAAGCAATACATTACTAACAAACAAAATCTATGAAAAATTTCATTATTGCATTTTGTTTTCAACTTTTGGTGCCAAATAATAGATTGTGATGTCTTAACATACTTTTTCTGAGTTTTGAATTAAAAGAAATTTAGAAACTTCCTTCCCTTACCAATTTGAGTACTTTATACTTTTGAAATACTGTACTTTGGATTAGTAGTCGACTCATTTGAACTATTTCCCTTTGCGTGACAAGTTATGAGAGTTCGAGTTTCACTATACAACAACAACATTACATTTGTAGAGTGCCTTTCATGTCAGGAAAAGGTCCCAAAGCACTGACAGTTGGGGGTTAGGACCTGAGCATGGTGGGGCAGGGTTGGGATGAGGGAGGACAGCGAGGTAGGAGCATGACTGAAGGCACAGTCAAAGAAGAGGGTCTTGAAGGAGGCGAGGTAGAGAGCAAGGCAAAGGGATTGTGGGATGGAGTTCCAAAGTGTAGGGCAGAGAGGCTGAAAGACCGGCCACCAATGGTAGAGTGGATTAGGTGGGAGTCATGGAGCAGATTGGTGCCCGCTGAATGGAGGGGGTGGACAGGTTGATAGCAGGTTAGAGAGGTTGGAGGGGGAAAGTCCGTGGAGGGCCTTGAAAGTACTATATACTATACCATGTAAAGGATGCTGCAGGAAAAGACAATGGTAGTGAGCTAGCAATAAACTAGTATTTTCAGTTTCAAACAAAGGAAAACAAAGCATCCAAAAAGATGTAGGAAAATGCCGTTTGAGAAATGTTTGCATGGATAATATCAAATCCCTTCAAGCCTTGCACACTTCTACCTATCAGATTTGCTTAACCCCTACTCCACCAACTGTTACCTCCGCTCAGCTGGCTCTGGCCTCCTGTTTGTCTCTCGGCCGTCTTCCCTACAATTGGCAGCTGTGCTTTTAGTCACTCGTTCCGAAGCTCTGGGACTACCTCCCTCAATCTCTCTGCCTAGCCATCACCCTCCCCACCTTCAAATCCTGCCTAAGGAACTTTTTGATTGCGCTCACGGTCTCCTTCCTCTTCCCCTGGCTCGGGGTCAGACTCCCAACACTATCAAGTCTTTGGGATGCAGCTCTGAGTGAAGGATGCTATATAAATGCAAGTTGTTATCAGAATAAATACCGTAAAGCAAGAAAGTAGTGCATGAACAAATTGAGAGAGTGGACAAGTTTTGTGAGGTTGACAACTTATACCAGGGGTGAAGTATTCAAGTTTCACTATATTGTGAAAGCAATATTCAAATACTTCCATGTTTTTTCACTCTAGTCCTCCATCCTTTGTTAGCCTTGAATAAATGAATTAGCACGTTATTCTTGAAATGTAAAATTGCAGGAGCTTTTCCGATAAATCGAAACCGGATAACGAGAGCAGAATATAACACTTGAAATGTTTAATCTTAATTAAAGTGATCATATCAGGGATTTCCATTAAAATAAATCCTCACTGCCAACTGTACAAACCTACTGGTCCTTTGTGAGTAGAACATGTTGCCGGATGCGTTTCTGCACACTTTGTTTGTACTGGATCAGAATAAACCATGAGTTTTTCAAAACTAACACCTGCGGCATGGTCTCCATCCACATGCGAGACATTCGTACAATTCCAGTCCTCTTGCTTTGTGGCTTCAGTGTTCTTATTGATGGAGTTTGCTATTGCTTCCTCTTCCCTGCGAAATATGTGTTCATAGTTGTCAATCCATTAATGTATGTACACCTTCAAACTAGATCTCGACTGCTTTTGAAAAGTGATTCAATGTGTTTCTTGTGTTTTTTACCATATTAAAGCATTATGATAAAGAGATCATATTTAGAATTGTTTCAAATCGTATACTGTACTATTTTCAACATTTCTAAAACAGCCATTCGTCCAAAAATGTACAACTAATTCATATTTACATGTTAAATATTTTCATAATCATTTCATTGTCTGGTTTTAACAAAGTGAACAGTATGTAAAAGCACTGTGAAGCAAAACACTGAGAAAATGTACTTGTCACAAAGTATATCTTGCAAGTAAGTATTTGGTTTCACTTACATGCTTATTTCAGTCATGTTTAGAACAGGTTTTTTTTCTAGACAAAGACTAAACTATATTCAATCCCAGTCTTAAATGGACCATGCTCCACCTAATACTTGCTTGTTTGAAATAGAATTTCTGTGCCAGGAGCACAATTGTGACATCATAAAAAACCATGAAATCACAAAAGCCCTGCAGACCCAACCTTCTTGAAACTGATGACATTTTTACTGTAATAGAAAATCTAACCACGAATAATAATGCAATTCTGGCTTATTGTTTTATTTTCCGATATATATATATATATATCCTATAAATTGAAGGGAACTATTTGCTCGATCCACAAAAGATTGGAAGGAAGTGTTCACTTTTACTTTCTGTGTTTTAAAATCTCCCAAATTGGGAAGAAAGGTTCTCACATGGTCTAATGAATGAATTTGTTCAAGATTGATAGTTACACTCTGAAAATCGCAACTTTGTGGAAAAGAAACAAAGCATGCACCTAGCCCTCCCGCACACACACACACACACTATAAATCTGCTGCCTTTGCCTCTACAATCTAAGAATTGCAGGAAATTTAGAAGTAGCGATTTATGTTAATTTTAGTTTTTTTTTAACTTGAGAGCCAACATTAGCCGTAACGAGGGAAAACAGAAATATGTTCAAGAACTGATGTTGTTTGCTGGAATGCAAAAGAAGAACAAAATGTATACAATTCCCAGCAACATAGTTGTTATGACTCAAGTTGGCTGCTACGTTTGCATGTACATAGTCAGTACATTTGGAAACAAATGCTTGTGAAGTACTTTGAGAAATTGGTGTTTAACATCACAGGCACGAGAGCAAATGCAATGATTAATATTAAAAGTAATACAAGCTGAAATGTATTTAGGAGGATTCTCTTGATCAGGCCACTAGATGGAGCATTCAATTCGCCCTTGGATTTGCAATCCAACTTCAGAAAGTTCCAATTGGTAGAGGTTCCAATTGGTAATGTGTGCAAAACGTTAAGAAATGTTTCATTCCAGATAAATAGTAATGGTTACTTTTATTTTTGAAAATTAAAGGCTCTCCTGCATCATAATAAAAATGCTTAGCTTTTATTCATTGATGATACATAAATTGTACTGAAAGGCATCATTACACTGATGGCCTGTGGCATTTATGCTGAAACTGACATACTGCTCTTTTCCCCAATGAAATTTAGCCAAGTACAGGTATGTTAGCTATACCCCCGTGTAACATACATGGCCTAATGGTTTTGAATACGTTTATTCATATATTTTGAAACTTTTTTCCTTATAAAAAGAATTAGCAGTTTAATATTAGAAAAGTTTGTGCAAAATGCAATAATAATGAACTAAACAAATAAGTTATGAGAATCACAAAAATATCAAAGGGCAGGAACCTTATATTTCACTGGCTTGTGCCCAGGTACTAAAAATGGATTGCGCGATAGGAAGTCATTAATAAAAAGCTAGTGATTAACCAAATACATTAAAATCTATTGTGATTGCAATGCAAATTTATTGTAACATTGGCAACCATTTTGGACAGTATCCAATTGCATCTAAATTTTAAAGAAAGTGAGATTCTGATGGTAGCAAGTCCCAAATAAGATTTAGTAATGACCAACTAGCTTTAAAATTGTTGCGGCAAGAAATTAGTAATGCTGCTGGCAGCTGTTTTGGAATTTTGTCTGCTGTGCTTGACTTCAAAAGAAATTAAGATTTTCATGGTAAGAAATCACATACCACATTTAATGAATGCTTGTGTGGTTTGAACAATCCTGCAGTCACAAGAAAATAGAAATGTTGGCCACTAGACGGCAGTCTTTAGTTTAGCAAGTACTGTATACTCATTTGTGGTTTAACTGTACAGCCTTTAACAACAAAATTACATTTGTATAGTGCCTTTCAACCTGAATTTCAGATCTAATAGACAAACAAAATTGTCATACAATTGCACATAATTTATATTGTGTGGATCTGCACAGGTATAGATTACAAATAATTCTTAAAAAGAAAATCCTATTTTAGCTACTTATGTAACATTAAAAATACAGAAAGTAGTCGAGAATGTCTTACACTGTTTAAATACATTCAGGAAAAAAATGGAATTAAAGAGAATTATTTCACAGTCTGGATTTAGTTTATTCTAAAAAAAGTTCGGTAAAGCAATAAAACAATTCCAACCTAGTATACAACAACAACATAATTACATGTGTATATCATATTGGATGGGATAATTCAGAATTCAAAGAGTAGTACAATCTGTGTTGTGTATTGTCTTGTATATTTCATATGGAAATACCAGTAACATACCAGTTTGATAAAGCCTCTGTTAAAGTCACCAGCTAAATACTAATAGAGCTACAGGATTTAATTTATCTGGAAGGTAAAATGTTTTTCATTTTTATTGGATGTTTTGTTCTCCCAAAAAACATATATTCAATATTCTAATGAAACAATTTGAGACACAATCTCAACTTGAAGGATGCTTTATTGAATGCAACCATTTTTATGATAATTTTTATGTACAAATAAAAAATGAGGATGTGTACTCTTAAAGTAAACTCAGAAGAGTTTCCATGATTATACACAGATATTAAAAAGCAGGTGAGGATCGTATATTAACAATGTTTTTGATGTCTCGTCATTGTACATTTTGGACAAATCACTTTGGAAGTGTTTTGTTTTTAAGAAAAGATCATTTGCACCCCAAATTTTAAAAATACACCTGCAAATATATTTTAATTGTAACAAGACAAAATCTGCTTTCATATTCAAATTGCCCCCACATCATCCAGTTAAATTTGGATTAAGGACAAGAAAAGAGAGTAGATATAAAAGCAGAATAAGCATTCTCTCAATATAGAACATGGTTGAGCATTCTTGCAGAAGTACTGTATCTTGAATCTGCTCTTTCTGGTAAGGAGTAGATGCTCCAGGTGGCAGTGGAGAGTCATTTATATCAACTCAGATTTTTAAATATGAGAAAGAGTTTCTAACAACTGGTATGAATAACTGAACTAGTCTGAAAAAACGGCAGCCAAAACTGACGTGTTCTTTGGTTTTCTCAAACTCATTTTTGCATCTCATGCAGTGGTTGCATTTTTGCCTCTGAATCAGAAAGTTGTGGGTTCAAGCCCCCACCTCGAGACTTGGAATTGCTTAGTTTAAGCTGACACTCCAATGCAGTGATGAGGGTGTATTGCATTATTGCAGGTGCCATCCTTCGCATGAGATGTCAAACCAAAGTCTTGTCTGCCTGTTTGTGTGAATTTTAAAAGATGTTGGCACTATTCAAAACGAGAAGTTTCTCTTGGTGTCACATTATCTTGATGGGGTAGAACGGACTAGAGTAGAAAATAATTCAAACAACAACAACAATAATAATTCTTGCATTTGCACTGTAGCAAAATAATTAGAAAATTTATCAATGATTTCTGTAAAATCTTGTGTTGCTTTCGAGTGTTGCATTTGTAGGTGTTGATTACATTTGTCGCAGTTAATAGTTCATGGAATTTTATTTGTTAGCTATTGAAACCATAATATATTTTTTTAATTAAAAAATACGTTGAAATGACTACCAAATTAAATAGTGCTGTAAGATAGCTTTAAGTGATGATGAACATAAGGATTGCCCTGGCACTGCCGTCCGTGTCTCAAAGCTTTTTAAAATATTTATTTAGTGCCATGTTGCAGAAAATATTGAAAGCAAGTTTTTCCACGATAGGAAAACGTGCCAAATGCTACACCCCAAGAAAAGCCGTCAGCCAAAAATAATCATGAACTCTTGCACTATAAATCAGGATGAAAAACTCTGCTTTGCTTAGCAAATTCCTCCACGCACCATGTGATTGGTGCGTCGCCTGGCATACAAATTAGAAAAAAAAGGCAACTGCTTTCTGCCAATAATTTTCAGTAAAACTCCTCCCTGTATTCTTTGCGCTGTCTGATCACTTCTTCCCTGCAGTGCATAAATAAAGACCTGACCCTACGCTGGCCTCTTATTTCTTTTCAGCATATCATCTGCATCATATTTGGTCCTATCATTGCTCCTGGTCTTTTTGTGTGTGGTTCTATGCAAAAAGGTTATAAGAAAATTATTCATTCACCATATAATTATTTGTTTGCATGTTACCTTTTATTCAGCTTCTAGGACCGATCAGAAATCACCAAAGGAAAAGTAAATCTGAGAAGCATCATTCCTGTATCAGAAACCATCCTAATTAGAATTTTGTCTAATAAAAGAAATAGCAAGTTTCATTCTCCTTCCTAGTAGAACATAGATTGATTGCAGCATAACTATATATATGTATGTATGTTAGTTTTGGTATTGGTAGTAATTATTTATGCCATCTTCAATGAGTCTTTGAAGGTCTGCGCCAGCTGTGGGATCGATAGCATCCATGTCAGTGTTGCTGGCAGGTGCATGACAGCCCAAATCTATGCAAAATTCATTTTCACATGATTTGAAGCCATTATCAAAATGTAAATGTCAAATCTTCAAACTCAATTTGTTTCCTAAGATAGTATATGTGTCTTTTGGAATAAGGTATAATTATTATTAAGGAAAGGATGCATACTGATTATTCTTAAGATTCACTTTTTTAAGAATACTATTTGGGTGGTGTTAGGGATCATGTTGGTAATCATTCAAGCGCGATAGAAAAGGAAATTTATCCAATCATTCAAGTCAGAATTAGGAATTAGGATCAATATACAGAAAGGCTAATTAGAAAAACAACAACTTGGATTTATATAGCACCCTCCACGCGAGATGGAGTCTCAGAGTATTTCACAATAACGGATTCCGGGGTCGAGTCAGGAGGAGGGGGAAAAAGGTGACCAAAAGCGCAGTCGAACAGAAACGTCTTTAGGCATGACCTGGAAATAGGAAAGGAGGGGACACGGCGTAGGGAGCGAGGAAGGGAGTTCCTCGCTCCCTTCGCCTTGGGGTGTAGTGGCTGAAGGCATGCCCACCAACGGTGGAACGGAGGATTCGGGGGACCAGGAGGAGGCCAAACCCAATACAGCGAAGGCAACAGGTAATGTTTTGAGAAGAGAGGAGGTCAGAGAGGTAGGGGGTGAAGATTGGAGGGATTTGAAAACATGAGTGAGGATCTTGAAATCGATCTGCTCTGAGACAGGGAGACAGTGAAGTTTGGGAAGGACTGGGGTAATTGGACAGTGAAGTTTCATTTAGGTGAGAATGTGGACGGCGGAATTCTGAATAACTTGGATTTTATGAATGGTGGAGGAGGGGAGACTGGTGAGAGGGGCATTTGAATAGTCCAGCCGAGAGGTGACAAAGGCATGGACCAGGGTTTTGGCAGTTTTTGGGTTGAGATATTGGCGGAGACAGAGAAGATAATTTCTTAAGTCATCCTGAAGGATCATATGCGAAACAAAATTCCGTAGTTACCAGCAATTAGTGTACCATATGAACCAGCCAAAATCTGCCAAGTTAGACATGTGCAGGACAGAAGGCAGATAAATTATATATTCTCTTGCAACATCGTTTTCCAAGTCTTTTTAGCCAAGCAGCTTTTAAGTTGGCTTCTAGCTCTGGTTGCCTGGAATTGTATATAGATATATACTGTACTCCACAAACCTTTTCCATAAGTTAGTGGTCAGTCCATTGGCTCTCTTTCCAGGATGTGCATGGTTTTGGTAGAGCTGGCCACACACTTTACTAGAGATTTCAGGAGCTGATTTATGCTACACCTTTGGTGTTGCACTGAAATAAAGCTTGCATCACATCAACACAAAATGCAGCAAAATAGGGCAATTTTGCTCCCCCAAATTTAGTGGGCTTCATCGGTACTTCCTGTCTGTTAAGTGAGATCACCTTCTTCCAACTGCATTTCTTGCCAGCTGATTGGGCAATGGACTGACAGTGGCAGTAGAGATATCTTGGCCGTCAAACCCTCCCAGCTGGAGGAAGACATACTTTGGAAAATGCCCAGAAGGAGAAAATGAGACAAACAGCAAAGCAGTTTTTTTTAAAAAAAAGAAGTGCAATGCATAAGTTAAACAATGTAAAACTGATTCCCAACACACATCCTTACTATAGTTCTAATGGAATGTACCTAACAAAAAGACATCTGACATAACAATCTTATCAACGACAAGAAACCTGCTGCCAAACCTTATTTAGGCAGTCAGATCTAAGGCAGCTCATTGAATATATTGTATGTATATTCTTCTCTTTTGTTTCCAAATGTGGTATCTTGTCTCTTTCTGAATTACGTAATGTTTCTGAAGCTCTAAAGATTGGTTATAACCATTTACAATAACTGAAGTCCCCCCTCCTTTTCTTCAAGCCTGCCTTTGCTATGAGTGGTTTGCTCAAAAAAAGCTAAATAGTACAATTTTAAAGATATCTGACTAATTCATTTTTAGGACTATGGACATTTTTAGGACTATTTGCCAACTTCCCTAATGCCTTGTGACAATATTGAAATGTGCCTTTTCTCCAGAAAAGATAGGACTGTATTTACCATCTCATTTCAACATTGGGAAGTGTGGTCACTGTATTCTGCTGGCCACTCTATCCCTGTTATTCACTACAGATGTGTCAGCTATTAAAATTTCAATTGGGTTCAAGACTAAGCTGCTGCATACTACTTATGGGACTTTGGAAACCAGAATTTTTTGTTTTGCTATTGATGATAAAAAAAAATGATTTGTGATGGTGGAGGGGGGTGTTAGTCAGGACACAAAAGAGTTTAGCTGCAACCAGTAAATGGAATTGATTTGGAAACTACATTAGTAACTAAATTAATAAGGCTTCCTAAAAGCTGTGTCAGCCAAGCCATGAACTTTCTGATGTTTGGTTGTTTGAACATAACCTTTCTTTAGATTAATTGCTCTGTTGGGATTTCCCGTGGAAAGAATAAACTTGATCTGGGGAGGAAAATAAGTTTGTTTCCTGCAAAAGTGTTGTGACTTTGAAAATTAATTTGTGGGTTGCACATTTACAGAGAGAATAAGTGATGGTGCTATTTATGTAAATAACAAGCAATATAAAGGCTTACAAAATATCCTGCTAAATAGTTTGCTTACATATACATTATCCAAGCTTCTCACTACTGTATTTCAAAGATCAGGATCAGAGCCAAGCACCACTCTAGCTACAGGCAAATTTGGCAGTTGCCTTGGGCAACAGATTCTAGGAGAAGTGTTTTTTTTTATATATATACATATGTATATATATATATGCAGTCTTTAGAGCAGAGTATGGCTGATTCCAGAATAGGCTTTACAGAGAAAGCTATCCTGCAGATTCCACCGAAAAACAGGACCATTACACGGAGAAGCATGAGTTTGTGAGCTTTTTTGAAACCCGCAAACATTTGTCATCAACAGCCTCAGACATCAACTCAATAAATGAATTAATCTTATTCTGGTGTGAGAGGCAATTTAGCTGGAGCCTGAAGTATTTAAGGCTCAAACATTGTAAAACCCAAGCTCTCACCCACATGGTAAACCCTCAGCCACTTCTTGTCTGGCTCAGAACCAATTCTCCCTCCCATTTTTCTGCAAAGCTCTGAATTTTAACCTGCAAAGTGCCAGAATGTGCTATTCCCATAAAGCTGCAGGGAAACGGTGGAGGTTGAGGGCTGGCACACTAATGTTTTGCCTAAGGTGTCAGATTATCTTGAGCAATCTCAGGTCATGGTCTTCTCTTCTGCCCTTACACTGTCTTCTATTTCTGACAGACAAACAAGTTCAGTTATTTATTCAGAAATTAGAACAGTGTGTCTCCCAGCATCAACTTTGTTGCTCAACTCTTGTATATCATTTGTTGGCAACAGAATGTCAGAACCAAGCCAGCCCCTCGTGGTGGGTCCTGGAAGTCCTGAGCCAGGCAGATCCGCAGTATTCCAGGGCACCGCTGATGACAGCCCAGCCGGAGAACTGGCTTATCAGCAAGACTTGGAAGGGAAGACTAGTCACTGGAGGCATAGAATCCTCCCACTCAGCTCCTGCAAGGTTGAGCCCTAACTGATATGTGTGGTCCTGGCTGGATAAACAATGGGAAAGCTTGCCAGACTATCCTATTAATGGCAAGCTATGCCGTTTTAGCTGGTTGGACTGCAGGAGTACACCAACGCACACTTAGGGGCCATCAAACCATGGCTCTTGCCAACCTCTGCCTAATACCTTCCTGAATTAGGTAAGTAGGATTTATCCTTCTAGGGAGAGGCTACGCATTCCATTGGTTTGGATATTCTTAAGCATGATACTGTAAAGGGCTTTGTATGTGTCAGATGCCTAGCTGATCATACAGCACAGTAGGACGTCATTCAGCCCATCCTGTCTGTGCTGGACATATCTCCACAAACTTTTCAAGGTAGAGGGCTCCAAACTCAACATGCTGTTCTGGTGTGGTCTCACCAATGATAATAATAATAACAACACTAATCCTTGTATTTAACGTAGCACGTTATCGCATCTTAAAGATGTCTCAAAATATAAAAGTGATAAGTGAATTGACTATATTTGTGGGCAAAACGTGGCAACCAATTGCACACAGCAGTGTCCCACAAACAGTCATGGATGGAAATGACCAATTTATTATTGTTTTTTTTCTAAAGGATTATTATCAGGCGTGTGGAGTAAGGAAACTCGACCAAGGTTTCCCGCTGGCGGGAAATTGAACCCAGGTCTCCCACTTGCAAGGCAAATGTTCTAACCACTGAGCTACAGGAACTTAAAAAGGTTAGATGAACTTCTTTTGTCTCATAGTGAAATGGTTTTGGGATGCAATGTTACTTTTGATTAGCTTTGCATTGATTGGAACCCATCAGTAAAGTCAATAACAAGATGATTTCCCCCCTCTCTGTTTCTGTGGAGAGATCTGAGACACTACCTGGCATGCAGCGCACTATATAAGTACAAGTTGTTGTTGTAACAAACTCTTTCATTGTGAAAGCATGTTTACAGCTTCTGGTCCAGGGTGCATCAACTTACATTTACCCATAATAACATTGATATGTCACTCCTTGGCCCAACTGTTTAATATCAAGAACTACTGAATGTACCTCATTCCTTGTTACTTCCACTACTATGCACAACAAATCTACTATTACAAGAAGTGCTCTCTGGGTTATTTATGAATGCCAATGTACTACAAGCAACCCAGAAAAAAGATTCTCTATTTGGGACTCCTGGAGTTGTGATCAGACCTTGATGTTCCACCCATACAGTATATAACAAAAGGTTAACTTTTCTGGAGGACAATATACAGAAGCTGACTGAGCACATTGATGTAGCTTTCAAGAGGGTGGATTCAGTGTCTGATAACTACCTCCCTGTAGTTTGCCACAGCAAAGATCCTTGGAACTATAATTAATTGCTGAGAGAGCCACCGCATCACTGGATGAGACTCCAAAACTGGAGCCTTTGTAGGTATCACCCACAACGTTTCGTTGACAAAATACAAAGTCAATTCACAGTATTCTCAGGATATTTGGTGAACTGCTTTGAGACGTCTCAAAAATGTCTTAATGTGCTATATCAACCACAATGATTATTTTTATTATTATCAGCGAAGAACACAAATAGCATTTGTAAAAAAAATTACCTCCTCTATATTCTTAATAAAATAGATTGACAGTTTATTATTTCAGAACTAAACATCTATTTACCATAAAAGTGCAAGATTCAGTGAGTTGGACATACCTTCAGAATGTCAGTTTATGAGTTTCCAGTGATAGGTGAAGAGAGCTCACAGGGATTCTTTTTAATGAAGTCAGGAAATGCAACAAAAAAAAATTGATTAGCATTTAAAATTATTTAGATTTTTTTTCTAGTCGTACTGTTCCATATTTCTACCTTCAACAGATTTTGGTTGCTAGCACAGCCTTGAAGAGTGTCTTAAACACACACTGTGCTCCTGATTTTCTCTTCGGAAATGTCAAACAAAATTCTATACAGCTTTTCATGATGAATAGACCCGATATCACTCAAATTAAGAGATATTCTGCTTAAGGGAATGGCATATTTTATATCCATAGCTCTATCATTTCCCCCAGTATAAATCTGAAGTCCATCCAGTGCTAGTGACATTGGTGTTTCTTACATACTTCCTCAATATCACAGAGCATTGGGGAATTGTATAACTGATGCCCCTTTTCTTAATAATGTAATAATAATAATCCTTGCATTTGGTATAGCACTTTTCACATCTTCTAGACGTCTGAAAGTACTTCACAGAGTAAACTGTATTGACTGTATATTTGTAGGCGAAACGTGGCAGCCAATTGCACACAGCAGTGTGAAGTGAAGCAGTGTTAAGCATTTTAGTTAGGTTACTCCTTGTAACCATCAGATCTCTGGGGGAAAAAAAGTTGAGTTTTAAAGAGTCTGCCTTTTACCAGTATCAAAATTGAATAATTTTATCTTGTACTTCCAATTGATCTGAGATGTTACCCTGCGTGGACTGTGCTATATAAGTGCAAGTTGTTGTTTTTGTAGGTGCACTAGCCTTGAAGAATGTCCAATGTCAATTCACCAGATTTATACCTGGGCTGAAGAGTTTATCTATGATGAGAGGCTGAGTAAACTGGGGTTATAGTGCTTAGAACATATGAGGTTAAGGGTTAATCTAATTCAAGTACAGTACTCTAAAATCATAGAAGTTAGATAGTAGATGACTCTTCCTTCTAGTCCAAGGGAACTACTATGGGGATGGGCGGTAAGCCTTAAAATTAGAATAGAACAGAGGTCAGGAAGCATTTCTTCATACAGAAGATTATGAAAATGGAAATGTTTAAAGAGAGTATTAAAGGGTATGGCAAAAAGATGGGGCATTAGGATTAAAAGATTTTCCAAGATCTAATGAACTGATGGAACAGGCATGAAAGGGCTGAATGACAATAAAAGTTTAATGTTTACCTTAATTTTATTTTTAAAAAGCACTTTGCAGCTCTGCTGCCCAGCACTGGACAAGAATCCACCATTAGAAACATTTACTTTCCACCAATAGTTGTAAATTTAGCCCTTGAGATGCGATTTTATTGAAACTATTTTTACACCTTTTTAAGAGCAGAATGCAATGTGCTGCTTCTCTGGTTCTAAGTTATCTTTATCTGCACCTTACAGAAAATCCTGTGTTAAAATAACAAATGTCAATGAACAGCAGAACTAAGCTAATCATTTGAAATTTGAGTTGTCCGTCAACTCTCAGCCTTGATCCCAATGACAGAACCAATATGTTTTGTGCTCATTTTAGAAGATGCCTCCTATGATGTTGTGATGCCATTGTGTGCTATGTACTATTAATACCTCCAGATACATGCATAACGGGTTGGAGCAGAGACAAATTTCCAAACTATTGAATTGCTTTGCATTTTAGATGTAGGCATTAAACCTGCATATTCCTGGCCTACTCATATTCCTCTCATAACAACTCAAGTTTTGAATGTTCAGCATTCTGACAATCCTCAATTTATTGTATAATTGCATCAAAATATATATTGTAGGTACAATGAGAAGTCATTATTTCATACAATGCGGCATAAAGGACAACTAATTAGATCACTCCACATCACATGATTCATTTGAATTAATCTGAACGGTTGATCTTGCTACAAGGCAGAAATAAACATCAGGAAGGGCAACTCTCTAACAATTGTAAAAATGTGTTTCAGTTGTTTTTTTCAACTGGATGTCAACAGTTGCTGAAGGAGAGAGCTATGTGGGAGCAGAGTCTGCGAGCAACATTTTGATTACAGTACATTAGTAAACATCAGTGTAAATAAAGGAAAAAAATGTTCAGTCAAGTACATGCTTTATACTTTTCAACAAATGGGCTAAGGGATATCAGTCAAGTTTATCACAGTACAGTATTTCAATAAATTAGATGTTTATTACAGACTATGCAACTCAGTTCAGAATGTAGAAATTCCGATCTGTACAAAAGTGTCCTTTGCAAACCAAGTTGTAGAGTTGGGAGAGTGATTATTTTGGCAAACCAATATTCTAAATGTTTTAAAAAAATTATATCTAGAGATATATTAAATTAGAGAAATGATAGATGCTCTTTATAAATATGAATCAAGAGATCTGCATGGTTATGTAAAACATCTCAACTTATTCAATGTTTGGGTGAGAAATTTCTCTTGCTGCAGACTAGCTGTTCCCGCACGACCATTTTAATGGTTGGATCAAATGTGCATACAGCAGTGTAAGAAGTTCATAATGCCTGACGTAATGACAAGTTAATGAATTGACAAAATATTTTACAAATTAAATAAGAAAACCTAAATGATGAATTGATACAGTTCCAATGTATGTCAAAATTCTATCATTGTTTAAATAGCTTATCGTTTTGCTCATCTTTTGTGTGGGCAGCCTGCTGAGCTCTCCCTCGTTCCTGTCGAGTCCATGCCCCTCCAAGTGGTGATCCTTTGACAAATGCAACACTCCACAAAATTTCCACTCTTTGGACTTGGCAGGCTTCCTTGAGTGACCGTTTACTGCTCATTAGGGAACAAAACTGTGTGCCCCACTCTATTGAAAAGATAAACAGTTGCATACTCATCTTTGGAACTAGCGAAAACCAAAATCAGCCCAATTATGCTTCTGGGGAAAACAGGTAGATTTTCACTACAAAATTCCAACGATTGGAATGACTGCTCCACTGGACTGCACATAATAAAGTACCAAGAGGGAATGGATATCTTCTTTCAGGCAAAGGACATAGATAGCAAGACAAAAGATTTATTTTACAAAACACTCAACTTTGTTTCTGTTCTCCTCAATGTGGTAGCTTCTTATCTGCAAGGTACCAAAAATGATGGGAAAATAGCCATTGAACAAGTAGACTAGGATTTGTTTTCCATCTCTACAAATCATACAAGCACATTTATAAAACTGCCGGACGTGCCACATCTGAAATTATAAGTGGGCAAATTAAACTGCTTGTCAAATAAAAACAAACTAGTTCAAGCTACTGTAGTAGCCTAATGTCACTTTACATAAGCTCATGGCATAAAATGTTCAACTTCATATCCTCTGTTGTGCAGCTTTAGAAGTCAATTGACGCCTTTCCATTCATATTTGATCCTGATCTCATTCAGTGCACTATAAATTGCATTAAATGTAATACATCAAATTAAAATAAGATAGAAGTTAGAAACCAAAAATGGAATTTTATCCTAATTTGACTAATAGTTCCCTTTTAGTTCTCCTATTTAGGTTGCATTTTAATTGCTCATTCTGTTAGTTTAAATCCTATGTATTTCTGCTCGCAGCTAAAACAGGAGCAACCTGCATTATTGATTTAAATGGGTGGCTAGGGTTATTAATGCTCAGGTGCTAATTTATTTACACCAATTACTTGCAAGCCCCTGATGTAAACCAATTAGTATCCAGCACTTAATGAAGTCATTAGCTGTCAGATTAGCTTTCGAAATGCTTGTCACAGCTCCAGAAATGTGCATCAACACTTTGGTAATAACACTAGCAGAATTAATGGAGTGAGCAGCATAGATAATGAATTAATGTGGAACATATAGAGAGAAGACCGAGACGCTGACATTCTAAAATGAAGATGTCATTGCATTACTGTTATATGCAAAATATGGTACTTACATCAGCCTGATCTTGAGTGGCTCTCAGATATATGTCAGGTTTACCTGGTGACAATTCCAAACGACCAGTCGCTTTGTGCTGCTGAATTAAACAAATCATTTTCTTTTTTTTTCTTCATACTTAATGTAAAATTACTGGAATCATAAAATATTATTCACTGTTGCTTATTTTGCATACAAATCACCAGAATAATCTAATAATAATTATTATAATGAACCTTGCATTTGATATAGCACCTTATCGTGTCTTCGCGACATCTCAAAGTGTTTCACAAAATATACTGTTGAGTGAATTGACTGTATATGCGAAATGCGGCAGCCAATCTTGCACACCAGTTGCGCAAACTTTAGATTGAGTGACTAAATTATTATTATTCAATAATGCGGAGCGGTATCTAGTCTTATTCATTTTCAGTTATTTCTGTAATACCTTTATTTCTTGCAATATTTTATACATTTTTGACAATCTATGTATTCCCTTGTTTCCAGCAACCTGCTTCCTTTTCCTTCTATATGAACACTAAGTGCCTATCCTCAGCATGAACTTTCCTTCAGTTGGACTGCAGTCCGATGACCCACATTTCTCTTTGACTCCAGTCAATATTTCCAGTCAATGAATAACAGTTGCATTTCTGTGGGTCTCCAACTTTATCTCCACAAATGGTTTGTTCTTTAGCCTCTGCACCATCTTGTGCAATGTTCCTCAGGGATCTGCTCTTTGTCCCCACCTCTTCAATATCTACATGCTCCCTCTTGGTAACTTCATCCGTATACACGGGGTGAACTTCACCTGTGTGTGGATGACACCCAACTCTATCTCTCTGCCTCCACCCTCGATTTCAGGATCACTGCTGTCCCAACAAGTCCTGGATGAGAATTAACAGTTGAACAGCAACAAGACTGAGGCTCTCATGATTAATGCTTCCACACCTCAGACGCTGACAGCATCACCATACAAGGATGCACACTACACCTGCTCTACCTTCCCACACTTCTGCAACATCGCCTGGCTCTGCGATGTCTCACCCTGCAAGCAGCTGAGACACTCACACACGTATTCAAAATATCCAGGCTTGATTATGCAAACTCCCTGCTTGTCGTCCTCCCCAAACTACTCCCTCCATAAATTGCAAATCATCCAGAACTCTGCAGCAGATATCCTCTCCCACACAAGGCTCTGTGACCCTATAACGCCCATTCTCGTCCAATTCCACTGGCTTCCCATCACATAGAGGATACAGTTCAAGATCCTGGTCCTTGCGTTCAAAGCCCTCTATGGCCTTGTTCCCCCCTAGCTCTGCGATCTCCTGATCCCCTTCCAACCTGCCCACTCCTTCCGCTCACTCGTTCTTAATCTTCCTGAATACTGGTTACATTTTATACTTACCCACATAGCTTAGTATCAGCAATGAAGACTATATTTTCAGAAGTGCTCTCCTCCAAAACATTTTCAATGGTTTGAACAGCATGTCTGTTGTCTGTTAACAGCCTTTGCTGAATTCACTTCCCCAGGAAAATGCTTTACTGATCATCACCTTCTGCTGTATTTTCCAAAGCCAGTTTTCAGTGTAACTGGTCGTATGCTTCTGATTAAATGTGTTTTAGCCTGTGGAACTTTACGAAATGATTTATTTATCCAGACTACATTAATAAGTTAAACATATTCATTTTGCATAAGTAAATATTGGTGGCACTCCCTCTGCCCTACATTAATACACTGATGTGTTGAACCATTGGGTTACTCAAGTGAAATGTTCACAGGCGATGAATCAAGGGACTTTGAATCTCCAGCGCAGATCTGATGAAACTTCCAATTTTCAAAACGTTTCATGACTATACTGTGATCAATATTAGAACCCATTTCAGTGGAGCACCAATTATAATGAGCTGTTACACCTGAGAATCAGCGCAGGTTACCAAAAAGAACCTAAATGTTGGTTTGGTGGCATTATGGAAGGGGAGGGGGAGGGATGTCCTGTGGACATTTTTATTTTTGTGATATGATAATAATTAGTAACTTCTAAGATTCACATCACACCAATTATTTTCAGGCCTTCATTGCAATTCACCTTTTGACGAGGTGGATATTGTGTTCATGCTGGATTTATGTCATTTGCGTAATTAACATATAATCTTAGTGTTAATTAGTCACAAAGGTAAAACTGTCCCAACGTTGTCACAAATTCATTGGAAGTAATGGAGTTACAAAAAAAATTGTAATTTCAACTCTGTCATATCACAACAGGAGATGTGACAAACTTGAGACTCATTTGCAAATATTTTGAAAATCAGGCTCCAGTGTGTGGAAGGAAATTTAAATGTATAAAGCTAAGATAGTAGAGCTGTCAGCACAGATGGTATCCCTTCTGAATTTAAGAAGTGGGAGTAAACTTGGAAAGGATTTTGAGATATTTAATGAGATACTGTAATTAGTATGGAGGCAATCTCAGTGGAATAACAGGAATATTGCTACATATATTAAAAATCATAAAATTACTGAACCGTATACATATTGCAATTGCAATTTTAAGAAAAGTTCAGCAGAAAAAAGCCTACAAGAATATTAATTTCATAAATCACAGACCAAAGGAAACTCCTTCTTCATGGTAGGAAGTTTTCTGGTGAACAGAGGGGGAGCTTGTGTATATTCTAAGCAATGATTGTATTTCAGAACATAAAAGGAAACCTGTATCCACAAGTTGCCTATTTTTTAAAGTCGTGCATCTTCATTCACAGGAGATTTTAGTAATGCTATCAAAATATGTAAAGGGCTTGTCAACGTAACTGGATGTTGGATTTAAGAACATACCTTAATTTAAATGTAGTACTTTTACCATTAAACAGTGAGTTTATGGATTCCAGATTGAATAAAATGAAGGAACAGCAACAGATTTATATAGTTGACAGGCCAACTAAGCACCAGCTGTTTAGTTCTATTTTAATCCAATTATGTTATCATAGTAAAGCGAAACCCTTTTATTTTAAATTGTGCACTTTTTATCCCAATTCTCGTGCATTTTCATGTCATGAAAGACAGCTGTCTTTAAAAGTGAGGACTGGATTGTTTTCACATGCTCCATGTATATTTTAATTGTGTGCTTAGAGATAATTGAGCTGATTAACAGGTGAGGCGGTGCTATAAAAGCCAGTTCTGCTCAGAGGTCTGTTTTAGAAGATATTGTGGGTGTTGTGTGCAACTAGAGTAGTCTAAGCATTATGTGAGGTTAATGCTACTTTTGCTGCCGAACCTGTGAATTATAACCTCTTAATGATCTGCTCTGTAGATGTGCATATTTAACCATGCACTGTACTTTTGTATTACTGAGAAACTTCAAGGAGTGGGGTGGCAATGGTGAGGAACCTATCTGAAAATTGGAACAGAAATTAAGATCTGGACAAAAATGTATTATGTAGTGAAAATTCATTTGTTGGAACAAAATGTCCTTTTAGATTTCCAGCTTTAACCTGCTTTAAATTCTTGCTAACGATCTGCTTGCTGTACAACATCTAGGTTATTTCTGCACTAAACTTCAATGTGAAAACATCTGGTTAGGGTACGTGCACTATTGTTGCTGTCTGAACTGAATGCAATGTTTCTGATTTTATTTTTCAATTGTGCATGAAAAGCAACTTAAAATGAAGCAAATTGTTTATCTTCACCATCCTTCACTTCTCTGGTGACACTGAATGAACCTGAAGGTTTGCGAATTCCGGACAGCCAAATTTTGCTGTCAATGAGAATCTCTACTTTTCCTTAATGGTTTGAGTTAACTGTATACAACGGTTATACATCCTATGTTTTTCATTGACAGATAAACTGAGAAAGAACACTTTGTAATGACAAGTCTACTCTTGGCCATAAATGCTGCTTGTTATGATTCTGAGAGGAATTTTAATACAACAAGCAGTGGACAAATCCAGCTCCTGTGGTTCAGTTGGTACAAACCAACCTGGGGGCTAAACTAAAATCAATCAAATATTTTTGGTCTTGCCAGATATCAATTTGAAGGAAAAAAAAGTGTTTCTAGGAAATAATTAATGTAAAACTTAGCTAAGTCACAAATTTAAATGATTCCTAACCACATATGAGGTTATTAGAGAGAAGTTAATATGTTTGCAGCTAAAAATTGTTAATCTTTGCTAACCGATATACTTTATGAATTTACTATCAGCTATCTTTTCTCATTTACCTTCCCAACCATTTACAATTATTTATTCTGATACAGTTTTGATCATTATACCATGTACAGGTATCAGGATTAGTGGATCACAAAGAGAGGATTTGGATTTATGATTGAATATTCAACTTGAGAATACAGAGGCATACAAATCCTCCATATGAGGTCCTCATTCATTACAACCAACCGTATTCAATGAGAGAGAATAAGAGACATTGCAAGAAAGAGAGACACAGATAAACTGAGAAACAAGCTAATGCAGTGAGTGAGAGGCAAACACACTGACACAGGCATCCCCAGGCCAAAGTGAAATCGAGATATTGAATATGTAAGAATTTCATTCTCAAGTCTAAGCTGTCTGTTCAGTCCACCAAACTTTTCGCTACGTATGAGCAGAAAGATTCTGACTAGAAGCAGGAAAGAAGTGAGATAAATATTACAATTTGAATAGAGGCCATAAGAAAACCACTGAGGTAATTCATACAGTGATCCTGTACAAAGCCATATATCCCAGGACAACGCATTTACTGTTTTCATTCCTTATGGCAAGAATTTGTTAGATTTAAATAATTTAACACTTATTATTTGTTGCATTTAAAAAAGAGGATTAAGGACCATTATTCTTGTTTAATTGCTGTGCAAAAAACACCAAATACATGTACCATGGTTTCTGCTGCAACTGTCCAATCTGCTGAGGCTCATAAATGTAATAATGACCACTTGGATGAGATACTGGAGGAAGCATGGCACACATGAATCTATACACCATCTATTGGCAAACTAAAAAAGTAACAGGTAATCTGAATTAATTTACAGACCAGTAAATGGTCAGAAAATGCAATAGAGTTAAAATCATGCAATGGTCCATAAACTATGAATCCTTGTACATTACTAACCTCTATCTATTGAAGGCATTCATGTGAAACTTGGTTGATATTGGCTGTTCATGATTTAGCAAGACACTTTGTGGAGGAATAACAGTTTGACCTCTTAATGTTGGACATTTTAAAAACAGTTGACACTGTGTGTCCCTGAAGGCTATTAGGTAAGCTTTATATTTATGGTATTGGAAAGTGGCTAAGAATCTGGATGACAAGTTGGACATAAAATGTGGTGATCATAAGATCACCAGAAGAACACTGTACATTGGAAATCTGAAGTGTTACAAAGCACAGTGTTTGACCCTATTCTGCTTTTGCAATATTCAAATGGCAATGGAGATACAATTGCTTCCTCAATCCAATTGCTTGATAGTTCTTATAATTTGTATAAAAACATTTAAAATGTACATGACTCTAATGCCCCCATCACAAATTCTATGTTGAATGGATGTATGATTGAAAAATTAAACCACTGCATCCATGTAGGAAACGTGTCACATAATATGAGTTTTAAAATATACAAAATCAATTATATCTGATCATCAATAAATAATGCAAAATTGGAGACCATGAATTGCCATCAAAATTGCATATTGATTGTGACGCCCCTATCTTAACAGTCAGAATGTTAATAAGGTAGTTGGATATATGAAGAAATCTTTCTTATAGAAGAGCATTGAATTAAAGTAAATTTGTATAGCCACAACCTCATTTAGAAAAAGAAATAATGGAGTAGCTTTCCTTCAAAATTGGCTATTTCGTCAAAGTACCAGTGAATATGAAAGCATAAGATATGAATAACAAAAGACATGTGAGCCTTCCTAGTGGGCAAATTGGACTTGCAATATCATGTACTTCCTCCAATTTATTTAATCTCCTGAGGGGGGTAAATAACCGCAAGCCAAAATTCCTAAAGAAAATGTTACAAATTATCCCTGACCCATGAAGGAAACTAAGTGTGAGCCCCATGATATCAATCCAGTATTCCAATGTACATAACTCTACGTTGAAAAGATGACATTTTCTTTGACCCAAGAGGACTGGACCAATTTTTTGGGGAATGTCATTTGATGTGAGAATGATTCTGGAAGCAGATTATATAAAAGAAAACAAAATGCTTGTGTATCAGCTACATTTTCCAAGGCTTCTAGAATTGAAGGGTGTACATTTGCCTGACATATGTGTAAAAGGATTCGCTTTAGGGAAGCAATTGGAATTCAATCCAGGATCATATTTTTGATAAATTCCCTTAGGTGTAGGTTTTTCTTTTTCTTTCCTGTGCAACTTTGAGTTTTTAAACTCCCCCCTCACCCTCTTGAGATTCACATAGTTGCTAAAAGTTGAAGTATACCTCAAACTGTCAGTCACAATGACCTGAAATAGAACACATATTATGTGACTAAGAGTTAGAACAGTGAGATTTTCCTTCTGTGAAACCTCAGGTTTATTCAGTGATTACCCACCTTCATGATACTATCACAGTGTAGTAAACTTGAATAATATTAACAGTAATAAGCTTTGCATTTGACATAGTGGTTTCAAATCTTCTAGACGCCTCAAAGCACTTCACAGAATATACTGTAAAGTGAATTAATTGTTTGTGAACAGCAGTGTCCAACAAACAATCGTGGATTGAGTGACACTTTTTTTTGGAGACATTATTATCCCTGGAAAAGTGATCTGACAATCGACTAACAACTGGATTTCTGTTTACTGCTGGGTAAACAGACAAGTGTGGAGGAAACTTGCCCAACATTTCACCCTGCCAGCATTCGAACCCAGGTCTCTCTCTTGCGAGGCGAGTGCTCTAACCACTGAGTTACAGTACTCCACAAATCACTGGTGTAACTGGGAATGTGGATGCAAACAATTCAGAAATGGCTTGACAAGATACCCAATGCAAAAAATCTCCTGCAGAAAGTAGTTGGGGGAGTTCAAATCTACAGTACTAAGAAAAAACCCCATCCATTTAAATATAACGTGGCACTGAGAATCACTTAGAAACTACCTCCACAGTGTGATCTAAACTGCAATAATGTAATACAGTAGTAATCCTTGCATTTGCCCTTCTATGTCTGGAGGACATCTCAAAACACTTCACAGGATTTAATGCAACGATTGTAGTCTCTTTAGGTGAACATAGCAGCAAATTAATGCATAGCAGTATCTCACAAACAACCCCAAAGTTAATCTATCATAAGGGAACACTAGGAGGGATGGGTTGGAACAGTCGACAAACACATTGCTTTTTCACATCTAGGACACTACTTATTGTTAGGAATGCACAGCAGAATTTTTTTAATATAACTTTTGCAGTACTCACTCTTGAGTTTGAACATTGTTTTGGATATTAATAGGCATGGATGTAAATTAATTTTCAAACTATTATCATGTACATATAGATGCTATTCCCAGAGTTTTGGGGGGTAAACAATTGTAATGGATTATAATCAACTCTGACAGATGAGACATATGTCTACTTCTCTGAGGAGAGGGACACGTACTTCCCATCTGTTATTAATGCAATTCAATTCAAAATTTTAAACAGATTTCCTGTCCCAAACAAACTCAAAAGAATAAGATGTTTTGGTCCCATTGCTTTGCTAGCATTATGAGGTGACTAAGTGTTTTATTTCATGTGTTGTGAAATGTCCAGAGCTCAGTCTATTTTGAGAGGAAGTCATATTACTTGTCAGAAATGCACTTCATTTTAGTTACTCTGTAGCTGGCAATTTGTGCTATGGAGACCCATTATATACTGGTCGCTTTAATAAATTGGGCTGTCATTTTTACAGTGGGTGGACAAGCAAGTGAATCATCTGGTTCTGGAAGGAAACTATCCCCATCAAAATTGAAGCTCGGTTAAATATGGTACTGACTATTGCTAAATTCAGATTGTTGATTTTTAAAGTCTAGAAGGGTTAGCAAACAATACCATGAAGGGTGGGTGTGGATGTACTTTTAGTGTATAATTACAACAGAAATCTTCACTATCCACATGAGCCAACAAAGTGAGCAGTGAGCTAAAATGACTATTAAGCGCCCCCGAAACATTACCCTGAAGGGTGCTATATAAATTCAAGCTGTTGGTAGACCTGGAGGTGTTGTGAAGTATTGCCCTTTAAATATAGATCTCTGCTTGATTTAAATACATATTGAAATGCCGTGAAACCTGTTAAAGCAACAACCTGCTGTCAACAACCAGCCAGGAACAGTCCTGACCGATTTTCCATAATAAACCCACCCTGTTCAGCACCCACCTTTCTAACCCAACCGGTGGCCACTTTTTTTCTTAGCCCTGTTGGTGTACAGCCATCTGTTTCAGTGGATATTTTGAAGCGAATTTAAGTGCACTTGCTGGTAATGCATTACCAATTTCCGCAGACCTGCGGGTAGACTCCTGCTAGACTGTTAATGCATTACCAATGCTGTGCCTGGTGAGGTGGGTTTGGTAAATGTGCTTGGAGACTAATGGGAGTTTACACAGAGGCCCATGGAAATTTGGGTCCTGGTCAACGAACCAAAGAACCTTTACTCAGAGGCCACCTTTAAATAAAGGCCGCTTTTGTCCACCAGTAATAATTTGATAGAGCACTTTATCACTTCTTCAAGGCATCTAAAGAACTTCACAGAGTAGTCTGTAAAGTGTGGTGACTATATATTTTGGGGTTGCTGAAAACAGGTTTGATTACTAACATTTAACATCAACAGTTGACTGAATATGAATGCAACACGTTTAGTGTTATATTATGTCATACTTCACATCAACAAGCACCCACCATCTTGTGGGTGCTTGTTGATATGACTATTGTGATCCAATCATTTTGGAAAGTATAATGAAGTGTGTGACGTAACATAGCAAACAATGGACATTAATAGGAGAAATTCAGGATTCAGGGTCTGTTAAACTTATAACACGCAAAAACAATTTGAACTGAGTGCTTCATAATGATGATGGTGTATACATGTCAGAATTGATTGTTCATTTCCTGGAGGGGACTGTATTTGCATTGAATGTGGCATGTCATAAACTAGAAAACTGAACATTGTTTACAAAAATCCCACTGCAAATAGAGTGCTGATCGAGAAGCTTGTGGCAGGCATTCAAAATGCACTCCAAATGTGATGAAAGGCAAAACACACACTGGCATGTAAATGTCGCACCAAATTACAAACTGGTTAGTGCATTGTTTTCTCAATTTTTCAGTGAGACTAAGCAGTGCGACTAAATGGTGTCTGCCTGTGTTGGAAAATAATGCAGTAATCGCAATAGTTAAAAAAAAAACACAAGTTTGTGTGTAATAATGGAATAACTGCTCATTTTATTGAAGTACATTTTGAATTTTGCTAATGATACGAGTGTGAAATGTTTGTATTAAGCACAGTGTTCCTTCCCCTCCTATAACACAGCTTTAACCAGCACTTGCAATCTAATATTTAATTTGCTAATGCATATTTGCTTTGCATCGGCAATGCTCAGCACAGGGAGGAAGTGGAGTTCTGGAGCCATTTCTTCTGCTATTTGATTATGATAAATGGCGGGCACAGTAAAAGGAACACTTGGATTTCCTGGATCTTTGTCATCTTGGTTAAGAGACTCTTTTGTACAAGTTTATTTTCTTAATGGAGAACAGACTATTTGCGATGTAGAGTGATGACTGTGCCAACAACATTAAAAAAAGCAGGGGAAAATAAATATTTGTGATCCCACAAAGTATGTGACAATGTTTGGCCTGCCAAATTAGTGAACCACACTTTATTTCAACGCTCTGGCATTTTCCACTTGTTCATTAACCAATATTCACTGTTAAGCATCATCTTTATGATGTCAGTTTTATTTATGAGAACAACAGTGCACTTATTTCATTATATGTATTAGATATCAATTTAGATGAATTGGAAAGTATCAAATTCACCATTGTTATTTTCCACAGAGCTCACCCTGTCATGCCACTATCAGAAAGCTGAAAATGCATTTTAGCTCTTTTATGGCTTTTAGCCAAACTTTGACAATTGAACCCATGTTTTAAATTTCTGTTGCTTTTAGTCAATAAGTGAGAACCAGCATCTGCTCCTTAGAGAAGGTACAGCGGATACTGAATGCTCAAAGAATACACACTTTGAAAGCAGTCTAGTGTCAGATAAGATGAAATGAAGATTAATTTAGTAATAACATTCTTGGGGTGTGGAGGTGATGATGTGTTCGATCAGCATGTGCAGTGCGGTTCACCGATTTTGTTATTTTGTTGTTATTGGTATAGTTACTCTATACCTCTAATAGTCTGGTCTCTATTAAGAAAAGAAAACCTCAGTGCTATAATATGCTGTTAACTATTTGTTTCACGCCAATGGCACAAACAATTCTCTGTCTCAAATACGATTTAGGGAAATACAAACATGTTTTCCATCTTGTGTTCTTGCAGATGGTAATGTAGCAAACAACCTTTGATTTAAAGCCACATTTAGAAGTAAAATAAGTAATTCTATTTTACGATATCTACCTAACCCAAGAGTTATTTGGTGGTTCAGATTGGACTTGAAGAGTTTCCTCTCCCCTCTCACTGAATAATACTATTATTATTTAATATAGCGCTTTTAATGTAGCGGTTTTCACGTCTTCTAGACGTCTCAAAGTGTTTCACAGAAAATATTGTAAAGTGAATTGATTGTATATTTGTGGGTGAACTACAGCAGCCAATTGCACACAGCAGTGTCCCACAAACAGTCGTGGATTGAAATGACCAATTTTTAAAATAATGTTTTTTTGAGGGATTATTATCAGACGTGTGGAGAAAGGAAACTTGCCCAGGTTTTGTCCTGCCTGGATTCGAACACAGTCTCATATTTGTAAGGAAAGTGCTCTATCCACTGAGCTGCAGGACTCCACAAATCAGTGTCAAGCTCTGCCACAGTTAAGTGCTCCAAGACTATATGCTGCATGAAGGGTACTATATAAATCCAAGTACTGTAGTTGTTATTTCGAGTAGCTTTACCCTAGTTTACAGACTGATCCCCTTTTCCCAACAGTGTTGACTGCCCTACTGTAATTATACAGCTCTACTTTAATTTTAAACATAATGGGGCACAAAAAGCTTAACAATGTCAATATGCACATATCTGGAAGAATAATGCTGCATTGTAAAGTGCCACACATCATTTACGGACATAAAGTACACCTGCAAAAGTACACATTGGCTGAAAACAAATGTATTTTCATGAGTGCCCACTTGTTCCAAATGTGGAGATAATTTTACATTCTGAGCTCATAGCCACCGGAAAAGGTTTGAGACTCATTTGCAATTCATTTCCTTAACAGCCATTTTAGAGACCAATAGAGGACACCTTTGTTCCATCTGTCCAACCTAATCTCTCTTCTGAATCCAATAAATAAATGGACTTTTAAAAAGGCAGAATTGTCTTGTGTGCAGTATTAGTATCTCTGGTTACCACTTATTGTGATATGGCCATTTTGGCAGTAATTCTAATTTTTAGCATAATTACTAGTTTTATTTTCTACGGTGAATTAAACACAGTGGTGATACATTATTACACAGTAACTAAAATTCCAATAAAAGAATTGCCAGCCTGGCTCAGTTGGTAGCCCTATTGCCTGTGAGTCAGAAGGTTTAAGTTGAACCCCCATGGCAGTGCTGGAGGTTTTTGGAAGTGCCGTCCTTCAGATGAGATATTAAATTGTGGTCTCATCCGTCTGGTCAGGTGGATGTTAAAGATTCAATAACTGTATTCAAAAGGAGAAAGGAGTTTCTCCTGGTAGCCTGGCCAACAATCCCCTAGATAATATTGGTCATTAAATTCATGGCTGTTTGTGGAGCATTGCTGTACATAAATTGGCTGCTATTGGCTAGCACAGTCACAACCCTTTACTGTTAGTCTCAGTTTTGTGAAGCAGTGAATTGCTTTGAGATGGCCTCTCTACATGAAATATGTAAAGATTATTATTATTATCGATTGATGGAGGCTTAAATGTACTTTTTTTAAAAAAAGTCTTAGGTTACAATATTTTGGGTGATAATATGATCCAAATGGAAAATTGCACCGTATCCAATTCTTTTTAACAATGTCTGGCACAAACTCTTTTCCATACCGACATGTATTTCGATGGAATGATTGTTCAGTATACAAATAGTTAACAGCATATTATAGCACTGAGTTATGAAGATGCAAATGAAGTAATTGAGAGATAATGGGGAAAAGGGATGCTGAAAGGAATTTGGGGGGATTTTGAATCTGAATGAACAGATGTTGGTCTGAAGATCAAGAACAAAGAACTGTATAATTCCTTACAAACTGTGCTGCATTTCTGCCGCATTTATATTGTGGATCATCAGTACTCTGCTGCTGGTGTCTCTGCATTGGTAATAAACTCAGACACAACCACTATTTTATTTTCTGGCTACAAATCTTCTTAGCTGGCTGCAGAACATTCTCAAATCCACCTTGCAAAGATCGGTTAGAACAAAATGGCAGCTGGTGGGCCATGCTTCCAAATGCCTCTGCCCTAGAACTGAGAACGAAAGTATCTCTAAATACGATAATACCTCATATGATGGATGCTTCACTGTCTCATTTACTTCGGTGATGCTGACAATTACAATATAAATGTAGCATTTGTTACACAGGTCTACCTCCCAGCAAAGGCTTTGCGTAACATTCTTCTGAGGAATTGAAGAAAGGGGCCTAGGAAGCAGTCTAGGCTCGTGCTCCAGTGAGGGCAGATTGCTGCATTATTGGAGGTTCTGTCGTCCACGAAAGATGTGAAACCAAGGTCTTATCACCCTGTTCATGTGGATCTTAAGGATTCCATGTCACTATTCAAAACGAGAAGGGATTTTCTCCCAGTGTTTGGGCCAACAGTCCCCTAAAGAGAGAAAATAATCATTCACTTCACGGCTGTTTGTGGGACATTGCTCTGTGCAAATTGGTTGCTGCCTTTTGCCTAAAAAGACACAGGCACTACACTTTACAGAAAACAAAATGTAAAGGGATTTCAGATGATTCATATGATAAGGCTACATCAAATGCGAGGATTATTATAACTTATTATTAAAATAACTTCTAATTTAGAAAATGACACAAATGTGCTTTTTTTGTATTGACAAAAATAAAAGATGCACAGTTAGCCTCAATGCTGATTATTATTGTTCAAAAATTCTAAACAATACTTGATAGACAACCTCGGAAGGAGGCAACACGACAAGGATCCTTCACAGAACCTTTCTCTGAGTGGAGTGGCACTTGAAGCTGCCACAATAAACCATCCAGATTGGGCAAGGACTGCAAGGGGGTCTGACTGGTGACATCTCTGCACTGTTCGAGAGTGTCTGATTATTAGTGCAATCAGCAGCTTGATGAGAGAGCAAACCAGCTCAGCTAACAGTACCAAACACGTTTGCACAGTTTGATGGAAAGATGTAATCTCACTCAGCAGCTCTTGTGAGTTGGTGTGCACAATATCACAGATATGTTTGGTACTATGAACCTCTGAGGCACTTGTCTTCCTTCTGCAGAATCAAGGTATGATTAGCAGAGGTATTGAGGGGACAACTCCTGACACGTATGATTGATGTGTTGCTTCAGTTTATCCTTGCTACCAATGGAATCTATTGCTCCATGTAATTTTCTATGTTGCTAGCAATCGCATCCCCTGAATGAGCAGCAGCATGATAAAGTAAACAAGCCTCTCAAACTATCAAAAGAGATGCTTTCTTTTGTCACTGGCCTGGGGTATTTTTGCTTTGGCAGGAGTATAAAGACTGTCACAAGAGGTTGCTACTGGTAGGCTCACTTGTACAATTAGAAATTCTGGATGGTTTCATCACAATCTTTACCATGGACGTTATTTCTTAATATGTTATTGCTTTTGTTGTGTATGACAAGAACATCACAATAAATTTGCAGTGGCACGTTCCAGATGATACTTGATAATATATATCGATAACTAGATATCATCTTGCAAATTAAAGTAAATTAGTTCAACAAGAACAACAAAATTATATTTATACAGTGTCTTTCATGTTGGGAGGACATCCCGAGGCACTGATCAAATTTAATCTCATACAGCACAGATAAAATTGACTATCTAATTGTTTCAAAAACATGATTATAATTTTCAAATATTAGGCACTGAAAATGTATTAATTGGGAGAAAGTTTATTTTTGTTCAGAACAGCCATTCTATTATTAGATTTAGGCTTTCTTATAGCCTATATATAGCCAGTGAATAGTCTAAGACTGAGGTGCTGAGTGTGTAGTCATAGTCCTTCAGTGCCACGAAAGGATGAGTTAGAGGTGGAGATGGTAGGATCAGTTTTCATTGAAATTCTATGATTTCAACACTTTGAAGATGCAACCAGAAGGAACTGTGTGCGGAATGATACATTTAAATATTTTTATACAAAATAAAGAGCAGTACAAAATGAAATTTCAGAGGACCATTCAGGCTATTGTATCTGTGCTGCTATTTTGTTAGAAACATAGGAACAGAAGTAGGCCATTCAGCCGGGCGATCCTGCTCCACCAGTTTCTTGGATTGTGGTTGATCTATAACTCAATCTGTCTGTATTTTCTCGATACTCCCTCACATCCTTGCTAGTCAAGAACTGTATAATCACCATCTCTCACCATTTTCTTTGAGGAAGTGAATTTTACAATCCCATAATTCAATGAGTAAAGGGTATCGCATTATTTTAATCCATTTCAACAACTTTCTCCACATCCCTTAATATCCTTACATTGTACGTGTCCGGATGTCTGGATGTAATCTCTCTTCCATCCATTCTATTAATCAGTCTATCATCTATCCATCTCCCTTTTAAACATCCCAATTGATTCTTCATCTATGGGTTTCTGATGCATTGCACTCCCAGTCTCCCAACCTGGTATTAATCTGATGAATCGTCACAGGATGTTCACTGGGGCTGCTATATCCTTCCCAAGGCTGCACATCCAAAATTGAGCACAAGACTCCAAATGAGTTTTGACCAAAATTCTCTACTACTGTAGAAGGACTTTCTTGTCATTATACTCGACACCCCTTGTTATAAAGCCTTATTTAATTGTTTTTTGCAAGGTCATAGTAAAATTGATAGGAGAGGGAGAGAAGAAATGTTGTGACTAAAAGTGATTGGAGTCTGGAGATGAGGAGAGGATCATCTCTCCTGTTCTTGAATCCTTTCCAGGAGAACAAGCGAAGTACTAGATTGCGTTATCTTCCAATGTGTTTCACAGAAGCAGGACTTACAATACTGATTACACATTACATAAAATAAGATTTCTGTTTTCACTTCTAAAGTATTGCATTTTAACAGCCTTCTTTCAAGTCCATTTCTTTTATGCAGAGAATGTCAAAAGAATTCCCTGAATAGAAATAGAGGTGTGATATAGTGAAAAGTTGGATATGAAATTTCTATATAATATTCAAGGAAAATCATACCTGCTGTGCAAACAATTCTTTTTGCATATGAATATATTGTAAAGGGCCCACAACTTATGAATTTTGCAATCTTTCTTTCAAGTGAGATGAGATGGTAACACTGAATGTGTAATGCCCTGTTTATTCTTTTGTTTAATAGATTCAATATGTGGTTTGCATTAGGTCAAAATTTAAACCAGCTGATTGAAGACAACCAGCTTGTGATATGGGAGGGAATGTTGTCACTCAGCAAACTGTATCCCTAGCATGAGTCACCATGTTCGGGAATGGAGGTGCAAGCCGAGAAAATCACCCACGGCTCTGCAACAATAATAATCCCTCCCCCAAAAAATACAATAATAAAATTGGTCATTTCAATCCATGATTGTTTATGGGACACTGCTGTGCGCAATTGAATGCCGCGTTTTGCCCACAAGTATACAGTCAATTCGCTTTATAGTATATTCTGTGAAGCACTTTGAGATATCTAGAAGACATGAAAAGTGCTATATGAAATGCAAGGCTTATTGTATTATTATTATGCTTTATTGGGATGAAGCATATGAAACATATCCTAATAACAACTTTGAAAAAGTCCTGCTCAAATTCCATCACTCAAGCTATATTTTCATTTCCACTGCAGTTGCCCTTGTTATCTCAGTGAAATGTCCTTTGTGTGTATACATTAATGAGGACGGCAGCTCTGATTATGTTTCGTGTTGTATTGAAAAGGCACTTACTTTTTTATTTCTGACTCTGCAGCGATCCTGTTCTGAAAATTTGTATGTAGATCTTTTTCTTTAGCGTTTAATGCAGTATTCTTAATGAAAGTAATATCACTGCATCTGAAAAAAAACACCTAACAGTGCAATTCTGGTATAAAAAGCCTTGCTAATCAAATACTCACTTGAATGACATACTACAGTAAAGAGGCTTTCAACTGACTCACAAATATATATTTTTAAATGGTGCAGTAGAATTATTATTTAGGCAGAACTTGTCAATATAGCTTAAGTATAAACCTGCTAAGAATTCTGCAATCAAATAGTTTGATGTAATGGGGTTTATGAAGTAAAATATTGCAACTTAAAATTAAGCTAAAATGCTCCACTGCAATATATCCACATATATTTTGTTGGGCACCAAAGCAACAGCAAATTTTATATCATTATTCTGAGCCTTTTAACTCTCTAGCAGATTAATCATTTATTGTTTATGTAACCAACAAACTGGATAACTAGCCATTGGTTATGCCCCACAAATTTCTGGCAATTCTACTGAATGCTTTTAATGACTTGGACACTTTTGCAGAAATTCAGTGTGTTTTAGCAGAGATTTTTAATTTAACTTCTGCTTTAAATAATGGATTTAAATATATTTTACAACAAGAGAAAAAAAATCTTTCCACTCTATCATTGTGCTAAATTGGAATTGTTTTTAAATGAATTTACGCATGGATATTGAATAAACCAGAATAACAAAATGCAGTAATGAACAATATTAACACCATAATAAAATGACTCAGTGGAACTAGCTATTCTTTAACAATTAATGTTATTTTCCTAAATTATGGTATTCCATGAAAATACCGAGTGTGTATACAGTTTTGCGGAATGGATTGATGCACCTGAAGAGTGTAATTTTAACCTTTGAATGTTTGTTTTCCTTGTTGACATTTACATACTTTATTCACATAAATAGAAAAATACTAATTGTGATTTTTTAAGGATTTAAAAACGGAGCTAAACAATCTTTAATCATTTGAAAGATTTATGCTATTTGCTATAACCCACCTTGCTGAAATGGGCATGAAATTTAAATATAACGGCATCAGAACTAATGTTGCACCTTGAGGTATCATCAACTATATATTTAAAGCTTGCTTGTTAATGGTGCATAGACTTTTTTTATATACAGTTACAAAAAAGTTCAAAGCTTTAACAGCTAAGTGGTTATTTTTGGTTAGCGATACATTTGCAAATGCAGAATATAAAATAAGTACAATATGATAATTTATTCACAAAATCAGTATTTACTCCCACAACCCATGAGCTCTATTTCAATAATAACACTGATGGCTACTTTAAGGGTACTCTATTACAATGAGCCACATCTGTGTTTTCCATTTACAAAATAGAGTATGGAAAACTTATAAACACAGTTAATCACAGGTGATAGACTAAAGACTATCTCTCTGCTTTTCATCAGAGGAGCAAACACATTATTTTTAAAATCAAAGAACAAATTCACGTAACCGTAAATTCTAACAAATAATTCAGGAAATATTTCCAAAATATATTTCCAAAATGTGATTTATAATTTAGAAAAGGACACAATGTGACAATTTGAGTGACTTTCTGAAGCAGTAGGTGTTGATGGTGTGCATTAAGAGGGTGCATTGAGTTTGAGCAGGTACTTGTGAAATATATTACCAGATGCAGGCAACCACATTACACATATAAAAATCCAACCCCTGAACCCTGTTGCTGCTCGTGAGTGTTCACAATACAGGCAACCTCATGGGATCTGACACAAATGTTTTATGAACTCAAATCAAATCAAAAGTACCTAATGGAAAATTATACCGCATAGCTAGTGCAGGCTGGTTCCAACATTTATGAGAATCTGTGGAAAAAAAAAGTAAAGCAAACTGCACAATGGAATTCAATTCAGCACAGAAATTAAATAATTTTGTTAATTCTTTTGGTGCTGTAAAACTTTTACTGTGCAAACATATATAACCAAATTAAATTAAAATATCTTAATACAGTACCTGATTTACTTCAAAATGAATTTGATCAAATTTCCAAGTTTCTAAGTCAGAAATTATTCTAAAAAACACTGATAATAATCCTTGCATTTGATACAATGCCTGATCACATCTTAGAGATGTCTCAAAGTGCTTCACAGAATACACTGTAAAGTGAATTGACTATATTTTGTGGGCAAAACACAGCAGTGAAATTTGGTGAATTAATATTTTGGACATGCTGCAGAGGAGACACCCGGCCAACACTAATTAATCTAAGTAATAAACCTTGTGTTTCATAAAAGGAGGGCGTCTCAAAGTACTTCACAAGATTAACCGTTACGTGTAGTGACTGTGTATTTTGTAGGTAAATGGAATAAGAGGGAACACAAATTCCAAGTGAATCATGGAGATCACATTTCAGGAGACCTACCAATGGTCACAGAATGGTCTCAGCGGAGACTATAGAAAACAGCATCTGTGGTTAACCTCAGTAATAGTCCATGGTGTTCAGCCTATCAGGATGCAATGGGGGAAAATGTGAGTAAACTTTTTTTGGTAAATACAATTATATATTTTTAAATAAATAACTGCATTTAGCAGCTTTAACTTAGAAATATGTTCCCTCCCTTGGTAAATTAGTATTGGAAAAAGTTAAGATGTTATGTAAATGAGGAACTTACATGGGTTTGAGTAATTACATGTCTTTAGAGATGAAAACGGTTTATTTGCCTCCACCAATTACTGAAAGACACAATATTTAAGCATCGGGCTTTGATACACTTTGGTTCAGTAGATTTGTTTAAACTTTATTTAGTTCCACAGATACTGTATTTACACATTTGTATGAAATATTTTGCTTCTATGTTTGATATCGACTAACTCAACGAAATGTCTGAGTATATAGCTATTATTTTAGTCTCCAGAATCAAAATACAAATATATAAATAACATTCATCGTATCGATTTATTACCGGAATTAAGAATTATTAAGTAGCATACTGTTAAAATAACAAATAACGTATTATTACAGTATTTACATTAAAAGATTGGGTAATGTAATATGTAAAAGCATTCACCAGAACTTGGGTAAAGCTCTATAGATTATCCTGGATTTTGAACAGGCACAGTAATATAAAACCATATTCTGAAAAGCTAACGTGGTTCTCTAGACGGCAAGACTGTATTTCACTCACAAATCTTTGACTAAGATTGACATACCGGAGTGTTTAGGGTGGAGGGGGGGGGGGAATTTCACTTGCATTAGTGTTGTGTTTCCACCAGGTGGAAACCTTTATAGCTCCTCCATGAATGCATCTTATGTGGGGGACACACGACTGTGGCCTGTCTGTCTGTCTGTCTGTCTCTATAGATTTCTAGCAGCAAATTTCTGATTTAATTTTTCAGCCAAAGTTTAGTGGAAAATACTATATAACACGGTTTCAGTGAACAATCGGTCTTCAGTGATGTCGCCATCCCACAACAAGCTGTACAATGGAAGGCTGCTATCCCCTGGTGGTGAATTAAGTGCAATGTTACAGGCTGGATTTTTAAATATATAATATGCACACACACACACACACAGCAAAGGCTTCGGAAGGTTTGGCTTGGGGGTTGCATTTGCAAGTAAAATGATAGTCCTTTACTATTTTAAACTATGTGCCAGTGCTCCATTTTAAATGTATCTGACTGCTGAAGTGGGTCACTTGACTGTACCCCCCCTCCACCCACCCCCTCTCACTGGCACCCTCTCCACCCAGAGTCGACTGAAGCTGAACTTCACAGCGTTAAAGTCAATATGCACAGCGACTAAATTGGGAATCCTGCAGCCAGTGGCTTCAGTCATCCTTTGGAAACCTTCTTCAAATATTGCCTTTCATTGGTTTAATCTCTCGGTTTCATAATGAAATGAGACTGTACAGTACCATCCCGCTCTCATTCCCAAAAGACAGTAATATGCTACTGAGTGCAAACAGAAATCCTTCAAAGATTCTCAACCGAAACGGCGAATGTTTGGAGGTGGCATTGAGACGCGTGTGAAGTGGTTTCCTTTCGAAACGGGAGTTCTGGAGGGAAAGAGAGTGAGAGGGAAATCGAGACTTTGTTTGGGGGTGGGTGGGTGATGGGGAGTTGTAACTGTTCAAATATGTGTCGGTCAATGTGATGTATTCCCTGGATCAGATCAAAAGCGTTGACTTCTTGGAAGGCTCGGAATGAACGAGTTCGTTTAATTCATGGAATTCTGGAGATTTCAGGAATAATTTTTTGGGATTAAAAAAAAACCAACCCCCCCACCCACCCCCCCCCCCACACACACACACACACACAGAGAGAAATACTCCAAGGCGCCACTTTACTTTATCAAAATAAAAGTAAACCTCGCCCATAATTGATAAATCGTTCTATCAGCAGCCATCTATCTCCTCGCTATCGCATCTGAAAATCAGTACAATCTCTCGCTCTCAGGTTTCCTGAAACGAGGATACATAAAAGGGTATGTGTGTATATATATATATGTGTGTGTGTGTGTGTGAGAGAGAGAGAGAAACGTTTTGTTCAACGACTACTTTCCTATTTCTATGGGAAAAGTTGACAGTATCAGCGCATTTAATGATTGTTGTCAAATCTTGTTATTTGGGAACCCCTGCCAAACAACATCACAGTCCTTCACAGTGGATAAGCTATCCCGAGTCGCTGGCCTTAAACACAAACCAGACCGCTCTCACTTATTCAAGCACCAACAACAAGAGATTCCTATCGGAACTTAACACACAAAGAGCTTTGGAAAGTGTGTGTGTGTGTGTGGTGGGGGGGGGGAGAGTGGGAAGGGGATCGCTCTTTGCTTTGCACAATTTGACACTTTGAAATACCCCCCAAAGTGTCCTCCTCCCCCCACCCCCCCCCTCCCTCCTTCCCTCTCCCCTCTCCCCCCACCACCACCCCCCAATCCCTGTTTGCATGAATTATAATGAAACCATCAGCCTGCTTTGCTGCTGGCTGGCTGGCTGGCTGGCCCTTGTATTTTGATTGATGTGCACTTTGATAATTGGATAGACACAGATATAAATATCTACAACAGCTGGAGTTTTTTTTCCAAAAAAAAAGAAAAAACAAGAAACTGTGATGCATCAATAATATCCATATTTCTGATTATTGTCAGGATCACAACTGAGACGGGTCACTGGGGGTAGTATCAAGGCTGTGTGTCTGTATCCCAAAACACAGGCTACAAATGCGATGGGGGATATTTATACATCTTATCTATGCGTTGCTTGTCGGTGGCTGACTGACAACCAAGTCTTACTTGTGCTGCTCTTAACGTTATAAACGCCGGAACTGCAATACAATTCCTGTTGGTGAAACTTTTTGGTCCATTTCCGACCACAGGTTTCAGCTGTGCACTAATGTAAGGACGAGCAGGGGGTGAGGCAGGGATGCGGGAGTCACATCGACTGTGAAAACGGCATCACCCCTGAGCCGGGTAAGGTTTCTCTCTAATCCGATTCGTCACACAATGGGGGGAAAGAGAGCCACCGACTCTCAGTGTGTGGATTATTTCCATCGTCTATCGATCTGCGGTGTGCAACAATGTGTGTAAAAAAAAATCGTTGTTACTGTACGAACCCTCCCCCCCCCCTCCCCATCCATACACACACACACTATACACTTCTCATTCCACACACATATACACACACACACACTCCCCCTGCAGACCTATACAAACATACCCTACACACACACACACACAGAAACACTCCCCTTCCACATCCTCCCCTACACACATACACACTACCCCCTCTACACACACACCCTCCACCCCCCCCCCCCCACGTACACTCCTCTCTCCACACACACACCTCCACACACACACTCATCCCATCCACACACTCCCCCTCCACACACACTCACACACATTCCCCTCTACACCCACACACACACACACACTCACTCAATGCTGTGCCATTATGAGTTCAAAGGCATTGAATTTAAAACCCACTTTCAAAAATAGCGAGAGGGAAGCTACCATCGCGCTCTACACACACTAATAATCGCTACTAAATAAAACTATATACCTTACACTGCTTTGGGAAGGGCAGAGTCCCGAGAATTACATTTGAAATCACTTCACTGTAAAATGCAATATGTATTGCGTATATACATGTATGTATAATATATACAATATAAAGTACGTGCATATGTAAATGGTTAAGAGAGACGAAATGTACACAACACTCCGTGTGTATGACTCAACTCACTGTTTACAATTTTACAGCACATTCCCAGCGCCTTGTGAATGAACACACGCCACGATTGAACCATGTGAAAAATGTTGGTCCTTCACTTCTGAATAAAACGAAACAAAAATAAACTCGTTAAATATGCATGGGAGCGAGATGCTACACACCGACAGAATAGAGCACATCTCGGTCCACGTTTGGGTTAGTAACCTGGCCACACCGAGGACCTCACCAGGCGGGTGGCTATTGAGTAAATTCACTACCTTTTCTCAGCAATATATTATTCACCGCTCACGGGTGTGGGTCGAAGGTTTTCTTGAGCTTTAAGTAGTTCCTTCTGTTATATTTCGGAATGAACGATTGCATTATATTAATCGCGTTTAAACCCCCTCCCCTTGCTGTTCACAACAATCTGCCTCCACCGACAAACGCCTGGAATAAACCATCTGAGCAGAAACCACCACCTTAATTATGCAAAGGGAGATTAAACGGGCTTGATAAAAGGTAATCGCATTTTTTTTCTGTTTGGAAGTAGATGGCAGATGGAAGTTTTAAAAAAAAATCTTTACAAATCTTTTTTTAAAAATATTTTAAAGAATATCTGCGCTAATTCAAATATCATTTGGTTTTAAATGGTGGTGGCGGGAAATAGAAAGGATGGTTTGTGATTGATAATATTTGTTGAGTGTGCCCAGGGTGGACTGGGGATAGCTGTGGTGCAAGCTGGAACACACTAGGATTCCTAACGTTGACAAGCATGACAACAACACGAGGAAGTGCCATTTGACTGAGTTAAAATGAAGGCCATATGTGATATATGCACACACACACACACAGAAACACACACATACTCTCTCTCGCTCTCTCTACAGCAGCCATCCCTATACTGTAATTCGAAGGACTGACATCATATAACTGAAATAAAATCAAATTAAGTAAATCATTAGCTGAGTAACCGATTCCCATCTGATTTTTTTTTCGCGACCACAGAGGAGACAAGCGAATGTAACACTGGCGAAATTTAAACTGAATCACACTGACTTCAGGCTACATTGGTAATAAAATAAGGAAGCTTTACTGTAGACTGTCATATTTCGACACGATTATTCAATTAACCAAGTGATTCGTTAATTTAGCCCGCATCCTTAGCATCTTGGTTGCTAACGATGGCATTGCTATGGTTTTCATAAACTAACAACGATTCCTGTAAGATTGTAAGACGCATAATGTAATTTCATTTTTTTTGTCTCACTTTGTAAATTAATTGGTAGAAAAATAAGTTCTTGTAAGTTAAAAAAAAATCCATGCCTTAATCGTTTCTCTTTGGCTGTTAGATACAACTCGAACACAGTATGGGTTTTAATAACAAATTTATTTGAACAGATTTGATTTTTTTTGTACACCAAATGAAATTGTTATCACCAAATCACAAACTTAAATTGGGTTACAATCAAATCTGACATCAAATATATAATTTATTAACCAACATACATTTTTTTTACTGGTTTAAACGCATGGTTCTTTCTTTAAAAACATAATACAAAATTTGAGGAAAATAAATTACTGATCGCAGCTTTCATAAGTAATCCAAATATAATTGTTGAAAAAAGAAACAGCTAAAGAAAATATCGTATATTTTTTTTCAGATCAGCAACTGACCTGTCTTTAAATTTTAAAAGTTTTGTCTCTCTCTAAAAATGGCAGGTTTTCAAGAGTCGATTGAATGCCCCTCTGGTAAATTCAGTGACTGTTCACGTTAACAAAATTGCTCGACCTTCGCCAGAATTGTTTTTTTTCTTACCAGCGTTTTCAACGGCA